>BTSY01000003.1:31782292-32407913 GCA_036245785.1 Pristionchus fissidentatus | reverse complement strand
GATCTTAGCCATATGGCCGAGGTGATATTTACAGAGAAACAACAACAAAAAAAATTTCTTCACAACTTTGCGTGAATGTGGTCGAGTGTAGTCCGAAAATGGCAACAAATGTTAATTTCTTCACTAAAAAAATACTTTACCCCGCCCCGTGCCCGAGCGATATGGTCTTTGATAGTTGTGACGTGCGACGCGCGTCCGCCGGGGGGCTGCAACCGAAATTCGACGGCGTGGTGCGGGCGGCTCGGGGCCGTCATACGGTGTCTGGGAGCACTGGTGGAGCATCCGGAGTGACTGCTAGATGCAGGGAATTTTTCTGGCATCTTTTGGAACTTTTGGATTACGGTAGGTCAAGGGGGCGGGGCCAAATGTTGGGGAGCCAGCGGGCGCGCAGGGCAAAAGCTAGTGTTTTCCAGACGCTGACGACGTCCAAATAGGGTTGAAGTAGCAGCAAAAAAAATATGGAAAGCATGGAAAAAGGCAAAAATGCTTACAACACCCAGGATTCCCAAGCCGTCTCCGATCCAAGTACTAACTGGGCCCACCGCTGCTTGACTTGACAGATCGGACGGGATGTCGTATGTTCAGCGAGGTGTGGTCGTAAGCGAAATACAAACGGATGTGCTCAGTTCACATGCTATTTCGCATGTGAATTTACCCCTCATATCGCTATGTAAAAAGATTTCATCGGCGAGTTGTATACATTGATCTTAGCCAAAAAGCCGAGAAGTGGTACAATTACACTACGATCTTAGCCATATGGCCGAGGTGATATTTACAGAGAAACAACAACAAAAAAAATTTCTTCACAACTTTGCGTGAATGTGGTCGAGTGTAGTCGAAAATGGCAACAAATGTTAATTTCTTCACTAAAAAAAATACTTTACCCCGCCCCGTGCCGAGCGATATGGTCTTTGATAGTTGTGACGTGCGACGCGCGTCCGCCGGGGGGCTGCAACCGAAATTCGACGGCGTGGTGCGGGCGGCTCGGGGGCCGTCATACGGTGTCTGGGAGCACTGGTGGAGCATCCGGGAGTGACTGCTAGATGCAGGGAATTTTTCTGGCATCTTTTGGAACTTTTGGATTACGGTAGGTCAAGGGGGCGGGGCCAAATGTTGGGAGCCAGCGGGCGCGCAGGGCAAAAGCTAGTGTTTTCCAGACGCTGACGACGTCCAAATAGGGTTGAAGTAGCAGCAAAAAAAAATATGGAAAGCATGGAAAAAGGCAAAAATGCTTACAACACCCAGGATTCCCAAGCCGTCTCCGATCCAAGTACTAACTGGGCCCACCGCTGCTTGACTTGACAGATCGGACGGGATGTCGTATGTTCAGCGAGGTGTGGTCGTAAGCGAAATACAAACGGATGTGCTCAGTTCACATGCTATTTCGCATGTGAATTTACCCCTCATATCGCTATGTAAAAAGATTTCATCGGCGAGTTGTATACATTGATCTTAGCCAAAAAGCCGAGAAGTGGTACAATTACACTACGATCTTAGCCATATGGCCGAGGTGATATTTACAGAGAAACAACAACAAAAAAAATTTCTTCACAACTTTGCGTGAATGTGGTCGAGTGTAGTCGAAAATGGCAACAAATGTTAATTTCTTCACTAAAAAAAATACTTTACCCCGCCCCGTGCCCGAGCGATATGGTCTTTGATAGTTGTGACGTGCGACGCGCGTCCGCCGGGGGGCTGCAACCGAAATTCGACGGCGTGGTGCGGGCGGCTCGGGGGCCGTCATACGGTGTCTGGGAGCACTGGTGGAGCATCCGGGAGTGACTGCTAGATGCAGGGAATTTTTCTGGCATCTTTTGGAACTTTTGGATTACGGTAGGTCAAGGGGGCGGGGCCAAATGTTGGGGAGCCAGCGGGCGCGCAGGGCAAAAGCTAGTGTTTTCCAGACGCTGACGACGTCCAAATAGGGTTGAAGTAGCAGCAAAAAAAAATATGGAAAGCATGGAAAAAGGCAAAAATGCTTACAACACCCAGGATTCCCAAGCCGTCTCCGATCCAAGTACTAACTGGGCCCACCGCTGCTTGACTTGACAGATCGGACGGGATGTCGTATGTTCAGCGAGGTGTGGTCGTAAGCGAAATACAAACGGATGTGCTCAGTTCACATGCTATTTCGCATGTGAATTTACCCCTCATATCGCTATGTAAAAAGATTTCATCGGCGAGTTGTATACATTGATCTTAGCCAAAAAGCCGAGAAGTGGTACAATTACACTACGATCTTAGCCATATGGCCGAGGTGATATTTACAGAGAAACAACAACAAAAAAAATTTCTTCACAACTTTGCGTGAATGTGGTCGAGTGTAGTCGAAAATGGCAACAAATGTTAATTTCTTCACTAAAAAAAATACTTTACCCCGCCCCCGTGCCCGAGCGATATGGTCTTTGATAGTTGTGACGTGCGACGCGCGTCCGCCGGGGGCTGCAACCGAAATTCGACGGCGTGGTGCGGGCGGCTCGGGGGCCGTCATACGGTGTCTGGGAGCACTGGTGGAGCATCCGGGAGTGACTGCTAGATGCAGGGAATTTTTCTGGCATCTTTTGGAACTTTTGGATTACGGTAGGTCAAGGGGGCGGGGCCAAATGTTGGGGAGCCAGCGGGCGCGCAGGGCAAAAGCTAGTGTTTTCCAGACGCTGACGACGTCCAAATAGGGTTGAAGTAGCAGCAAAAAAAAATATGGAAAGCATGGAAAAAGGCAAAAATGCTTACAACACCCAGGATTCCCAAGCCGTCTCCGATCCAAGTACTAACTGGGCCCACCGCTGCTTGACTTGACAGATCGGACGGGATGTCGTATGTTCAGCGAGGTGTGGTCGTAAGCGAAATACAAACGGATGTGCTCAGTTCACATGCTATTTCGCATGTGAATTTACCCCTCATATCGCTATGTAAAAAGATTTCATCGGCGAGTTGTATACATTGATCTTAGCCAAAAAGCCGAGAAGTGGTACAATTACACTACGATCTTAGCCATATGGCCGAGGTGATATTTACAGAGAAACAACAACAAAAAAAATTTCTTCACAACTTTGCGTGAATGTGGTCGAGTGTAGTCGAAAATGGCAACAAATGTTAATTTCTTCACTAAAAAAAATACTTTACCCCGCCCCGTGCCCGAGCGATATGGTCTTTGATAGTTGTGACGTGCGACGCGCGTCCGCCGGGGGGCTGCAACCGAAATTCGACGGCGTGGTGCGGGCGGCTCGGGGGCCGTCATACGGTGTCTGGGAGCACTGGTGGAGCATCCGGGAGTGACTGCTAGATGCAGGGAATTTTTCTGGCATCTTTTGGAACTTTTGGATTACGGTAGGTCAAGGGGGCGGGGCCAAATGTTGGGGAGCCAGCGGGCGCGCAGGGCAAAAGCTAGTGTTTTCCAGACGCTGACGACGTCCAAATAGGGTTGAAGTAGCAGCAAAAAAAAATATGGAAAGCATGGAAAAAGGCAAAAATGCTTACAACACCCAGGATTCCCAAGCCGTCTCCGATCCAAGTACTAACTGGGCCCACCGCTGCTTGACTTGACAGATCGGACGGGATGTCGTATGTTCAGCGAGGTGTGGTCGTAAGCGAAATACAAACGGATGTGCTCAGTTCACATGCTATTTCGCATGTGAATTTACCCCTCATATCGCTATGTAAAAAGATTTCATCGGCGAGTTGTATACATTGATCTTAGCCAAAAAGCCGAGAAGTGGTACAATTACACTACGATCTTAGCCATATGGCCGAGGTGATATTTACAGAGAAACAACAACAAAAAAAATTTCTTCACAACTTTGCGTGAATGTGGTCGAGTGTAGTCGAAAATGGCAACAAATGTTAATTTCTTCACTAAAAAAAATACTTTACCCCGCCCCGTGCCCGAGCGATATGGTCTTTGATAGTTGTGACGTGCGACGCGCGTCCGCCGGGGGGCTGCAACCGAAATTCGACGGCGTGGTGCGGGCGGCTCGGGGGCCGTCATACGGTGTCTGGGAGCACTGGTGGAGCATCCGGGAGTGACTGCTAGATGCAGGGAATTTTTCTGGCATCTTTTGGAACTTTTGGATTACGGTAGGTCAAGGGGGCGGGGCCAAATGTTGGGGAGCCAGCGGGCGCGCAGGGCAAAAGCTAGTGTTTTCCAGACGCTGACGACGTCCAAATAGGGTTGAAGTAGCAGCAAAAAAAAATATGGAAAGCATGGAAAAAGGCAAAAATGCTTACAACACCCAGGATTCCCAAGCCGTCTCCGATCCAAGTACTAACTGGGCCCACCGCTGCTTGACTTGACAGATCGGACGGGATGTCGTATGTTCAGCGAGGTGTGGTCGTAAGCGAAATACAAACGGATGTGCTCAGTTCACATGCTATTTCGCATGTGAATTTACCCCTCATATCGCTATGTAAAAAGATTTCATCGGCGAGTTGTATACATTGATCTTAGCCAAAAAGCCGAGAAGTGGTACAATTACACTACGATCTTAGCCATATGGCCGAGGTGATATTTACAGAGAAACAACAACAAAAAAAATTTCTTCACAACTTTGCGTGAATGTGGTCGAGTGTAGTCGAAAATGGCAACAAATGTTAATTTCTTCACTAAAAAAAATACTTTACCCCGCCCCGTGCCCGAGCGATATGGTCTTTGATAGTTGTGACGTGCGACGCGCGTCCGCCGGGGGGCTGCAACCGAAATTCGACGGCGTGGTGCGGGCGGCTCGGGGGCCGTCATACGGTGTCTGGGAGCACTGGTGGAGCATCCGGGAGTGACTGCTAGATGCAGGGAATTTTTCTGGCATCTTTTGGAACTTTTGGATTACGGTAGGTCAAGGGGGCGGGGCCAAATGTTGGGGAGCCAGCGGGCGCGCAGGGCAAAAGCTAGTGTTTTCCAGACGCTGACGACGTCCAAATAGGGTTGAAGTAGCAGCAAAAAAAAATATGGAAAGCATGGAAAAAGGCAAAAATGCTTACAACACCCAGGATTCCCAAGCCGTCTCCGATCCAAGTACTAACTGGGCCCACCGCTGCTTGACTTGACAGATCGGACGGGATGTCGTATGTTCAGCGAGGTGTGGTCGTAAGCGAAATACAAACGGATGTGCTCAGTTCACATGCTATTTCGCATGTGAATTTACCCCTCATATCGCTATGTAAAAAGATTTCATCGGCGAGTTGTATACATTGATCTTAGCCAAAAAGCCGAGAAGTGGTACAATTACACTACGATCTTAGCCATATGGCCGAGGTGATATTTACAGAGAAACAACAACAAAAAAAATTTCTTCACAACTTTGCGTGAATGTGGTCGAGTGTAGTCGAAAATGGCAACAAATGTTAATTTCTTCACTAAAAAAAATACTTTACCCCGCCCCGTGCCCGAGCGATATGGTCTTTGATAGTTGTGACGTGCGACGCGCGTCCGCCGGGGGGCTGCAACCGAAATTCGACGGCGTGGTGCGGGCGGCTCGGGGGCCGTCATACGGTGTCTGGGAGCACTGGTGGAGCATCCGGGAGTGACTGCTAGATGCAGGGAATTTTTCTGGCATCTTTTGGAACTTTTGGATTACGGTAGGTCAAGGGGGCGGGGCCAAATGTTGGGGAGCCAGCGGGCGCGCAGGGCAAAAGCTAGTGTTTTCCAGACGCTGACGACGTCCAAATAGGGTTGAAGTAGCAGCAAAAAAAAATATGGAAAGCATGGAAAAAGGCAAAAATGCTTACAACACCCAGGATTCCCAAGCCGTCTCCGATCCAAGTACTAACTGGGCCCACCGCTGCTTGACTTGACAGATCGGACGGGATGTCGTATGTTCAGCGAGGTGTGGTCGTAAGCGAAATACAAACGGATGTGCTCAGTTCACATGCTATTTCGCATGTGAATTTACCCCTCATATCGCTATGTAAAAAGATTTCATCGGCGAGTTGTATACATTGATCTTAGCCAAAAAGCCGAGAAGTGGTACAATTACACTACGATCTTAGCCATATGGCCGAGGTGATATTTACAGAGAAACAACAACAAAAAAAATTTCTTCACAACTTTGCGTGAATGTGGTCGAGTGTAGTCGAAAATGGCAACAAATGTTAATTTCTTCACTAAAAAAAATACTTTACCCCGCCCCGTGCCCGAGCGATATGGTCTTTGATAGTTGTGACGTGCGACGCGCGTCCGCCGGGGGGCTGCAACCGAAATTCGACGGCGTGGTGCGGGCGGCTCGGGGGCCGTCATACGGTGTCTGGGAGCACTGGTGGAGCATCCGGGAGTGACTGCTAGATGCAGGGAATTTTTCTGGCATCTTTTGGAACTTTTGGATTACGGTAGGTCAAGGGGGCGGGGCCAAATGTTGGGGAGCCAGCGGGCGCGCAGGGCAAAAGCTAGTGTTTTCCAGACGCTGACGACGTCCAAATAGGGTTGAAGTAGCAGCAAAAAAAAATATGGAAAGCATGGAAAAAGGCAAAAATGCTTACAACACCCAGGATTCCCAAGCCGTCTCCGATCCAAGTACTAACTGGGCCCACCGCTGCTTGACTTGACAGATCGGACGGGATGTCGTATGTTCAGCGAGGTGTGGTCGTAAGCGAAATACAAACGGATGTGCTCAGTTCACATGCTATTTCGCATGTGAATTTACCCCTCATATCGCTATGTAAAAAGATTTCATCGGCGAGTTGTATACATTGATCTTAGCCAAAAAGCCGAGAAGTGGTACAATTACACTACGATCTTAGCCATATGGCCGAGGTGATATTTACAGAGAAACAACAACAAAAAAAATTTCTTCACAACTTTGCGTGAATGTGGTCGAGTGTAGTCGAAAATGGCAACAAATGTTAATTTCTTCACTAAAAAAAATACTTTACCCCGCCCCGTGCCCGAGCGATATGGTCTTTGATAGTTGTGACGTGCGACGCGCGTCCGCCGGGGGGCTGCAACCGAAATTCGACGGCGTGGTGCGGGCGGCTCGGGGGCCGTCATACGGTGTCTGGGAGCACTGGTGGAGCATCCGGGAGTGACTGCTAGATGCAGGGAATTTTTCTGGCATCTTTTGGAACTTTTGGATTACGGTAGGTCAAGGGGGCGGGGCCAAATGTTGGGGAGCCAGCGGGCGCGCAGGGCAAAAGCTAGTGTTTTCCAGACGCTGACGACGTCCAAATAGGGTTGAAGTAGCAGCAAAAAAAAATATGGAAAGCATGGAAAAAGGCAAAAATGCTTACAACACCCAGGATTCCCAAGCCGTCTCCGATCCAAGTACTAACTGGGCCCACCGCTGCTTGACTTGACAGATCGGACGGGATGTCGTATGTTCAGCGAGGTGTGGTCGTAAGCGAAATACAAACGGATGTGCTCAGTTCACATGCTATTTCGCATGTGAATTTACCCCTCATATCGCTATGTAAAAAGATTTCATCGGCGAGTTGTATACATTGATCTTAGCCAAAAAGCCGAGAAGTGGTACAATTACACTACGATCTTAGCCATATGGCCGAGGTGATATTTACAGAGAAACAACAACAAAAAAAATTTCTTCACAACTTTGCGTGAATGTGGTCGAGTGTAGTCGAAAATGGCAACAAATGTTAATTTCTTCACTAAAAAAAATACTTTACCCCGCCCCGTGCCCGAGCGATATGGTCTTTGATAGTTGTGACGTGCGACGCGCGTCCGCCGGGGGGCTGCAACCGAAATTCGACGGCGTGGTGCGGGCGGCTCGGGGGCCGTCATACGGTGTCTGGGAGCACTGGTGGAGCATCCGGGAGTGACTGCTAGATGCAGGGAATTTTTCTGGCATCTTTTGGAACTTTTGGATTACGGTAGGTCAAGGGGGCGGGGCCAAATGTTGGGGAGCCAGCGGGCGCGCAGGGCAAAAGCTAGTGTTTTCCAGACGCTGACGACGTCCAAATAGGGTTGAAGTAGCAGCAAAAAAAAATATGGAAAGCATGGAAAAAGGCAAAAATGCTTACAACACCCAGGATTCCCAAGCCGTCTCCGATCCAAGTACTAACTGGGCCCACCGCTGCTTGACTTGACAGATCGGACGGGATGTCGTATGTTCAGCGAGGTGTGGTCGTAAGCGAAATACAAACGGATGTGCTCAGTTCACATGCTATTTCGCATGTGAATTTACCCCTCATATCGCTATGTAAAAAGATTTCATCGGCGAGTTGTATACATTGATCTTAGCCAAAAAGCCGAGAAGTGGTACAATTACACTACGATCTTAGCCATATGGCCGAGGTGATATTTACAGAGAAACAACAACAAAAAAAATTTCTTCACAACTTTGCGTGAATGTGGTCGAGTGTAGTCGAAAATGGCAACAAATGTTAATTTCTTCACTAAAAAAAATACTTTACCCCGCCCCGTGCCCGAGCGATATGGTCTTTGATAGTTGTGACGTGCGACGCGCGTCCGCCGGGGGGCTGCAACCGAAATTCGACGGCGTGGTGCGGGCGGCTCGGGGGCCGTCATACGGTGTCTGGGAGCACTGGTGGAGCATCCGGGAGTGACTGCTAGATGCAGGGAATTTTTCTGGCATCTTTTGGAACTTTTGGATTACGGTAGGTCAAGGGGGCGGGGCCAAATGTTGGGGAGCCAGCGGGCGCGCAGGGCAAAAGCTAGTGTTTTCCAGACGCTGACGACGTCCAAATAGGGTTGAAGTAGCAGCAAAAAAAAATATGGAAAGCATGGAAAAAGGCAAAAATGCTTACAACACCCAGGATTCCCAAGCCGTCTCCGATCCAAGTACTAACTGGGCCCACCGCTGCTTGACTTGACAGATCGGACGGGATGTCGTATGTTCAGCGAGGTGTGGTCGTAAGCGAAATACAAACGGATGTGCTCAGTTCACATGCTATTTCGCATGTGAATTTACCCCTCATATCGCTATGTAAAAAGATTTCATCGGCGAGTTGTATACATTGATCTTAGCCAAAAAGCCGAGAAGTGGTACAATTACACTACGATCTTAGCCATATGGCCGAGGTGATATTTACAGAGAAACAACAACAAAAAAAATTTCTTCACAACTTTGCGTGAATGTGGTCGAGTGTAGTCGAAAATGGCAACAAATGTTAATTTCTTCACTAAAAAAAATACTTTACCCCGCCCCCCGTGCCCGAGCGATATGGTCTTTGATAGTTGTGACGTGCGACGCGCGTCCGCCGGGGGGCTGCAACCGAAATTCGACGGCGTGGTGCGGGCGGCTCGGGGGCCGTCATACGGTGTCTGGGAGCACTGGTGGAGCATCCGGGAGTGACTGCTAGATGCAGGGAATTTTTCTGGCATCTTTTGGAACTTTTGGATTACGGTAGGTCAAGGGGGCGGGGCCAAATGTTGGGGAGCCAGCGGGCGCGCAGGGCAAAAGCTAGTGTTTTCCAGACGCTGACGACGTCCAAATAGGGTTGAAGTAGCAGCAAAAAAAAATATGGAAAGCATGGAAAAAGGCAAAAATGCTTACAACACCCAGGATTCCCAAGCCGTCTCCGATCCAAGTACTAACTGGGCCCACCGCTGCTTGACTTGACAGATCGGACGGGATGTCGTATGTTCAGCGAGGTGTGGTCGTAAGCGAAATACAAACGGATGTGCTCAGTTCACATGCTATTTCGCATGTGAATTTACCCCTCATATCGCTATGTAAAAAGATTTCATCGGCGAGTTGTATACATTGATCTTAGCCAAAAAGCCGAGAAGTGGTACAATTACACTACGATCTTAGCCATATGGCCGAGGTGATATTTACAGAGAAACAACAACAAAAAAAATTTCTTCACAACTTTGCGTGAATGTGGTCGAGTGTAGTCGAAAATGGCAACAAATGTTAATTTCTTCACTAAAAAAAATACTTTACCCCGCCCCCCGTGCCCGAGCGATATGGTCTTTGATAGTTGTGACGTGCGACGCGCGTCCGCCGGGGGGCTGCAACCGAAATTCGACGGCGTGGTGCGGGCGGCTCGGGGGCCGTCATACGGTGTCTGGGAGCACTGGTGGAGCATCCGGGAGTGACTGCTAGATGCAGGGAATTTTTCTGGCATCTTTTGGAACTTTTGGATTACGGTAGGTCAAGGGGGCGGGGCCAAATGTTGGGGAGCCAGCGGGCGCGCAGGGCAAAAGCTAGTGTTTTCCAGACGCTGACGACGTCCAAATAGGGTTGAAGTAGCAGCAAAAAAAAATATGGAAAGCATGGAAAAAGGCAAAAATGCTTACAACACCCAGGATTCCCAAGCCGTCTCCGATCCAAGTACTAACTGGGCCCACCGCTGCTTGACTTGACAGATCGGACGGGATGTCGTATGTTCAGCGAGGTGTGGTCGTAAGCGAAATACAAACGGATGTGCTCAGTTCACATGCTATTTCGCATGTGAATTTACCCCTCATATCGCTATGTAAAAAGATTTCATCGGCGAGTTGTATACATTGATCTTAGCCAAAAAGCCGAGAAGTGGTACAATTACACTACGATCTTAGCCATATGGCCGAGGTGATATTTACAGAGAAACAACAACAAAAAAAATTTCTTCACAACTTTGCGTGAATGTGGTCGAGTGTAGTCGAAAATGGCAACAAATGTTAATTTCTTCACTAAAAAAAATACTTTACCCCGCCCCGTGCCCGAGCGATATGGTCTTTGATAGTTGTGACGTGCGACGCGCGTCCGCCGGGGGGCTGCAACCGAAATTCGACGGCGTGGTGCGGGCGGCTCGGGGGCCGTCATACGGTGTCTGGGAGCACTGGTGGAGCATCCGGGAGTGACTGCTAGATGCAGGGAATTTTTCTGGCATCTTTTGGAACTTTTGGATTACGGTAGGTCAAGGGGGCGGGGCCAAATGTTGGGGAGCCAGCGGGCGCGCAGGGCAAAAGCTAGTGTTTTCCAGACGCTGACGACGTCCAAATAGGGTTGAAGTAGCAGCAAAAAAAAATATGGAAAGCATGGAAAAAGGCAAAAATGCTTACAACACCCAGGATTCCCAAGCCGTCTCCGATCCAAGTACTAACTGGGCCCACCGCTGCTTGACTTGACAGATCGGACGGGATGTCGTATGTTCAGCGAGGTGTGGTCGTAAGCGAAATACAAACGGATGTGCTCAGTTCACATGCTATTTCGCATGTGAATTTACCCCTCATATCGCTATGTAAAAAGATTTCATCGGCGAGTTGTATACATTGATCTTAGCCAAAAAGCCGAGAAGTGGTACAATTACACTACGATCTTAGCCATATGGCCGAGGTGATATTTACAGAGAAACAACAACAAAAAAAATTTCTTCACAACTTTGCGTGAATGTGGTCGAGTGTAGTCGAAAATGGCAACAAATGTTAATTTCTTCACTAAAAAAAATACTTTACCCCGCCCCGTGCCCGAGCGATATGGTCTTTGATAGTTGTGACGTGCGACGCGCGTCCGCCGGGGGGCTGCAACCGAAATTCGACGGCGTGGTGCGGGCGGCTCGGGGGCCGTCATACGGTGTCTGGGAGCACTGGTGGAGCATCCGGGAGTGACTGCTAGATGCAGGGAATTTTTCTGGCATCTTTTGGAACTTTTGGATTACGGTAGGTCAAGGGGGCGGGGCCAAATGTTGGGGAGCCAGCGGGCGCGCAGGGCAAAAGCTAGTGTTTTCCAGACGCTGACGACGTCCAAATAGGGTTGAAGTAGCAGCAAAAAAAAATATGGAAAGCATGGAAAAAGGCAAAAATGCTTACAACACCCAGGATTCCCAAGCCGTCTCCGATCCAAGTACTAACTGGGCCCACCGCTGCTTGACTTGACAGATCGGACGGGATGTCGTATGTTCAGCGAGGTGTGGTCGTAAGCGAAATACAAACGGATGTGCTCAGTTCACATGCTATTTCGCATGTGAATTTACCCCTCATATCGCTATGTAAAAAGATTTCATCGGCGAGTTGTATACATTGATCTTAGCCAAAAAGCCGAGAAGTGGTACAATTACACTACGATCTTAGCCATATGGCCGAGGTGATATTTACAGAGAAACAACAACAAAAAAAATTTCTTCACAACTTTGCGTGAATGTGGTCGAGTGTAGTCGAAAATGGCAACAAATGTTAATTTCTTCACTAAAAAAAATACTTTACCCCGCCCCGTGCCCGAGCGATATGGTCTTTGATAGTTGTGACGTGCGACGCGCGTCCGCCGGGGGGCTGCAACCGAAATTCGACGGCGTGGTGCGGGCGGCTCGGGGGCCGTCATACGGTGTCTGGGAGCACTGGTGGAGCATCCGGGAGTGACTGCTAGATGCAGGGAATTTTTCTGGCATCTTTTGGAACTTTTGGATTACGGTAGGTCAAGGGGGCGGGGCCAAATGTTGGGGAGCCAGCGGGCGCGCAGGGCAAAAGCTAGTGTTTTCCAGACGCTGACGACGTCCAAATAGGGTTGAAGTAGCAGCAAAAAAAAATATGGAAAGCATGGAAAAAGGCAAAAATGCTTACAACACCCAGGATTCCCAAGCCGTCTCCGATCCAAGTACTAACTGGGCCCACCGCTGCTTGACTTGACAGATCGGACGGGATGTCGTATGTTCAGCGAGGTGTGGTCGTAAGCGAAATACAAACGGATGTGCTCAGTTCACATGCTATTTCGCATGTGAATTTACCCCTCATATCGCTATGTAAAAAGATTTCATCGGCGAGTTGTATACATTGATCTTAGCCAAAAAGCCGAGAAGTGGTACAATTACACTACGATCTTAGCCATATGGCCGAGGTGATATTTACAGAGAAACAACAACAAAAAAAATTTCTTCACAACTTTGCGTGAATGTGGTCGAGTGTAGTCGAAAATGGCAACAAATGTTAATTTCTTCACTAAAAAAAATACTTTACCCCGCCCCGTGCCCGAGCGATATGGTCTTTGATAGTTGTGACGTGCGACGCGCGTCCGCCGGGGGGCTGCAACCGAAATTCGACGGCGTGGTGCGGGCGGCTCGGGGGCCGTCATACGGTGTCTGGGAGCACTGGTGGAGCATCCGGGAGTGACTGCTAGATGCAGGGAATTTTTCTGGCATCTTTTGGAACTTTTGGATTACGGTAGGTCAAGGGGGCGGGGCCAAATGTTGGGGAGCCAGCGGGCGCGCAGGGCAAAAGCTAGTGTTTTCCAGACGCTGACGACGTCCAAATAGGGTTGAAGTAGCAGCAAAAAAAAATATGGAAAGCATGGAAAAAGGCAAAAATGCTTACAACACCCAGGATTCCCAAGCCGTCTCCGATCCAAGTACTAACTGGGCCCACCGCTGCTTGACTTGACAGATCGGACGGGATGTCGTATGTTCAGCGAGGTGTGGTCGTAAGCGAAATACAAACGGATGTGCTCAGTTCACATGCTATTTCGCATGTGAATTTACCCCTCATATCGCTATGTAAAAAGATTTCATCGGCGAGTTGTATACATTGATCTTAGCCAAAAAGCCGAGAAGTGGTACAATTACACTACGATCTTAGCCATATGGCCGAGGTGATATTTACAGAGAAACAACAACAAAAAAAATTTCTTCACAACTTTGCGTGAATGTGGTCGAGTGTAGTCGAAAATGGCAACAAATGTTAATTTCTTCACTAAAAAAAATACTTTACCCCGCCCCGTGCCCGAGCGATATGGTCTTTGATAGTTGTGACGTGCGACGCGCGTCCGCCGGGGGGCTGCAACCGAAATTCGACGGCGTGGTGCGGGCGGCTCGGGGGCCGTCATACGGTGTCTGGGAGCACTGGTGGAGCATCCGGGAGTGACTGCTAGATGCAGGGAATTTTTCTGGCATCTTTTGGAACTTTTGGATTACGGTAGGTCAAGGGGGCGGGGCCAAATGTTGGGGAGCCAGCGGGCGCGCAGGGCAAAAGCTAGTGTTTTCCAGACGCTGACGACGTCCAAATAGGGTTGAAGTAGCAGCAAAAAAAAATATGGAAAGCATGGAAAAAGGCAAAAATGCTTACAACACCCAGGATTCCCAAGCCGTCTCCGATCCAAGTACTAACTGGGCCCACCGCTGCTTGACTTGACAGATCGGACGGGATGTCGTATGTTCAGCGAGGTGTGGTCGTAAGCGAAATACAAACGGATGTGCTCAGTTCACATGCTATTTCGCATGTGAATTTACCCCTCATATCGCTATGTAAAAAGATTTCATCGGCGAGTTGTATACATTGATCTTAGCCAAAAAGCCGAGAAGTGGTACAATTACACTACGATCTTAGCCATATGGCCGAGGTGATATTTACAGAGAAACAACAACAAAAAAAATTTCTTCACAACTTTGCGTGAATGTGGTCGAGTGTAGTCGAAAATGGCAACAAATGTTAATTTCTTCACTAAAAAAAATACTTTACCCCGCCCCGTGCCCGAGCGATATGGTCTTTGATAGTTGTGACGTGCGACGCGCGTCCGCCGGGGGGCTGCAACCGAAATTCGACGGCGTGGTGCGGGCGGCTCGGGGGCCGTCATACGGTGTCTGGGAGCACTGGTGGAGCATCCGGGAGTGACTGCTAGATGCAGGGAATTTTTCTGGCATCTTTTGGAACTTTTGGATTACGGTAGGTCAAGGGGGCGGGGCCAAATGTTGGGGAGCCAGCGGGCGCGCAGGGCAAAAGCTAGTGTTTTCCAGACGCTGACGACGTCCAAATAGGGTTGAAGTAGCAGCAAAAAAAAATATGGAAAGCATGGAAAAAGGCAAAAATGCTTACAACACCCAGGATTCCCAAGCCGTCTCCGATCCAAGTACTAACTGGGCCCACCGCTGCTTGACTTGACAGATCGGACGGGATGTCGTATGTTCAGCGAGGTGTGGTCGTAAGCGAAATACAAACGGATGTGCTCAGTTCACATGCTATTTCGCATGTGAATTTACCCCTCATATCGCTATGTAAAAAGATTTCATCGGCGAGTTGTATACATTGATCTTAGCCAAAAAGCCGAGAAGTGGTACAATTACACTACGATCTTAGCCATATGGCCGAGGTGATATTTACAGAGAAACAACAACAAAAAAAATTTCTTCACAACTTTGCGTGAATGTGGTCGAGTGTAGTCGAAAATGGCAACAAATGTTAATTTCTTCACTAAAAAAAATACTTTACCCCGCCCCGTGCCCGAGCGATATGGTCTTTGATAGTTGTGACGTGCGACGCGCGTCCGCCGGGGGGCTGCAACCGAAATTCGACGGCGTGGTGCGGGCGGCTCGGGGGCCGTCATACGGTGTCTGGGAGCACTGGTGGAGCATCCGGGAGTGACTGCTAGATGCAGGGAATTTTTCTGGCATCTTTTGGAACTTTTGGATTACGGTAGGTCAAGGGGGCGGGGCCAAATGTTGGGGAGCCAGCGGGCGCGCAGGGCAAAAGCTAGTGTTTTCCAGACGCTGACGACGTCCAAATAGGGTTGAAGTAGCAGCAAAAAAAAATATGGAAAGCATGGAAAAAGGCAAAAATGCTTACAACACCCAGGATTCCCAAGCCGTCTCCGATCCAAGTACTAACTGGGCCCACCGCTGCTTGACTTGACAGATCGGACGGGATGTCGTATGTTCAGCGAGGTGTGGTCGTAAGCGAAATACAAACGGATGTGCTCAGTTCACATGCTATTTCGCATGTGAATTTACCCCTCATATCGCTATGTAAAAAGATTTCATCGGCGAGTTGTATACATTGATCTTAGCCAAAAAGCCGAGAAGTGGTACAATTACACTACGATCTTAGCCATATGGCCGAGGTGATATTTACAGAGAAACAACAACAAAAAAAATTTCTTCACAACTTTGCGTGAATGTGGTCGAGTGTAGTCGAAAATGGCAACAAATGTTAATTTCTTCACTAAAAAAAATACTTTACCCCGCCCCGTGCCCGAGCGATATGGTCTTTGATAGTTGTGACGTGCGACGCGCGTCCGCCGGGGGGCTGCAACCGAAATTCGACGGCGTGGTGCGGGCGGCTCGGGGGCCGTCATACGGTGTCTGGGAGCACTGGTGGAGCATCCGGGAGTGACTGCTAGATGCAGGGAATTTTTCTGGCATCTTTTGGAACTTTTGGATTACGGTAGGTCAAGGGGGCGGGGCCAAATGTTGGGGAGCCAGCGGGCGCGCAGGGCAAAAGCTAGTGTTTTCCAGACGCTGACGACGTCCAAATAGGGTTGAAGTAGCAGCAAAAAAAAATATGGAAAGCATGGAAAAAGGCAAAAATGCTTACAACACCCAGGATTCCCAAGCCGTCTCCGATCCAAGTACTAACTGGGCCCACCGCTGCTTGACTTGACAGATCGGACGGGATGTCGTATGTTCAGCGAGGTGTGGTCGTAAGCGAAATACAAACGGATGTGCTCAGTTCACATGCTATTTCGCATGTGAATTTACCCCTCATATCGCTATGTAAAAAGATTTCATCGGCGAGTTGTATACATTGATCTTAGCCAAAAAGCCGAGAAGTGGTACAATTACACTACGATCTTAGCCATATGGCCGAGGTGATATTTACAGAGAAACAACAACAAAAAAAATTTCTTCACAACTTTGCGTGAATGTGGTCGAGTGTAGTCGAAAATGGCAACAAATGTTAATTTCTTCACTAAAAAAAATACTTTACCCCGCCCCGTGCCCGAGCGATATGGTCTTTGATAGTTGTGACGTGCGAAGCGCGTCCGCCGGGGGGCTGCAACCGAAATTCGACGGCGTGGTGCGGGCGGCTCGGGGGCCGTCATACGGTGTCTGGGAGCACTGGTGGAGCATCCGGGAGTGACTGCTAGATGCAGGGAATTTTTCTGGCATCTTTTGGAACTTTTG
Source organism: Pristionchus fissidentatus (assembly GCA_036245785.1). NCBI lineage: Eukaryota > Metazoa > Nematoda > Chromadorea > Rhabditida > Neodiplogasteridae > Pristionchus > Pristionchus fissidentatus. Next base: position 32,391,143 of record BTSY01000003.1, on the reverse strand, counting down.
GATTACGGTAGGTCAAGGGGGCGGGGCCAAATGTTGGGGAGCCAGCGGGCGCGCAGGGCAAAAGCTAGTGTTTTCCAGACGCTGACGACGTCCAAATAGGGTTGAAGTAGCAGCAAAAAAAAATATGGAAAGCATGGAAAAAGGCAAAAATGCTTACAACACCCAGGATTCCCAAGCCGTCTCCGATCCAAGTACTAACTGGGCCCACCGCTGCTTGACTTGACAGATCGGACGGGATGTCGTATGTTCAGCGAGGTGTGGTCGTAAGCGAAATACAAACGGATGTGCTCAGTTCACATGCTATTTCGCATGTGAATTTACCCCTCATATCGCTATGTAAAAAGATTTCATCGGCGAGTTGTATACATTGATCTTAGCCAAAAAGCCGAGAAGTGGTACAATTACACTACAATCTTAGCCATATGGCCGAGGTGATATTTACAGAGAAACAACAACAAAAAAAATTTCTTCACAACTTTGCGTGAATGTGGTCGAGTGTAGTCGAAAATGGCAACAAATGTTAATTTCTTCACTAAAAAAAATACTTTACCCCGCCCCGTGCCCGAGCGATATGGTCTTTGATAGTTGTGACGTGCGACGCGCGTCCGCCGGGGGGCTGCAACCGAAATTCGACGGCGTGGTGCGGGCGGCTCGGGGGCCGTCATACGGTGTCTGGGAGCACTGGTGGAGCATCCGGGAGTGACTGCTAGATGCAGGGAATTTTTCTGGCATCTTTTGGAACTTTTGGATTACGGTAGGTCAAGGGGGCGGGGCCAAATGTTGGGGAGCCAGCGGGCGCGCAGGGCAAAAGCTAGTGTTTTCCAGACGCTGACGACGTCCAAATAGGGTTGAAGTAGCAGCAAAAAAAAATATGGAAAGCATGGAAAAAGGCAAAAATGCTTACAACACCCAGGATTCCCAAGCCGTCTCCGATCCAAGTACTAACTGGGCCCACCGCTGCTTGACTTGACAGATCGGACGGGATGTCGTATGTTCAGCGAGGTGTGGTCGTAAGCGAAATACAAACGGATGTGCTCAGTTCACATGCTATTTCGCATGTGAATTTACCCCTCATATCGCTATGTAAAAAGATTTCATCGGCGAGTTGTATACATTGATCTTAGCCAAAAAGCCGAGAAGTGGTACAATTACACTACGATCTTAGCCATATGGCCGAGGTGATATTTACAGAGAAACAACAACAAAAAAAATTTCTTCACAACTTTGCGTGAATGTGGTCGAGTGTAGTCGAAAATGGCAACAAATGTTAATTTCTTCACTAAAAAAAATACTTTACCCCGCCCCGTGCCCGAGCGATATGGTCTTTGATAGTTGTGACGTGCGACGCGCGTCCGCCGGGGGGCTGCAACCGAAATTCGACGGCGTGGTGCGGGCGGCTCGGGGGCCGTCATACGGTGTCTGGGAGCACTGGTGGAGCATCCGGGAGTGACTGCTAGATGCAGGGAATTTTTCTGGCATCTTTTGGAACTTTTGGATTACGGTAGGTCAAGGGGGCGGGGCCAAATGTTGGGGAGCCAGCGGGCGCGCAGGGCAAAAGCTAGTGTTTTCCAGACGCTGACGACGTCCAAATAGGGTTGAAGTAGCAGCAAAAAAAAATATGGAAAGCATGGAAAAAGGCAAAAATGCTTACAACACCCAGGATTCCCAAGCCGTCTCCGATCCAAGTACTAACTGGGCCCACCGCTGCTTGACTTGACAGATCGGACGGGATGTCGTATGTTCAGCGAGGTGTGGTCGTAAGCGAAATACAAACGGATGTGCTCAGTTCACATGCTATTTCGCATGTGAATTTACCCCTCATATCGCTATGTAAAAAGATTTCATCGGCGAGTTGTATACATTGATCTTAGCCAAAAAGCCGAGAAGTGGTACAATTACACTACGATCTTAGCCATATGGCCGAGGTGATATTTACAGAGAAACAACAACAAAAAAAATTTCTTCACAACTTTGCGTGAATGTGGTCGAGTGTAGTCGAAAATGGCAACAAATGTTAATTTCTTCACTAAAAAAAATACTTTACCCCGCCCCGTGCCCGAGCGATATGGTCTTTGATAGTTGTGACGTGCGACGCGCGTCCGCCGGGGGGCTGCAACCGAAATTCGACGGCGTGGTGCGGGCGGCTCGGGGGCCGTCATACGGTGTCTGGGAGCACTGGTGGAGCATCCGGGAGTGACTGCTAGATGCAGGGAATTTTTCTGGCATCTTTTGGAACTTTTGGATTACGGTAGGTCAAGGGGGCGGGGCCAAATGTTGGGGAGCCAGCGGGCGCGCAGGGCAAAAGCTAGTGTTTTCCAGACGCTGACGACGTCCAAATAGGGTTGAAGTAGCAGCAAAAAAAAATATGGAAAGCATGGAAAAAGGCAAAAATGCTTACAACACCCAGGATTCCCAAGCCGTCTCCGATCCAAGTACTAACTGGGCCCACCGCTGCTTGACTTGACAGATCGGACGGGATGTCGTATGTTCAGCGAGGTGTGGTCGTAAGCGAAATACAAACGGATGTGCTCAGTTCACATGCTATTTCGCATGTGAATTTACCCCTCATATCGCTATGTAAAAAGATTTCATCGGCGAGTTGTATACATTGATCTTAGCCAAAAAGCCGAGAAGTGGTACAATTACACTACGATCTTAGCCATATGGCCGAGGTGATATTTACAGAGAAACAACAACAAAAAAAATTTCTTCACAACTTTGCGTGAATGTGGTCGAGTGTAGTCGAAAATGGCAACAAATGTTAATTTCTTCACTAAAAAAAATACTTTACCCCGCCCCGTGCCCGAGCGATATGGTCTTTGATAGTTGTGACGTGCGACGCGCGTCCGCCGGGGGGCTGCAACCGAAATTCGACGGCGTGGTGCGGGCGGCTCGGGGGCCGTCATACGGTGTCTGGGAGCACTGGTGGAGCATCCGGGAGTGACTGCTAGATGCAGGGAATTTTTCTGGCATCTTTTGGAACTTTTGGATTACGGTAGGTCAAGGGGGCGGGGCCAAATGTTGGGGAGCCAGCGGGCGCGCAGGGCAAAAGCTAGTGTTTTCCAGACGCTGACGACGTCCAAATAGGGTTGAAGTAGCAGCAAAAAAAAATATGGAAAGCATGGAAAAAGGCAAAAATGCTTACAACACCCAGGATTCCCAAGCCGTCTCCGATCCAAGTACTAACTGGGCCCACCGCTGCTTGACTTGACAGATCGGACGGGATGTCGTATGTTCAGCGAGGTGTGGTCGTAAGCGAAATACAAACGGATGTGCTCAGTTCACATGCTATTTCGCATGTGAATTTACCCCTCATATCGCTATGTAAAAAGATTTCATCGGCGAGTTGTATACATTGATCTTAGCCAAAAAGCCGAGAAGTGGTACAATTACACTACGATCTTAGCCATATGGCCGAGGTGATATTTACAGAGAAACAACAACAAAAAAAATTTCTTCACAACTTTGCGTGAATGTGGTCGAGTGTAGTCGAAAATGGCAACAAATGTTAATTTCTTCACTAAAAAAAATACTTTACCCCGCCCCGTGCCCGAGCGATATGGTCTTTGATAGTTGTGACGTGCGACGCGCGTCCGCCGGGGGGCTGCAACCGAAATTCGACGGCGTGGTGCGGGCGGCTCGGGGGCCGTCATACGGTGTCTGGGAGCACTGGTGGAGCATCCGGGAGTGACTGCTAGATGCAGGGAATTTTTCTGGCATCTTTTGGAACTTTTGGATTACGGTAGGTCAAGGGGGCGGGGCCAAATGTTGGGGAGCCAGCGGGCGCGCAGGGCAAAAGCTAGTGTTTTCCAGACGCTGACGACGTCCAAATAGGGTTGAAGTAGCAGCAAAAAAAAATATGGAAAGCATGGAAAAAGGCAAAAATGCTTACAACACCCAGGATTCCCAAGCCGTCTCCGATCCAAGTACTAACTGGGCCCACCGCTGCTTGACTTGACAGATCGGACGGGATGTCGTATGTTCAGCGAGGTGTGGTCGTAAGCGAAATACAAACGGATGTGCTCAGTTCACATGCTATTTCGCATGTGAATTTACCCCTCATATCGCTATGTAAAAAGATTTCATCGGCGAGTTGTATACATTGATCTTAGCCAAAAAGCCGAGAAGTGGTACAATTACACTACGATCTTAGCCATATGGCCGAGGTGATATTTACAGAGAAACAACAACAAAAAAAATTTCTTCACAACTTTGCGTGAATGTGGTCGAGTGTAGTCGAAAATGGCAACAAATGTTAATTTCTTCACTAAAAAAAATACTTTACCCCGCCCCGTGCCCGAGCGATATGGTCTTTGATAGTTGTGACGTGCGACGCGCGTCCGCCGGGGGGCTGCAACCGAAATTCGACGGCGTGGTGCGGGCGGCTCGGGGGCCGTCATACGGTGTCTGGGAGCACTGGTGGAGCATCCGGGAGTGACTGCTAGATGCAGGGAATTTTTCTGGCATCTTTTGGAACTTTTGGATTACGGTAGGTCAAGGGGGCGGGGCCAAATGTTGGGGAGCCAGCGGGCGCGCAGGGCAAAAGCTAGTGTTTTCCAGACGCTGACGACGTCCAAATAGGGTTGAAGTAGCAGCAAAAAAAAATATGGAAAGCATGGAAAAAGGCAAAAATGCTTACAACACCCAGGATTCCCAAGCCGTCTCCGATCCAAGTACTAACTGGGCCCACCGCTGCTTGACTTGACAGATCGGACGGGATGTCGTATGTTCAGCGAGGTGTGGTCGTAAGCGAAATACAAACAGATGTGCTCAGTTCACATGCTATTTCGCATGTGAATTTACCCCTCATATCGCTATGTAAAAAGATTTCATCGGCGAGTTGTATACATTGATCTTAGCCAAAAAGCCGAGAAGTGGTACAATTACACTACGATCTTAGCCATATGGCCGAGGTGATATTTACAGAGAAACAACAACAAAAAAAATTTCTTCACAACTTTGCGTGAATGTGGTCGAGTGTAGTCGAAAATGGCAACAAATGTTAATTTCTTCACTAAAAAAAATACTTTACCCCGCCCCCCGTGCCCGAGCGATATGGTCTTTGATAGTTGTGACGTGCGACGCGCGTCCGCCGGGGGGCTGCAACCGAAATTCGACGGCGTGGTGCGGGCGGCTCGGGGGCCGTCATACGGTGTCTGGGAGCACTGGTGGAGCATCCGGGAGTGACTGCTAGATGCAGGGAATTTTTCTGGCATCTTTTGGAACTTTTGGATTACGGTAGGTCAAGGGGGCGGGGCCAAATGTTGGGGAGCCAGCGGGCGCGCAGGGCAAAAGCTAGTGTTTTCCAGACGCTGACGACGTCCAAATAGGGTTGAAGTAGCAGCAAAAAAAAATATGGAAAGCATGGAAAAAGGCAAAAATGCTTACAACACCCAGGATTCCCAAGCCGTCTCCGATCCAAGTACTAACTGGGCCCACCGCTGCTTGACTTGACAGATCGGACGGGATGTCGTATGTTCAGCGAGGTGTGGTCGTAAGCGAAATACAAACGGATGTGCTCAGTTCACATGCTATTTCGCATGTGAATTTACCCCTCATATCGCTATGTAAAAAGATTTCATCGGCGAGTTGTATACATTGATCTTAGCCAAAAAGCCGAGAAGTGGTACAATTACACTACGATCTTAGCCATATGGCCGAGGTGATATTTACAGAGAAACAACAACAAAAAAAATTTCTTCACAACTTTGCGTGAATCGAAAATGGCAACAAATGTTAATTTCTTCACTAAAAAAAATACTTTACCCCGCCCCGTGCCCGAGCGATATGGTCTTTGATAGTTGTGACGTGCGACGCGCGTCCGCCCGGGGGCTGCAACCGAAATTCGACGGCGTGGTGCGGGCGGCTCGGGGGCCGTCATACGGTGTCTGGGAGCACTGGTGGAGCATCCGGGAGTGACTGCTAGATGCAGGGAATTTTTCTGGCATCTTTTGGAACTTTTGGATTACGGTAGGTCAAGGGGGCGGGGCCAAATGTTGGGGAGCCAGCGGGCGCGCAGGGCAAAAGCTAGTGTTTTCCAGACGCTGACGACGTCCAAATAGGGTTGAAGTAGCAGCAAAAAAAAATATGGAAAGCATGGAAAAAGGCAAAAATGCTTACAACACCCAGGATTCCCAAGCCGTCTCCGATCCAAGTACTAACTGGGCCCACCGCTGCTTGACTTGACAGATCGGACGGGATGTCGTATGTTCAGCGAGGTGTGGTCGTAAGCGAAATACAAACGGATGTGCTCAGTTCACATGCTATTTCGCATGTGAATTTACCCCTCATATCGCTATGTAAAAAGATTTCATCGGCGAGTTGTATACATTGATCTTAGCCAAAAAGCCGAGAAGTGGTACAATTACACTACGATCTTAGCCATATGGCCGAGGTGATATTTACAGAGAAACAACAACAAAAAAAATTTCTTCACAACTTTGCGTGAATCGAAAATGGCAACAAATGTTAATTTCTTCACTAAAAAAAATACTTTACCCCGCCCCGTGCCCGAGCGATATGGTCTTTGATAGTTGTGACGTGCGACGCGCGTCCGCCGGGGGGCTGCAACCGAAATTCGACGGCGTGGTGCGGGCGGCTCGGGGGCCGTCATACGGTGTCTGGGAGCACTGGTGGAGCATCCGGGAGTGACTGCTAGATGCAGGGAATTTTTCTGGCATCTTTTGGAACTTTTGGATTACGGTAGGTTAAGGGGGCGGGGCCAAATGTTGGGGAGCCAGCGGGCGCGCAGGGCAAAAGCTAGTGTTTTCCAGACGCTGACGACGTCCAAATAGGGTTGAAGTAGCAGCAAAAAAAAATATGGAAAGCATGGAAAAAGGCAAAAATGCTTACAACACCCAGGATTCCCAAGCCGTCTCCGATCCAAGTACTAACTGGGCCCACCGCTGCTTGACTTGACAGATCGGACGGGATGTCGTATGTTCAGCGAGGTGTGGTCGTAAGCGAAATACAAACGGATGTGCTCAGTTCACATGCTATTTCGCATGTGAATTTACCCCTCATATCGCTATGTAAAAAGATTTCATCGGCGAGTTGTATACATTGATCTTAGCCAAAAAGCCGAGAAGTGGTACAATTACACTACGATCTTAGCCATATGGCCGAGGTGATATTTACAGAGAAACAACAACAAAAAAAATTTCTTCACAACTTTGCGTGAATGTGGTCGAGTGTAGTCGAAAATGGCAACAAATGTTAATTTCTTCACTAAAAAAAATACTTTACCCCGCCCCGTGCCCGAGCGATATGGTCTTTGATAGTTGTGACGTGCGACGCGCGTCCGCCGGGGGGCTGCAACCGAAATTCGACGGCGTGGTGCGGGCGGCTCGGGGGCCGTCATACGGTGTCTGGGAGCACTGGTGGAGCATCCGGGAGTGACTGCTAGATGCAGGGAATTTTTCTGGCATCTTTTGGAACTTTTGGATTACGGTAGGTCAAGGGGGCGGGGCCAAATGTTGGGGAGCCAGCGGGCGCGCAGGGCAAAAGCTAGTGTTTTCCAGACGCTGACGACGTCCAAATAGGGTTGAAGTAGCAGCAAAAAAAAATATGGAAAGCATGGAAAAAGGCAAAAATGCTTACAACACCCAGGATTCCCAAGCCGTCTCCGATCCAAGTACTAACTGGGCCCACCGCTGCTTGACTTGACAGATCGGACGGGATGTCGTATGTTCAGCGAGGTGTGGTCGTAAGCGAAATACAAACGGATGTGCTCAGTTCACATGCTATTTCGCATGTGAATTTACCCCTCATATCGCTATGTAAAAAGATTTCATCGGCGAGTTGTATACATTGATCTTAGCCAAAAAGCCGAGAAGTGGTACAATTACACTACGATCTTAGCCATATGGCCGAGGTGATATTTACAGAGAAACAACAACAAAAAAAATTTCTTCACAACTTTGCGTGAATGTGGTCGAGTGTAGTCGAAAATGGCAACAAATGTTAATTTCTTCACTAAAAAAAATACTTTACCCCGCCCCCCGTGCCCGAGCGATATGGTCTTTGATAGTTGTGACGTGCGACGCGCGTCCGCCGGGGGGCTGCAACCGAAATTCGACGGCGTGGTGCGGGCGGCTCGGGGGCCGTCATACGGTGTCTGGGAGCACTGGTGGAGCATCCGGGAGTGACTGCTAGATGCAGGGAATTTTTCTGGCATCTTTTGGAACTTTTGGATTACGGTAGGTCAAGGGGGCGGGGCCAAATGTTGGGGAGCCAGCGGGCGCGCAGGGCAAAAGCTAGTGTTTTCCAGACGCTGACGACGTCCAAATAGGGTTGAAGTAGCAGCAAAAAAAAATATGGAAAGCATGGAAAAAGGCAAAAATGCTTACAACACCCAGGATTCCCAAGCCGTCTCCGATCCAAGTACTAACTGGGCCCACCGCTGCTTGACTTGACAGATCGGACGGGATGTCGTATGTTCAGCGAGGTGTGGTCGTAAGCGAAATACAAACGGATGTGCTCAGTTCACATGCTATTTCGCATGTGAATTTACCCCTCATATCGCTATGTAAAAAGATTTCATCGGCGAGTTGTATACATTGATCTTAGCCAAAAAGCCGAGAAGTGGTACAATTACACTACGATCTTAGCCATATGGCCGAGGTGATATTTACAGAGAAACAACAACAAAAAAAATTTCTTCACAACTTTGCGTGAATGTGGTCGAGTGTAGTCGAAAATGGCAACAAATGTTAATTTCTTCACTAAAAAAAATACTTTACCCCGCCCCGTGCCCGAGCGATATGGTCTTTGATAGTTGTGACGTGCGACGCGCGTCCGCCGGGGGGCTGCAACCGAAATTCGACGGCGTGGTGCGGGCGGCTCGGGGGCCGTCATACGGTGTCTGGGAGCACTGGTGGAGCATCCGGGAGTGACTGCTAGATGCAGGGAATTTTTCTGGCATCTTTTGGAACTTTTGGATTACGGTAGGTCAAGGGGGCGGGGCCAAATGTTGGGGAGCCAGCGGGCGCGCAGGGCAAAAGCTAGTGTTTTCCAGACGCTGACGACGTCCAAATAGGGTTGAAGTAGCAGCAAAAAAAAATATGGAAAGCATGGAAAAAGGCAAAAATGCTTACAACACCCAGGATTCCCAAGCCGTCTCCGATCCAAGTACTAACTGGGCCCACCGCTGCTTGACTTGACAGATCGGACGGGATGTCGTATGTTCAGCGAGGTGTGGTCGTAAGCGAAATACAAACGGATGTGCTCAGTTCACATGCTATTTCGCATGTGAATTTACCCCTCATATCGCTATGTAAAAAGATTTCATCGGCGAGTTGTATACATTGATCTTAGCCAAAAAGCCGAGAAGTGGTACAATTACACTACGATCTTAGCCATATGGCCGAGGTGATATTTACAGAGAAACAACAACAAAAAAAATTTCTTCACAACTTTGCGTGAATGTGGTCGAGTGTAGTCGAAAATGGCAACAAATGTTAATTTCTTCACTAAAAAAAATACTTTACCCCGCCCCGTGCCCGAGCGATATGGTCTTTGATAGTTGTGACGTGCGACGCGCGTCCGCCGGGGGGCTGCAACCGAAATTCGACGGCGTGGTGCGGGCGGCTCGGGGGCCGTCATACGGTGTCTGGGAGCACTGGTGGAGCATCCGGGAGTGACTGCTAGATGCAGGGAATTTTTCTGGCATCTTTTGGAACTTTTGGATTACGGTAGGTTAAGGGGGCGGGGCCAAATGTTGGGGAGCCAGCGGGCGCGCAGGGCAAAAGCTAGTGTTTTCCAGACGCTGACGACGTCCAAATAGGGTTGAAGTAGCAGCAAAAAAAAATATGGAAAGCATGGAAAAAGGCAAAAATGCTTACAACACCCAGGATTCCCAAGCCGTCTCCGATCCAAGTACTAACTGGGCCCACCGCTGCTTGACTTGACAGATCGGACGGGATGTCGTATGTTCAGCGAGGTGTGGTCGTAAGCGAAATACAAACGGATGTGCTCAGTTCACATGCTATTTCGCATGTGAATTTACCCCTCATATCGCTATGTAAAAAGATTTCATCGGCGAGTTGTATACATTGATCTTAGCCAAAAAGCCGAGAAGTGGTACAATTACACTACGATCTTAGCCATATGGCCGAGGTGATATTTACAGAGAAACAACAACAAAAAAAATTTCTTCACAACTTTGCGTGAATGTGGTCGAGTGTAGTCGAAAATGGCAACAAATGTTAATTTCTTCACTAAAAAAAATACTTTACCCCGCCCCGTGCCCGAGCGATATGGTCTTTGATAGTTGTGACGTGCGACGCGCGTCCGCCGGGGGGCTGCAACCGAAATTCGACGGCGTGGTGCGGGCGGCTCGGGGGCCGTCATACGGTGTCTGGGAGCACTGGTGGAGCATCCGGGAGTGACTGCTAGATGCAGGGAATTTTTCTGGCATCTTTTGGAACTTTTGGATTACGGTAGGTCAAGGGGGCGGGGCCAAATGTTGGGGAGCCAGCGGGCGCGCAGGGCAAAAGCTAGTGTTTTCCAGACGCTGACGACGTCCAAATAGGGTTGAAGTAGCAGCAAAAAAAAATATGGAAAGCATGGAAAAAGGCAAAAATGCTTACAACACCCAGGATTCCCAAGCCGTCTCCGATCCAAGTACTAACTGGGCCCACCGCTGCTTGACTTGACAGATCGGACGGGATGTCGTATGTTCAGCGAGGTGTGGTCGTAAGCGAAATACAAACGGATGTGCTCAGTTCACATGCTATTTCGCATGTGAATTTACCCCTCATATCGCTATGTAAAAAGATTTCATCGGCGAGTTGTATACATTGATCTTAGCCAAAAAGCCGAGAAGTGGTACAATTACACTACGATCTTAGCCATATGGCCGAGGTGATATTTACAGAGAAACAACAACAAAAAAAATTTCTTCACAACTTTGCGTGAATGTGGTCGAGTGTAGTCGAAAATGGCAACAAATGTTAATTTCTTCACTAAAAAAAATACTTTACCCCGCCCCCCGTGCCCGAGCGATATGGTCTTTGATAGTTGTGACGTGCGACGCGCGTCCGCCGGGGGGCTGCAACCGAAATTCGACGGCGTGGTGCGGGCGGCTCGGGGGCCGTCATACGGTGTCTGGGAGCACTGGTGGAGCATCCGGGAGTGACTGCTAGATGCAGGGAATTTTTCTGGCATCTTTTGGAACTTTTGGATTACGGTAGGTCAAGGGGGCGGGGCCAAATGTTGGGGAGCCAGCGGGCGCGCAGGGCAAAAGCTAGTGTTTTCCAGACGCTGACGACGTCCAAATAGGGTTGAAGTAGCAGCAAAAAAAAATATGGAAAGCATGGAAAAAGGCAAAAATGCTTACAACACCCAGGATTCCCAAGCCGTCTCCGATCCAAGTACTAACTGGGCCCACCGCTGCTTGACTTGACAGATCGGACGGGATGTCGTATGTTCAGCGAGGTGTGGTCGTAAGCGAAATACAAACGGATGTGCTCAGTTCACATGCTATTTCGCATGTGAATTTACCCCTCATATCGCTATGTAAAAAGATTTCATCGGCGAGTTGTATACATTGATCTTAGCCAAAAAGCCGAGAAGTGGTACAATTACACTACGATCTTAGCCATATGGCCGAGGTGATATTTACAGAGAAACAACAACAAAAAAAATTTCTTCACAACTTTGCGTGAATGTGGTCGAGTGTAGTCGAAAATGGCAACAAATGTTAATTTCTTCACTAAAAAAAATACTTTACCCCGCCCCGTGCCCGAGCGATATGGTCTTTGATAGTTGTGACGTGCGACGCGCGTCCGCCGGGGGGCTGCAACCGAAATTCGACGGCGTGGTGCGGGCGGCTCGGGGGCCGTCATACGGTGTCTGGGAGCACTGGTGGAGCATCCGGGAGTGACTGCTAGATGCAGGGAATTTTTCTGGCATCTTTTGGAACTTTTGGATTACGGTAGGTCAAGGGGGCGGGGCCAAATGTTGGGGAGCCAGCGGGCGCGCAGGGCAAAAGCTAGTGTTTTCCAGACGCTGACGACGTCCAAATAGGGTTGAAGTAGCAGCAAAAAAAAATATGGAAAGCATGGAAAAAGGCAAAAATGCTTACAACACCCAGGATTCCCAAGCCGTCTCCGATCCAAGTACTAACTGGGCCCACCGCTGCTTGACTTGACAGATCGGACGGGATGTCGTATGTTCAGCGAGGTGTGGTCGTAAGCGAAATACAAACGGATGTGCTCAGTTCACATGCTATTTCGCATGTGAATTTACCCCTCATATCGCTATGTAAAAAGATTTCATCGGCGAGTTGTATACATTGATCTTAGCCAAAAAGCCGAGAAGTGGTACAATTACACTACGATCTTAGCCATATGGCCGAGGTGATATTTACAGAGAAACAACAACAAAAAAAATTTCTTCACAACTTTGCGTGAATGTGGTCGAGTGTAGTCGAAAATGGCAACAAATGTTAATTTCTTCACTAAAAAAAATACTTTACCCCGCCCCCCGTGCCCGAGCGATATGGTCTTTGATAGTTGTGACGTGCGACGCGCGTCCGCCGGGGGGCTGCAACCGAAATTCGACGGCGTGGTGCGGGCGGCTCGGGGGCCGTCATACGGTGTCTGGGAGCACTGGTGGAGCATCCGGGAGTGACTGCTAGATGCAGGGAATTTTTCTGGCATCTTTTGGAACTTTTGGATTACGGTAGGTCAAGGGGGCGGGGCCAAATGTTGGGGAGCCAGCGGGCGCGCAGGGCAAAAGCTAGTGTTTTCCAGACGCTGACGACGTCCAAATAGGGTTGAAGTAGCAGCAAAAAAAAATATGGAAAGCATGGAAAAAGGCAAAAATGCTTACAACACCCAGGATTCCCAAGCCGTCTCCGATCCAAGTACTAACTGGGCCCACCGCTGCTTGACTTGACAGATCGGACGGGATGTCGTATGTTCAGCGAGGTGTGGTCGTAAGCGAAATACAAACGGATGTGCTCAGTTCACATGCTATTTCGCATGTGAATTTACCCCTCATATCGCTATGTAAAAAGATTTCATCGGCGAGTTGTATACATTGATCTTAGCCAAAAAGCCGAGAAGTGGTACAATTACACTACGATCTTAGCCATATGGCCGAGGTGATATTTACAGAGAAACAACAACAAAAAAAATTTCTTCACAACTTTGCGTGAATGTGGTCGAGTGTAGTCGAAAATGGCAACAAATGTTAATTTCTTCACTAAAAAAAATACTTTACCCCGCCCCGTGCCCGAGCGATATGGTCTTTGATAGTTGTGACGTGCGACGCGCGTCCGCCGGGGGGCTGCAACCGAAATTCGACGGCGTGGTGCGGGCGGCTCGGGGGCCGTCATACGGTGTCTGGGAGCACTGGTGGAGCATCCGGGAGTGACTGCTAGATGCAGGGAATTTTTCTGGCATCTTTTGGAACTTTTGGATTACGGTAGGTCAAGGGGGCGGGGCCAAATGTTGGGGAGCCAGCGGGCGCGCAGGGCAAAAGCTAGTGTTTTCCAGACGCTGACGACGTCCAAATAGGGTTGAAGTAGCAGCAAAAAAAAATATGGAAAGCATGGAAAAAGGCAAAAATGCTTACAACACCCAGGATTCCCAAGCCGTCTCCGATCCAAGTACTAACTGGGCCCACCGCTGCTTGACTTGACAGATCGGACGGGATGTCGTATGTTCAGCGAGGTGTGGTCGTAAGCGAAATACAAACGGATGTGCTCAGTTCACATGCTATTTCGCATGTGAATTTACCCCTCATATCGCTATGTAAAAAGATTTCATCGGCGAGTTGTATACATTGATCTTAGCCAAAAAGCCGAGAAGTGGTACAATTACACTACGATCTTAGCCATATGGCCGAGGTGATATTTACAGAGAAACAACAACAAAAAAAATTTCTTCACAACTTTGCGTGAATGTGGTCGAGTGTAGTCGAAAATGGCAACAAATGTTAATTTCTTCACTAAAAAAAATACTTTACCCCGCCCCGTGCCCGAGCGATATGGTCTTTGATAGTTGTGACGTGCGACGCGCGTCCGCCGGGGGGCTGCAACCGAAATTCGACGGCGTGGTGCGGGCGGCTCGGGGGCCGTCATACGGTGTCTGGGAGCACTGGTGGAGCATCCGGGAGTGACTGCTAGATGCAGGGAATTTTTCTGGCATCTTTTGGAACTTTTGGATTACGGTAGGTCAAGGGGGCGGGGCCAAATGTTGGGGAGCCAGCGGGCGCGCAGGGCAAAAGCTAGTGTTTTCCAGACGCTGACGACGTCCAAATAGGGTTGAAGTAGCAGCAAAAAAAAATATGGAAAGCATGGAAAAAGGCAAAAATGCTTACAACACCCAGGATTCCCAAGCCGTCTCCGATCCAAGTACTAACTGGGCCCACCGCTGCTTGACTTGACAGATCGGACGGGATGTCGTATGTTCAGCGAGGTGTGGTCGTAAGCGAAATACAAACGGATGTGCTCAGTTCACATGCTATTTCGCATGTGAATTTACCCCTCATATCGCTATGTAAAAAGATTTCATCGGCGAGTTGTATACATTGATCTTAGCCAAAAAGCCGAGAAGTGGTACAATTACACTACGATCTTAGCCATATGGCCGAGGTGATATTTACAGAGAAACAACAACAAAAAAAATTTCTTCACAACTTTGCGTGAATGTGGTCGAGTGTAGTCGAAAATGGCAACAAATGTTAATTTCTTCACTAAAAAAAATACTTTACCCCGCCCCGTGCCCGAGCGATATGGTCTTTGATAGTTGTGACGTGCGACGCGCGTCCGCCGGGGGGCTGCAACCGAAATTCGACGGCGTGGTGCGGGCGGCTCGGGGGCCGTCATACGGTGTCTGGGAGCACTGGTGGAGCATCCGGGAGTGACTGCTAGATGCAGGGAATTTTTCTGGCATCTTTTGGAACTTTTGGATTACGGTAGGTCAAGGGGGCGGGGCCAAATGTTGGGGAGCCAGCGGGCGCGCAGGGCAAAAGCTAGTGTTTTCCAGACGCTGACGACGTCCAAATAGGGTTGAAGTAGCAGCAAAAAAAAATATGGAAAGCATGGAAAAAGGCAAAAATGCTTACAACACCCAGGATTCCCAAGCCGTCTCCGATCCAAGTACTAACTGGGCCCACCGCTGCTTGACTTGACAGATCGGACGGGATGTCGTATGTTCAGCGAGGTGTGGTCGTAAGCGAAATACAAACGGATGTGCTCAGTTCACATGCTATTTCGCATGTGAATTTACCCCTCATATCGCTATGTAAAAAGATTTCATCGGCGAGTTGTATACATTGATCTTAGCCAAAAAGCCGAGAAGTGGTACAATTACACTACGATCTTAGCCATATGGCCGAGGTGATATTTACAGAGAAACAACAACAAAAAAAATTTCTTCACAACTTTGCGTGAATGTTGTCGAGTGTAGTCGAAAATGGCAACAAATGTTAATTTCTTCACTAAAAAAAATACTTTACCCCGCCCCGTGCCCGAGCGATATGGTCTTTGATAGTTGTGACGTGCGACGCGCGTCCGCCGGGGGGCTGCAACCGAAATTCGACGGCGTGGTGCGGGCGGCTCGGGGGCCGTCATACGGTGTCTGGGAGCACTGGTGGAGCATCCGGGAGTGACTGCTAGATGCAGGGAATTTTTCTGGCATCTTTTGGAACTTTTGGATTACGGTAGGTCAAGGGGGCGGGGCCAAATGTTGGGGAGCCAGCGGGCGCGCAGGGCAAAAGCTAGTGTTTTCCAGACGCTGACGACGTCCAAATAGGGTTGAAGTAGCAGCAAAAAAAAATATGGAAAGCATGGAAAAAGGCAAAAATGCTTACAACACCCAGGATTCCCAAGCCGTCTCCGATCCAAGTACTAACTGGGCCCACCGCTGCTTGACTTGACAGATCGGACGGGATGTCGTATGTTCAGCGAGGTGTGGTCGTAAGCGAAATACAAACGGATGTGCTCAGTTCACATGCTATTTCGCATGTGAATTTACCCCTCATATCGCTATGTAAAAAGATTTCATCGGCGAGTTGTATACATTGATCTTAGCCAAAAAGCCGAGAAGTGGTACAATTACACTACGATCTTAGCCATATGGCCGAGGTGATATTTACAGAGAAACAACAACAAAAAAAATTTCTTCACAACTTTGCGTGAATCGAAAATGGCAACAAATGTTAATTTCTTCACTAAAAAAAATACTTTATCCCGCCCCGTGCCCGAGCGATATGGTCTTTGATAGTTGTGACGTGCGACGCGCGTCCGCCGGGGGGCTGCAACCGAAATTCGACGGCGTGGTGCGGGCGGCTCGGGGGCCGTCATACGGTGTCTGGGAGCACTGGTGGAGCATCCGGGAGTGACTGCTAGATGCAGGGAATTTTTCTGGCATCTTTTGGAACTTTTGGATTACGGTAGGTCAAGGGGGCGGGGCCAAATGTTGGGGAGCCAGCGGGCGCGCAGGGCAAAAGCTAGTGTTTTCCAGACGCTGACGACGTCCAAATAGGGTTGAAGTAGCAGCAAAAAAAAATATGGAAAGCATGGAAAAAGGCAAAAATGCTTACAACACCCAGGATTCCCAAGCCGTCTCCGATCCAAGTACTAACTGGGCCCACCGCTGCTTGACTTGACAGATCGGACGGGATGTCGTATGTTCAGCGAGGTGTGGTCGTAAGCGAAATACAAACGGATGTGCTCAGTTCACATGCTATTTCGCATGTGAATTTACCCCTCATATCGCTATGTAAAAAGATTTCATCGGCGAGTTGTATACATTGATCTTAGCCAAAAAGCCGAGAAGTGGTACAATTACACTACGATCTTAGCCATATGGCCGAGGTGATATTTACAGAGAAACAACAACAAAAAAAATTTCTTCACAACTTTGCGTGAATGTGGTCGAGTGTAGTCGAAAATGGCAACAAATGTTAATTTCTTCACTAAAAAAAATACTTTACCCCGCCCCGTGCCCGAGCGATATGGTCTTTGATAGTTGTGACGTGCGACGCGCGTCCGCCGGGGGGCTGCAACCGAAATTCGACGGCGTGGTGCGGGCGGCTCGGGGGCCGTCATACGGTGTCTGGGAGCACTGGTGGAGCATCCGGGAGTGACTGCTAGATGCAGGGAATTTTTCTGGCATCTTTTGGAACTTTTGGATTACGGTAGGTCAAGGGGGCGGGGCCAAATGTTGGGGAGCCAGCGGGCGCGCAGGGCAAAAGCTAGTGTTTTCCAGACGCTGACGACGTCCAAATAGGGTTGAAGTAGCAGCAAAAAAAAATATGGAAAGCATGGAAAAAGGCAAAAATGCTTACAACACCCAGGATTCCCAAGCCGTCTCCGATCCAAGTACTAACTGGGCCCACCGCTGCTTGACTTGACAGATCGGACGGGATGTCGTATGTTCAGCGAGGTGTGGTCGTAAGCGAAATACAAACGGATGTGCTCAGTTCACATGCTATTTCGCATGTGAATTTACCCCTCATATCGCTATGTAAAAAGATTTCATCGGCGAGTTGTATACATTGATCTTAGCCAAAAAGCCGAGAAGTGGTACAATTACACTACGATCTTAGCCATATGGCCGAGGTGATATTTACAGAGAAACAACAACAAAAAAAATTTCTTCACAACTTTGCGTGAATGTGGTCGAGTGTAGTCGAAAATGGCAACAAATGTTAATTTCTTCACTAAAAAAAATACTTTACCCCGCCCCCCGTGCCCGAGCGATATGGTCTTTGATAGTTGTGACGTGCGACGCGCGTCCGCCGGGGGGCTGCAACCGAAATTCGACGGCGTGGTGCGGGCGGCTCGGGGGCCGTCATACGGTGTCTGGGAGCACTGGTGGAGCATCCGGGAGTGACTGCTAGATGCAGGGAATTTTTCTGGCATCTTTTGGAACTTTTGGATTACGGTAGGTCAAGGGGGCGGGGCCAAATGTTGGGGAGCCAGCGGGCGCGCAGGGCAAAAGCTAGTGTTTTCCAGACGCTGACGACGTCCAAATAGGGTTGAAGTAGCAGCAAAAAAAAATATGGAAAGCATGGAAAAAGGCAAAAATGCTTACAACACCCAGGATTCCCAAGCCGTCTCCGATCCAAGTACTAACTGGGCCCACCGCTGCTTGACTTGACAGATCGGACGGGATGTCGTATGTTCAGCGAGGTGTGGTCGTAAGCGAAATACAAACGGATGTGCTCAGTTCACATGCTATTTCGCATGTGAATTTACCCCTCATATCGCTATGTAAAAAGATTTCATCGGCGAGTTGTATACATTGATCTTAGCCAAAAAGCCGAGAAGTGGTACAATTACACTACGATCTTAGCCATATGGCCGAGGTGATATTTACAGAGAAACAACAACAAAAAAAATTTCTTCACAACTTTGCGTGAATGTGGTCGAGTGTAGTCGAAAATGGCAACAAATGTTAATTTCTTCACTAAAAAAAATACTTTACCCCGCCCCGTGCCCGAGCGATATGGTCTTTGATAGTTGTGACGTGCGACGCGCGTCCGCCGGGGGGCTGCAACCGAAATTCGACGGCGTGGTGCGGGCGGCTCGGGGGCCGTCATACGGTGTCTGGGAGCACTGGTGGAGCATCCGGGAGTGACTGCTAGATGCAGGGAATTTTTCTGGCATCTTTTGGAACTTTTGGATTACGGTAGGTCAAGGGGGCGGGGCCAAATGTTGGGGAGCCAGCGGGCGCGCAGGGCAAAAGCTAGTGTTTTCCAGACGCTGACGACGTCCAAATAGGGTTGAAGTAGCAGCAAAAAAAAATATGGAAAGCATGGAAAAAGGCAAAAATGCTTACAACACCCAGGATTCCCAAGCCGTCTCCGATCCAAGTACTAACTGGGCCCACCGCTGCTTGACTTGACAGATCGGACGGGATGTCGTATGTTCAGCGAGGTGTGGTCGTAAGCGAAATACAAACGGATGTGCTCAGTTCACATGCTATTTCGCATGTGAATTTACCCCTCATATCGCTATGTAAAAAGATTTCATCGGCGAGTTGTATACATTGATCTTAGCCAAAAAGCCGAGAAGTGGTACAATTACACTACGATCTTAGCCATATGGCCGAGGTGATATTTACAGAGAAACAACAACAAAAAAAATTTCTTCACAACTTTGCGTGAATGTGGTCGAGTGTAGTCGAAAATGGCAACAAATGTTAATTTCTTCACTAAAAAAAATACTTTACCCCGCCCCGTGCCCGAGCGATATGGTCTTTGATAGTTGTGACGTGCGACGCGCGTCCGCCGGGGGGCTGCAACCGAAATTCGACGGCGTGGTGCGGGCGGCTCGGGGGCCGTCATACGGTGTCTGGGAGCACTGGTGGAGCATCCGGGAGTGACTGCTAGATGCAGGGAATTTTTCTGGCATCTTTTGGAACTTTTGGATTACGGTAGGTCAAGGGGGCGGGGCCAAATGTTGGGGAGCCAGCGGGCGCGCAGGGCAAAAGCTAGTGTTTTCCAGACGCTGACGACGTCCAAATAGGGTTGAAGTAGCAGCAAAAAAAAATATGGAAAGCATGGAAAAAGGCAAAAATGCTTACAACACCCAGGATTCCCAAGCCGTCTCCGATCCAAGTACTAACTGGGCCCACCGCTGCTTGACTTGACAGATCGGACGGGATGTCGTATGTTCAGCGAGGTGTGGTCGTAAGCGAAATACAAACGGATGTGCTCAGTTCACATGCTATTTCGCATGTGAATTTACCCCTCATATCGCTATGTAAAAAGATTTCATCGGCGAGTTGTATACATTGATCTTAGCCAAAAAGCCGAGAAGTGGTACAATTACACTACGATCTTAGCCATATGGCCGAGGTGATATTTACAGAGAAACAACAACAAAAAAAATTTCTTCACAACTTTGCGTGAATGTTGTCGAGTGTAGTCGAAAATGGCAACAAATGTTAATTTCTTCACTAAAAAAAATACTTTACCCCGCCCCGTGCCCGAGCGATATGGTCTTTGATAGTTGTGACGTGCGACGCGCGTCCGCCGGGGGGCTGCAACCGAAATTCGACGGCGTGGTGCGGGCGGCTCGGGGGCCGTCATACGGTGTCTGGGAGCACTGGTGGAGCATCCGGGAGTGACTGCTAGATGCAGGGAATTTTTCTGGCATCTTTTGGAACTTTTGGATTACGGTAGGTCAAGGGGGCGGGGCCAAATGTTGGGGAGCCAGCGGGCGCGCAGGGCAAAAGCTAGTGTTTTCCAGACGCTGACGACGTCCAAATAGGGTTGAAGTAGCAGCAAAAAAAAATATGGAAAGCATGGAAAAAGGCAAAAATGCTTACAACACCCAGGATTCCCAAGCCGTCTCCGATCCAAGTACTAACTGGGCCCACCGCTGCTTGACTTGACAGATCGGACGGGATGTCGTATGTTCAGCGAGGTGTGGTCGTAAGCGAAATACAAACGGATGTGCTCAGTTCACATGCTATTTCGCATGTGAATTTACCCCTCATATCGCTATGTAAAAAGATTTCATCGGCGAGTTGTATACATTGATCTTAGCCAAAAAGCCGAGAAGTGGTACAATTACACTACGATCTTAGCCATATGGCCGAGGTGATATTTACAGAGAAACAACAACAAAAAAAATTTCTTCACAACTTTGCGTGAATCGAAAATGGCAACAAATGTTAATTTCTTCACTAAAAAAAATACTTTATCCCGCCCCGTGCCCGAGCGATATGGTCTTTGATAGTTGTGACGTGCGACGCGCGTCCGCCGGGGGGCTGCAACCGAAATTCGACGGCGTGGTGCGGGCGGCTCGGGGGCCGTCATACGGTGTCTGGGAGCACTGGTGGAGCATCCGGGAGTGACTGCTAGATGCAGGGAATTTTTCTGGCATCTTTTGGAACTTTTGGATTACGGTAGGTCAAGGGGGCGGGGCCAAATGTTGGGGAGCCAGCGGGCGCGCAGGGCAAAAGCTAGTGTTTTCCAGACGCTGACGACGTCCAAATAGGGTTGAAGTAGCAGCAAAAAAAAATATGGAAAGCATGGAAAAAGGCAAAAATGCTTACAACACCCAGGATTCCCAAGCCGTCTCCGATCCAAGTACTAACTGGGCCCACCGCTGCTTGACTTGACAGATCGGACGGGATGTCGTATGTTCAGCGAGGTGTGGTCGTAAGCGAAATACAAACGGATGTGCTCAGTTAACATGCTATTTCGCATGTGAATTTACCCCTCATATCGCTATGTAAAAAGATTTCATCGGCGAGTTGTATACATTGATCTTAGCCAAAAAGCCGAGAAGTGGTACAATTACACTACGATCTTAGCCATATGGCCGAGGTGATATTTACAGAGAAACAACAACAAAAAAAATTTCTTCACAACTTTGCGTGAATGTGGTCGAGTGTAGTCGAAAATGGCAACAAATGTTAATTTCTTCACTAAAAAAAATACTTTACCCCGCCCCGTGCCCGAGCGATATGGTCTTTGATAGTTGTGACGTGCGACGCGCGTCCGCCGGGGGGCTGCAACCGAAATTCGACGGCGTGGTGCGGGCGGCTCGGGGGCCGTCATACGGTGTCTGGGAGCACTGGTGGAGCATCCGGGAGTGACTGCTAGATGCAGGGAATTTTTCTGGCATCTTTTGGAACTTTTGGATTACGGTAGGTCAAGGGGGCGGGGCCAAATGTTGGGGAGCCAGCGGGCGCGCAGGGCAAAAGCTAGTGTTTTCCAGACGCTGACGACGTCCAAATAGGGTTGAAGTAGCAGCAAAAAAAAATATGGAAAGCATGGAAAAAGGCAAAAATGCTTACAACACCCAGGATTCCCAAGCCGTCTCCGATCCAAGTACTAACTGGGCCCACCGCTGCTTGACTTGACAGATCGGACGGGATGTCGTATGTTCAGCGAGGTGTGGTCGTAAGCGAAATACAAACGGATGTGCTCAGTTCACATGCTATTTCGCATGTGAATTTACCCCTCATATCGCTATGTAAAAAGATTTCATCGGCGAGTTGTATACATTGATCTTAGCCAAAAAGCCGAGAAGTGGTACAATTACACTACGATCTTAGCCATATGGCCGAGGTGATATTTACAGAGAAACAACAACAAAAAAAATTTCTTCACAACTTTGCGTGAATGTGGTCGAGTGTAGTCGAAAATGGCAACAAATGTTAATTTCTTCACTAAAAAAAATACTTTACCCCGCCCCGTGCCCGAGCGATATGGTCTTTGATAGTTGTGACGTGCGACGCGCGTCCGCCGGGGGGCTGCAACCGAAATTCGACGGCGTGGTGCGGGCGGCTCGGGGGCCGTCATACGGTGTCTGGGAGCACTGGTGGAGCATCCGGGAGTGACTGCTAGATGCAGGGAATTTTTCTGGCATCTTTTGGAACTTTTGGATTACGGTAGGTCAAGGGGGCGGGGCCAAATGTTGGGGAGCCAGCGGGCGCGCAGGGCAAAAGCTAGTGTTTTCCAGACGCTGACGACGTCCAAATAGGGTTGAAGTAGCAGCAAAAAAAAATATGGAAAGCATGGAAAAAGGCAAAAATGCTTACAACACCCAGGATTCCCAAGCCGTCTCCGATCCAAGTACTAACTGGGCCCACCGCTGCTTGACTTGACAGATCGGACGGGATGTCGTATGTTCAGCGAGGTGTGGTCGTAAGCGAAATACAAACGGATGTGCTCAGTTCACATGCTATTTCGCATGTGAATTTACCCCTCATATCGCTATGTAAAAAGATTTCATCGGCGAGTTGTATACATTGATCTTAGCCAAAAAGCCGAGAAGTGGTACAATTACACTACGATCTTAGCCATATGGCCGAGGTGATATTTACAGAGAAACAACAACAAAAAAAATTTCTTCACAACTTTGCGTGAATCGAAAATGGCAACAAATGTTAATTTCTTCACTAAAAAAAATACTTTACCCCGCCCCGTGCCCGAGCGATATGGTCTTTGATAGTTGTGACGTGCGACGCGCGTCCGCCGGGGGGCTGCAACCGAAATTCGACGGCGTGGTGCGGGCGGCTCGGGGGCCGTCATACGGTGTCTGGGAGCACTGGTGGAGCATCCGGGAGTGACTGCTAGATGCAGGGAATTTTTCTGGCATCTTTTGGAACTTTTGGATTACGGTAGGTCAAGGGGGCGGGGCCAAATGTTGGGGAGCCAGCGGGCGCGCAGGGCAAAAGCTAGTGTTTTCCAGACGCTGACGACGTCCAAATAGGGTTGAAGTAGCAGCAAAAAAAAATATGGAAAGCATGGAAAAAGACAAAAATGCTTACAACACCCAGGATTCCCAAGCCGTCTCCGATCCAAGTACTAACTGGGCCCACCGCTGCTTGACTTGACAGATCGGACGGGATGTCGTATGTTCAGCGAGGTGTGGTCGTAAGCGAAATACAAACGGATGTGCTCAGTTCACATGCTATTTCGCATGTGAATTTACCCCTCATATCGCTATGTAAAAAGATTTCATCGGCGAGTTGTATACATTGATCTTAGCCAAAAAGCCGAGAAGTGGTACAATTACACTACGATCTTAGCCATATGGCCGAGGTGATATTTACAGAGAAACAACAACAAAAAAAATTTCTTCACAACTTTGCGTGAATCGAAAATGGCAACAAATGTTAATTTCTTCACTAAAAAAAATACTTTACCCCGCCCCGTGCCCGAGCGATATGGTCTTTGATAGTTGTGACGTGCGACGCGCGTCCGCCGGGGGGCTGCAACCGAAATTCGACGGCGTGGTGCGGGCGGCTCGGGGGCCGTCATACGGTGTCTGGAGCACTGGTGGAGCATCCGGGAGTGACTGCTAGATGCAGGGAATTTTTCTGGCATCTTTTGGAACTTTTGGATTACGGTAGGTCAAGGGGGCGGGGCCAAATGTTGGGGAGCCAGCGGGCGCGCAGGGCAAAAGCTAGTGTTTTCCAGACGCTGACGACGTCCAAATAGGGTTGAAGTAGCAGCAAAAAAAAATATGGAAAGCATGGAAAAAGGCAAAAATGCTTACAACACCCAGGATTCCCAAGCCGTCTCCGATCCAAGTACTAACTGGGCCCACCGCTGCTTGACTTGACAGATCGGACGGGATGTCGTATGTTCAGCGAGGTGTGGTCGTAAGCGAAATACAAACGGATGTGCTCAGTTCACATGCTATTTCGCATGTGAATTTACCCCTCATATCGCTATGTAAAAAGATTTCATCGGCGAGTTGTATACATTGATCTTAGCCAAAAAGCCGAGAAGTGGTACAATTACACTACGATCTTAGCCATATGGCCGAGGTGATATTTACAGAGAAACAACAACAAAAAAAATTTCTTCACAACTTTGCGTGAATGTGGTCGAGTGTAGTCGAAAATGGCAACAAATGTTAATTTCTTCACTAAAAAAAATACTTTACCCCGCCCCGTGCCCGAGCGATATGGTCTTTGATAGTTGTGACGTGCGACGCGCGTCCGCCGGGGGGCTGCAACCGAAATTCGACGGCGTGGTGCGGGCGGCTCGGGGGCCGTCATACGGTGTCTGGGAGCACTGGTGGAGCATCCGGGAGTGACTGCTAGATGCAGGGAATTTTTCTGGCATCTTTTGGAACTTTTGGATTACGGTAGGTCAAGGGGGCGGGGCCAAATGTTGGGGAGCCAGCGGGCGCGCAGGGCAAAAGCTAGTGTTTTCCAGACGCTGACGACGTCCAAATAGGGTTGAAGTAGCAGCAAAAAAAAATATGGAAAGCATGGAAAAAGGCAAAAATGCTTACAACACCCAGGATTCCCAAGCCGTCTCCGATCCAAGTACTAACTGGGCCCACCGCTGCTTGACTTGACAGATCGGACGGGATGTCGTATGTTCAGCGAGGTGTGGTCGTAAGCGAAATACAAACGGATGTGCTCAGTTCACATGCTATTTCGCATGTGAATTTACCCCTCATATCGCTATGTAAAAAGATTTCATCGGCGAGTTGTATACATTGATCTTAGCCAAAAAGCCGAGAAGTGGTACAATTACACTACGATCTTAGCCATATGGCCGAGGTGATATTTACAGAGAAACAACAACAAAAAAAATTTCTTCACAACTTTGCGTGAATGTGGTCGAGTGTAGTCGAAAATGGCAACAAATGTTAATTTCTTCACTAAAAAAAATACTTTACCCCGCCCCGTGCCCGAGCGATATGGTCTTTGATAGTTGTGACGTGCGACGCGCGTCCGCCGGGGGGCTGCAACCGAAATTCGACGGCGTGGTGCGGGCGGCTCGGGGGCCGTCATACGGTGTCTGGGAGCACTGGTGGAGCATCCGGGAGTGACTGCTAGATGCAGGGAATTTTTCTGGCATCTTTTGGAACTTTTGGATTACGGTAGGTCAAGGGGGCGGGGCCAAATGTTGGGGAGCCAGCGGGCGCGCAGGGCAAAAGCTAGTGTTTTCCAGACGCTGACGACGTCCAAATAGGGTTGAAGTAGCAGCAAAAAAAAATATGGAAAGCATGGAAAAAGGCAAAAATGCTTACAACACCCAGGATTCCCAAGCCGTCTCCGATCCAAGTACTAACTGGGCCCACCGCTGCTTGACTTGACAGATCGGACGGGATGTCGTATGTTCAGCGAGGTGTGGTCGTAAGCGAAATACAAACGGATGTGCTCAGTTCACATGCTATTTCGCATGTGAATTTACCCCTCATATCGCTATGTAAAAAGATTTCATCGGCGAGTTGTATACATTGATCTTAGCCAAAAAGCCGAGAAGTGGTACAATTACACTACGATCTTAGCCATATGGCCGAGGTGATATTTACAGAGAAACAACAACAAAAAAAATTTCTTCACAACTTTGCGTGAATCGAAAATGGCAACAAATGTTAATTTCTTCACTAAAAAAAATACTTTACCCCGCCCCGTGCCCGAGCGATATGGTCTTTGATAGTTGTGACGTGCGACGCGCGTCCGCCGGGGGGCTGCAACCGAAATTCGACGGCGTGGTGCGGGCGGCTCGGGGGCCGTCATACGGTGTCTGGGAGCACTGGTGGAGCATCCGGGAGTGACTGCTAGATGCAGGGAATTTTTCTGGCATCTTTTGGAACTTTTGGATTACGGTAGGTCAAGGGGGCGGGGCCAAATGTTGGGGAGCCAGCGGGCGCGCAGGGCAAAAGCTAGTGTTTTCCAGACGCTGACGACGTCCAAATAGGGTTGAAGTAGCAGCAAAAAAAAATATGGAAAGCATGGAAAAAGGCAAAAATGCTTACAACACCCAGGATTCCCAAGCCGTCTCCGATCCAAGTACTAACTGGGCCCACCGCTGCTTGACTTGACAGATCGGACGGGATGTCGTATGTTCAGCGAGGTGTGGTCGTAAGCGAAATACAAACGGATGTGCTCAGTTCACATGCTATTTCGCATGTGAATTTACCCCTCATATCGCTATGTAAAAAGATTTCATCGGCGAGTTGTATACATTGATCTTAGCCAAAAAGCCGAGAAGTGGTACAATTACACTACGATCTTAGCCATATGGCCGAGGTGATATTTACAGAGAAACAACAACAAAAAAAATTTCTTCACAACTTTGCGTGAATGTGGTCGAGTGTAGTCGAAAATGGCAACAAATGTTAATTTCTTCACTAAAAAAAATACTTTACCCCGCCCCCCGTGCCCGAGCGATATGGTCTTTGATAGTTGTGACGTGCGACGCGCGTCCGCCGGGGGGCTGCAACCGAAATTCGACGGCGTGGTGCGGGCGGCTCGGGGGCCGTCATACGGTGTCTGGGAGCACTGGTGGAGCATCCGGGAGTGACTGCTAGATGCAGGGAATTTTTCTGGCATCTTTTGGAACTTTTGGATTACGGTAGGTCAAGGGGGCGGGGCCAAATGTTGGGGAGCCAGCGGGCGCGCAGGGCAAAAGCTAGTGTTTTCCAGACGCTGACGACGTCCAAATAGGGTTGAAGTAGCAGCAAAAAAAAATATGGAAAGCATGGAAAAAGGCAAAAATGCTTACAACACCCAGGATTCCCAAGCCGTCTCCGATCCAAGTACTAACTGGGCCCACCGCTGCTTGACTTGACAGATCGGACGGGATGTCGTATGTTCAGCGAGGTGTGGTCGTAAGCGAAATACAAACGGATGTGCTCAGTTCACATGCTATTTCGCATGTGAATTTACCCCTCATATCGCTATGTAAAAAGATTTCATCGGCGAGTTGTATACATTGATCTTAGCCAAAAAGCCGAGAAGTGGTACAATTACACTACGATCTTAGCCATATGGCCGAGGTGATATTTACAGAGAAACAACAACAAAAAAAATTTCTTCACAACTTTGCGTGAATGTGGTCGAGTGTAGTCGAAAATGGCAACAAATGTTAATTTCTTCACTAAAAAAAATACTTTACCCCGCCCCCCGTGCCCGAGCGATATGGTCTTTGATAGTTGTGACGTGCGACGCGCGTCCGCCGGGGGGCTGCAACCGAAATTCGACGGCGTGGTGCGGGCGGCTCGGGGGCCGTCATACGGTGTCTGGGAGCACTGGTGGAGCATCCGGGAGTGACTGCTAGATGCAGGGAATTTTTCTGGCATCTTTTGGAACTTTTGGATTACGGTAGGTCAAGGGGGCGGGGCCAAATGTTGGGGAGCCAGCGGGCGCGCAGGGCAAAAGCTAGTGTTTTCCAGACGCTGACGACGTCCAAATAGGGTTGAAGTAGCAGCAAAAAAAAATATGGAAAGCATGGAAAAAGGCAAAAATGCTTACAACACCCAGGATTCCCAAGCCGTCTCCGATCCAAGTACTAACTGGGCCCACCGCTGCTTGACTTGACAGATCGGACGGGATGTCGTATGTTCAGCGAGGTGTGGTCGTAAGCGAAATACAAACGGATGTGCTCAGTTCACATGCTATTTCGCATGTGAATTTACCCCTCATATCGCTATGTAAAAAGATTTCATCGGCGAGTTGTATACATTGATCTTAGCCAAAAAGCCGAGAAGTGGTACAATTACACTACGATCTTAGCCATATGGCCGAGGTGATATTTACAGAGAAACAACAACAAAAAAAATTTCTTCACAACTTTGCGTGAATGTGGTCGAGTGTAGTCGAAAATGGCAACAAATGTTAATTTCTTCACTAAAAAAAATACTTTACCCCGCCCCCCGTGCCCGAGCGATATGGTCTTTGATAGTTGTGACGTGCGACGCGCGTCCGCCGGGGGGCTGCAACCGAAATTCGACGGCGTGGTGCGGGCGGCTCGGGGGCCGTCATACGGTGTCTGGGAGCACTGGTGGAGCATCCGGGAGTGACTGCTAGATGCAGGGAATTTTTCTGGCATCTTTTGGAACTTTTGGATTACGGTAGGTCAAGGGGGCGGGGCCAAATGTTGGGGAGCCAGCGGGCGCGCAGGGCAAAAGCTAGTGTTTTCCAGACGCTGACGACGTCCAAATAGGGTTGAAGTAGCAGCAAAAAAAAATATGGAAAGCATGGAAAAAGGCAAAAATGCTTACAACACCCAGGATTCCCAAGCCGTCTCCGATCCAAGTACTAACTGGGCCCACCGCTGCTTGACTTGACAGATCGGACGGGATGTCGTATGTTCAGCGAGGTGTGGTCGTAAGCGAAATACAAACGGATGTGCTCAGTTCACATGCTATTTCGCATGTGAATTTACCCCTCATATCGCTATGTAAAAAGATTTCATCGGCGAGTTGTATACATTGATCTTAGCCAAAAAGCCGAGAAGTGGTACAATTACACTACGATCTTAGCCATATGGCCGAGGTGATATTTACAGAGAAACAACAACAAAAAAAATTTCTTCACAACTTTGCGTGAATGTGGTCGAGTGTAGTCGAAAATGGCAACAAATGTTAATTTCTTCACTAAAAAAAATACTTTACCCCGCCCCCCGTGCCCGAGCGATATGGTCTTTGATAGTTGTGACGTGCGACGCGCGTCCGCCGGGGGGCTGCAACCGAAATTCGACGGCGTGGTGCGGGCGGCTCGGGGGCCGTCATACGGTGTCTGGGAGCACTGGTGGAGCATCCGGGAGTGACTGCTAGATGCAGGGAATT
This sequence comes from Pristionchus fissidentatus, assembly GCA_036245785.1. NCBI lineage: Eukaryota > Metazoa > Nematoda > Chromadorea > Rhabditida > Neodiplogasteridae > Pristionchus > Pristionchus fissidentatus. The sequence goes on along the minus strand of BTSY01000003.1, from coordinate 32,362,123 downwards.
TTTCTGGCATCTTTTGGAACTTTTGGATTACGGTAGGTCAAGGGGGCGGGGCCAAATGTTGGGGAGCCAGCGGGCGCGCAGGGCAAAAGCTAGTGTTTTCCAGACGCTGACGACGTCCAAATAGGGTTGAAGTAGCAGCAAAAAAAAATATGGAAAGCATGGAAAAAGGCAAAAATGCTTACAACACCCAGGATTCCCAAGCCGTCTCCGATCCAAGTACTAACTGGGCCCACCGCTGCTTGACTTGACAGATCGGACGGGATGTCGTATGTTCAGCGAGGTGTGGTCGTAAGCGAAATACAAACGGATGTGCTCAGTTCACATGCTATTTCGCATGTGAATTTACCCCTCATATCGCTATGTAAAAAGATTTCATCGGCGAGTTGTATACATTGATCTTAGCCAAAAAGCCGAGAAGTGGTACAATTACACTACGATCTTAGCCATATGGCCGAGGTGATATTTACAGAGAAACAACAACAAAAAAAATTTCTTCACAACTTTGCGTGAATGTGGTCGAGTGTAGTCGAAAATGGCAACAAATGTTAATTTCTTCACTAAAAAAAATACTTTACCCCGCCCCCCGTGCCCGAGCGATATGGTCTTTGATAGTTGTGACGTGCGACGCGCGTCCGCCGGGGGGCTGCAACCGAAATTCGACGGCGTGGTGCGGGCGGCTCGGGGGCCGTCATACGGTGTCTGGGAGCACTGGTGGAGCATCCGGGAGTGACTGCTAGATGCAGGGAATTTTTCTGGCATCTTTTGGAACTTTTGGATTACGGTAGGTCAAGGGGGCGGGGCCAAATGTTGGGGAGCCAGCGGGCGCGCAGGGCAAAAGCTAGTGTTTTCCAGACGCTGACGACGTCCAAATAGGGTTGAAGTAGCAGCAAAAAAAAATATGGAAAGCATGGAAAAAGGCAAAAATGCTTACAACACCCAGGATTCCCAAGCCGTCTCCGATCCAAGTACTAACTGGGCCCACCGCTGCTTGACTTGACAGATCGGACGGGATGTCGTATGTTCAGCGAGGTGTGGTCGTAAGCGAAATACAAACGGATGTGCTCAGTTCACATGCTATTTCGCATGTGAATTTACCCCTCATATCGCTATGTAAAAAGATTTCATCGGCGAGTTGTATACATTGATCTTAGCCAAAAAGCCGAGAAGTGGTACAATTACACTACGATCTTAGCCATATGGCCGAGGTGATATTTACAGAGAAACAACAACAAAAAAAATTTCTTCACAACTTTGCGTGAATGTGGTCGAGTGTAGTCGAAAATGGCAACAAATGTTAATTTCTTCACTAAAAAAAATACTTTACCCCGCCCCCCGTGCCCGAGCGATATGGTCTTTGATAGTTGTGACGTGCGACGCGCGTCCGCCGGGGGGCTGCAACCGAAATTCGACGGCGTGGTGCGGGCGGCTCGGGGGCCGTCATACGGTGTCTGGGAGCACTGGTGGAGCATCCGGGAGTGACTGCTAGATGCAGGGAATTTTTCTGGCATCTTTTGGAACTTTTGGATTACGGTAGGTCAAGGGGGCGGGGCCAAATGTTGGGGAGCCAGCGGGCGCGCAGGGCAAAAGCTAGTGTTTTCCAGACGCTGACGACGTCCAAATAGGGTTGAAGTAGCAGCAAAAAAAATATGGAAAGCATGGAAAAAGGCAAAAATGCTTACAACACCCAGGATTCCCAAGCCGCCTCCGATCCAAGTACTAACTGGGCCCACCGCTGCTTGACTTGACAGATCGGACGGGATGTCGTATGTTCAGCGAGGTGTGGTCGTAAGCGAAATACAAACGGATGTGCTCAGTTCACATGCTATTTCGCATGTGAATTCACCCCTCATATCGCTATGTAAAAAGATTTCATCGGCGAGTTGTATACATTGATCTTAGCCAAAAAGCCGAGAAGTGGTACAATTACACTACGATCTTAGCCATATGGCCGAGGTGATATTTACAGAGAAACAACAACAAAAAAAATTTCTTCACAACTTTGCGTGAATGTGGTCGAGTGTAGTCGAAAATGGCAACAAATGTTAATTTCTTCACTAAAAAAAATACTTTACCCCGCCCCCCGTGCCCGAGCGATATGGTCTTTGATAGTTGTGACGTGCGACGCGCGTCCGCCGGGGGGCTGCAACCGAAATTCGACGGCGTGGTGCGGGCGGCTCGGGGGCCGTCATACGGTGTCTGGGAGCACTGGTGGAGCATCCGGGAGTGACTGCTAGATGCAGGGAATTTTTCTGGCATCTTTTGGAACTTTTGGATTACGGTAGGTCAAGGGGGCGGGGCCAAATGTTGGGGAGCCAGCGGGCGCGCAGGGCAAAAGCTAGTGTTTTCCAGACGCTGACGACGTCCAAATAGGGTTGAAGTAGCAGCAAAAAAAAATATGGAAAGCATGGAAAAAGGCAAAAATGCTTACAACACCCAGGATTCCCAAGCCGTCTCCGATCCAAGTACTAACTGGGCCCACCGCTGCTTGACTTGACAGATCGGACGGGATGTCGTATGTTCAGCGAGGTGTGGTCGTAAGCGAAATACAAACGGATGTGCTCAGTTCACATGCTATTTCGCATGTGAATTTACCCCTCATATCGCTATGTAAAAAGATTTCATCGGCGAGTTGTATACATTGATCTTAGCCAAAAAGCCGAGAAGTGGTACAATTACACTACGATCTTAGCCATATGGCCGAGGTGATATTTACAGAGAAACAACAACAAAAAAAATTTCTTCACAACTTTGCGTGAATGTGGTCGAGTGTAGTCGAAAATGGCAACAAATGTTAATTTCTTCACTAAAAAAAATACTTTACCCCGCCCCGTGCCCGAGCGATATGGTCTTTGATAGTTGTGACGTGCGACGCGCGTCCGCCGGGGGGCTGCAACCGAAATTCGACGGCGTGGTGCGGGCGGCTCGGGGGCCGTCATACGGTGTCTGGGAGCACTGGTGGAGCATCCGGGAGTGACTGCTAGATGCAGGGAATTTTTCTGGCATCTTTTGGAACTTTTGGATTACGGTAGGTCAAGGGGGCGGGGCCAAATGTTGGGGAGCCAGCGGGCGCGCAGGGCAAAAGCTAGTGTTTTCCAGACGCTGACGACGTCCAAATAGGGTTGAAGTAGCAGCAAAAAAAAATATGGAAAGCATGGAAAAAGGCAAAAATGCTTACAACACCCAGGATTCCCAAGCCGTCTCCGATCCAAGTACTAACTGGGCCCACCGCTGCTTGACTTGACAGATCGGACGGGATGTCGTATGTTCAGCGAGGTGTGGTCGTAAGCGAAATACAAACGGATGTGCTCAGTTCACATGCTATTTCGCATGTGAATTTACCCCTCATATCGCTATGTAAAAAGATTTCATCGGCGAGTTGTATACATTGATCTTAGCCAAAAAGCCGAGAAGTGGTACAATTACACTACGATCTTAGCCATATGGCCGAGGTGATATTTACAGAGAAACAACAACAAAAAAAATTTCTTCACAACTTTGCGTGAATGTGGTCGAGTGTAGTCGAAAATGGCAACAAATGTTAATTTCTTCACTAAAAAAAATACTTTACCCCGCCCCCCGTGCCCGAGCGATATGGTCTTTGATAGTTGTGACGTGCGACGCGCGTCCGCCGGGGGGCTGCAACCGAAATTCGACGGCGTGGTGCGGGCGGCTCGGGGGCCGTCATACGGTGTCTGGGAGCACTGGTGGAGCATCCGGGAGTGACTGCTAGATGCAGGGAATTTTTCTGGCATCTTTTGGAACTTTTGGATTACGGTAGGTCAAGGGGGCGGGGCCAAATGTTGGGGAGCCAGCGGGCGCGCAGGGCAAAAGCTAGTGTTTTCCAGACGCTGACGACGTCCAAATAGGGTTGAAGTAGCAGCAAAAAAAAATATGGAAAGCATGGAAAAAGGCAAAAATGCTTACAACACCCAGGATTCCCAAGCCGTCTCCGATCCAAGTACTAACTGGGCCCACCGCTGCTTGACTTGACAGATCGGACGGGATGTCGTATGTTCAGCGAGGTGTGGTCGTAAGCGAAATACAAACGGATGTGCTCAGTTCACATGCTATTTCGCATGTGAATTTACCCCTCATATCGCTATGTAAAAAGATTTCATCGGCGAGTTGTATACATTGATCTTAGCCAAAAAGCCGAGAAGTGGTACAATTACACTACGATCTTAGCCATATGGCCGAGGTGATATTTACAGAGAAACAACAACAAAAAAAATTTCTTCACAACTTTGCGTGAATGTGGTCGAGTGTAGTCGAAAATGGCAACAAATGTTAATTTCTTCACTAAAAAAAATACTTTACCCCGCCCCCCGTGCCCGAGCGATATGGTCTTTGATAGTTGTGACGTGCGACGCGCGTCCGCCGGGGGGCTGCAACCGAAATTCGACGGCGTGGTGCGGGCGGCTCGGGGGCCGTCATACGGTGTCTGGGAGCACTGGTGGAGCATCCGGGAGTGACTGCTAGATGCAGGGAATTTTTCTGGCATCTTTTGGAACTTTTGGATTACGGTAGGTCAAGGGGGCGGGGCCAAATGTTGGGGAGCCAGCGGGCGCGCAGGGCAAAAGCTAGTGTTTTCCAGACGCTGACGACGTCCAAATAGGGTTGAAGTAGCAGCAAAAAAAAATATGGAAAGCATGGAAAAAGGCAAAAATGCTTACAACACCCAGGATTCCCAAGCCGTCTCCGATCCAAGTACTAACTGGGCCCACCGCTGCTTGACTTGACAGATCGGACGGGATGTCGTATGTTCAGCGAGGTGTGGTCGTAAGCGAAATACAAACGGATGTGCTCAGTTCACATGCTATTTCGCATGTGAATTTACCCCTCATATCGCTATGTAAAAAGATTTCATCGGCGAGTTGTATACATTGATCTTAGCCAAAAAGCCGAGAAGTGGTACAATTACACTACGATCTTAGCCATATGGCCGAGGTGATATTTACAGAGAAACAACAACAAAAAAAATTTCTTCACAACTTTGCGTGAATGTGGTCGAGTGTAGTCGAAAATGGCAACAAATGTTAATTTCTTCACTAAAAAAAATACTTTACCCCGCCCCCCGTGCCCGAGCGATATGGTCTTTGATAGTTGTGACGTGCGACGCGCGTCCGCCGGGGGGCTGCAACCGAAATTCGACGGCGTGGTGCGGGCGGCTCGGGGGCCGTCATACGGTGTCTGGGAGCACTGGTGGAGCATCCGGGAGTGACTGCTAGATGCAGGGAATTTTTCTGGCATCTTTTGGAACTTTTGGATTACGGTAGGTCAAGGGGGCGGGGCCAAATGTTGGGGAGCCAGCGGGCGCGCAGGGCAAAAGCTAGTGTTTTCCAGACGCTGACGACGTCCAAATAGGGTTGAAGTAGCAGCAAAAAAAAATATGGAAAGCATGGAAAAAGGCAAAAATGCTTACAACACCCAGGATTCCCAAGCCGTCTCCGATCCAAGTACTAACTGGGCCCACCGCTGCTTGACTTGACAGATCGGACGGGATGTCGTATGTTCAGCGAGGTGTGGTCGTAAGCGAAATACAAACGGATGTGCTCAGTTCACATGCTATTTCGCATGTGAATTTACCCCTCATATCGCTATGTAAAAAGATTTCATCGGCGAGTTGTATACATTGATCTTAGCCAAAAAGCCGAGAAGTGGTACAATTACACTACGATCTTAGCCATATGGCCGAGGTGATATTTACAGAGAAACAACAACAAAAAAAATTTCTTCACAACTTTGCGTGAATGTGGTCGAGTGTAGTCGAAAATGGCAACAAATGTTAATTTCTTCACTAAAAAAAATACTTTACCCCGCCCCCCGTGCCCGAGCGATATGGTCTTTGATAGTTGTGACGTGCGACGCGCGTCCGCCGGGGGGCTGCAACCGAAATTCGACGGCGTGGTGCGGGCGGCTCGGGGGCCGTCATACGGTGTCTGGGAGCACTGGTGGAGCATCCGGGAGTGACTGCTAGATGCAGGGAATTTTTCTGGCATCTTTTGGAACTTTTGGATTACGGTAGGTCAAGGGGGCGGGGCCAAATGTTGGGGAGCCAGCGGGCGCGCAGGGCAAAAGCTAGTGTTTTCCAGACGCTGACGACGTCCAAATAGGGTTGAAGTAGCAGCAAAAAAAAATATGGAAAGCATGGAAAAAGGCAAAAATGCTTACAACACCCAGGATTCCCAAGCCGTCTCCGATCCAAGTACTAACTGGGCCCACCGCTGCTTGACTTGACAGATCGGACGGGATGTCGTATGTTCAGCGAGGTGTGGTCGTAAGCGAAATACAAACGGATGTGCTCAGTTCACATGCTATTTCGCATGTGAATTTACCCCTCATATCGCTATGTAAAAAGATTTCATCGGCGAGTTGTATACATTGATCTTAGCCAAAAAGCCGAGAAGTGGTACAATTACACTACGATCTTAGCCATATGGCCGAGGTGATATTTACAGAGAAACAACAACAAAAAAAATTTCTTCACAACTTTGCGTGAATGTGGTCGAGTGTAGTCGAAAATGGCAACAAATGTTAATTTCTTCACTAAAAAAAATACTTTACCCCGCCCCCCGTGCCCGAGCGATATGGTCTTTGATAGTTGTGACGTGCGACGCGCGTCCGCCGGGGGGCTGCAACCGAAATTCGACGGCGTGGTGCGGGCGGCTCGGGGGCCGTCATACGGTGTCTGGGAGCACTGGTGGAGCATCCGGGAGTGACTGCTAGATGCAGGGAATTTTTCTGGCATCTTTTGGAACTTTTGGATTACGGTAGGTCAAGGGGGCGGGGCCAAATGTTGGGGAGCCAGCGGGCGCGCAGGGCAAAAGCTAGTGTTTTCCAGACGCTGACGACGTCCAAATAGGGTTGAAGTAGCAGCAAAAAAAAATATGGAAAGCATGGAAAAAGGCAAAAATGCTTACAACACCCAGGATTCCCAAGCCGTCTCCGATCCAAGTACTAACTGGGCCCACCGCTGCTTGACTTGACAGATCGGACGGGATGTCGTATGTTCAGCGAGGTGTGGTCGTAAGCGAAATACAAACGGATGTGCTCAGTTCACATGCTATTTCGCATGTGAATTTACCCCTCATATCGCTATGTAAAAAGATTTCATCGGCGAGTTGTATACATTGATCTTAGCCAAAAAGCCGAGAAGTGGTACAATTACACTACGATCTTAGCCATATGGCCGAGGTGATATTTACAGAGAAACAACAACAAAAAAAATTTCTTCACAACTTTGCGTGAATGTGGTCGAGTGTAGTCGAAAATGGCAACAAATGTTAATTTCTTCACTAAAAAAAATACTTTACCCCGCCCCGTGCCCGAGCGATATGGTCTTTGATAGTTGTGACGTGCGACGCGCGTCCGCCGGGGGGCTGCAACCGAAATTCGACGGCGTGGTGCGGGCGGCTCGGGGGCCGTCATACGGTGTCTGGGAGCACTGGTGGAGCATCCGGGAGTGACTGCTAGATGCAGGGAATTTTTCTGGCATCTTTTGGAACTTTTGGATTACGGTAGGTCAAGGGGGCGGGGCCAAATGTTGGGGAGCCAGCGGGCGCGCAGGGCAAAAGCTAGTGTTTTCCAGACGCTGACGACGTCCAAATAGGGTTGAAGTAGCAGCAAAAAAAAATATGGAAAGCATGGAAAAAGGCAAAAATGCTTACAACACCCAGGATTCCCAAGCCGTCTCCGATCCAAGTACTAACTGGGCCCACCGCTGCTTGACTTGACAGATCGGACGGGATGTCGTATGTTCAGCGAGGTGTGGTCGTAAGCGAAATACAAACGGATGTGCTCAGTTCACATGCTATTTCGCATGTGAATTTACCCCTCATATCGCTATGTAAAAAGATTTCATCGGCGAGTTGTATACATTGATCTTAGCCAAAAAGCCGAGAAGTGGTACAATTACACTACGATCTTAGCCATATGGCCGAGGTGATATTTACAGAGAAACAACAACAAAAAAAATTTCTTCACAACTTTGCGTGAATGTGGTCGAGTGTAGTCGAAAATGGCAACAAATGTTAATTTCTTCACTAAAAAAATACTTTACCCCGCCCCCCGTGCCCGAGCGATATGGTCTTTGATAGTTGTGACGTGCGACGCGCGTCCGCCGGGGGGCTGCAACCGAAATTCGACGGCGTGGTGCGGGCGGCTCGGGGGCCGTCATACGGTGTCTGGGAGCACTGGTGGAGCATCCGGGAGTGACTGCTAGATGCAGGGAATTTTTCTGGCATCTTTTGGAACTTTTGGATTACGGTAGGTCAAGGGGGCGGGGCCAAATGTTGGGGAGCCAGCGGGCGCGCAGGGCAAAAGCTAGTGTTTTCCAGACGCTGACGACGTCCAAATAGGGTTGAAGTAGCAGCAAAAAAAAATATGGAAAGCATGGAAAAAGGCAAAAATGCTTACAACACCCAGGATTCCCAAGCCGTCTCCGATCCAAGTACTAACTGGGCCCACCGCTGCTTGACTTGACAGATCGGACGGGATGTCGTATGTTCAGCGAGGTGTGGTCGTAAGCGAAATACAAACGGATGTGCTCAGTTCACATGCTATTTCGCATGTGAATTTACCCCTCATATCGCTATGTAAAAAGATTTCATCGGCGAGTTGTATACATTGATCTTAGCCAAAAAGCCGAGAAGTGGTACAATTACACTACGATCTTAGCCATATGGCCGAGGTGATATTTACAGAGAAACAACAACAAAAAAAATTTCTTCACAACTTTGCGTGAATGTGGTCGAGTGTAGTCGAAAATGGCAACAAATGTTAATTTCTTCACTAAAAAAATACTTTACCCCGCCCCCCGTGCCCGAGCGATATGGTCTTTGATAGTTGTGACGTGCGACGCGCGTCCGCCGGGGGGCTGCAACCGAAATTCGACGGCGTGGTGCGGGCGGCTCGGGGGCCGTCATACGGTGTCTGGGAGCACTGGTGGAGCATCCGGGAGTGACTGCTAGATGCAGGGAATTTTTCTGGCATCTTTTGGAACTTTTGGATTACGGTAGGTCAAGGGGGCGGGGCCAAATGTTGGGGAGCCAGCGGGCGCGCAGGGCAAAAGCTAGTGTTTTCCAGACGCTGACGACGTCCAAATAGGGTTGAAGTAGCAGCAAAAAAAAATATGGAAAGCATGGAAAAAGGCAAAAATGCTTACAACACCCAGGATTCCCAAGCCGTCTCCGATCCAAGTACTAACTGGGCCCACCGCTGCTTGACTTGACAGATCGGACGGGATGTCGTATGTTCAGCGAGGTGTGGTCGTAAGCGAAATACAAACGGATGTGCTCAGTTCACATGCTATTTCGCATGTGAATTTACCCCTCATATCGCTATGTAAAAAGATTTCATCGGCGAGTTGTATACATTGATCTTAGCCAAAAAGCCGAGAAGTGGTACAATTACACTACGATCTTAGCCATATGGCCGAGGTGATATTTACAGAGAAACAACAACAAAAAAAATTTCTTCACAACTTTGCGTGAATGTGGTCGAGTGTAGTCGAAAATGGCAACAAATGTTAATTTCTTCACTAAAAAAAATACTTTACCCCGCCCCCCGTGCCCGAGCGATATGGTCTTTGATAGTTGTGACGTGCGACGCGCGTCCGCCGGGGGGCTGCAACCGAAATTCGACGGCGTGGTGCGGGCGGCTCGGGGGCCGTCATACGGTGTCTGGGAGCACTGGTGGAGCATCCGGGAGTGACTGCTAGATGCAGGGAATTTTTCTGGCATCTTTTGGAACTTTTGGATTACGGTAGGTCAAGGGGGCGGGGCCAAATGTTGGGGAGCCAGCGGGCGCGCAGGGCAAAAGCTAGTGTTTTCCAGACGCTGACGACGTCCAAATAGGGTTGAAGTAGCAGCAAAAAAAAATATGGAAAGCATGGAAAAAGGCAAAAATGCTTACAACACCCAGGATTCCCAAGCCGTCTCCGATCCAAGTACTAACTGGGCCCACCGCTGCTTGACTTGACAGATCGGACGGGATGTCGTATGTTCAGCGAGGTGTGGTCGTAAGCGAAATACAAACGGATGTGCTCAGTTCACATGCTATTTCGCATGTGAATTTACCCCTCATATCGCTATGTAAAAAGATTTCATCGGCGAGTTGTATACATTGATCTTAGCCAAAAAGCCGAGAAGTGGTACAATTACACTACGATCTTAGCCATATGGCCGAGGTGATATTTACAGAGAAACAACAACAAAAAAAATTTCTTCACAACTTTGCGTGAATGTGGTCGAGTGTAGTCGAAAATGGCAACAAATGTTAATTTCTTCACTAAAAAAAATACTTTACCCCGCCCCCCGTGCCCGAGCGATATGGTCTTTGATAGTTGTGACGTGCGACGCGCGTCCGCCGGGGGGCTGCAACCGAAATTCGACGGCGTGGTGCGGGCGGCTCGGGGGCCGTCATACGGTGTCTGGGAGCACTGGTGGAGCATCCGGGAGTGACTGCTAGATGCAGGGAATTTTTCTGGCATCTTTTGGAACTTTTGGATTACGGTAGGTCAAGGGGGCGGGGCCAAATGTTGGGGAGCCAGCGGGCGCGCAGGGCAAAAGCTAGTGTTTTCCAGACGCTGACGACGTCCAAATAGGGTTGAAGTAGCAGCAAAAAAAAATATGGAAAGCATGGAAAAAGGCAAAAATGCTTACAACACCCAGGATTCCCAAGCCGTCTCCGATCCAAGTACTAACTGGGCCCACCGCTGCTTGACTTGACAGATCGGACGGGATGTCGTATGTTCAGCGAGGTGTGGTCGTAAGCGAAATACAAACGGATGTGCTCAGTTCACATGCTATTTCGCATGTGAATTTACCCCTCATATCGCTATGTAAAAAGATTTCATCGGCGAGTTGTATACATTGATCTTAGCCAAAAAGCCGAGAAGTGGTACAATTACACTACGATCTTAGCCATATGGCCGAGGTGATATTTACAGAGAAACAACAACAAAAAAAATTTCTTCACAACTTTGCGTGAATGTGGTCGAGTGTAGTCGAAAATGGCAACAAATGTTAATTTCTTCACTAAAAAAAATACTTTACCCCGCCCCGTGCCCGAGCGATATGGTCTTTGATAGTTGTGACGTGCGACGCGCGTCCGCCGGGGGGCTGCAACCGAAATTCGACGGCGTGGTGCGGGCGGCTCGGGGGCCGTCATACGGTGTCTGGGAGCACTGGTGGAGCATCCGGGAGTGACTGCTAGATGCAGGGAATTTTTCTGGCATCTTTTGGAACTTTTGGATTACGGTAGGTCAAGGGGGCGGGGCCAAATGTTGGGGAGCCAGCGGGCGCGCAGGGCAAAAGCTAGTGTTTTCCAGACGCTGACGACGTCCAAATAGGGTTGAAGTAGCAGCAAAAAAAAATATGGAAAGCATGGAAAAAGGCAAAAATGCTTACAACACCCAGGATTCCCAAGCCGTCTCCGATCCAAGTACTAACTGGGCCCACCGCTGCTTGACTTGACAGATCGGACGGGATGTCGTATGTTCAGCGAGGTGTGGTCGTAAGCGAAATACAAACGGATGTGCTCAGTTCACATGCTATTTCGCATGTGAATTTACCCCTCATATCGCTATGTAAAAAGATTTCATCGGCGAGTTGTATACATTGATCTTAGCCAAAAAGCCGAGAAGTGGTACAATTACACTACGATCTTAGCCATATGGCCGAGGTGATATTTACAGAGAAACAACAACAAAAAAAATTTCTTCACAACTTTGCGTGAATGTGGTCGAGTGTAGTCGAAAATGGCAACAAATGTTAATTTCTTCACTAAAAAAAATACTTTACCCCGCCCCGTGCCCGAGCGATATGGTCTTTGATAGTTGTGACGTGCGAAGCGCGTCCGCCGGGGGGCTGCAACCGAAATTCGACGGCGTGGTGCGGGCGGCTCGGGGGCCGTCATACGGTGTCTGGGAGCACTGGTGGAGCATCCGGGAGTGACTGCTAGATGCAGGGAATTTTTCTGGCATCTTTTGGAACTTTTGGATTACGGTAGGTCAAGGGGGCGGGGCCAAATGTTGGGGAGCCAGCGGGCGCGCAGGGCAAAAGCTAGTGTTTTCCAGACGCTGACGACGTCCAAATAGGGTTGAAGTAGCAGCAAAAAAAAATATGGAAAGCATGGAAAAAGGCAAAAATGCTTACAACACCCAGGATTCCCAAGCCGTCTCCGATCCAAGTACTAACTGGGCCCACCGCTGCTTGACTTGACAGATCGGACGGGATGTCGTATGTTCAGCGAGGTGTGGTCGTAAGCGAAATACAAACGGATGTGCTCAGTTCACATGCTATTTCGCATGTGAATTTACCCCTCATATCGCTATGTAAAAAGATTTCATCGGCGAGTTGTATACATTGATCTTAGCCAAAAAGCCGAGAAGTGGTACAATTACACTACGATCTTAGCCATATGGCCGAGGTGATATTTACAGAGAAACAACAACAAAAAAAATTTCTTCACAACTTTGCGTGAATGTGGTCGAGTGTAGTCGAAAATGGCAACAAATGTTAATTTCTTCACTAAAAAAATACTTTACCCCGCCCCCCGTGCCCGAGCGATATGGTCTTTGATAGTTGTGACGTGCGACGCGCGTCCGCCGGGGGGCTGCAACCGAAATTCGACGGCGTGGTGCGGGCGGCTCGGGGGCCGTCATACGGTGTCTGGGAGCACTGGTGGAGCATCCGGGAGTGACTGCTAGATGCAGGGAATTTTTCTGGCATCTTTTGGAACTTTTGGATTACGGTAGGTCAAGGGGGCGGGGCCAAATGTTGGGGAGCCAGCGGGCGCGCAGGGCAAAAGCTAGTGTTTTCCAGACGCTGACGACGTCCAAATAGGGTTGAAGTAGCAGCAAAAAAAAATATGGAAAGCATGGAAAAAGGCAAAAATGCTTACAACACCCAGGATTCCCAAGCCGTCTCCGATCCAAGTACTAACTGGGCCCACCGCTGCTTGACTTGACAGATCGGACGGGATGTCGTATGTTCAGCGAGGTGTGGTCGTAAGCGAAATACAAACGGATGTGCTCAGTTCACATGCTATTTCGCATGTGAATTTACCCCTCATATCGCTATGTAAAAAGATTTCATCGGCGAGTTGTATACATTGATCTTAGCCAAAAAGCCGAGAAGTGGTACAATTACACTACGATCTTAGCCATATGGCCGAGGTGATATTTACAGAGAAACAACAACAAAAAAAATTTCTTCACAACTTTGCGTGAATGTGGTCGAGTGTAGTCGAAAATGGCAACAAATGTTAATTTCTTCACTAAAAAAATACTTTACCCCGCCCCCCGTGCCCGAGCGATATGGTCTTTGATAGTTGTGACGTGCGACGCGCGTCCGCCGGGGGGCTGCAACCGAAATTCGACGGCGTGGTGCGGGCGGCTCGGGGGCCGTCATACGGTGTCTGGGAGCACTGGTGGAGCATCCGGGAGTGACTGCTAGATGCAGGGAATTTTTCTGGCATCTTTTGGAACTTTTGGATTACGGTAGGTCAAGGGGGCGGGGCCAAATGTTGGGGAGCCAGCGGGCGCGCAGGGCAAAAGCTAGTGTTTTCCAGACGCTGACGACGTCCAAATAGGGTTGAAGTAGCAGCAAAAAAAAATATGGAAAGCATGGAAAAAGGCAAAAATGCTTACAACACCCAGGATTCCCAAGCCGTCTCCGATCCAAGTACTAACTGGGCCCACCGCTGCTTGACTTGACAGATCGGACGGGATGTCGTATGTTCAGCGAGGTGTGGTCGTAAGCGAAATACAAACGGATGTGCTCAGTTCACATGCTATTTCGCATGTGAATTTACCCCTCATATCGCTATGTAAAAAGATTTCATCGGCGAGTTGTATACATTGATCTTAGCCAAAAAGCCGAGAAGTGGTACAATTACACTACGATCTTAGCCATATGGCCGAGGTGATATTTACAGAGAAACAACAACAAAAAAAATTTCTTCACAACTTTGCGTGAATGTGGTCGAGTGTAGTCGAAAATGGCAACAAATGTTAATTTCTTCACTAAAAAAAATACTTTACCCCGCCCCGTGCCCGAGCGATATGGTCTTTGATAGTTGTGACGTGCGACGCGCGTCCGCCGGGGGGCTGCAACCGAAATTCGACGGCGTGGTGCGGGCGGCTCGGGGGCCGTCATACGGTGTCTGGGAGCACTGGTGGAGCATCCGGGAGTGACTGCTAGATGCAGGGAATTTTTCTGGCATCTTTTGGAACTTTTGGATTACGGTAGGTCAAGGGGGCGGGGCCAAATGTTGGGGAGCCAGCGGGCGCGCAGGGCAAAAGCTAGTGTTTTCCAGACGCTGACGACGTCCAAATAGGGTTGAAGTAGCAGCAAAAAAAAATATGGAAAGCATGGAAAAAGGCAAAAATGCTTACAACACCCAGGATTCCCAAGCCGTCTCCGATCCAAGTACTAACTGGGCCCACCGCTGCTTGACTTGACAGATCGGACGGGATGTCGTATGTTCAGCGAGGTGTGGTCGTAAGCGAAATACAAACGGATGTGCTCAGTTCACATGCTATTTCGCATGTGAATTTACCCCTCATATCGCTATGTAAAAAGATTTCATCGGCGAGTTGTATACATTGATCTTAGCCAAAAAGCCGAGAAGTGGTACAATTACACTACGATCTTAGCCATATGGCCGAGGTGATATTTACAGAGAAACAACAACAAAAAAAATTTCTTCACAACTTTGCGTGAATGTGGTCGAGTGTAGTCGAAAATGGCAACAAATGTTAATTTCTTCACTAAAAAAAATACTTTACCCCGCCCCGTGCCCGAGCGATATGGTCTTTGATAGTTGTGACGTGCGACGCGCGTCCGCCGGGGGGCTGCAACCGAAATTCGACGGCGTGGTGCGGGCGGCTCGGGGGCCGTCATACGGTGTCTGGGAGCACTGGTGGAGCATCCGGGAGTGACTGCTAGATGCAGGGAATTTTTCTGGCATCTTTTGGAACTTTTGGATTACGGTAGGTCAAGGGGGCGGGGCCAAATGTTGGGGAGCCAGCGGGCGCGCAGGGCAAAAGCTAGTGTTTTCCAGACGCTGACGACGTCCAAATAGGGTTGAAGTAGCAGCAAAAAAAAATATGGAAAGCATGGAAAAAGGCAAAAATGCTTACAACACCCAGGATTCCCAAGCCGTCTCCGATCCAAGTACTAACTGGGCCCACCGCTGCTTGACTTGACAGATCGGACGGGATGTCGTATGTTCAGCGAGGTGTGGTCGTAAGCGAAATACAAACGGATGTGCTCAGTTCACATGCTATTTCGCATGTGAATTTACCCCTCATATCGCTATGTAAAAAGATTTCATCGGCGAGTTGTATACATTGATCTTAGCCAAAAAGCCGAGAAGTGGTACAATTACACTACGATCTTAGCCATATGGCCGAGGTGATATTTACAGAGAAACAACAACAAAAAAAATTTCTTCACAACTTTGCGTGAATGTGGTCGAGTGTAGTCGAAAATGGCAACAAATGTTAATTTCTTCACTAAAAAAAATACTTTACCCCGCCCCGTGCCCGAGCGATATGGTCTTTGATAGTTGTGACGTGCGACGCGCGTCCGCCGGGGGGCTGCAACCGAAATTCGACGGCGTGGTGCGGGCGGCTCGGGGGCCGTCATACGGTGTCTGGGAGCACTGGTGGAGCATCCGGGAGTGACTGCTAGATGCAGGGAATTTTTCTGGCATCTTTTGGAACTTTTGGATTACGGTAGGTCAAGGGGGCGGGGCCAAATGTTGGGGAGCCAGCGGGCGCGCAGGGCAAAAGCTAGTGTTTTCCAGACGCTGACGACGTCCAAATAGGGTTGAAGTAGCAGCAAAAAAAAATATGGAAAGCATGGAAAAAGGCAAAAATGCTTACAACACCCAGGATTCCCAAGCCGTCTCCGATCCAAGTACTAACTGGGCCCACCGCTGCTTGACTTGACAGATCGGACGGGATGTCGTATGTTCAGCGAGGTGTGGTCGTAAGCGAAATACAAACGGATGTGCTCAGTTCACATGCTATTTCGCATGTGAATTTACCCCTCATATCGCTATGTAAAAAGATTTCATCGGCGAGTTGTATACATTGATCTTAGCCAAAAAGCCGAGAAGTGGTACAATTACACTACGATCTTAGCCATATGGCCGAGGTGATATTTACAGAGAAACAACAACAAAAAAAATTTCTTCACAACTTTGCGTGAATGTGGTCGAGTGTAGTCGAAAATGGCAACAAATGTTAATTTCTTCACTAAAAAAAATACTTTACCCCGCCCCGTGCCCGAGCGATATGGTCTTTGATAGTTGTGACGTGCGACGCGCGTCCGCCGGGGGGCTGCAACCGAAATTCGACGGCGTGGTGCGGGCGGCTCGGGGGCCGTCATACGGTGTCTGGGAGCACTGGTGGAGCATCCGGGAGTGACTGCTAGATGCAGGGAATTTTTCTGGCATCTTTTGGAACTTTTGGATTACGGAAGGTCAAGGGGGCGGGGCCAAATGTTGGGGAGCCAGCGGGCGCGCAGGGCAAAAGCTAGTGTTTTCCAGACGCTGACGACGTCCAAATAGGGTTGAAGTAGCAGCAAAAAAAAATATGGAAAGCATGGAAAAAGGCAAAAATGCTTACAACACCCAGGATTCCCAAGCCGTCTCCGATCCAAGTACTAACTGGGCCCACCGCTGCTTGACTTGACAGATCGGACGGGATGTCGTATGTTCAGCGAGGTGTGGTCGTAAGCGAAATACAAACGGATGTGCTCAGTTCACATGCTATTTCGCATGTGAATTTACCCCTCATATCGCTATGTAAAAAGATTTCATCGGCGAGTTGTATACATTGATCTTAGCCAAAAAGCCGAGAAGTGGTACAATTACACTACGATCTTAGCCATATGGCCGAGGTGATATTTACAGAGAAACAACAACAAAAAAAATTTCTTCACAACTTTGCGTGAATGTGGTCGAGTGTAGTCGAAAATGGCAACAAATGTTAATTTCTTCACTAAAAAAAATACTTTACCCCGCCCCGTGCCCGAGCGATATGGTCTTTGATAGTTGTGACGTGCGACGCGCGTCCGCCGGGGGGCTGCAACCGAAATTCGACGGCGTGGTGCGGGCGGCTCGGGGGCCGTCATACGGTGTCTGGGAGCACTGGTGGAGCATCCGGGAGTGACTGCTAGATCCAGGGAATTTTTCTGGCATCTTTTGGAACTTTTGGATTACGGTAGGTCAAGGGGGCGGGGCCAAATGTTGGGGAGCCAGCGGGCGCGCAGGGCAAAAGCTAGTGTTTTCCAGACGCTGACGACGTCCAAATAGGGTTGAAGTAGCAGCAAAAAAAAATATGGAAAGCATGGAAAAAGGCAAAAATGCTTACAACACCCAGGATTCCCAAGCCGTCTCCGATCCAAGTACTAACTGGGCCCACCGCTGCTTGACTTGACAGATCGGACGGGATGTCGTATGTTCAGCGAGGTGTGGTCGTAAGCGAAATACAAACGGATGTGCTCAGTTCACATGCTATTTCGCATGTGAAATTCTACAGTACTCACGGTTACAGTAGGTATACCGTAATCCGACAATATGAGATTCACCAAATTGAATCGGGATTTGCTGTATGAAGTAGATCACAAGTAGGTAGGTAATGGGGGGTATACCATTTCCCTCTCAGGTAACGACTACTCTAGATCTACCTCATACAACAAATCCCGACTCAATTCGGTGAACTTTCTGATTACTGTAGGTTTACTCTAGGCATGAGTAGTGTTGATGAGATACGGTATAATCTTCAAGCAATGACTACCCGATATTTACATCATACGGCGGTGACATAATTTGCTATATTTCAGAAATCCGGGTTACGGTAGCCAGGTTATGGTAAGTTTTCAACAGTACTCAATGTACTGTAGTATTGTTACAGTAGACCACTTGAAGTTTTGTCGACCTATCCCATCCTCATTTTGGACTATGATCATGGTGGGAAAAAATCGATATTCATTTGCAGTTAGGTCCGCGCTTTCTCGAATTTACAACGGGCTAAATAACAATTTTATTTTTTTTACTTAATAATGCCTGTACCTTAGAATTTTTCTCTTTCTAATAAAAATATAAAAACAGGTAGTAAATTTTTGGTTCACCACTAACTTTAATATTATCAATTTGAATCATGCAAGAAAAAATACGGCGAGGATGAATTTAAAAAAAAGTTAAAATCGAAATCGCTCAAAATATCGTACTAGGGATAACTTTCGACGCTGAGCATGCTGGTTCCATCGATCGCAATCAGAGTCCCTGGGCGCGATGTGGCTTTGTCTCATTTTGACGGAAATCCGAGTGTCGGTGGAAGCACGAAATCCCGCGAATACCAGCAGAATTTGACGCTCTTGATAAGAGTGATGACCGTTTATTGCAGAGAGTATGCTCCTCAAGCAATAACTACTCTAGATTTACATCATGCATACGTCAGTCACACAATTTGTTATATTTCAGAAATACCGGGTACGGTAACTTTTCCACAGTACTCAAAGTACCGTCGTATTGCTACAGTAGATCACTTGATGTTTAGTCGACCTTTCCCAAACCCCATTTTGGACCATGACCAGGTGTTCATTGTGCGAAAAAATTAATATTCACATACAGTATACCGGGATCAGGGCCGCGCTTTTTAGAAATTACTACGGGCTAAATATCGATTTTTTTCTAAAAAAAATACCAGCGTCTTAGAATTTTTATCTCTTTCTGTAAAAAATACAAAAATATTTTTTTCAGTTTTGGTTCACCACTAACTTTAAAATTTTAAAAATAACGCTTACTTGATAAATATTAGGCGAGAACTAGCTGATTTTAAAAATAGAATAAATAATTCCAATAGGAATAATGTATCCTGAAAAAAAAATATTAGAGGAAGGTGAAATATACCTGTTGCTGTTCGAATAATTTAATAATCCATAATAATATCCAACATTGTCTTGAAACTGGTAAAGAATCCTGAATTACCGGATAAAAGAGCGCAAAGCGGTCGAAATAAAAAGTATTCGTAAACGTATCAAATCAACGGAAAATAACGCTACACTGCCATACACATCATTCCACAGGTCGGTCACCTCTACAGAAAAAGACTTGGAGCAAGAGTATGTGTGAAACCCAACGGGACTCTCTCTATTTTCTATCTTTTCTATACTATGATTCTCTTCTCTATGGCATCATCCGTATCTCTATCCCGTCCGTCTCATCCGTATCGTATTTATATGGTATCTCATCCGGACCCCTATATATTCGTTTGGAATAATGCGCATACCTATCCCTACGCGTTTACCTGACGTTGCTTCGTCAAAACTGCCATTAAAATTTGAAAAAAAATCTGTACAACTGCTAACTAAAACCGGCGCCAAACCAGCAAATGCAAGTGCGGACTGGTTTTTTCAGTTAAAATAAATAGAAAAGAGGTCAACAAACCTTACATGTAATAAGCCGCAGCGATCTCATCGAAAGAACGATACGAAACCACTGCAAAAATTCATCACAAGCAACACGCTGCTCGTCGTAAGCAACGACAAATGGAACAAAGTCTGACCTGAATCACGAAAAGAGCTCGATTCGACTTCTACCCAGTGACAACGAAGCTGAACCGCTTCTGAAATCATGACAAATGGAGAGGAGAAGCTGAATGGACACAAATAGTCAATGAATTTACAAAGTAACACCATATAAAGCGACAAAGTTTGAAAATGAAAGAGAAAACGAAGGGAAGCACGCACGCGCTCATTTCCCGCGTTGCGTCTATTGCATACTGTAGTTCTTTAGAGCACACATCTGATACCGGGAAATCGCGTTTCCAGCCTGGAAGTCATACCGGGATCCAGCCTGGAAACATACCGGGATCCCGGTATAGATACCGGGAAAGCGCGAGCTATACCGGGATCCAGCCTGGAAATAAATACCAGAGAAGAGTGAGCGAATGAGCTGTGGAATGGAGAGAGGAGAGAGGAAGGGAAGGGAAGAGGGAGGGTCTGAGAGGGCAGAGATCAATCAATCGAGGGAAGGGAGAGAGACAGAGGGATTGATCTACCTGAGTGAATGTCTCGTGTCTCTCTACATCACTTCACCGGTTGGCCGGAAAGGGATTTTGAGTGCGAGAGTGCACAAAACCGAGAGGGACTCTCTCACTCCCGCACACTCTCCCACTTGACCCTTCCTGTAGGTTTGGTACTTTGCGTCTCGTCTGGTGTTCAGAGATCAGACCAGGGAAAGAGCAAAGATCATAGGTTATTACAGTCATAATTGTGAATTATGATTTCTAAATACTTCTCAACAGACGTATACAAATTTCTGATTTTGACAGGCCGTATTTTATCTCAATAACTGGGTTGCTGCGAAGTACTCTAATGACACATGCGTTTATCAAGTGTCTAGGATACTGTATTGTCAGGAAGTACTCAATTAGATATTCAGAGCGTAGCATGAAATCGTCAAGTTTACTGCAGTTGCGATAGATTCTATCCATTTCTCCGTAGAATGTGTTCAAACCTATTTTGGTGGGAACATTTGATTCGAAATGTGGATACCGTATGACTTGAAACGAATAATCGTCTGTTTTGTTGTAGAGTGAAAGGACTGGCTTTCCTAATGATAACGCAATGTTCAAATCGAGAAAACTCGTATTTGTCGGTTCGGTATTTGTCTTTTCCAGAGATAAAGAAGAGTGATACATCTCTTTAGTGATTTCCATAAATGATTCAACTTTACTCGATACGTGAAGGAGGTCATCGATATACCGAAATGTTCTGGAGAGAGAGTATGCTAATGAGTGACCTGTTTTAATATTGCTGTGAATGTACTGGTATTCCATTATGGCTAGAGTAAGATCTGCTATTTGAGGAGAAGCATTGTTCCCTTGCGGAATTCCTTTATTTTGTCTGTAGAATGTACCTCCGTAAAATGCGAAACTGTTATTCAAAATGTAATCCAGGATAGATTTGACATCGTTTTTGTGTAGTGAGATTCCCGAAGTCGTACTGTTATTTCTATCGTATCTAACATGATTTCCATTTACGACAATGTAATCGGAACCCGCATTCTTACCACATTCACGCAAATTTGTGAGAATTTTCTTCTGTTTCTCGAAATATCACCTCGGCCATTTGGCTAAGATCACAGTGTAACTGCATCACTTCTCGGATTTGTGGCTAACATAACACCTGCGATGAATTATTTTCACATTGCGATCTGCAAGGCAATTTCACATGCGAACTAGCATGTGAACTGATCACATCCGGTTGTATTTCGCTTACGACCACACCTCGCTGAGAATACGACATCCCGTCCGATCTGTCAAGTCAAGCAGCGGTGGGCCCATTTAGTACTTTGATCGGAGACGGCTTGGGAATCCTGGGTGTTGTAAGCATTTTTCGCATTTTTCCATGCTTTCCACATTTTTGTTTGCTACTAGTTTAGCCCTATGTGGACGCCGTCGGCATCTGGAGTAGCGTCGCTTTTGCCCTGCGCCACGCGGATGCCCACTGGCTCCCTTACATTTCGCCCCGCCCCCTTCACCTACCGTAAATACCAGAAAAATTCTCTGCATCTAGCAATCACTCCCTGATGCTCCACTGATGCCCACGACGCCATATGACCGCCCCCGACTTGCCTGTGCAATTGCAAAGTGCAAAGTGCAATTGCAAAGTGCAAAGTGCAAAGTGAAAATTCTGGGTGTTGTAAGCATTTTTGCCTTTTTCCATGCAATCCCCCGACTTGCATGTGCAAAGTGCAATAGCAAAGTGCAATAGCAAAGTGCAATTGCAAAGTACAAAGTGCAAAGTGCAAAGTGCAAAGTGCAAAGTACAAAGTGCAAAGTGCAAAGTGAAAATTCTGGGTATTGTAAGCATTTTTGCCTTTTTCCATGCAATCCCCCGACTTGCATGTGCAAAGTGCAATAGCAAAGTGCAATTGCAAAGTGCAAAGTGCAAAGTGCAAAGTGCAAAGGGCAAAGTGCAAAGTGCAAAGTGCAAAGGGCAAAGTGCAAAGGGCAAAGTGAAAATTCTGGGTGTTGTAAGCATTTTTGCCTAAAAAAAAAGCGACGCTACTCCAGATGCCGACGGCGTCCACATAGGGCTAAACTAGTAGCAAACAAAAATGTGGAAAGCATGGAAAAATGCGAAAAATGCTTACAACACCCAGGATTCCCAAGCCGTCTCCGATCAAAGTACTAAATGGGCCCACCGCTGCTTGACTTGACAGATCGGACGGGATGTCGTATTCTCAGCGAGGTGTGGTCGTAAGCGAAATACAACCGGATGTGATCAGTTCACATGCTAGTTCGCATGTGAAATTGCCTTGCAGATCGCAATGTGAAAATAATTCATCGCAGGTGTTATGTTAGCCACAAATCCGAGAAGTGATGCAGTTACACTGTGATCTTAGCCAAATGGCCGAGGTGATATTTCGAGAAACAGAAGAAAATTCTCACAAATTTGCGTGAATGTGGTAAGAATGCGGGTTCCGATTACATTGTCGTAAATGGAAATCATGTTAGATACGATAGAAATAACAGTACGACTTCGGGAATCTCACTACACAAAAACGATGTCAAATCTATCCTGGATTACATTTTGAATAACAGTTTCGCATTTTACGGAGGTACATTCTACAGACAAAATAAAGGAATTCCGCAAGGGAACAATGCTTCTCCTCAAATAGCAGATCTTACTCTAGCCATAATGGAATACCAGTACATTCACAGCAATATTAAAACAGGTCACTCATTAGCATACTCTCTCTCCAGAACATTTCGGTATATCGATGACCTCCTTCACGTATCGAGTAAAGTTGAATCATTTATGGAAATCACTAAAGAGATGTATCACTCTTCTTTATCTCTGGAAAAGACAAATACCGAACCGACAAATACGAGTTTTCTCGATTTGAACATTGCGTTATCATTAGGAAAGCCAGTCCTTTCACTCTACAACAAAACAGACGATTATTCGTTTCAAGTCATACGGTATCCACATTTCGAATCAAATGTTCCCACCAAAATAGGTTTGAACACATTCTACGGAGAAATGGATAGAATCTATCGCAACTGCAGTAAACTTGACGATTTCATGCTACGCTCTGAATATCTAATTGAGTACTTCCTGACAATACAGTATCCTAGACACTTGATAAACGCATGTGTCATTAGAGTACTTCGCAGCAACCCAGTTATTGAGATAAAATACGGCCTGTCAAAATCAGAAATTTGTATACGTCTGTTGAGAAGTATTTAGAAATCATAATTCACAATTATGACTGTAATAACCTATGATCTTTGCTCTTTCCCTGGTCTGATCTCTGAACACCAGACGAGACGCAAAGTACCAAACCTACAGGAAGGGTCAAGTGGGAGAGTGTGCGGGAGTGAGAGAGTCCCTCTCGGTTTTGTGCACTCTCGCACTCAAAATCCCTTTCCGGCCAACCGGTGAAGTGATGTAGAGAGACACGAGACATTCACTCAGGTAGATCAATCCCTCTGTCTCTCTCCCTTCCCTCGATTGATTGATCTCTGCCCTCTCAGACCCTCCCTCTTCCCTTCCCTTCCTCTCTCCTCTCTCCATTCCACAGCTCATTCGCTCACTCTTCTCTGGTATTTATTTCCAGGCTGGATCCCGGTATAGCTCGCGCTTTCCCGGTATCTATACCGGGATCCCGGTATGTTTCCAGGCTGGATCCCGGTATGACTTCCAGGCTGGAAACGCGATTTCCCGGTATCAGATGTGTGCTCTAAAGAACTACAGTATGCAATAGACGCAACGCGGGAAATGAGCGCGTGCGTGCTTCCCTTCGTTTTCTCTTTCATTTTCAAACTTTGTCGCTTTATATGGTGTTACTTTGTAAATTCATTGACTATTTGTGTCCATTCAGCTTCTCCTCTCCATTTGTCATGATTTCAGAAGCGGTTCAGCTTCGTTGTCACTGGGTAGAAGTCGAATCGAGCTCTTTTCGTGATTCAGGTCAGACTTTGTTCCATTTGTCGTTGCTTACGACGAGCAGCGTGTTGCTTGTGATGAATTTTTGCAGTGGTTTCGTATCGTTCTTTCGATGAGATCGCTGCGGCTTATTACATGTAAGGTTTGTTGACCTCTTTTCTATTTATTTTAACTGAAAAAAACCAGTCCGCACTTGCATTTGCTGGTTTGGCGCCGGTTTTAGTTAGCAGTTGTACAGATTTTTTTTCAAATTTTAATGGCAGTTTTGACGAAGCAACGTCAGGTAAACGCGTAGGGATAGGTATGCGCATTATTCCAAACGAATATATAGGGGTCCGGATGAGATACCATATAAATACGATACGGATGAGACGGACGGGATAGAGATACGGATGATGCCATAGAGAAGAGAATCATAGTATAGAAAAGATAGAAAATAGAGAGAGTCCCGTTGGGTTTCACACATACTCTTGCTCCAAGTCTTTTTCTGTAGAGGTGACCGACCTGTGGAATGATGTGTATGGCAGTGTAGCGTTATTTTCCGTTGATTTGATACGTTTACGAATACTTTTTATTTCGACCGCTTTGCGCTCTTTTATCCGGTAATTCAGGATTCTTTACCAGTTTCAAGACAATGTTGGATATTATTATGGATTATTAAATTATTCGAACAGCAACAGGTATATTTCACCTTCCTCTAATATTTTTTTTTCAGGATACATTATTCCTATTGGAATTATTTATTCTATTTTTAAAATCAGCTAGTTCTCGCCTAATATTTATCAAGTAAGCGTTATTTTTAAAATTTTAAAGTTAGTGGTGAACCAAAACTGAAAAAAATATTTTTGTATTTTTTACAGAAAGAGATAAAAATTCTAAGACGCTGGTATTTTTTTTAGAAAAAAATCGATATTTAGCCCGTAGTAATTTCTAAAAAGCGCGGCCCTGATCCCGGTATACTGTATGTGAATATTAATTTTTTCGCACAATGAACACCTGGTCATGGTCCAAAATGGGGTTTGGGAAAGGTCGACTAAACATCAAGTGATCTACTGTAGCAATACGACGGTACTTTGAGTACTGTGGAAAAGTTACCGTACCCGGTATTTCTGAAATATAACAAATTGTGTGACTGACGTATGCATGATGTAAATCTAGAGTAGTTATTGCTTGAGGAGCATACTCTCATTCTACAGTACTCACGGTTACAGTAGGTATACCGTAATCCGACAATATGAGATTCACCAAATTGAATCGGGATTTGCTGTATGAAGTAGATCACAAGTAGGTAGGTAATGGGGGGTATACCATTTCCCTCTCAGGTAACGACTACTCTAGATCTACCTCATACAACAAATCCCGACTCAATTCGGTGAACTTTCTGATTACTGTAGGTTTACTCTAGGCATGAGTAGTGTTGATGAGATACGGTATAATCTTCAAGCAATGACTACCCGATATTTACATCATACGGCGGTGACATAATTTGCTATATTTCAGAAATCCGGGTTACGGTAGCCAGGTTATGGTAAGTTTTCAACAGTACTCAATGTACTGTAGTATTGTTACAGTAGACCACTTGAAGTTTTGTCGACCTATCCCATCCTCATTTTGGACTATGATCATGGTGGGAAAAAATCGATATTCATTTGCAGTTAGGTCCGCGCTTTCTCGAATTTACAACGGGCTAAATAACAATTTTATTTTTTTTACTTAATAATGCCTGTACCTTAGAATTTTTCTCTTTCTAATAAAAATATAAAAACAGGTAGTAAATTTTTGGTTCACCACTAACTTTAATATTATCAATTTGAATCATGCAAGAAAAAATACGGCGAGGATGAATTTAAAAAAAAGTTAAAATCGAAATCGCTCAAAATATCGTACTAGGGATAACTTTCGACGCTGAGCATGCTGGTTCCATCGATCGCAATCAGAGTCCCTGGGCGCGATGTGGCTTTGTCTCATTTTGACGGAAATCCGAGTGTCGGTGGAAGCACGAAATCCCGCGAATACCAGCAGAATTTGACGCTCTTGATAAGAGTGATGACCGTTTATTGCAATCTTTTTTGATTCTCGTGAAAACTTCAACTTCTAATCGGCGAGGTGGCCTGAGACGAGTTGTAGTACATTAGAAAGAGCGTCAAATTCAGTGAGTACAGACATATGTCTTCTCTACGGGCACTAGGAAGTGAGCTTTATTCGAAAAGTGAATGTTTCGCGAAAATTGCGGCATCTGAATGCGAAATCGATGTTGCATTTAAAGATCTGAGAAAGCCATTGAGAAATCTCGGCGGCATACTGTGAGGCACACAATAAATATTTTTACCTTCTATTTCTGCTTCGCGCATATTTTAGGGGAAAATAAAAACTTTCCATATTAACATGGTTTACGTACCATTTTTGAAGGATCATTTTGCTAAAATAAAAGTTGCCCCTTTCCAGAGGCAAAATATATAAAAAAATTAAAAACAAAAAAGTGAAACACATTTTAAACTTTTCCGGCCGTAGATCGATATTTAACGAAAAATGCAAAGAGTCAAAAAAGTCTTATAATTTTATTAGGAATCGATTGGTACCACTTTTGAAGCCCAATGGCAACGTTTTCAAAACCCGGAAGTTTCTATGACGTCATGCTCTGAGGCGTAGAAGCATTTTCAACACTTCTTTTTCGCACGAATCATATCCGCCTGGGTCACAGAACATCATGCCACCATTATCTCAACAAATCACTTTTTTCAGAATACCAAGCTCCTGAACAAGTATGTTGATCCACTCAGATAGTCTCTCGTAATTCCATTTTTAATATTAGATCGACAATTGAAAAACATGCCTTTTTATGTGTTAATTTTATTTCCTCTCTTCTTATCGATTGAATAAACAAGGAAATGAACGAGGAATTTTAAAAAAATAATAATGCGTACTCTTTCAGTTATGTGGATAGCAATATTTAATTCTATAGTGATTACAAGCCGAAGTACCAACGCGGATTCCAGGAAGACTTTTTGTGTTAGATCACTTGCAAATTTTTTCATAATTTTCGGTAGCCTACACTGATAATGCGCAATATTGTATCATGTTTCTATGTACAAATCAATTGTAAATGTTGGCTGACATTGTTCCAAATCTCCTGAAAGGGATTAGGAGATAGAGGGCGTGTGGAAGTGAGAACACTCTCAATTTCGATTTCCCCTCCGATTACACACGCTCTCTCCCTCCCAACCCCTTTCTGTAGCTTTGACCGGCCAGTGGAAATGATGTATATTATAAATATTCTCGACATGTTCCATTGATAAACTTATTTGTGAAAGCGAGAGGAGCTATCTGATTTCCCGGTATCGATACCGGGATCCCGGTATGATTTCCAGGCTGGATCTCGGTATAGCGCGCGCTTTCCCGGTATCGATACCGGGATCCCGGTATAATTTCCAGGCTGGAAATATACCGGGATCCTACCTGGAAATAAATACCAGAGTTCTCCCGTGACTTATCCCCATTTTGGATGTTTAGACTTCTGTTTTTCATATTAGTTCGGATTCTAGTTTTGAGGAATAGGTTGATATCGTTACGCGCGCTATTTTGTTTTCATTTGACACTAGTTTTCTTTACATACCTGTCTCCCTGGGGCTTGTCTACTGACGAGGCCCGCCCCCAGGGAGGCGGTCAGTGTCTAGACCGCAGGGCCGAAACACTGGCAGCCAATTTAGGCGTATTGATTTAGTTAGCTCTTCACATGACTAGTAAACATGGACTTTCGCATACAGTTATACCTAATATTTGCACTTTGCACTTTGCACTTTGCAATTGCACTTTGCTATTGCACTTTGCACATGCAAGTCGGGGATTGCATGGAAAAAGGCAAAAATGCTTACAACACCCAGAATTTTCATATTGCACTTTGCACTTTGTACTTTGCACTTTGCACTTTGCAATTGCACTTTGCTATTGCACTTTGCACATGCAAGTCGGGGGATTGCATGGAAAAAGGCAAAAATGCTTACAACACCCAGAATTTTCATTTTGCACTTTGCACTTTGCACTTTGCACTTTGCACTTTGCAATTGCACTTTGCTACTTTGCACATGCAAGTCGGGGGATTGCATGGAAAAAGGCAAAAATGCTTACAACACCCAGAATTTTCACTTTGCACTTTGCACTTTGTACTTTGCACTTTGCACTTTGCACTTTGCACTTTGCACTTTGCACTTTGCTATTGCACTTTGCTATTGCACTTTGCACATGCAAGTCGGGGGATTGCATGGAAAAAGGCAAAAATGCTTACAACACCCAGAATTTTCACTTTGCACTTTGCACTTTGCACTTTGCACTTTGCACTTTGCTATTGCACTTTGCACATGCAAGTCGGGGGATTGCATGGAAAAAGGCAAAAAATGCTTACAACACCCAGAATTTTCAATTTTTGGATTACGGTAGGTGACGGGGGTGAAATGGAGTACTGTAGGGCGGGGGTCCAGGGGGTCCAGCGGGTGCAGGGGGTACCGGGGGCAAAAGCGACGGTGCTCCAGATGCCGACAACGTCCAAATAGTGAAAATAGTAAAAGAGACGAAGTTGTGAAGTGGTGTAAAAAAGGCTTTACCCCGCAAATGGAGTACTGTAGGGCCATATGGCTAAGATCGTAGTGTAATTGTACCACTTCTCGGCTTTTTGGCTAAGATCAATGTATACAACTCGCCGATGAAATCTTTTTACATAGCGATATGAGGGGTAAATTCACATGCGAAATAGCATGTGAACTGAGCACATCCGTTTGTATTTCGCTTACGACCACACCTCGCTGAACATACGACATCCCGTCCGATCTGTCAAGTCAAGCAGCGGTGGGCCCAGTTGACAACCAGACTTGTCTGGTTCATTTAGGTCGGAGACTACCCTTTTTCAACGTGTGAATGCTTTTCAGATACACAGTCAGAGTCAAAATCTTTAGTTTTGGTCGTAGAGAGCTGGAATCTTTCATGGAGAATTTCCTTTTGGACGCTGATTCCAACGCGCACAACCACTAGTCTCTATCTTGATTCCGAAGCGAGTTATAGTGTCTCAAAGAATCGGAAATTTGGGGTTCCGTCACACTTTCCGAGTGAGCTGACTCGCGTCTCTCAATGTCGCACGCTCTCTCGCCCGCCCTCTCGTTGTCTCGCCACTCTCTCCACACCGCGCGCTCTCTCGCCTCCCCCTCCCTTTAGCGCACCCCGGGAAGTTCCAAACCAGTGCCCGCGCACCAAGGAGAGTCGTACCAGGTACCAGACTGGTACCAGGGTACCACTATGTGTACCCGGTTCTAGTTGGTACCGTGATTGAAGTTATTTAGTCATCACTATTCAATTTTAGACATTGCTGCGTGGTGAGAAGGGGGGGGGGTGCGGGAGGTCTCCCCCCGCCGCGGTTCAAATAAATACGATATTTCGTCAGCCCTAGGCAATAGGACCGTATGACCGCGTGGTGAGAAGGGGGGGGGGGGTGCGGGGGGGGGGGGTCTCCCCCGCACCGGTTCAAATAAACACGATATTTCTTCAGCTCTAGGCAATAGGACCGTAAGGCCGCGTGGTGAGAAGGGGGGGGGGGGTGGGGGGTCTCCCCCCGCCGCGATTCAAATAAACACGATATTTCGTCAGCTCTCGGCAATAGGACTGTAAGGCCGCGTGGTGAGAAGGGGGGTGCGGGGGGTCTCCCCCCGCCGCGGTTCAAATAAACAAGATGTTTCGTCAGCTCTAGGCAATAGGACCGTATGACCGCGTGGTGAGAAGGGGGGGGGGTGCGGAGGGTTTTCTCCCGCCGCAGTTCAAATAAACACGATATTTCGTCAGCTCTCGGCAATAGGACTGTAAGGCCGCGTGGTGAAAAGAGGGGTGCGGGGGGTCTCCCCCCGCCGCGGTTCAAATAAACACGATATTTCGTCAGCTCTAGGCAATAGGACCGTGTGGCCGCGTGGTGAACAGGGGGGTGCGGGGGGTCTCCCCCCGCCGCGGTTCAAATAAACACGATATTTCGTCAGCTCTAGGCAATAGGACCGTACGGCCGCGTGGTGAGAAGAGGGGGGGGTGTGGGGGGTCTCCCCCCGCCGCGATTCAAATAAACACGATATTTCGTCAGCTCTCGGCAATAGGACTGTAAGGCCGCGTGGTGAAAAGAGGGGTGCGGGGGGTCTCCCCCCGCCGCGGTTCAAATAAACACGATATTTCGTCAGCTCTAGGCAATAGGACCGTACGGCCGCGTGGTGAGAAGGGGGGGGGGGTGTGGGGGGTCTCCCTCCGCCGCGATTCAAATAAACACGATATTTCGTCAGCTCTCGGCAATAGGACTGTAAGGCCGCGTGGTGAAAAGAGGGGTGCGGGGGGTCTCCCCCCGCCGCGGTTCAAATAAACACGATATTTCGTCAGCTCTAGGCAATAGGACCGTACGGCCGCGTGGTGAGAAGGGGGGGGTGTGGGGGGTCTCCCCCCGCCGCGATTCAAATAAACACGATATTTCGTCAGCTCTAGGCAATAGGACTGTAAGGCCGCGTGGTGAAAAGGGGGGTGCGGGGGGTCTCCCCCCGCCGCGGTTCAAATAAACACGATATTTCGTCAGCTCTAGGCAATAGGACCGTACGGCCGCGTGGTGAGAAGGGGGGGGTGTGGGGGGTCTCCCCCCGCCGCGATTCAAATAAACACGATATTTCGTCAGCTCTCGGCAATAGGACTGTAAGGCCGCGTGGTGAAAAGAGGGGTGCGGGGGGTCTCCCCCCGCCGCGGTTCAAATAAACACGATATTTCGTCAGCTCTAGGCAATAGGACCGTACGGCCGCGTGGTGAGAAGGGGGGGGGTGTGGGGGGTCTCCCCCCGCCGCGATTCAAATAAACACGATATTTCGTCAGCTCTCGGCAATAGGACCGTGTGGCCGCGTGGTGAGAAGGGGGGGGTGTGGGGGGTCTCCCCCCGCCGCGATTCAAATAAACACGATATTTCGTCAGCTCTCGGCAATAGGACTGTAAGGCCGCGTGGTGAAAAGAGGGGTGCGGGGGGTCTCCCCCCGCCGCGGTTCAAATAAACACGATATTTCGTCAGCTCTAGGCAATAGGACCGTACGGCCGCGTGGTGAGAAGGGGGGGGGTGTGGGGGGTCTCCCCCCGCCGCGATTCAAATAAACACGATATTTCGTCAGCTCTAGGCAATAGGACCGTATGACCGCGTGGTGAAAAGAGGGGTGCGGGGGGTCTCCCCCCGCCGCGGTTCAAATAAACACGATATTTCGTCAGCTCTAGGCAATAGGACCGTACGGCCGCGTGGTGAGAAGGGGGGGGGGTGTGGGGGGTCTCCCCCCGCCGCGATTCAAATAAACACGATATTTCGTCAGCTCTCGGCAATAGGACCGTGTGGCCGCGTGGTGAGAAGGGGGGGGGTGTGGGGGGTCTCCCCCCGCCGCGATTCAAATAAACACGATATTTCGTCAGCTCTCGGCAATAGGACTGTAAGGCCGCGTGGTGAAAAGAGGGGTGCGGGGGGTCTCCCCCCGCCGCGGTTCAAATAAACACGATATTTCGTCAGCTCTAGGCAATAGGACCGTACGGCCGCGTGGTGAGAAGGGGGGGGGGTGTGGGGGGTCTCCCCCCGCCGCGATTCAAATAAACACGATATTTCGTCAGCTCTAGGCAATAGGACCGTGTGGCCGCGTGGTGAAAAGGGGGGTGGGGGGGGTCTCCCCCCGCCGCGGTTCAAATAAACACGATATTTCGTCAGCTCTAGGCAATAGGACCGTACGGCCGCGTGGTGAGAAGGGGGGGGGGGTGTGGGGGGTCTCCCCCCGCCGCGATTCAAATAAACACGATATTTCGTCAGCTCTAGGCAATAGGACCGTGTGGCCGCGTGGTGAAAAGGGGGGTGCGGGGGGTCTCCCCCCGCCGCGGTTCAAATAAACACGATATTTCGTCAGCTCTAGGCAATAGGACCGTACGGCCGCGTGGTGAGAAGGGGGGGGGGTGTGGGGGGTCTCCCCCCGCCGCGATTCAAATAAACACGATATTTCGTCAGCTCTAGGCAATAGGACTGTAAGGCCGCGTGGTGAAAAGAGGGGTGCGGGGGGTCTCCCCCCGCCGCGGTTCAAATAAACACGATATTTCGTCAGCTCTAGGCAATAGGACCGTACGGCCGCGTGGTGAGAAGGGGGGGGGGGGTGCGGGGGGTCTCCCCCCGCCGCGGATCAAATAAATACGATATTTCGTCAGCCCTAGGCAATAGGACCGTGTGGCCGCGTGGTGAGAAGGTGGGGGGGGGGGGTGCGGGGGTCTCCCACCTCAGCACTAGGCAATTGAGTTGTTCGGAGTACAGAATATTTTATACAAGATGTTTTATTTCCAAAATTTAATTTTAATTTGATTATAATCTTAAAGTTTCATTCCGTTTCACGGAATCAATAAAACCTTCGGAAACCCGATAAGGGGAAAAAAATTTGTGGAATTGTATCTTAATTTGTAAACAAATGAAATAAAATAGTTCATTTAGGCCGACGACTACGCAAAATGAGACGCGATAAAACCTTCGGAAATCTAATAAACATTCCGGCCTAAATGCGCCTAATTATTGAGCCAAAAAATGTGAAGAATAAAGCGAAAATATATATGACGGGTGCAATTAAAATTTGCACCATAGTTACCTAAAAAGTAGGGTACCATTCCAAGTTTTCGGAAGCTTGGTTCGCACAGCGAAAAACCATGTTAAAGGAATTTCAACTTACTTATTTGAACTACATACTTGGGAACTACTTACTTTCGTCTACTATTTGGTTCTATAACATGCGTCACCACTGTTTCCCTCGATTTCCCCTTAAAAACCATACTGGCACATTGTCAAAATGGTTATTCGGAACAACCATTCTGACAATTTGTCAGAATGGTTGGTCGGCCAAACCATTCTGACAAGTTGTCAGAATGGCCAGTTGGTTAATTATTTTGCAAAAATCTATTCTTTTTATTTAGAATTTATATCGACATTGATTGTAGGATATGTGCAACACAGTGAGCTTTTATTTGACGGGAATAATAGATAAATTGAGGTAGCGGATATTTATAAAATCTTCTTCTTGATAGCTAAATTCCAGTGAATTTCGCGTACTCTAAACATAATAGACTGTGTGTCGGTCATCGTCATCATTGATAGTGAGAGTCCGCTTGATCCGGTTTCTCCTTTCTGGAAAAGTGGCTAAATATTGACAAAAATAATGATAGTCAATGAGCGTGTAATAAAGTGAAATAAGCACCGACCAACTGCGAAGGGAAGAATCTGTGAGAATGAATTAAAATGAAGCGAAAAAAGGGGATGACCAGATTTGACTAAGATTTGAACGAGCGATTTCTCTGTCTCACTTCATTTCATCGATGTGAGGGTGTGTGAGCTGGTCGATGTGAACGATGGCTTCGACATTCGTCGTCGTCAACTACTTAAAACGAAGAATGCGGAGGCGCATGATTCCATTTTGCCGTAATATCTCCGGAAAGGGGTCATGGGCAGGAGAGTGAGTAGAAGAAAGAGTTTCTCTCTCTTTTTACACATTTTCTTGTTTCTGACCCCTTTCTGGATCTGTGAACTGGTTTGGAAATTATCGTTCCGAGCAACTCATAATTAATATACACAATACACAACATAATGACATCAATACAAAAAAAGCGGAATAATTAGACGGTACGCCATTCTGACAACTTGTCAGAATGGTTCGGCCTCTTCCTAAAATGATCAGTCCAATTCGCCATTCTGACAAGTTGTCAGAATGGTTTGCCGGGCAAGCCATTACAAAAGCCTGTCAGAATGGCGATTTCGAACAAACCACCAGCAATGATCAGGGAGATGGAGATTTCCTTATTCGCCGAATATATACATTGCAATATTGGCGAATATCAAGACAGAAATTTCGCAATCTATAGCTCTTGATTTCATCCATTAATGAAAGAAAAAGATGCTTTTTCGAAGTTGTGGTGCAAATTTTAGTTGCACCCGTCATAGGGAATCCTGGGTGTTGCACAGCGTTTCAGGGGTATAGCTCCTCGGCCACAGGCAATTGGCAGAATGCCAAATGCACATCATATCCATTCATACAGAAGCTTGAGTACGGTAGGATAGGGCGCAGACCCTCTATATATACCCACATCGAAACCAGCTCCGTGCGCGAGCCGGGTTTGAGAAGCGGGAGGAGAGGTGACGTCGCGCCCCGCCCCCTCGCATGATCGATCTCGTTTCGCCCGCCCGCTCCCAGACACCGTATGACGGCCCCCGAGCCGCCCGCACCACGCCGTCGAATTTCGGTTGCAGCCCCCCGGCGGACGCGCGTCGCACGTCACAACTATCAAAGACCATATCGCTCGGGCACGGGGCGGGGTAAAGTATTTTTTTTAGTGAAGAAATTAACATTTGTTGCCATTTTCGACTACACTCGACCACATTCACGCAAAGTTGTGAAGAAATTTTTTTTGTTGTTGTTTCTCTGTAAATATCACCTCGGCCATATGGCTAAGATCGTAGTGTAATTGTACCACTTCTCGGCTTTTTGGCTAAGATCAATGTATACAACTCGCCGATGAAATCTTTTTACATAGCGATATGAGGGGTAAATTCACATGCGAAATAGCATGTGAACTGAGCACATCCGTTTGTATTTCGCTTACGACCACACCTCGCTGAACATACGACATCCCGTCCGATCTGTCAAGTCAAGCAGCGGTGGGCCCAGTTAGTACTTGGATCGGAGACGGCTTGGGAATCCTGGGTGTTGTAAGCATTTTTGCCTTTTTCCATGCTTTCCATATTTTTTTTTGCTGCTACTTCAACCCTATTTGGACGTCGTCAGCGTCTGGAAAACACTAGCTTTTGCCCTGCGCGCCCGCTGGCTCCCCAACATTTGGCCCCGCCCCCTTGACCTACCGTAATCCAAAAGTTCCAAAAGATGCCAGAAAAATTCCCTGCATCTAGCAGTCACTCCCGGATGCTCCACCAGTGCTCCCAGACACCGTATGACGGCCCCCGAGCCGCCCGCACCACGCCGTCGAATTTCGGTTGCAGCCCCCCGGCGGACGCGCGTCGCACGTCACAACTATCAAAGACCATATCGCTCGGGCACGGGGCGGGGTAAAGTATTTTTTTTAGTGAAGAAATTAACATTTGTTGCCATTTTCGACTACACTCGACCACATTCACGCAAAGTTGTGAAGAAATTTTTTTTGTTGTTGTTTCTCTGTAAATATCACCTCGGCCATATGGCTAAGATCGTAGTGTAATTGTACCACTTCTCGGCTTTTTGGCTAAGATCAATGTATACAACTCGCCGATGAAATCTTTTTACATAGCGATATGAGGGGTAAATTCACATGCGAAATAGCATGTGAACTGAGCACATCCGTTTGTATTTCGCTTACGACCACACCTCGCTGAACATACGACATATGGCTAAGATCGTAGTGTAATTGTACCACTTCTCGGCTTTTTGGCTAAGATCAATGTATACAACTCGCCGATGAAATCTTTTTACATAGCGATATGAGGGGTAAATTCACATGCGAAATAGCATGTGAACTGAGCACATCCGTTTGTATTTCGCTTACGACCACACCTCGCTGAACATACGACATATGGCTAAGATCGTAGTGTAATTGTACCACTTCTCGGCTTTTTGGCTAAGATCAATGTATACAACTCGCCGATGAAATCTTTTTACATAGCGATATGAGGGGTAAATTCACATGCGAAATAGCATGTGAACTGAGCACATCCGTTTGTATTTCGCTTACGACCACACCTCGCTGAACATACGACATCCCGTCCGATCTGTCAAGTCAAGCAGCGGTGGGCCCAGTTAGTACTTGGATCGGAGACGGCTTGGGAATCCTGGGTGTTGTAAGCATTTTTGCCTTTTTCCATGCTTTCCATATTTTTTTTTGCTGCTACTTCAACCCTATTTGGACGTCGTCAGCGTCTGGAAAACACTAGCTTTTGCCCTGCGCGCCCGCTGGCTCCCCAACATTTGGCCCCGCCCCCTTGACCTACCGTAATCCAAAAGTTCCAAAAGATGCCAGAAAAATTCCCTGCATCTAGCAGTCACTCCCGGATGCTCCACCAGTGCTCCCAGACACCGTATGACGGCCCCCGAGCCGCCCGCACCACGCCGTCGAATTTCGGTTGCAGCCCCCCGGCGGACGCGCGTCGCACGTCACAACTATCAAAGACCTTTTAATGGAAACTGTATTTTGGTGGTACGGTAGAATATGATAGGATTTAATATACTATATATCAATACGGTACGAGATATTGTAGGTTACTGTATTTTATAGCCGCTCTGAAAAACCTCCGAAACGGGGTCATAGTCAATACTTTTTCATTTTTTTTTGTCATTCAGGTTGCGCGAACGGAGCCAGAAGTGAACATCTCTGCGTATTCCGGTGATTGAGAAGACGAGCCATCTTTTCAACGCTGAAGAACATCAAGTTGTGGTCGAGGGAGTCCAGTGAGTTAATCTGCAATTCTTAATCTTGGTAAATTAGTATCAGTAAAACACAGTTGTGTTGTAATTTATTTATTTTTTGACATCACATTGCTTTCCTTCGTCATCGGTACGCAATCGGAATGAGTTCAAGTGGGATTCGCACGGTGGCGGTTGCTCATTACATCAAGGCCAGAACACCAATGGAACGTCATCATAACCTTGTGAAGTTGTATGTCCAGAGAAACACTCATCTATTCGAGGGAGAATTGAGAATGCTTTTCAATGAGTAATGTACAAATAAATGAACGTTTTAATCCTTGTGCAGTACTCATTACATCTCGGAGAAAGGGGTTGGAAATTGGCTATAGCGAGAACATTATGACTGTAGCTCACAGGTCACAACAGAAAAGTGTTTTTCGTAAGAGCAAATGAAAAAAAACGAGAGTAAACTTATCTACACCCAGAATGAATACACTCACTATTGAGTGTATCATACACTGAGTTAGGGCATCAAGTGTATGATACACTTACAAATCTCTCGTTTTCGCACGCTCTCTCGACGCGCGAATACACTCAATATTGAGTGTATCATACACTCGATGCCGTAACTCAGTGTATTCATTCTCTGTGTATGTGACATTGAATTCCGCGCGAGGAAATTGTCCATCAACCATTCGACGCATTAGGTTCAGGCGAAAATGAAGTGAAATTAACGTGAGTATTGAAATTGGTCAATTTAGGTTTCTCATTATCCTACACTTTCTCCCCTCCCATTTTGCGTTGCTGTGCATCCTGAGTGTCGGGTGGTTTCACTTTCCAAATTCTACTAGCCAATCTCTTGCACCGACCGATGTGTGTGTGTTTATTATATTATCCTAATGTAGTCGAATGTTTTCCAGATTTCGATATTCATAACATCAAATGCACCGTATTTAACGTATTTATTACATTAATGGCAAACTTAGTTCTTGTTAGGGAATTGGGAAATTTTTGATAGAATGATAGATCTCCAGGGATGCAAGTTCTTTCCTTTTCCATCTTTCAGTCTTGTCACTGCACTTTTCATGGTATAGAAAGTAATTTTCTCCCGAATCTTTCCCTTCAGCTCGTAATGAATCTTCTTATAGACCTCTATGGACGACGTTCCCGAGCACTTCATCTTCTTTGCAAGTCTCATATCCATCTCGACACTGAAACAAGAAGTCCCGTCCCTTCCCCTGATCGCGGAATTGCACCGTTTCCTATCGATTTCCATTCCCCCTCTTCTCAGTCCTCTCAATTCTGTCCCAGCTGCTGCATTAACCCGTGCCTCGACCCTGAACAATGCGATATCGTGTTTCAAGCGGAACTGCATGCTGTGTCTACTCCCTTCGCCATTGGTTCCCCTCTCCTCTTCCCTCTTTCTACTACCGTATCCCCTACAGTTCAAAGTAACGCATATCATACCGTATCGAACAATGTGTGCAATACGGTGACCCTTTCAACTTCGTATCCTCTCACTAATCCACCAATCAAGGCACATCCCTGGAGATCTATCATTCTATCAAAAATTTCCCAATTCCCTAACAAGAACTAAGTTTGCCATTAATGTAATAAATACGTTAAATACGGTGCATTTGATGTTATGAATATCGAAATCTGGAAAACATTCGACTACATTAGGATAATATAATAAACACACACACATCGGTCGGTGCAAGAGATTGGCTAGTAGAATTTGGAAAGTGAAACCACCCGACACTCAGGATGCACAGCAACGCAAAATGGGAGGGGAGAAAGTGTAGGATAATGAGAAACCTAAATTGACCAATTTCAATACTCACGTTAATTTCACTTCATTTTCGCCTGAACCTAATGCGTCGAATGGTTGATGGACAATTTCCTCGCGCGGAATTCAATGTCACATACACAGAGAATGAATACACTGAGTTACGGCATCGAGTGTATGATACACTCAATATTGAGTGTATTCGCGCGTCGAGAGAGCGTGCGAAAACGAGAGATTTGTAAGTGTATCATACACTTGATGCCCTAACTCAGTGTATGATACACTCAATAGTGAGTGTATTCATTCTGGGTGTAGATAAGTTTACTCTCGTTTTTTTTCATTTGCTCTTACGAAAAACACTTTTCTGTTGTGACCTGTGAGCTACAGTCATAATGTTCTCGCTATAGCCAATTTCCAACCCCTTTCTCCGAGATGTAATGAGTACTGCACAAGGATTAAAACGTTCATTTATTTGTACATTACTCATTGAAAAGCATTCTCAATTCTCCCTCGAATAGATGAGTGTTTCTCTGGACATACAACTTCACAAGGTTATGATGACGTTCCATTGGTGTTCTGGCCTTGATGTAATGAGCAACCGCCACCGTGCGAATCCCACTTGAACTCATTCCGATTGCGTACCGATGACGAAGGAAAGCAATGTGATGTCAAAAAATAAATAAATTACAACACAACTGTGTTTTACTGATACTAATTTACCAAGATTAAGAATTGCAGATTAACTCACTGGACTCCCTCGACCACAACTTGATGTTCTTCAGCGTTGAAAAGATGGCTCGTCTTCTCAATCACCGGAATACGCAGAGATGTTCACTTCTGGCTCCGTTCGCGCAACCTGAATGACAAAAAAAAATGAAAAAGTATTGACTATGACCCCGTTTCGGAGGTTTTTCAGAGCGGCTATAAAATACAGTAACCTACAATATCTCGTACCGTATTGATATATAGTATATTAAATCCTATCATATTCTACCGTACCACCAAAATACAGTTTCCATTAAAAGTATCCTACAGTATACAAATCATGGATACGATAGATTATGGTAGGAGTTCCAGTTGTATCGTATCCCTGAATATTTCAATACTAACCGTTCCCAAGTATTTAATGTCCTCGTCGTCTTCAGGCGCAATAGCCGCGTTCTCTTCTGTATACTCCGGTACCACTTCTCCACATCCTCCGTCATTGTACGAGTATCAAATTCCATGGATGAAATTGAAATATTCGTCAAACTGAAAATATAAATATGAGAAGTAAACGCAAAAATCTAGGATGCGATCGCGCCATGCAGGAAAAAAATGCTGATGCTACAAAAAGTTGGGCATCGATTCTTAGATGATTTTTTTTGTTCTTCGTACACAGGAACCATATTTTAAAAAAAAATTCAGCCTTTGAGTTGAGCACCCTCAAATTTGGGGTATGCAAAAAAAGTGACTTTTTTGAGCCCTGAGGGCAAATGATGTGCAATCTTCACCAAACTTTCAGAGATGTCTGGGCTCACCAAATGAATCATTTTGAACACTAGAACGGGTCTCTAGCTTATCTGGGAGCCGAGTTATGAGTTTGCAGCCTCAATTTTGCAGCAACGTTGCTGCAAAGGAGGAAAATCGCAGCATCTTGAATTTTTTTTCTGGGTAGTCCATGGGTAGATCTACAACTTCTGTGAAACTGATACGTAGGAGAATTGTTTTCCTCCGAGATATAATTTTTCGAAAAAGTGATGTTTAGTTGCGTCATCACTATGCAATCCAGACGATTGGCTCCAAACACCGCAATAGTGGCATCCGATTAGTTAATGGATTGGCTAGCTCCAATAAAATTTACAGGTCAATTGCTCAACTATTGCGAAAGTTACACAAGAAAAACAAAGTGTACGAATACTTTCCGGCGCGACTGTACGTCTCCAGCAAACTCACGCATCACGGGATCCTGTTATCAATCAATATTTCATATTATTTCTCAAATTCGAGTTAACTTCGTCTAACACTTCATTTCCAGCACGAGCGAGAATGACGAGATCCTCCCCCTCTCCTCTGATTTCTCTGAGTACATCATTGCCGATGTTCTCCCCGTCAGCGGCATCTGAATAATCAATATCAATGAAATACCGCATCAGAGAATTACAGTGATCCAAATATACTGTACCGCTCTACCCCTATTATACAATAGTCACCGGGTATAGTACTTTCCCGGATACACTAATCCTCTATCTAGAGAACCTTGACGGCGCAGATCCGACATCATCTGATCTATCGCAGCTAGCTGAACTCCAATTTCATCAAACACGGCATCTTCAACTGGTGCAATCGCTGGATCGTTCACGGACTCTGGTTCCGGCTCCGGTGCCGAGCAGAATCTAGCTCCGGCTCGAGTAACCCAATGAATTGGCGATACAGGGTGGGATTGATTGCCGATAGCGCAACTGCGTCAGGGTCAGACGAAGCGGCATTGGGATACTTCATTTCTCCAACTTCTCGAACCGACTAAATGATACTACAAGTTGATGTTATTGTGCATATTGTGTACCTTTTCCATATGAGCTGCTGATATAGAATAAGTGAGGTACCTCCCTGCCATGTTCGACGCTCGGCTCCTCTCATAAACAGACTCACACAAAAAAGCGAAAAGACGAATGAAGAAGTCGACCGATCAATTTGGTCGTACACGGCGAATATGAACAGCTAATTTCAATGGAAAGAATGTGAGAGGTTATAAAGAGTATAAGTAATTGTATTATCCTCATTCATTAGCGCTCATTTCGTGCGTTCTTTACGTTTTCCTCGTTTTAGGGTGTGGCTTTTCAAGTGTTTTATAAACAAAAACACTCAAGCTCAGTCATTATGAAAAGAGTTTTAACAAGGGAAGGGCAAAAGTCGGCGTCGCTTCAATGACAAACTGATATAATAATAGGTAAATGGCTACCCCCAGGGAATGCACGAAACCATTTTCAGAAGTTTCGCCTAAGATTCGGAGAGAGTGTGCTAGAAAGAGAAGGTGCAGAGAAAGGGGGTAAAAGGAGTAGAGGGACCAAGCGAATGATGAGCAAAGACAAATGGTGTTATATAAAAAAATTGAATCCATCATCACGTCAAGAAATCCGTACTTACCCACATGTTCGATGGAAGTTTTAAGAAATATAAATAGGTTGGAGACAAATGGAGAGTGGAGAGATAGAGGAAGTGTCAGAGTGGAGATGAGACGAAATAGAATGGCAGTGAAGGTAGATCGCACGTTCAATCCATTGATCTACCAGGCGGGCCAGAGAGCAAAGTCCATCCGGGGGAGAGGATCAAGGTGCAATCCACCGATAGCATTTCTAAAAATCGCATATTTATATTTTAAAAATATAAATATTTTTTAATTCTCTGCTCTTCGCCTACCTCTGACAACATCTCTCTCCCCTCTTCTACAGCTTCTCTATGTCTCTTCCCATGTACAAACACAGCAATATTTGCAAGACCTCTCGATTGATGAGAGGAAGGAGGGGAGAGATGACAAGAGAAGAGGGGGCAGTGATGGGAGGACAACACGGGAAGCACAGAGGTGACCTACCTCAAGGCTCTGTCCTGGACGCATCCTGCCTCATCTACCATGCTAGATTCACATAATCATTCAGCAAACATTATGAAAAATGTGATGTCTGGTATCCCCCTCCCATGTTTTACCTTCCGCATCTTAGATTGTTCTCTATATTTTTTATGGATCAGCGTTTATGCACCCGCAATAGTCAATGTTCCATGTTCGACTGAGCACCTGCAATAAGTGTTATCACTCGAGACCAAATCGTATATACCAATTGCCTTCAACATTTACCTTTATGACTGTATTATTTGTTTCACTGTTAGTGTCTCTTATCTCATTGACCCGGCCATATTTCGCTCCCGAAATGGACTCTTGTCCGTCAGTGTTTTACTGCCTCTCGCCCCCATCTCATTTGCCCTTTCTCTTCTTCTCCATCGGACTCTCCTTCCGTTCTCCCTCTCTTCATTCATTCATTCCCTTGATTGATGGGGTGGCGAGGCTACTCATCTTGCTCCTCCCTCTCCCTTCTCGCTTGCTCCCTTTATGCTCGACCATTGGAATCTATAGCATCTGGAGCGCCCCATGATACAAGGGACACATAGTATTGTTCCTACCATAGCCCAATTCGCAAAGCGCTTCTGAGACGAATTAGCGGATTTCTGACTATTGAATCGCTTCTCCTTTCTTGAGAGCGCCTATAATTGAATTAAAGTATTTTAACTTATTTTTTTAATAATTAAGTGCTATAGGCACACAAAGGTATCAAAATTGCATATTCACCTTGACAATTTGCTAAATGTTCATCGTTTTATATTTCAAACTTGCTTATCATCTCCTGGAATGAGTCTGACACTTTCCCATTCTGTCGCTAGTCGTGGTCCGTTTTTAGATGATGGATGTTCTACTCCCCTCGACTGGAGAGACTCCCTTGATGGATCCCGTCCCTCTCACTCTCTCCACTCCTCACACTATCTCGCCACCAAAGGAATAGAGATAGTTTGCATTATGAAGAGAGTGTCTTCATGACGGCCCGGCTCTCTCCATTTCGCACACTCTCTCGGTCGCAGAGATGGCGAGAGATCATGTCCGAACAGGAGAGTGCAGAGTGAAACAAGCAAATGTTGATGAGCACTGAGATGACATGTTGCATGATCTACACACGCTTCCTTTTCGTCTTTTCTCATCTCCTTTTCTGCCAGTCCTCATTTCTCACACGCCCAAGCCCTTCGCGAACAGTGTACCTCATTTCATTTTTCGATGACCATTTCCCCCCCCCAAAGTGATCGGCATTTTAGAATTTTTCTGTCTGCGTCCATAAACTAGTGTGGATTGAACCTCCCTCCCGTCTATTTGCAATCGTCGTGGTTCGTGACACCCTTTCGTGTAAGCAATCTCTCAAAGTGAGCCCGCCAGCGCGTCGTCCGTTTCCCTCCCCTGTCTCCCCTGTTGACCGCTGGTGTGAAGTAAACAAAGCGAACGAGCAGGAGTCAGAGGAGCAAGCAGGGGGAATCTCTGTGTTACTCCCCTCTCTTCTCTTCCTCCTCCCCCCTGACACTGACACCCCTGACACGACGACACCTTGCTATGTACAAGCACGCAACCAGCCAAGCCCCGAACCATTTTCACTCCTCTAACGAACGATTACGTCGTCGCTACGCAATTTCCACCAGAACCTAAACCCGAGACAGATATGTCCCTGGAACCCGATACCCCTCTCATTTCGCCCCATCGTAAATTACCCCATACGCGCATGCGTCCTTCCGACCACCACAACCCCCTAATCTCGCTGCGCGACCTGTGATGCGTGCGCTCATGCGTTTCTGTCGTTTCCTAATCGCTCGTTACGACTATTCCCCATTGTATGCGGCGCGTTCTGCTATTTCCCAACATATACAAACACTTATATTTATGGGTGATAAAGCACGCCTTTGATTCTCTCGGAATTGCATTGTGTCTCGTTGCGTCTGACCTATCTGACAATGAGAGAGCGTGCTGAGGTGAGAGAGCGCCAGGTGTACGATATTGTCGTTAATTAATCAATTAGTAGAGGAAGGGAGGGGTGGATATATCTTTCAAGTGTTATAGCCAGGTGGTCTCTCACGGAGGCGATGGATACCCCCTTGAACCCTCCCTCTAGCTTCCTCATCTCTCTCTCTCTTTCTCTGCCTATCTCTCTATCATCCTGCAGTCCAATTTGTAACAGCTTCTATGAGTCACGTATCAGTTGCTCATCTGAATCTATTTTCTCTTTCTATCTATCCCTTAAATACCAGTCATTTCTCCCATCTTCCAACACCCCCTCAAAGTGCTCTCAACCGATAGAAACAGTGTTTTCTCCTCCTCTGCGTCTCTCCCCTCCTCCTCCTACCAGATTGGAGTTAATGTGGTGTGTGTGCATCAAGAGTCCTCTCCAGAAGGACGTCTCAAATTTCATCTGTGTGCTCTCTCAATTTTCCACACTCTCTCGCCGCGCTTTGCCGTCGGCCGCTCTCTCTCCTCAGTCCCGACAAGGCCACACAGATTCATTACGAGGGGAATATGATCTGATCTCTCTGCGTCTCTGTCCGCGCCGCTGTTCTTTGACCTACTTTGCAGACTCTTTTTGTATCAGAGTCAGCGGGGGGGGTTAGCGGAGGAAATCCGCAATGTAAGACCCCCCTTCCCCCCGATCACATTTCAACCCACTTCAACATGATCCCATCCCACAGAAAGGGGTTAGGGAATGAGAGAGTGTGCACAAGTAAGAGAATCCCTCTCGATTTCACTCGCTCTCTCACTCTAAACCCCATCCTGTAGGATTGGTCGGCCTGTGGAATGATGTGCCTCTCTCCTTTCTTCTTTCTTGCAGAGTAACTTGTCAAAAGGACAGACAACAGTTGCAACATCTCCCCCTTTTCTCACCATCTTTTCGCTTTTCTCCTCACCTCTCACCTTTTCTCTCCCCCTCTCTCTCTCTCTCTCTCTCTCTCTCTCTCTCTTTCTCTATCGACTCTCTCACTTCTGCCCAC
This sequence comes from Pristionchus fissidentatus, assembly GCA_036245785.1. Taxonomy (NCBI): domain Eukaryota; kingdom Metazoa; phylum Nematoda; class Chromadorea; order Rhabditida; family Neodiplogasteridae; genus Pristionchus; species Pristionchus fissidentatus. Next base: position 32,317,370 of record BTSY01000003.1, on the reverse strand, counting down.
TATCTCATCTCTAATGCAGTCGTGACTCAGGGGCGAATCCTTATCATGATGGTATCGATTGGTATCTCTGCACTCTCTCAATTCACCGTGCTCTCTGATCTTCTGTCTGCTCGTCTGCGCGCTCTCACATTAGCCCAATGTCTCGCCGCCATCTGATAACATCTTCCAACGTGGGCGCCTGATTAATCAACACTCATAGATAGTCAAGTTCCGCTCTCTGCTTTTCACACACTCTCTCGTAGCTGATTCAGAAGTCTCTTCGTTTCCCGCACTCTCTCTCCCGTTCCCAACCTCCAATTAGCCCCCATTGTGGTGGATCATTTCCACGCGCGCCCTTCTTTGAAGTCCCTGCACTATAATAAGCTCATTATCCTAGAAGACAGGCGCCTCTCATAGTCAGACCACAATCTCTAGGAGGACTTGAATCATTTACACTGCGTACTGCGCGAATTGCGAGATTGAAATGTGCATATTACTGTTGAGCATTCTTGACGCCGCTATTTCCCGGAGGTGTGAAACTCATGGATCTCCCATTCTTCATGGCAACCATGAACGTCCTTTCCCTCGCTACTGATGGGAGATTGACGCTATTCGATCAAGCAGTCATGAAGATTCAAGCGGACGTTATCGGACTTTGTGAAGTACGACGAAAGGAGGAAGGCGCAATTGACCTCACGGACTCTTCTGGAACTCTCTACCATACGGGACGCCTGGATAATCGATCAGCTGGATGTGGATTCTTCGTCCATCGGAGGATGAGATCGAGAGTGGTGGAATCGGAAGATGCTCGATTGGACCCCAAGAGGGAAGAGGAAGCGAGGCCGACCGGCAAAGAGATGGAGAGATGATTTCGTCAACGCTGCTGGACCACAATTCGTGCAACTCGCAAGAAACGATCGCAAGCAATGGAGATCTCTCATGGCAACCCAGCTTTAACACCCAAAACCAGCTGATAAAGTTGTTCAAATGTAAATGTAAATGTAAATGTGAAACTCTATTTCGTCTGGTTTTACGCGCGACCTGTCCTATTTTAACCTACCATGTCCTTTCGTGTCTCTCGCGTTGGCAGAACCAGCAGTCGAACCACTGTCAATTAATCACCCTACCATCTCATTTCCCCCCTTTCTCCTCCAAATAACCTTCTCTCTCTCTCTCTCTCTCTCTCTCTCTCTCTCTTCTCATCTCTTCATTCCTTTCTTCTGTGCCCACTCTGCCGCCTCAATTTATTACTGTCTGTAGTTGGCGTTTGTTCTGCCAAGATTCATTTGATCTTTGCTCTTCATTCTGACTTATTTTTTCATGAATCTGCATCTTTTGTGTTTAGACAACCTACCGATGTTGCTTGCTGTGCAATCTGCGAATCAAATCTTACGCTGAACCTCCATGTAATACGCTGTGCTGAATATGATCTTTGATCTTTCCATTCTTCCTTGACCTACCATAGGGTGACACTCAGAGGTGTCCACTCTCGACCCCCTCTTCTTCTCTCTCTTTCCGCCCCTTCTGAATATTCCAGTGCACATAATCGCTTTTCCTGTGCGCGCACGTTGCCCGTGCCCTCTCGCAGTAGTCTAGTCGAAATTTCGACAGGCGCCGTTTCGGAAGTGTCGTCGGCGACAGCTGGCGTGCATGCACACACTTCTCACACCACTCACAATCCATAAGGAGCTGCCATTCAACAGCGCGCCCGATGTCTTTAGCACCCCCTCCCCTCTTGAGCGAGAGAGAGAGAGATACAGAGAGAGAGAGAGATTGTGTCCCTCGGGGGGGGGGGGGGGCAGAGATTTGAGTAGCGCAGAGAGACGAAGCAATATCACAGGGAGATTCCACGGAGATGTGAGGGCGATAAAAAGTGTGATGGGGATAGTGAAAGAGAGAGAGAAAGAGATGAGTACACCGTGCATGATGATAGCAGCACTTTTACGCTTTTAGATGATCACTCTCGATATATCAGCGACTTTCGTTTGCTACAGTATTACATCACTACTCGAGAATAGAACGGCGACGCCCACTGCATGTTCGCTATTCATGTTGTGCAGCGGGATATCGGTTAAACGGCAGTTAATGAGCAAATACACTGTTAGGGAAAACGAGACTGCCCGAGGGCATTCCCAAGAACCGGCGCGTCAATCACCTATCATTTACCGCGTCTATCACTGACTAGTTTTATTCCGATAAAATTCAGGTATTATGGTTAGATCAGGAGAATGCATTGCTTGGTAATAGGTAAAGATTGGTAGATGGGGAAATAGGAGAAAATGTGCTTGTCAGTATGCAAATTTGATGGGATACGAGTGGACAACGAAGAGAGGAGAAGAGAGAGAAAGAGTGGACAGGGCAGCTTGCAAGGGTTAGCACACTGTCTGTCTCTGTGTTGACTGTATTGATCGATCATGGGGAGAGGGAGGGGGAGGGTACCCTCCACCTAGGGAGAGAGAGAGCGGGTGCATGTGAGAGATAGAGAGAGACAGGTCGATCACACGCGCTCAGAGTAGCTTACAACCCCCTCCCGTCCGTGACTAAGCACTTTTCGGCTATTTTGTTGCCACTTTCACCCCTCTTGTTCCCTCTCTTTTCTCGTCTCTCCTCTCTGTCCTTTCGAGAGAGAGAAGGGCTATTCTCCATAGTACATCGCTGACGAGATTCCCCCCTCTTCCCCTCCAGAAACTGGGAGTCCTTCGTCTCTCAATAGTGGCCATTCCGCGCTTTTTCTCGGCATGAAATGCATGATGTTCGCGTGTTTTTGCCGTCTGACTCCTCTCGATTTCCCACTGTCTCTCACCCCATCGTTTATAAATGACTAGCAGCGGCGCTTGCACCCCCGCTTGTTCTTGTGCTATAGCTTCCAGAAGCCTGCAGTGCTGCTAGATCCATTTTAATGACATTTAATAAAGATAAATAAATATTCTTATCAAACATTTGATTTTAATTAAAGAATCAATAATATTTTGTATTACGGTACTATTTTTCATTCCGATCAAATCATCCCGCTTCCTACCTTCGCATACTGTAATTGTAATACTTATTGACGTTTCCGCCGTCGTGTTTTCTCAAGGTTTTGCTCGCTACTTCTCGTTTTTTTTTTGTTTTTTTTTAAATTCTTGTTGTTCTCAGGTCGATCGGGCACTCGGTGCTGCTCGGCACGCGTTAGTTTAGGCCCGTCATCAGAATGGAACGGCGGAGGAGGTAATTATCATTAATTTCGCGGAATTCCGGAAGTTTACCAAGCCCTCCTAGTTATTTATGCATGATTTTGTGATTTATTGCTATCATTATCTCTCAATTTCGGCTGAAGCTATGCTTCCAAGGCTTTTCTAGGCAAAAATGACCTGTTGAATATTAAATCACTTGAATTTGTGCGCAACACTTTGCAAGAGTTTAACATGTTATTATGGCGCAATTTCAGGTTACGATCGTCTCTCCTTTTGCTGTCCACAGTCTTCTCGCTTTCTCACTCCTTCAACCTCGATACTGCCGGTCCCATCTACAAAACGGGCCCGAAGGAGGCTCACTTTGGCTACTCAGTAGCTGCTCATTTCAATGGACAAACTCCCGTGTAAGTCTTGCCTCTCTTCAATTTGTTAATGCGCAAAATATAAACGTTATAACTTGAAACGTGTTTGGTTGTTTACTTTGTACTATGACGACGATTGCGAAGCTCCTGCGTTGTCCAATCTCTACTTAGCGTTGATCGGTTGACGTTGGCCCTCGGCGGTCGCTTTCCCCCGCATTTACGGTATCATTCGCCGTGCTATCATAACATTTTGCCGTCGTTTGCATTCCAAAGTGCGTCCATCCTTAGAGAGGAAAGAAAATGTTTTGTTAGGGAGGCGCCGCTGAGTCAGAGGGAGAAGAAGAAGAGGAAGGAAAGGTGTTGATTGATAGTTTGGGAGGAACGGAGAGAGCAGAAGAAATGGATGATTCAATGGGAGAAGAGAGAGGAAAGACACCTGTAGGAAATGAGAAAGGGGCTGAATAGAGGGGAGAGATTAGACTCGGTCCAGTGGAAATAGAACAGACATGTCAGAGAGAAACGAAGAGACGATTAAAAATGCGTGAAAGATCTACTTTGTCGGAACGATTAGTGGTTTGAATCGTGTTATTTGCCTTAACCAATAGATAATGACGGTGATAGAATGGTATTCGATATTCGATAATCGTGGCGTTCTGCGGGAGGAATAAGCTAAAATAAATAATGTGCATAATTCTTTTTTTGCGAATTTGACTCTTTTTCAGTTATTTGATGCGAAAATCGATAATTACAGTATCCTGGTTGGCGCGCCAAAAGCGGACAGCGGCCAAGTGGGTACGACCCATGCCGGCGCCCTCTTCTCCTGTCCCATCGCTGCATCGAGGAGTGACTGCAAACAGGTACGGTAATTGCACTTGACTCAAGTTGACGGTATCATTTATCGATTGATTAATCTGTTGGGATAACTTTTCCGTTTACGTCTTAGTATAAATTACTGGAATACAACACGATGGGATATTTAAGTACCATAATTATCGAATATATAAAATACATAATATATTATTATAGATCCGATCTGAATATGAGGATGTTTCGGCGTACGACAAGCGGCCGGACCAGGTATTTACTTTTTAAAGATTCTTTCTAAATTCATCAATTTGAAATATTATCGATGTCTCATATAATGTACCATCTTTCCTAGGACGAATAGTCCTTTCTAGAATCGAGAATTACGGTAGTTGTGCTGGTCAATGGTAAAAGCGATTGCCGAATCATATCGTTAATCTGTTACCGTGTCTCAGGTGTCGGGCACTCGCAGTGCCTACTACCTGGGCAAGAACAACCAGCTGTTCGGTGCGTCCGTCGCCTCGCAGGGAAGGAAGAACGGAACTGCTATTGTGAGTTGTTGTGACGGCATTCAAGCGAGTCCATAAAAATTGGGGCAGACAGTTAGATTGTGCGAAAAGAGTAGGCAAATTGGTCATGACCTCACCAAAAAATTCCAATCTAGCATTTTGACCAGAACGTCTTGCTTATGCGCATTGTCGGCGCACTGCTTCAATCATAAATGTATGTATCAGTTCGGCCCACATATGCATTGCTTACATCGAGCATGACTAAGAACTAGTGATACTTGTGAAACGTGAAGAAACCTTCTTGATCTTTTTTTAAAAAAAATTCTATCAGCCCGCGTTTCCTTGGCATTTATTGTTAGTGTCCAACTATGCTTTGCCTAAACGACACTTGCGAAACATCAATGATGCTGGTGGAATTTAATTAGAACGCTTATCTCGTCTCTTTCTTTTAATGCTGTAGTGAGTCACAATGAACTTCACAATTTAATTTGATGACAAGCACTGATCATAAATCAAGTTCATTATGTATTTATATACTATTTTAAATAATATAATTAACTAAATATGACAGGTGTGCGCGCCGATGATGACCTTCAACAACGAGAGCGCCTACGTCTTCGGCACCTGCTACCACCTCAAGTAAGCATTTTATATTTCATTTAATTATGGGAAGCTACTGATCCCGGAGAATCCGTGTTGCAGAGGTTCATTTTACATCGTTGCTGTCGCTAGGTTGCTGATATATTCCGAGCTTACTTCGAAAAGTACATCATCCTTAACTACCGTAGTCTCTGCTGCTCAGTGATTTTCATGGTCTCGGATTAAGGGAACCCCCTCGCAAACGCAGACCAAGTGATTTACAGTATACCGAACGAAGTGAATCGCCAACTGTTTATATTTCACTTGTTGCCCTATACTTTGCAATTTTTTAAATAATTGTGAATATTATGGCTTTGCGAAGGGGTAAATCGATAACCATGGTGTATATATGTGATTTAAAATTGTTAGTACGAAGTTACGTCGTGTTACTGCCGAGAAATTGCATTCCCGAAATCCTCCCTAAAAATATTCCATTTCGGGTGTTTCTAGGGAATGAGATATCTCACGTTTGGAAAAAGATTTTTGATCAATCTTTTTTTCAGTCGATAGGTTTTCCCGAGTAGTACAAGAAAACCCCTTCGCACAGGTGGGAGTATGATTGCGTTCAGAAGATATGGGTAGTCTAAAATTAAGAAAAGTGTGAATCCTGCCAAAGTAGACGTTAATTTCTCAAAACTTATCCCAACTGGGACTCTTACACATATCAGGAGTTGTCGTACGACATGTCTAGTTACATGGGAGAGTGATTGCGAGGGGCTAAAGGGGGTCGCATAATGGTGAAATTCTTGATTGAAAATCAATGTAAACGTGTTTCTCAACATTGGTGATTATTCAAAATATTTTTTTGAATATTAATTTTGTGTTTATCTTTTTTTTGTGATAATATTTTTAAAAAAATCAAATTTAAATTTCCCGCTCTGGCGACCCCCCCCCACCGGCCGTCAGACCCCCTCGCGCGGCTCCCAGAATTCGGGGCCCATGAAAATCACTGCTGCTGCTGCAACCGTTCAAATGACTGATAATTTTAGATGTATCATAATTTGATTATTTGTCGTAACCACCTCCTTATATTCCCTTTCTCAGATCCGACCTCTCCCTCTCTGATCAGCTAGTTTCGTGTGAACAGGAGGGACTGGAGACGAGAGGACGACACAACGAATACTCGGCATGTCTGCAAGGACACTCGGCTTATATCGATGATGTGAGTGGCAATCAATATATCTGTTTAATCCTCAAGACTAGGGGTAATCATAGGATGTATAAGTATGAATTTTGAACAAGCTGTTGATATTGCAGCTCCTATTTTTTTAAAAACAAGTAACGTCGGCTGCTTGTCTGGTTAGGAATTGAAACAATAACACTTTATAGTTTAATGAACCTAGCTTTCTCCTTGTAACTGTTCTTTTCTTGGTTGCTGTCTAGTCAATCCGTTATTATCACAGGACTATCTCGTGACTGGTTTGGTGGGCGCTCGCAAGTGGACGGGTGGAGTCTACGCGAGGACTCAACCAAAGGATCTATTCGACTCGGCCGATGTGAAGCACACGATGTTTGATGGTGAGTATTAACTAGTTGAGTTTAACATATCGCTTGTGGACTTCTTCCTTAGACGATGTGGTGAATATGAAACACAAATGCGCAGTGGCGTATTTAAATGAAACGCTGACTTCCTGATGTACATACATTGGCAAAGCCCGTGCCTGGCTGTTGACTCATTAGGAATACGGGTGGAGTCTACGAGTTAAATAAAAAGTTCAGGTATTAGTGAACTGTTTTTATTTGTAATATTATCAGATAATAACGAGAAGCGACTGCTGTCCACTTCCATCTTCAAGGCGCACGATTACGTCGGTTACTCGGTCAAGATGGGAAGGTGAGCGTTGATCGTTTATCGATTTATTTTCATCCTTGATCTTATATTATGGTAGCACCTCATTGACGGAGCAGTCATTAGAGACGATACACTTTAGAGATTCGTGGTGATTTCGTGTACCAACAGACTAATAAGTCAAAGCGGCCGCTGGAACTTTGGTTCCCGGAGTCAATACAACACAAAACAATTGTGTTTCGGAAAACAAGGCGACCTTATGTTCTTTGGCTACAAAAATAATAATAATTGTGTTTAGATTCGGGTTCGCCCATGAAGATTCCGAGAGGCAATCGATCGTTTCGGGTGCGACTCGATTCGGACAACACGGAGCAGTGGTAGTGATGCCATTTGAGAAGGTACGGTAGCATTGGGCAAGTGTACGGTAGCACTGATCAATGTAGTTATATATTTGACTCCCGAGGACGCAACGGTATACTGTTGGAGTGGTTAAATAGATGCTTAGAATAGCTGAACCGAGTAGAGCGAGTGGCGCAAACTCTCCCCTCTTTATAAAGTAAATATTCCAAAATTTGCATTCCTTTATATTCTTTTCTTCAGAATGTGAAGTCGAAGCGACTGCTCATGACGGAAGACCAATTCATCATCAATGGCACCCAACTCGGATCCGGATTTGGATACTCGATTGAAGTTATTGATCTGAACAATGACGGGTGAGTATAAACATTGATTAAATAGGGGGCAGGTGGTTTAATGCTTCTTCCTGCCTATACCTGTTATGGCTGGAGCGTATCTTTGATCTTGGTTTTTTTTTGGAATTTGATAAATCTATATCGAGTGAACGCCATGTCATCACTGTAATCTTTTTTTATTATTACTCTTCATTATGATAATCACAATAAGTAAAGTTCTATTTAGATTCGACGATCTGCTCGTTTCCGCACCATTCGAGAGATACGTCGACGAGGACGGCATCTTCGGGGGAACTGTCAGAGTGTACTACTCACAGGTAAGAAATGTGATAGCTACAGTAATCGCCACACAATTTTCGCTATTATCAACTGACTTTAATTCATTATACTCCTGTAGACGTTATACGTACGAATCGAGTGAATACTGCTGGTAGGTACGCGCGTCGTGACTACAGTAACAATCTACAGTAGCCCTCCCAGGGCATCCAACGTGCGCCGACTGATTCCTTCTCTGTATTCCACGATCCAATCGTTCTGCGCAAGTCCGATCTCCTCTCGCAGTTCGGAATATCGATTGCCAAGCTGGGTAATCTGGATGGAGATCTGGGAGGATTCCAGGGTGAGTACGGTAGACGAGGCATACGGTATAGGATTTGGTTCGAAGGTGGCTCAATGAGTATTTTGTAGTTACAATCAATGATATATTCTGCAGTAATTAATTTTATTTCTATGAAGTTTTCATCGAAAATAGAAAAATGGAAAATACTCGAGACAATCTACTCAATGCAACCTTTTTTTCAGATTTCGCTGTGGGTGCTCCGTTCGCTAACGATGGCACGGGTACGGTGTTCATCTACCACGGAGCAGCAAACAAGGAGACATTCAGTGTCAAGCCTGTGCAGGTGAGACAGCAGTTCTATGACAGTACCATAAATGAGCGCGTAGATGAATACGCCCAGGTGATGAGGTCGCAAAGTGGATTGAATATCAATGAGCGTATCTAATGTGTAATATAATGATTTTTTTTCAACTTAAATATTTGACTACTGCAGTACGTTTACCTTTCTTCTTTTCGTAGATCATCACAGCCTCTTCTCTCCTTGGTGTTCCCCGTGATCTCCGTGCATTCGGTTTCTCCCTCTCGGGATCGATCGATGTCGACTCGAATGGATACCCTGATCTGGCGGTAGGAGTCGCCCTGTCGGATACGGTATGTTTTTAACAACGCAACATCATAGTGACTGATTGGAACACAAAATTAGTTGTTTACGATAGATAGCTGTATCGCGAAAGTGCCTGCTCTCCTTTACTCACTGGTGATGGAAAATCTTTACGTAGAAAGGGTTATTTTCCCCAATAAATTCTTTTCATATTGTCTGAATACTTAACGTGTAATTTAATAAGATGGAAAGGAACATGAAAGCACCAGTTCCTTCTTTCAGCTTTACAATTCCGTTCCCAATTCTCTCCTAATGTCAGATCGCCATCTTCCGTTCTCGTCCTGTCATTCGTCTATTGGCCGATCACTCGACTGACAACAAATACATCGAGATTGATAGAAGGAGTGGATGTCCCGCAAGGGCAAGGACTTGGTGAGTTTGAGTTCCATTTTCGAGAGAATGTGCACGTCTTGTTTCCTATACTTGTTGGATCCTTGTTTCGAGGAAGATGCAAATTGCTAGCTTTCTAGAACAAATTGTTGTTTCTCGCGATTCCTCTCTTATAGTCCTCACACTTTATCTGTATAGCCAGCTAATTAAAAGAAAGCGCTTGTTTGTAGTTAATTAGTACTGGAGAACATGATTTTCTGTTTGTTTTAAACCGTGTATAATACCATTTTACAATGGAATAGTAACCACTGGGACAACTGAGCCAGTAAGAGAGTTTGTTAAACGTCGAATTCACCAGGTGGAATACATGTTTTAGTGGGACTTTTTTTCTATCCAAGCATGCAGCTGCAGCAAAATTATCTGCTACTTATCTGTGTGTATTGTGTTCATTGCAGTTTCAAGCTGAAACTGTCGATCGAAGTGGAGCACAGCGAATCGACGAAATTGATCAATCTCAACGAGAACGGATTCACTTGCACACTCGAGGTACGACTTAGATACTCGAGCGTTGACATCGCGCGGTGTGGACTGATTGATTTGGTTTCTTTTCTGAGTCATCTCAGTTTTCAATTATATTAGATGATGTCACTTTAATAATATTATTAGTAGCAGTAATAACAATCATACTAGCAATTTATTTAAAAGTAGTACAACAACAATTGTAATTTCGCGTTGTTCCAGGTACTCGAATTGGAGAAGGGCGTCGTCCCGCGCAGAGCACTCATCGCACCCAGTGACAAGTGCGGTATCTATTGATTTGTCACGATACGGTAGTCCGTTTCGGAACTTCTGATTACGGTAAATGAACTCGATCGATTGGTTCTCCGCTCAGGATCTCGCATACTTGGGCGTGCGGTCGCAACGCGAACAAGGGAAAGGTGGAGTATGAGCATACGGTATTCATCCCGGTGAGTCGTAATTTATTGATTTTAGGCATTGGTTGCAAAACCAATCATAAATTACTAGCTTCGTTAATTTAGTAATTTGGATGAACGATGCTCTAAAAATAAAGTACGGCCATCATCACTTTCGATTTATTGACAAGCGATTATCTATTCTAAAATTTGGACAGTTTCTGTGGACTCGTACTCACACTCAATGTCAGTTAGCAAAAAGAAAAACTACCGTATCAAGATTATTTTCGATTTTAGAGCGATGAAGCGTCCGGCGACTGGCTGAATCCACTCAAACTCAAGTTCTCCGCAGTGCTCTCTGATGAGCGCAAACCGGAAGTCGTGAGAGAGGTACGGTAGATTATTGATCTGATAGATTAAAAGAAATAGCTGTAAGCTCTATCTTTTTCCTACATGAGAAGGATCTCTAGATTCTCCGATTGACGCTTTATTTGACCTATTGTGATTTGACACTCTGCCGGGGCCGACCGGTCCGGCTACCGGGGATTATAAAGATGATAGGCCTTATATCCAGAGCAGCATACAATCTTCATTGGTATCTTTGGAGTGACGTCGTGATGCTCCATATTTCTGTTTTAAATTTTCCCGTAATCATGTTGCAGGGTCGCTCCCTACCCGATCTGCAGCAATATCCGATGCTGGACAGAATGCACTCAAGCCACGAGTTCACTGTTTGTTTTACTATTCGTTGAGATAGTTATCGAAACATTATTGGTGATTCAATGTTTTTTTGAAGTTTAGAGAACGGAGAAACACAAATCAACCTCTCTTGCAACAACTTATTTTTAACTAGTCTTTTTCGTCTCTTTTTGGTGCCAAAACGTCACATTGTCCAAGTAGTGTGCATGGATATGTTTCCAATTTATTTGAAACGTGAAAACGCCGAGTTTTCGACACACCATTCATTATTCATATAATTCGTGTAGGTTCCCTTCAACACTCGCTGTGGCTCGGACCAAGTGTGCCAGACGGATCTCTCCATGCAAGCTGTGCTGGACGGAATCTCACAGTCAGTTACCGATTGACCTACCGTATCGTATAAGATAATATCGATTTATGCATGATCGTGTGCTCATGAATCCGGTTACTGTAGCTGATGATCACGTCATCGATCGATTTATTGAGAACTATCGTTCAACTTTCAGACAAGGCAATGTGTACGTGCTGAACGTGGGCGAGAAGGAGCATCTTGACGTCGATTTTGTCATCAAGAACAACGGAGAGAAGGTACGGTAGATACTGGGGTACGGTATGCTAGCGACAATTGCATCTGTCCTCTGCCGTATGAATTTAATAGATTGATTGAATTTAACTATTTCTAAGTTGTTTGTTGGCCAGTATGGAGTTAATTATCGATTTTCGTCTCTGATCTCCTCATTTGCAGGCCTATGGCGCCTTCCTGTGGCTGTCGTACGACCCAGAGGAACTCGAGCTGCCGACCATCGAGAGGAGAGGAGGAGACAAGAAGAAGGTGCAATATTTATTATTTATCAATGCATTAGACGACTTCCGAAATGACTTGTACCGAAGATTTGTGACACAAATTTTGTGTGGTGCTGTGTGGTCACGGGTTTCACGGTTGTATGATCTCAGTGATTGATTGTCTACATTGATTTTTGTAGCAGCGTGTGTGCAAAATGAAATACTGAATACGGAGACAATTACAGGCGAACGCTCTGGTGCTGGAGACGCACGGCGAGAACATGACAGCGGTCAAGTTGGGCAACCCGATGGATCAGGAGACTACGGTAAGTTATCATTTGATTCGTTCTCCATCGGATTGCATGTTTCCTGACTTGATATTCTATCGCAGGAGAATTTCTAAAAACACCACTCCTTTACGTAAACACTGCCGTAGTCGTTATCTGCAAGGGGCATGAATACAGTAATCTAAGGTTTCGTTTTCAGCTCCAGTTTGCGATTCGATTCAAACTCGTGCGAGGTCGCTCGGCATCCGTCGGACGGCCGATTGTATTCGAGGCAAAAGTGAACAGCAGCAGTGAGGAAACGAATCCGGGTGAGTTATCATAATATTTTTTATGACTGATAGTGAGCAATAGTGTGATAGACTATCACTGATAGTATCATCTAGTAGGAAAAAGAGCTCCGAAAAAAAGAGATATAGCTAAGCGATACATTAGTTGAGTGGTCATGCTTGTGTATAATTTACACTTGTTACGCATTTTGGTTTGTTCAGAGATAACTTTCGACAATGATTGACACAGCAATGATTCTGAATGTGTCGCTCGATTGAAACTAAGAATGCGCTAGTTTGGGTGAAGGTAGATGGTGGTTCTCTTTGAAAGATGTATCCGTTGACGCTTTCTGACTGTTTTAGAGCGCGCTCAAATATGAGAATTGATTTCTATAGTTTTACTTCTGTAAGCTTTGCAGAAAAGGGACAATTAGTTGAACTTCAATCGTAACATATTTGTGCTTATCGTGAAACACGAAACATCTGGTTCAGCGAGATATTTCCAATATTATGAAATGTTTTGGTAAAATTTGTGACAGTGTGCTCGATGATTTAACATATTTGTACTATTAAAGCTGGCTTGTTGATTGCTTTATAACGAAGCAATAATTCTATTTCGTTTTATTTTCAGACGACAATTCGTGGCGTGCGCAGCTTCGCATAATCAAGAAGGCGGAACTCGAATTGACGGGAGCCTCCGACCCTCCACTCATTCGATTCGGAGGAGATGTTAGAGGTAATATCTGATCTCATTATGAAACGTTCACTGTGATATAGCAAGTAAAGTATAGACATAACCATACTGTAACAGTATGTCTCGGTGTAATTTACGCAAGCCGTGTCATAGGTGTGTCTGGAGTATTCCGGTTGGACTTCTGCGATACAACTCGTGAATTTTTTATCTTTGATTTGTCCTAATCACTCATTTCTTTCTCAGGCGAGTCAGCTATGGAATTGGAGGAGGACATTGGAACGATGGTCAGACACAATTACACACTGTACAACAGGGGAAGATGGACGGTGCGAAATGTGACTGCGAAGGTGAGGGCGACTTTACGTCTTTTTAATACAATTGTTGTGTTGTTATAACAAAAATGATTAGGGGGCAGCACATAAAACCTTGTTATTTCTGAAAGAGTCTTTTGATTTCTCACCATAAATTTTCTTTCTTTCATTTTCTATTTCTCACCATTCGCTTCGTGGTTTGTGGAGTGTGTGAAACATGAATTAGCGGCTTTCGCGAAAATGTGATAGAAACTGGTACGGGTCTTCAGTTGATTTATTAAATGTACAATTTCAAGTTCCTCTGGCCATACCAAGTGTCGTCTACGAGAAGAGTGGGCAAGTGGGCGTTGTATCTGCTCGACGTTCCTACCGTAACCACTCACCAGACCGACGGAACGGTAGACATCAAGCCGTGTACGGTGGAAGGTGAGATGTTAATGTATTTGTTTTGGGATTGGAGATTCATATTAATTTTTTCATTGAAGTATTATTTGTGTTGCAAGGGTGAAACGCGGAATGGTTTGGTCGTGCGACCGAAATATTACTTATCGCTTTAATGAACATGTAGTGACGCAGTTTTGTTGGTATTTGATTTGGTTATAAATAAATAAATATGTATTGCAGCACCGACGGAAGACTACGTGAATCCGGTGGAATCGATTCGCCGCAACACGCGATTCTCCACTATGATGGTGCAACCACATGGACGAAATAAGGTAAGATTACGGTAGCTGAAACAGCAACTCTCCCTGAACACCACGCCCCGCTAGATTAGTGCTGCAGAGAGCTGATATCTGATAGAGATTAAGTTTATCTCGTTCTTGAGGAATGTTACGACTGGAATTATAATTATGTCTGTCCGTTAACGAGGGGAAACGTTGAGGCTTGTTCCAATATTGTTGTTTTTTTTTAAATAATTGCTTAATTTCAGCGATCCGTGGATGACTCCGCCCCCACCGCTTCAGCTTCCTCCCAAGACATACTCGCTGCTCGATTCGCATTCGGTTCTCCCTCTGCCGATCGAGTGAAACCAGAGACGAGGAGAGAGGGCGACTTTGATGTGCAAGTCACTACCATTGTAAGATATTTTTACTATTTAAAATTTGTTTATTTGTCACACACCGCAAGAACTTATACAAAACGGTGAAGAATCTAGGCACGGTGGAATAATTGAATTAATGTTTCATTTGAAATAGTGTTGGAGCACGCGAGTATGTTTCAACGGTAACATAACTAATGATGACGGTATCACTAAATAGTGGAACATTGTATAGGTTTAGAAAAAAATCCTTAAATTATGGACACTATTCTAATTAGTGGTAATTCTGCATGCAATACTGTACTCTCCATTGATGACTAACTTTATATCTCTGCAGAGTTGTGCCTCCAACACTGCTCGTTGCTTCGAAGTCGTCTGCCATCTCGACTTTATCGATGCAAACTCCGCCCCTGTCATCGATTTCCGAGCCAGACTGTGGAACGCCACTTTTGTTGAGGTCAGTGTTTTTACAAGGATAATAAAGCGGGAAACATTTGAAATTTATTACTCTTTCTCTATATATAAAGCGGGAAACATTTGAAATTTATTTCTCTTTCTCTATATTTGAAAACATTAGATGAAGAAGAGTGGAAAGAGTTGGAATACGCAAGAGAAACCGTAGGAAGACTCATAGTATTTGCGTCGGTAACGATTTTTTTAAAAATGTGGTTTTTGTGCAAAGCGCCAGGCGGATCGCAGTGTCGCATCCTCGTTCCTCCACTTAGGAAATCATTGTGTCTGTCTGTCTGTCTGTCTGTTTTTTTCCGTACGCGTGACAGACATTTTTTTTCGCATTTTCCTTATATTTCGCTTCAAATCGCGCTATCTTCTCAGATCCTTTTGCATATGATAACTGACCAGAATAGCTTTCAAATTTTACAAAATTTAATTAGCCAAATCCATAGCCAAGTGGGTTACGCGCCAGACTTTGAATCCGAGACCCCCAGGTTCGACCCCCGCCGCGGGCAAACCTTTTGCCGCATTTTTCGCAAGTGCCAGAAACCGTTCTAGCACGTTTTTGAGTACCGTGAAACGCGTTTTCACCTGTTTTGCCGAGTTTTAACCACTTGACGGACTTTTTCGTTTTTTCGCTATAAATCACTTCAAATTCAATCAATCTTCTCAGATCCTTTTGCATATGATAACCCATCTGAAAACTTTTCAAATTTTAGTAAATTAATTTAACGAAATCCATAGCCAAGTGGGTTACGCGCTTGACTTCCTATCCGAGACCCCGGGGTTCGAACCCCGCCGCGGGCAAATCGTTTGCTGCATTTTCCCCAAGTGCCAGTAACCATTCTAACACGTTTTTTAGTAACGTGAAACACGTTTTCACCTGTTTTGCCGAGAAAAATCGAAAATTTCGAAAAGTTTCCAAATGATCCGTACAGCGTAGGGGATCAGAGGAAAAGTGTTTTGCGATGTCGGAAACGTGTCTGAACGTGTTCTAACACCTTTTAACATGAAAAATCGAAAATTTCGAAAAGTTTCTAATTGATTCGTAGAGCGTGGGGGATCACAGGAAAAGTGTTTTGCGACGTCGGAAACGTGTTCGAACACGTCAGGGAAATCAACACACGGTATCCTGCGTTTCCGTTGAGAAATGCTCGTGAGGCTGAGAGCGATCGGAAAAAGTTGCCACGGAGCCACGAAGTGGCGTAGTGGCAACTTTTTTCGATCGCTCTCAGCCTCACGAGCATTTTGCAACGGAATAAGCCAGTACTCTTTCTAGAGATTAACATTCTCCAGCATACTAACCTCCCCCCTGGACTGTACTTGGAGCCGGCTACCGAGTCCACCTCCCGGATCCGAACCTGAAGCCGGCTACCGAGCTCCCCCTGAACCGAGCCTGAAGTAGGCTGCCAAGGTCCCCCTGAACCGAACCTGAAGCAGGCTGCCGAGCTCCCCCCTGGACCGAACTTGGAGCAGGCTACTGAGCTTCCCCTGGACCGAACCTGGAGCAGGCTACCGAGCTCCCCCTGGACCGAACCTGGAGCAGGCTACCGAGCTCCCCCTGGACCGAACCTGCACCCAGAACTATGCATAGAGCGTAGTGTACGCATAGAGCGTAGTGTATTTAACCTCAAAACATCCTGGCTAGTTATGTTATAGAGTTGCATGTAGGCAACATTGGAGATGGGTGTTGGGAACGAAATATGATAGAACTAATGAAACAATGAATATTCAGGACTACTACGATGTTGAATACGTGGAGCTGCAGTCGTGGGGATCGATCGAAGTGGATGTCAATCAGGTCAGTATCATTACTCTCATAATAAAAACGTTCCGCTGATAATTTGATAAACAACAGAAATGGCGGCGAACTAGCATAATGAGATTAATATAGCGTTAAAATGTAGTAGCAGATAACAGATGTCGCAAATTCGCATACCCCGCCCTGGCAAGGCCACATTGATTTGATATTATACACCATCAATTGATCTAGCATTGTTAGGGGAGAACATTGCAACCAACTTGTAGAGTAACCGAAACCAGAAACATGTAGGAACGCGAATAGAAGGAGAAAAAACGGAATATTGGTACAATTTAAATTTTGCTTGCAGGGTTTGGACGACGATCCGTCCAACAACCAGATTGGAGTCACAACTCTCGCCTATCCCGACAAACCAAGCATCGGTAAGAGAAGTTGGCAGTTGCATTGAGTGAAATAACTGAAATCGAGCGATGAAGCGAAATTCCGATTGTGGACATAGTGCCCCGTGAATAGGTATCGCACGCAAGCCATGTCATGGATGTGGAAGCTAGTTTGATTAATATCACATTTTCACTCTTTGAATACTAATCAATGAATTTGGTGGACGTAGTGCTCATAAACCATTTCAGACGATTCTCGACCCATTCCGTGGTGGGTGTATGCTGCTGCAGCTGCTGCAGGGTTGCTTATCCTGCTGCTGCTCGTTCTCTGCTTGTGGAAATGCGGATTCTTTAAGGTACCGTACCCCGCATAATTATTGATTTGTTGTAGGGTAGATATAGTAGATCACTGTATTCGGCGATCACTCGTCAATAACTCATCGATACAACTACCGTATCTATGCTCTCTTTTCGTTGCAGCGGAAACGACACGACGGTCCCACACTGCAGCGGGCGCAGCTCTACCACGAGAGAGAGCAGTGGGCGCAGAACTAAGAGTCACACGGTGCGAGTACGGATAATAGTCATCGCCTTACCGTAACCCGATAGCTATAGTATGCCTCGCTCAACCAGATATAGTGCTCAAAATCAGATCAAGTTATACAACTCCCCGAGTGAACCGGTGACCAGAAGTTAGTGAGAATATTGATTGACTACATTCGTTGTACAGTATCCCTCCCTCCCATATCGACCCATTGCTACCGTATACTCTGAATGTTGTGAATGCCTCTCCTTAGTCCCGGATATCGACTAATTGCCTAGTTTTCCTTCGGATTTGATCCCATAGGTAATGTTTTCCCCCTCATGAATCTCTTTCCTCATGCAGCCCATGATTGTGAACACTTTTTTATACGTTTTATAAGTTACGCAAATGTCTGACCAGTACGGGACTCAACATAGAGTTATCGATTATTTGTGTTGTGCCTCTATCAAATCCCTTATCGTACGCCTGTGCTATCCGACCAGTTACAGTAGCCTTTCAACGATCGATCAATGACGACGCTTTCTTACTGTATCTGCTATCTTTCGCTGCTCTGGATTCTAGACTAATTTGACATGTTTCACGACGACCAAATTGTTGACTCCCAGTAATTTATGTACTACTCACTTGTTTGTTGTGCGTTCGCAAAGCGAATAAATGTGCCATTCAGTCGTTTTTTTTGTTGCCTTATAATTATTGTTATTAGGCAAAAGCTTATTGTTAGGCAAAAGAATCATCATAAACATGAAAACGCGATCGAAGAGAAAAACTATCCGAGCTCATGCAGAACTGGAATGTTTCCTTGAAGTGCAGTAATGGGTTGAGACCATGATATGCTGGGTAAACATACTTGTATTCGAAGAATTTGAGGAATTCATGTGATCATAGAAGGTTCTCCTCATAATCCATAATAGCAGGGCCGCGCGAACGCAGCCCCTCACACAAAAATGTAGCTGTTGGCGAATCCCAACTCGGAACTGCCATACAGGTCAGCGTGCCCGAAAGTGCAATGGACACGCCTCACCGTAGGGTTCCCGTCTTAGTGATCACGAGAGACCCCCAGCCAGGTAAGTTTATGAGACATCGCAGATCGGGCCTTATGGGCGGCGCGTAACTTACACGAGACGGGGTTGAGACAGCGCCAACGCTCCCTTCTCTCATTTCTCCTCTTGTCAACCCCGGCTGGCGTAGGGAGCGCGCGTCCTATGCAAACCCTGCCGAGGCGTCCTCTGTAACTCTGGATCCTCTGCATTTGTCCGAGAAAATCTTTCGCCTTTTACTAAAGATTTCCGTGCAGAGGATCAAACTATGAGTGATACTCATTTTTTGGAATCCCCTCGAAAGAGCGGGATGAAAATATACCGCTCAGATAATCCACGCGCCCCTTTTCCATATCCAACCGAATCAACACTCACATATTGATCGTTTATCAAGAGGGAGCTCAAGATCGCGTGATAGCTCTTACAACATTGAAAAGCTTACATAGTATCTGTCTTTGATTTCTACTACAGAACGAATCATCTTCATTAATTATCGGTCTCTTGTCAGCGGATGAGTGGAAGTGAGGGGCGATCTCGATAGGCGAGTAGAAAACGGTCCATCCGCGAAAATATTGCGAAATTGGGATAATTGGGACGTCTTCTTTAGTTTATAATGGAGACGATGAGTACTAGAGACAGTGGGGCTGAATTGCAAGCCCATCTCTCCATCGGAGAAAAGAGGCGACAGCTCGTGACAACAAAGAGAAACGAGAAACAGAGATCGTATTCGATAAAAGAAACAAGCAAGAATCTCGAGTAAACTAATAGGACAGACGGATTTTAAAATATCTTTTTTTTCGTCGGCAAAAACTGCCAGCCCGATGCGGGGCTCGAACCCGCGACAGCCAGATTAAGAGTCTGGTGCTCTACCGACTGAGCTAACCGTGCAGATGTTTCGTGTGTCTACATTCCGATGTATGTATTAGAATGTCTTGACATAAAGATCGAAGCTACATGAACAAACGGTATCTGCTTGAATTTCCAACATTGCGTATTTAAGAACAAATAAATGTCTCTCTCGAGAAATGTGCAAAAAAAATACGCCGAGTCTGTACCGAGACCAGGTCCATTTAATGAATTGAAATAAAATAAAAACTTCTGATGGACATATTGTTTGACTCAAACCGAATCGATTACACTAGTTTCAGAACGTCAAGACGAGAGGCTACGTCACAAGCTCGGATAATAGTTGACCACATGTGCGTGATTCGTGTATGGCTATTTTCTGTTTATCTGATCGACGAGATGAGAACTGCTTCCGTGGCGCAATCGGCAGCGCGTTCGGCTGTTAACCGAAAGGTCGGTGGTTCGAACCCACCCGGTAGCGTATCTTATTGCAATGGAAAATATTCTTCATGAGCAGTTTTGTCCAACGTCTTTAAAATAAATATTATTATAGTTTGAGCAAATACATGTTTGCAACCATATTATTCAATTGCAACATGAATAAATTTGAAACTCAATATTATATTGATACGGTAGAATTGTTTTTGTGTTCCGACAATATGTTTCTCGTCCTACCTCTGTGTACTGTAGTTGGAATATGTGATTGATGTCCCCGTCCTCGCTGTTATTATGGATTCTGATAATTTGTCGTTATTGGCACGTTCTTGGAAAAATTTGCGTTGTTCTAATGTCGATCGGACACTCAATGCAGCTGAACACGTTGAGCCGCCACCACAATGGAATGGAGGAGGAGGTACGTTCATAATTTTTCTGCTTATTTTTGTTATATATGTTTATTTTGATTCACGCAAATTTTATGCAACTCAAATTGGTTCCTTTTGCGCGTCAACCGCAAATTCTACGATCTAGCTAATGCTTAGTGTCGTCTACAAGACGACTTTGAACCGTGTAGTCATTCAAAATGTTGCAATTGTGAGCGTCTCGAAGTAGGCGCTTTGATTATTCACAATGGCCTCTCAACGACATTGGTCCTACGCTTTTTTTCGTGTTCGTTTCACCAATGCCGCTTAGCATGATAACTACGTACGTTAATTAAATGCCCGTTCGGCATGTTTCTAATAATTTTCAACTAAATTTTTAATTTTAGCATTCAGAATGAAATACATTATAAAGGAAAAATGTGCGATACATTTTGGTACCTCGAACAATTCAGCTTATTGCGAAACTGGTCAAATTTCGCATAAAACTGGTCAGAACTGTAGTGCAAGTCCCATATAACGCCGTATCTGTAAGGATCCAAAAATCATGTTCAGGACGCGGAACATCGATTTTTGAAAAGTTGGTCTTAGGGGTTCTTTTGGGTGCTGATCACGATAGGCAATCTCATTTTGCCCGATTGTGCCTCGTTGGCACGGTATGGCGCGCGCCAGTTCGGCGCCAAATGAACCTTTCCTGAATTATCTCTGTGGAGACACAACGGATTTGCATTAAATTTCGGCTCCCTGGCTAATTTTTTATGGCGATTGCCGTTTTCGTCTTCGAGAGAAGTTATGACACCAAACTCCTGTTGACGGCTGAAGCTATTCTGAATACGCCCATACCAGTCACCTATTGTGCTGACGCCTCTATCAAGAGATACTAATAACATGCGATTCATGCAAAAAATTAGCCCGCGAGCAAAAATTTCATGCAAATCCGTTGTGTCTCCACAGAGATAATTAAGGAAAGGCTCATTCGGCGCCGAACTGGCGCGCACTACACCGCGCCAACGGGGCGCAATCGGCAAAATGAGATTGCCTTTCGTGATCAGCACTCAAAAGAACCCTTAAAGCCAATTTTTCAAAAAATCGATGTTCCGCCGATTGTTCGATCCTTACAGATACGGCGTTATATACGAAAATTGTTAGAATTTAGAAAGAAACTATGTGTGTCTGTGTCTAATCAAGATAAAAAAAGTACCATCAATAGTCCTTTGGTCCAGTAATATTTATAAATTAAGGGAAGTCGTATAATATTACCGGATCAATGTAGCTCGTCTACCTTAACCGAAGAATACTGAAAGAGAGATAAAAAAAATACCGCTCCGGCATTACCTGCTTGAGTTCAGCCTACTTTTTTGCGATTTCATATTTTCTGATTACTGTAACTCGGTTAATGTAGCCGTAGATATAGTGATCGGGGAATGACACCCTCCGATCGGCCCCTCGCCCATCTCCACCTACAACCAGATTGGGAACGCGATCTACAGTCGGCCACCGTATCTCCAGTGGAGAACGGTAGCAGCGGGTTCGAGCAGAACCAAACCCGTTCGGAGTTCTTCCTCGAATGGTTCACACCACCCGCGACCCCTCTCAATGACTCGCCTCCCTTCCACTTTGAACACTCTACAGTAATCCCCTCCAATGCGCCTACCGTACCCCTGCTCCCTCCTCCACCTGATACAGTACGCGGTCGCGCCCAATCGGGAAGGGTAGTTGGGTCTGTCAACACAACGCACGAGGAGAAGATGCTTGTGAAGAGAGCTGCAATGTGGGTAACTTTATCCTCTCATGTCTTTTCATCATTTCTCTTAACGATCAAATCTATAATATCCTACCTTGCAGGGTCATTCTTGTCGATCGATTCGAGAAAGGATTGAAGAAGCCCGGGCACACAGGGAAGCCAATGGCATACAAGATCCGAGAGATGACTAACATCAAACGACCAAGCGCGACCATCAAGAACACTGTACTATGGTTGTACAATCACGACCTACCATTCCGAACATTTGTAAATAGATACAAAAACGGCACTTTACTGATGTCCCACTACAAATAAATTTGTATTTTTATATGACATATTGTTCACACTGTCATGGGAATGAAGGGTGAAAGGAAGGGTCAAGTACATCTCTGGATTATCTTCTCACCTTTCTCCGCGGGCCATTCCCTCCCCTATCACCTTCGATGACGTCATCTATTGCCTCGGCGATAAATCCGATATCGACTGCGCATCTCTTGCCGCCTATACCGCCTCTGTGCACTACTATCTCCCCGAGGAGTTCCATGATTTCGAGGTACCGTATCCTTTCCTCTCTTCTCTCCCCCCCCTTCCTCCTGCCCTTCTATTTCACGCTGAACCTGCACAATGTGCCTTCGTTAGATGTTGTGTCCTTCCTAGGATTCTCCTTTGGAACTGATTCCGGAGTTCCAATAAGATGAACAAAGGTCCTCTCTGTTTCCATTTCTTCCATTATCCCCCCGTTGTTCGTTTGTGGGTGGAATTCCTCTGGTATTGGAATTCCATCACATGATGCAAATGAACTCTACTTCTCATCTCATTCTGAAACCGACCGCTCCACTTCTCTGTTCCGGATAATGGAATTCCAATAGGCGATGGAATTCCACCGCCCGGCCATTTCCAATAAGCAACCGCTCACAAAATGAGGGGTTATTGGAAATGAAGAGGAGGCAAATGAGATTCCAATAGCCTAATTTTTCCAACAAGGGAACCCTAGTCCTTCCCTTTCATTCAACCCTTCTTCAGATTGAATGCCATTCGTCAGCAACCACGTTCCCCCGTTCAGCTAGGGTTGGCTTGTCAAGGAAAATGACCGATATTTTTCTCGGATAAAGTGAAATGATCTCGGTGGGAAATGAGGCGAATCGATTCCTTGTTTAGATCTCGGATAGATCGAGAAATTGTCGAGAATTCGAGATCTCGATAAGTCATTGATTTTTTCTTCAATGAACAACTTGCTTTACAGTACTTTTTCGTGGTCTGGTAAACGATAGAGTCACTATATTAGAAGTGGCAACTTGGGGAAGTGATATTTGGGATACAAAAAGCGCAGCCGACCGATCATCGCAACAAATAAGGGTGGAAATGGATGGCTAGTCACGTTTTCAAAATAGTATTCACTGAAATCATCATGTAAATCAGGTCGTTCGATATGATCTTTTGAAGCACTTCAGACATCCCATTCCTTGCCAAGGAACAAGGCCTTGAAATGATTTTCACTATTCTCGCAAGGAGTGAGATAATTGAATTATCTCATTTCGAGATCTCGAGACCTTACTTGCCGGGCCAACCCTACGTTCAGCCCCACTCTTTCGGTCCCCATCGCTCTCCCTTGTCTGATTCTATAGATAGTCGCTACCGTAACCCTAATCACACTCTTTACCGTTTGTCTACTTCTCCTGCCCGTACCATGATACCGTATTTATCGTCGATGCGTCAGCCGTGCCTGTACCTGGAGGATCTGAATGCCGCACACTGCTCGACGTGGAAAGAGACTAACGGAGGAGAACATCAAGCAAAGAGCTATGTACCTCAACACATCCCTGCCACCGTAATAACAGTGCTTATTCGCTGTCAAATCGCAATCATATTATAATTGGGATGGTGTAAAAACTTTAGTCAGCATTATTTAATTGCAAAAACGATACGCTCCCGGGTGGGTTCGAACCACCGACCTTTGGGTTAACAGCCGAACGCGCTGCCGATTGCGCCACGGAAGCAGATGCTAGGAAAATGATCAAATGGAGATATGAGAGAAAATAATGCAAGTGTTTTCAACTAATATCCGAGCTTGTGATACAGTCTCTCGTATTGAAATCATGTAGCTGTTTGAATTAGTATGACATACGTAGCTATTTTTATGAGTTCTACATGAAAATGGACAGTAAAGGGACAGTTCATAAGAGACACTTCAAGTCAATACACTGGTAACTGGTGCTGTGGCTACTATAGGTATGGTTGTTATGCTCCATTGGCGTCATGCAATTATGCCCCTCCTTAAATTTATAAAAAAAAGATGGCTACGTTTATATCAACACAGCGCGATGCATGTATGTGACCACATGTGGATTCAGCGCGTTGGCATGCTATTCACGCACGAAACACAACGTCGCCTCTTGTTTTGACATATAGGTAAGGTTGTAGCCTATACAGTTATCAAACGAAACGTTATTCAACAAAAATAAATTTTAATATTTAAAATAAATCAATAAGATATTATTTTTTCGTTCCGATGATCACGCTTTGTCCTATCTCTGCATACTGTAGGTGAAATATAAATTGACGTTTTCATGTTCGTTCTCTTGATATTTCGCGTGTTGTTTGACGTCGGTTTTTTTGGTTTTGGCGGTAATATATGTTGTTCTCAGGTTGATCGGGTACCTAGTGACGTCCGGCACGCGTTCGTTGAGGCCCGTCCTTATATTGGAACGGAGGAGGAGGTACTTCCATCGCTTAATAATTCGATATTTTTGTTGCTCGCAAACTTCGCTTCCTGCAGTTCTTACCGGCCATTTCCGACTCCTTTTGTTGGGTCAGCCGTAAGTGCGGCGTATGCAAACGCTGGAATCATCAATCTTCAAGGAATTTTGCTCTGCGCTAGCTTTTTCTCTTTCCTTTTTGAACGCCAAACGCCTTCTCCGGTCCATGTTGCAATTCCGAGTTTGTCGATGCTCATAGTCGGCCCTATGGTTGTTATTTCGGTGATCCATCAATGACATCGGATACACATTTGCACGGTGATGTATTTTTCTACTTGCTGCGGATGATGAAAGCCGCGACGCGTGACCACAACGCGCGTAAATCATACACCCGTTTTATTTATTTTAGCGGATTTTAAACTAGTTCTTTTACGAGCATTCGGGCATATTATTTCAGATATAATAGCCGCGCAATGAAAAAATATTTATTATTAAAAGTGTGGCCGGAATGACGGAAATTTACTGTGTGGTCAGTGCTAATAATTTTTGCAATTATTCTGAGCTCGTGATGGTTTTTGCGAATAAATGAAATATGGTTCACATTATGACTCGACAATAAGGAACTGTCCAGAAGATATCCATGGTAATGCCACTGACCGTCAGTATACTATTTACTGACACTGAAGTAATAGAACAGGTTGCACATGTGTTTCCCTGTGAGCTTCCTCGAAAGTCATTCGCTCGCTCCACAAACTCGATCGCAGTTTGAGTGGTGATACATTTACATTTTAGTTCTTGGTTTTTTTAAAGTGGGAAACTAAATTTAGATTGTTCCTTGACTTTTGACGTGTACGTGAAACACGAAAAGTTCTGGGTTGCACGAGATAGTGAAAGAGTGGCTACCTTATTCTATCGGTGGTGATCCTTTTAGCTATACTCCTTTTCTCAACGTATCTCCCATTAAATACACAGTGTATTATACACTATTCATGTTATTTCGCTGTAGTGGCTCCTCGACTGGCTCGACACCGGGTCTAATGCGGTTCCAACTGCGGGACCAGCCGAAGACGATGGAGCGGTACCGCGGTACCATACCAGGCGAGATATCACAGTCTCACGGGAGTGCAATAAAAGCAGCATTTGAGAAATAGTACTGAAACTCCGCCCACTTATTTGAATTGCTGAAAATCGTGGTGAATTTTCTCCCACACAGAATTTTAGCGTACTGTAGCTATTACTCCCCCAGTGTCTAGAGGAATCCACTGAGCGGCGATTCCGCGAGAATGGGGAGAGCTAAGTTGATCAGCGTCACATCGGCCTACTTGGCTCAGAGGTAAGTTTCTACAGCATCAATCTAGGGGACGGGGGTTCGACGAGCACCTTCTCTTGCTGATTTTTGGGGAGACTGCCTTTATTTCAATCATTCTTTCGCGCATACGGTAGATAGGCACACCACGCGTGCATGGAGTGCATTTTCTTCAAATGCAGTGGCCATGATACTGTGATATGGTTTTTAATGATAGTGCAACGGTGGCACTTCAGCTCATGAGGGTTAAGAATATGATCTCGAGTTGTGTTGCTACATTAGAACGCCAGTGAAAACACGTTTCTTACGAAGAGACTGCCTGGTAATTTGGCGCAACCACGATGTTCTATAATTAAAAGTTTTAGGGGGAATATTTGATATCACTGCGACAACTTTCGCAGTACCTTTATTATCATTGAGCCGCAGTGTACGATGATGTCTTGATGCGACGTGGCGATGAATTAAATATGATTCCTGCGAGTAGCAATTGTTTTAGTACGTGGATTGATTGCACGTTCGAGCTATAAAACATTGAGTCTTCAATATATATTGCTATTTCTAAGTATACTACAAGTAATAGTGGTTAAAACTGCTGTGGGTATGACTGTTTCTACATTTAGGGGTTAATGATGGAAGACATAGTGAGACTGATTATGAATCGAACCTAAGTTCATCTCCGTTTTTTTTCTTTTTGTCCGGGATACAAATAGTCCTGAAGTTTCGAAGAAACTTATTAGATATGAACGCCTATTTCCTTTAGTAAAAAAAGAACCACATATATTTGTATTACACATGTCTCTTATATATGTTGGCTACTTGTGCTTTTGGTGATGTCCTGTGTTCTCCGAGATTTGATGACCTTGTCGCTTTTGTGTCGTCCTACATCTGGACGGGCAGTGAGAGAGACACAGAGGACTTGCTCCTGGATTTTTTTTTCTATCAAAGCCAGTGAGGCGATGAGAGGGGGGGGGGTGGGTTGCCCATGCCTGCAGTTTGTCTAATTGCGGCGTACTTTGTGAGCATTTGGTGTACTTTCGCCTGTCCCAACCGACAGGGGAGGGCCTGACGCACTTAGAGAGTTGATACCGTGCGTCAAGCCGAATACACAGGCCGTACAAGAGAGACTTTACCTTTTCAGCACTCGTTGGCCGCCGCTTTGCTGCAATATGAAATGAAGTCGATGGGCGGAGCTGCGGCAGCTGCAGCACATGCAGCAACGTCTCTGGCTGCACTTGAATGAGGTGAGCGAAGGGTGTTGGAAGATGTTACCCGGAATGAGAGTTTATGAAAAGCTAGTAGATTTGCGTTTCATTACTCTCTGAAACTTAGAAAGATCTACGCTGACATTATCAGGTGGTATGTGCTGATTTGATGTATTCCCTATTTAATCCACTTTGTGATTTTAGGGCCTGTAAGATGTACTCGGGCCTGACTTCGACTCTTCGTTCGGTGCAGCACCTGCAGCCGACCCGCTCGCTGCATGGGAAGTGACGCCTGCTGCGATACTCAGTAAGTGGTATCTCATTCAATATATCCATCTTCACACCTAGGTTTCCGTTAGCGGGGATTGGTACTACTGAACTGCGCCCAGACTATTCCAGCAAAAAATAGCATTTTTAGTTACCCAATGAGTAGATTGTTCTCGTTCTTCGAATATTCCTGAGATCGTTTTCTGCACTGTTTTTCGTACTTCGTAAGTCGCGCGAAACACTAATCTGCGAGGTTGATTTATTCGGGAGTGTTGTATTGGTAGGTAAATTGAAACGAGACGGTGGTAAATGGGATCTTGAAGACATTGTAAAACGAGAAAATAAATTGTGTTGTTGTTGATATTTTATAGACTTTCATACAATAATTAGAATTTTTATGCTGCCTTCTTTCGAAAAAAATGGGACGGATTTGGTTATTCTACGTTACAGTGAGGAATCGAATTGTCATTGTTCCTTGGCTATTTACGTATCCATGAAACACGAAAAGGGTGGGATTTCACGAATTAGTTAACGGGCATAACTCGTATTCTTACGTGGGTGATTGTTCAAAGTCAGTGTACTACATCGTCACCCTAATGTTCATATAATGTCTAGTATCCTTTGTGCAACACGGAATGGCCAGGTGAAAGTTGTAATTAGTGATAATCTTTTTTTTAGGTTCGTCTCGCCAAGAATCCACTCATCTCGGAGGAGAAGGGCCTGCTCGAGCCATTGTTGCCGGATCAACTGGTTAGACGTTTCTAAATTTCAAATATTTTCCATGTTTTGTTTCATACGGATAAAGGAAATGAGGGTGGATTCTGAACTGTAAAAGAGATGTTGTGAGATGTAGTCATACATTTTCGTTGGCCCAGATTCTGGGTTTACACTTTTTTGAACTAGGAAGTGTAGAGATTCGTGACCCATCTAGGAATACGCAGAATGTCGGGTTTTTGTAGGAATTACCCATAGGTGGGCAGCACTTATCCGAGCCGTTTTGCGCAGTGCCCCCTCGTACCAGTAGAGTTCATTGCGTGAAGCCCCCGAAAATTCTAATTGCTCCCCCATACCGATTTTTATCATTTTAACTTTTGCACAGTGCTCCCGAAAACCCTTACCCCCATTTGCACAGTGCCCCTGCACCCCGGTGCCCACATATGGAATTACCCCCTATCTGACCAGTTTAGTCGAACTTCCGATAGAGATCTGGCCAGTTATTTGAAATATCTGGCCAGTTTATGCTAGGTGAGAGATTGTGTGAAAATGGGAGATCTGGGCCGGGCGAAATTGTATGGATGTAGTGTCTGTATGTGCTCCCTCTTATTTATACCGTATTCTCCCACTCCAGGCGGTTACTGTATCTCACTCTTGGCCTCTCTGCAGGTGTGTCACATTCGCCCGTTGACGTCAGTCTACCACATTCCTTCGTCATCAATTCGAAAGTGGCGCTGGGGTAGTTGCAGCAAAAGTACGCAGCACTCACGACCAGGTAAACCCAAATACCGTTTTGTAAACGACAAAAGACCTACACTGACGTGTTAGAGCCGTTTTTTGTCAGAAAGTGTTTTGGTTGGTAGTTTAGCATGCTTCAACATTGGACAATGTTTCGCCATCCTATGCGAACCTAATAACGTGCCACTATTTTATCATCCAGTTGCTTTCGAACTTTATCTATGGTGTTCTACGTTAGAGATTATGATTGCTCGTATGAAAAATGTTGAGAGTAGTAGCGTGTGTGAAACACGAAACAACAAAGTTTTGTTTTTAAAGTTTTTATGTGTCTGGGCTAGTTCAGTTTGCTGAGAATTTTGTATGTTGCAATTGATTATTAATAACATACGGTGAACGGTCCGACTGATGATTAGGAGTTTGCTTGCGATGGAAGCTATGTCTTCTACGAGAGTCTAACTATCGATATTCAATCGACGCTTGACAATACCAAAACTGCAGTAAACTAGTCAGCTATCGCCATCAAAACTACAAAAGACCGCTAACGCGTTATAACTGTTTTTTACAGACGGGTTGGGGATGACTTTTGCCTTTTCCTAAATTGGACCCGTAGTCTTTTAACCACACTATACGAACCTAATAACGCGCCTCCATTTTCCCATCCAATTGCTTTCGAATTTTACCTATGATATTCTTCGTTAGAAAGTGTGATCGCTCGCCTGGACGATCTTGAGAGTAGTAGCAAGAGTGAAACACGAAACAGCGAAGTTTTGTTTTTGGAGGTTTTATGTCAGGGCTAGTTCAGTTTGTTGAACATTTCGATACACTTGATGATACACAAGGTTACTCTCAGATCAGGCCTCCCTCTCCGATCAAAAAAGTTTCGTGCGAACAAGGAGAGACTGGATGAGAATTCGTTTGACTCGGCTGATACACACAGTTTTCGATGGTGAGTAAATGATGTAGTCCGGGTGTTTACAACTCGTAAATTTTTTTCTTATTTTTACCCCCCCCCCCATACTCAAACGAGGCTCAAAGGAGGATAAAAAAAAGTCATGATAATGAGATGCACTTACTACGGTGCAATGCCGTATGCAGTTCAAGTTTCATAACAATACAGTAGTAAGCAATGGAATTTAGGCTTTTCGGTTAATTTTTTTTCTTGTAGGGGAACGATATTTTGAACCCATTTATCCCCTCATCTTGTTTATTTTTCCAATTCGTCTCTCACTGCAGTGTCTCTTTCATCGATTGGATATGGGAATGAACTCGGCATTGGAGTGACGTCACCAGTGGGATCAATAGGAGGAGGAGCATCATAAGTTAGAGGTGATGATTGTTGTTTAACAACAAAGAAGGTTCAGAATTGGCACTAGTCTCGCAGTCGACGATTTATTGATATGTTGAAACACAAAAGAAATTGGGGAACATCAATTTGATAAATGATTCCTCTGTCACTCGGTAGGCTACGTTTGAAATTTATTCCACCGTAATACATGGTAGAGCACTTTTTTTACTCTAGAGAACAAATGGGAGGAGATTTAGGACCGTCAGTTGACGGTATCTTTTAATCAGAGGTAGGGATGGCTTCGTGGGAAAAATGACCGAGTCAGGTCCTGAAAAAGTGGAAAATGATTCCCATTATTTCCTGGATAGAGGGAGAAATGAGATGGGATCATTCTTGGGAAGCAGGATTCCTGAAACTGGCAGGAATCCTGCTTGGCACAGGATTCCTGACATGGGATTTCTATAATTTCGGTGTATTTTATCACTGAGCCCACACAAACATAGATTAATAGTCTTAATAGTGAAATTCTCGGAATTCCGCTTCAGAACAATTTTTTTCCTCAAACCCATGTTTCAGTTATTTTACACTGCATGTTAGAAGATACTGAAAATAGCGCTAGCTGAAAGTTGGGCTTAATTTAGAATATCTGGACGAGGACGAATACTATAGAATCGTTTAAAAACTTGCAAAACAAAAAGTATAGGAAGAATTCGAACCACCGCTATGCGAATGAAATACAGAAACACAACCAATACACTAATCAGACAGATGGTGAATAGCTCTCCTTGCACCCCCATCATTTCTAATGCACAATATGCTCCGAGATCATTGTGCAACCGCCCAACTCTTCACAAGTAAGGGAAATAACAGGGCGGCAAGATTCCTGATGGGAAATGGGAATCTTGCCACACCGGCAAAGTTCCTGGGAAAAGATGTAAATGATCAATTTTCAATAGGATCCTGCTATCCTGACTGCCAAGCCATCCCTAATCAGAGGTCGCATTTGGAAAGAGAGCACAGACCACTCTTTTTCCAAGTTGGGTTGTCTTGATCGTTTGTATGCTAAAACCAAGATTAAAATTTATATTATGGCGAAATGCTGCAGAATACGCTGATCGCCGATCTGCTGTAACTGAATGTGCACCGAAGGGTGGATCTGCAGCAACTGCAGCATATGCAGCAACGTCTATGGCTGTACTAGGTTGAGGTGAGAGAAGGGGTTAGTAACCCCCGGGTTACTCTCCCTGGTAGTTATTGCTCATTTGTATAAATGGTGTTTTCGAAGAAACGGGAAATAGGAAACACTGAGCTATTTATCGGACTTGGTTTATTGTTGTTTCATCGCTATCTGAAAGGTAGAACAAATTCTGTGTCATTCAATGGGAATGTTGTGTGTGATATTTGATTACTTTTAGGCGTGAAAGACGTATTCGTACTTGTCTTCATCTCTTCATACGCTGCAGCACCTGCAACCGACCCACTTGCTGCATGGAAAGTGATGCCTGCTGCAACACACGGTCAGTTGGCGCTCACTCATTCTTTTATCGGAAGTGGCTCTGAAGAATGATAAATTGTGAGCAATTTCGCCCGCGAAATAGCTTCCACAAAAATATCCGGTCGCAATAGTCATATTGTGTAACACCGTGCTTTTTGATTTTAATTGATTATGAAATCACGTGCACTATGCAATCCGATTCCATCTCCACAAATATTGCTCAATATACTATAAAGATAATGTACTACGATATATATCGATAGTGTTTCACGACTCGCTGTTTATGACATACGGCAGAGACATAATTTGCTAGTGATGACGAAAAAATCTGGTCATTTTGGATATGTTGCTCAAACGTTGGAGAGAATAGTGATTGGTGTGCTTGTTCTATGTTTCTGGTGTACATCGAAACAGGGAGCTGTTTTAGACTAATTAAACATTTTGAAACAAAGAAACACATGGCCAGATTTCGTACTGTTCAATCGAAATGTTAGGGAGCGAGAATTGCTTACCACAAGTCGTATACAAAGAGTTGGTTATAAGGGTAGTTGCGGAAATATTAGTCAGCTACCAGCTGGGTTATTGGAACCCGGGACTTGCTTATAATATCCATGAATCTGTGCCCGGTGCTGCTGGTTCCTGATGTTCCACATGTATTATCGATAGAGAAATTAGTTCACCGCTGCTTGTTTTCTGTTTGCCCTGAAGATCCAGAGAAACTCAGCCGATTTGGAAGCATCTTTACTGGTATTGAAGTGAAAACGAAATCATGTTGATTGGCGCTACAAGTATCTGTTGTAAATCGTGTATCCTTTGGCCATTCGATATTTCCTGTGTTCTCTATTTTTTTTAAATATTAAATTAGAATTACATCTTTTCAGGACTCATTGATCACCTTTCTGTTGCAGTTGGAAGTGAATTCGATGGGCGGAGCTGCGACAGCTGCAGCACTTGCAGCAACATCCATGGCTGCACTCGAATAAGGTGAGAATTATTTTTTATTGGAAGTTGTTGCTTTGTTATGCCATAAACGGGCCTGCAGAGAGGTAGCGCGGGATCTTTGACCATTGTCTCAGACACTGTGAGTGGGAATCGAATCTATGAGTTCGTCTCCATTTTTTCGTCTGTCCAGGATTCAAATTGAGCTGAAAATTCAGAGAAACTGATTAAATGTGAATGCGTGTTTACTTTAGTAGATAGATTCGCGTTACGAGAGTCTGTTATAATTCTTGGGCTTTTGATGATTTCCCGTGTGTCTCCGAGATTTGATGACGCTGTTCCCTCTGCGCTGTCCGACATCTTGGACGCGCAGTGAGGGCGCTATTTCTTATGCAATTCTCCAAATTGGCATCAAGCTTGATAACAAATTGGAATTCAACATGTCCTGCACCACCCCCTTATTATTTCTGAAGCGTTCAGTCATTTTTGCACACCCGAGGATTACGCGTATCATAACAGGACAGCCATAAATTCTCGTGTTTCACCAGCTCTACCCTCAAAACGGAAGAAAATGCACCGTGTCCGGGATTTTCCGGGAAAACTCCGGAAAGTCTGGCAAATCGTTGTTTCTCAACGAAATCGTCCAAATTTTGGAGTACGAGGGCTTCTCCGAAATTCAAGAAATGCGTTTTAAGAACTAAGAAATTTATTGATTGGAAGGTACTGTATCAGAAGTTGCTATTTTCGTTGTGTGTCGTGTACCACATGCGATACGGTAGTGCACTCCTCTATTTTGATGTTATTTCTCGTTATTTCGTTTCATGAACACTCTCATTAGGCGAAGAAGGCAAAATAATGAAAAATATTATCAAAATAGATGAACACAAAGAAAACGTTTTGAAAGAAAGAGGAATGTACACCAATACACTACCGTATCGCATGAGGTACACGACACACAACGAAAATAGCAACTTCTGATACAGTACTTTCCAATCAATAAATTTCTTAGTTCTTAAAACGCATTTCTTGAATTTCGGGGAAACCCACGTACTCCAAAATTTGGACGATTTCGTTGAGAAACAACGATTTGCCAGACTTTCCGGAGTTTTCCCGGAAATCCCGGAAAGTCCCGGACACGGTGCATTTTCTTCCGTTTTGAGGGTATGAAGTTCGCTTTTTCCATATGCTCAAGTTGTTCTTGGGTATTCGTACGGAAACAAAGTGTACAGTCCAGAACGTCTCTCTCGTTACTTATTTAAATTATCATAGTTTTATTTCGAATTTCTTCCATTTGTAGGCATGTAAAGACCGTCTAATGTCTGCCCTCAATGCTCTTCCTCCAATACCCCGGAAAACGACGGAACCCGCGCCCCGCAACGAATCCAGCCCCTTTTTCCGTTATTGGCATCGGCGATTGGGGGGAGAAATACGGTAGGTGAAAGGGGTGGGGTCAGTTCGGTGGGTCAGATTCGTGATCGAGTCGGACGGATGTAGTTGTTGCAGAGCGATCGGCCGATTCAAGAGTGACGTTGGGCAATCTGACGCTCCCGTTCGCGAGGGATGTCTACAAGGTGCGGAATTAATTTTCTATAAAAATGAAATGGAATGGGTTCAAGGATTATTTTGGAACACTCGGTTATGCACTCGGAAATAATGATTTTTTTCTGAAACGTTTCCAATATTCCAATATATTTAATTATTAAGAATATTGTATCGGGGACCGGGGTCTTTTTTTTATTATTCGGGGTCTTAAATGGCCAAAATGTGCCACAATAAATGGCTGTAATATCTTATAGAAATGAAATATATATTTTTATTTGCGTTTATGACTTATTTGCAGAACCTCAAAACGATGGAAACGGCAACCGACGTCTCGATGGCGCAACTAATGCCCAGTGCGAGGATTTCCCTGCTCCATCAGTATGTTTCCCCTATTTTTAGCATACTAGGAAATTCGTAGTCCCACACACTCGTCAAATGCAATTTTTTTGTTTGCGAACTGATAGTTTGATGCTACATACTATTTTACTCATAGTCAGCACAAACTTGCACTGTAATGACGCTGTCCTTTCAGAATGTGTCAGCCCTCTTCCTCCTTCCTCTTCGCACTCCACTCCTAATGTAATTCGTGACGAGGGAGATCGATCGGCGCCCTCAACGTCTCAGTGTGGACATAGCATTGCACCGTCGACTAATTGCGAAGTGACTACCAACTTTTTTGGTAGTCACTTCGCAACCATGACCCGGGGTTCATGGTGAAAATCGATATTTTCGATTATCGATTGATCAACCCTACCTATGGTGGGATGGTACCGTATAGTCTACAGTAACTCAAAATCGATAATCCGGGTTACTGTACCTTTCGCTGCGGGACCATCATTTTTCAAAGTTGCATCAAATGAGCCGGTATTGCTTGTATGAGTTGGCATTCGGTACGAAATTGCTCGAAAGGTATACTGTAACTCGGGCACCTTACTCATACCGTAGCTACGGTAGCTTTCGCTGCGGGACCACCATTTTACAAAGTTGTTCAAATCGAGTCGCGATTGCTTGTATGAGTTGGTATTCGGTACGAAATTGCTCGAATGGTATACTGTAGTCCGGCTACCGTACCCATGGACGCGCTACGGTAACTTTCGCTGCGGGATCACCATTTTACGAAGTTGCCCAAATCGAGTCGCGATTGCTTGTATGAGTTGGTATTCGGTACGACATTGCTCGAAAGATATACGGCACTTCGCCTACTGTACCGCGGGTTATGGTAGCTTTCGCTGTAAGACCACCACTTTACAAAGTTGTTCAAATCGAGTCGCGATTGCTTGTATGAGTTGGTATTCGGTACGACATTGCTCGAAAGATATACGGTAGCACGGCTACTGTATCGCGGGTTACTGTACTTTTCGTTTCGAGACCACCGTTTTGCAAAGTTGTTCAAATCGAGTCGCGATTGCTTGTATGAGTTGGTATTCGGTACGACATTGCTCAAAAAGTATACTGTTGTCCGGCTACCGTACCCAAGGCTACAGTAGCGATGATTGACGAGGGACATTTGGCGAAGTTGCATCAAACGAGTATTCTCCGTCTGTACCGTGTCGTACCGAATACCAACTCATACAATCAATCGCGAGTCGATTTGAACAACTTTTTAAAATGATGGTCTCGAAACGAAAGGTACAGTAACGCGCGGTACAGTAGCCGAGCTACCGTATATTTTTCGAGCAATGTCGTACCAATACCAACTCATACAAGCAATCGCGACTCGATTTGAACAACTTTGTAAAATGGTGGTCTTACAGCGAATGCTACCTTAACCCGCGGTACAGTAGGCGATGTGCCGTATATCTTTCGAGCAATGTCGTACCGAATACCAACTCATACAAGCAATCGCGACTCGATTTGGGCAACTTCGTAAAATGGTGATCCCGCAGCGAAAGTTACCGTAGTGCGTCCATGGGTACGGTAGCCGGACTACAGTATACCATTCGAGCAATTTCGTACCGAATACCAACTCATACAAGCAATCGCGACTCGATTTGAACAATTTTGTAAAATGGTGGTCTCGAAACGAAAGCTACCGTAGCTACGGCATGGGTACGGTGCCCGAGCTACAGTATACCTTTCGAATAATTTCGTACCGAATGCCAACTCATACAGGTAATGCCGGCTCATTTGGTGCAACTTTGTAAAATGATGGTCCCGCAGCGAAAGGTACAGTAACCCGGATTATCGATTTTGAGTTACTGTAGACCCCATACGGTACCATCCCACCATAGATTGGGTTGATCAATCGATAATCGAAAAAATCGATTTTCACCATGAACCCCGGGTCATGGTTGCGAAGTGACTACCAAAAAAAGTTGGTAGTCACTTCGCATGGGTCGACTCATGCAATGCTATGAGTGTGGACCTCCCTGTGGAGATGTGTTGAGGAATCTGTCGAGAAGAGACGAGGAATGTTGAGGTGAGACTGAATAGAGAGGAGTTCGAACAGAATGTCACTTTGACGATGCACTGGGGAATAAGTTCTCAATGTAACTCACACTCACCAGGCATTGTGGAGTTTGGAATATTTTCATTTAGATGGCTGAAAATTATTTTTGGGACAATGATTAGTGCTAGGAACATCATTGACGTAGATTTAACACCGCCCGGTGATTTGTTGCTCCTGGTTTTATTTATAACCCACGTTCCGACCGTTTTGCAATCTCCTGAATCCTGGGTTCTCATAATATTGTCTTCATTACTCTCATTTCAGATGCTCCTCAAAAGCTCCCGATTGGACGTCTTCCCTTCCCGAACCCCATCGAATTGCATTCAAAGAGACAAAGAAGGAGGAAGATGAGGAGGTTGAGATTGCCATTGAGGTGAGTAGATGGGAAAAGGGGGAGAAGGATTACGGTAGGAAACAAGGAGATTATTGATTGTTTTTTTTTAAGATCGAGGAGCGCGGTGTTCTCGGAATGTCTGGTGGCGAGGTGAGCAATTCTACAGCATTATTGGTTATTGATTATCACGATCAGTATACGGTAGTGAGTGGCTTATTTCGTCATTCATGACAAATTATGCTTTTCAGTCATCATGAGCTATTTCGACCTCTTCCACTCCCTGTCGAGAGGAGGTCACCAAGCAACTGCTGCTCAAATTGAAGCAAATACACGAAGGTGAGCTGCAGAGAAAGGCTCGACACGAAGGTGAGCTGCAGAGAAAGGATTATGTCATTCTCAGGCAATCTTTTAATTGCTAGAAACACGGTTCACCCAAATTTAATTGCGAAACATTGTGTTGTAAACCTTGTAATGTGACAACGAAACAAAAATTCACCATGCCTGCACCAGCTATACATATATTTTTACATCCCGGTACTTTGGCGCTTCATAAACGGCTTATAATTCATGAAAATTTCGCTGATTTGATAAGTGAGTTTCAGAATATTATAACATTAATACTCAGAAACCAATAGAGGACTACCAAATGGACACTCCGCCGCAGTCTCCCTCACTCATCGAAGCTCTGCATGGTATATATTTTATTGATTTTTTTCATTTTAAAAAGAACAATCCAATCACTTTGATGCTTCATAGGGGATTTACATCAGTCTGATCTGTGTAGTTTTTGATCAGCGAAACATCTTGAGGGGCACTTTACTTTCACGTTTCACAATTACTATACAGGCTACTGTCGCCTATTCGATGTGTTATTTTGTCCTCTCGAATCTCATCTCTCCCATTCCAGTAGACATCACATCCTCCCTCCACCAACTTCATTCCTCTTCTCTTCGTTGTCGATTATACGGTCGAGAGATCAATGCGAGCAGTTGTACTACGGGAGTGATACAGAGTATGAGTCTGCTCGGATTGACACCCAGCGATGATGGAGTGAGTGGTTACTGTAGATGGAGACGGCCACCGAGCTCCTCCTGGACCGAACTTAGAACCAGCTACCGAGCTCCCCCTGGACCGAATTCGGAGTCTGCTACAGAGCTCCCTCTGGACCGAAGTTGGAGTCTGCTACCGAGCTTCCCCTGGACCGAAGTTGGAGCCGGCTATCGAGCTTCCCCTGGACCGAACTTGGAGACGGCCACCGAGCTCTCCCTGGACCGAACTTAGAACCAGCTACCGAGCTTCGCCTGGACCGAACTTGGAGACGGCTACCGAGCTCCCCCTGGACCGAACTTGGAGCCGGCTATCCTGCTTCCCCTGGACCGAACTTGGAGACGGCCACCGAGCTCCCCTGGACCGAACTTATAATCAGTTACCGAGCTTCGCCTGGACCGAACTTGGAGACGGCTACCGAGCTCCCCCTGGACCGAACTTGGAGCCGGCTATCCTGCTTCCCCTGGACCGAACTTGGAGACGGCCACCGAGCTCCCCCTGGACCGAAGTTGGAGCCGGCTATCCTGCTTCCCGTGGACCGAACTTGGAGACGGCCACCGAGCTCCCCCTGGACCGAACTTGGAGCCGGCTATCCTGCTTCCCCTGGACCGAATTTGGAGACTTCCACCGAGCTCCCCCTGGACCGAACTTGGAGCCGGCTATCCTGCTTCCCCTGGACCGAACTTGGAGACGGCTACCGAGCTCCCCCTGGACCGAATTTGGAGTCTGCTACCGAGCTTCCCTGAACCATACGTTGAAAACGTAGTGCGCACCCTACCATAACGTAGTTTAACCTCAACACACCCTGCTAGTTATTTGTAAAGATTACTTTCTTTTCTACAAATTGTTCCTGGTTGCGTATGGCCCGTTTTTTCTCATGGTTGCGGTTTTGTGTTAGAATCATAATAATTGTCGTGCTGAATCGAGTGGTGCTTCTGTTGCTTTGGCGACAATATATTGAGGGTATGTAATCGACTCATTATTTCGGGCTCGATCATACTGCATTTGCACGAATCTCGTAACACGAATGTTGCAGGTCTTCCTCTGAATACGATGCCCATCGTGTGGAAGAAACCGAGTGCTGAGGAGGCGTGGAGAGAGGTGAAAGATTGCATAGGGATGATGCAATAGATTTTATACCATTTTTATTTTCTTTGAATTTGATGAATATGTATTCCATACCTATGAATGACGCAATATCAGGTGTTAGATGGCGTGGTTCGTTGTCGATCTCACAGTGGAGTCTTCGTTCGATTGGCACAATTGGAACCCGAATGTCTCTTTGGATTGGGAGAGGGAGTGATCACGAAGATGACCGAATCGGTACGTATTTTATTTTGATTAATTTTATTTTTTATTCTTCAGTGATTCCGAATCACTAGTTGAATTGTAGCTACGATGATTGCGTGAATTGCAAAAGATAGTATTGGATTGCTTCCACCTTGTTTCTTCAATCAAGAGAAATAATTGACTCAAAATTCTTCATGCTTTCTTCTTTCATTAGCGCTCTACTACTTGATATTTCATTTATATTAATAAAAATATAAATCCTTTTCAGATGCCGGGCGTGGAGACTGTACTATTCCTTCCGTCACGGCGGTGCTCCCATCGAACTTCCACTGGCAGAGAATCCAAGTGGATGTGCACGATGTGAACCGAGAATGAGGTGAGGGAGATTGCGTAGTGATGATTAATTTTTTTCAAAATATCAAAAATTCGCGTAGCAACTTATTTATGTTGAAATTAGGACATGGCGCATTCCCGTTCCGCGTAATACATAATAATAATAATAATAATAATAATGTTTATCATGCAATTTACAAATTGTAATATAAATTTGAGACGAAGTGAAAGTAACGGCATACATGAGATACGATGTCACATATAGTGACAAAGAAGGTGTTCTCAGAAAAGCTGAGAAAAAGAGATAATATATATACACATCTTAATTTCGAGGAACCATCTATTATTTGATAATTAGACGGTAAGTATGCGATAGTGGATTAATTAACTCCGTTCGGAGTCGAAAGAATCATGAGCCATTGGATTCTCTGTTTCAAACCCACTTCATGAAATCGTGCTGCGCAATCTGGTCTGATTCTTGCGAAATCGCTCTTCTGACTTTAATAACACTCGTTTTCCCTGCAGATCTCTGATCAAATCTCATCGTCGCCCCGTTCCATCGGGATCGAAACCATCAACGTCCAGTGGAGGACCCGCGAAGAGAACTCAGAGTTTGTATGAGGAATTGCAGGTGAGAGTGACGTCATCAATAGGTAAACGAGGGAACTATTGCATTTTGGCGGCATTAAACATGCTGTATGCAACTATTACCAACATCCAGAAACAATCACGTTTAGTATGTTGCGGAAGTATCCTGCGGGTTGATTCAGTTAGGAAATGAAATAGATGTTGTTGCAGATGTGCATGAAGGCTTCCGGATATCGTGGCTAACGAATGGAAAGTGAGGAACTGTTATTGTTTTTATTGATATACCTATATTTCAAACAAAATATGCAATGGCAACTCATCTCTAAATTTCGTGTCTTGTGTAGGAGGTAGATGTGTGTTTCAGAGAATTTTTTCGGATTTCGAAGAGGGAAAGCAATGTAACCTTGTCTCGCATAGCGTCTCAATCATTTTGTTTTGACCCCGTAATCGTTGAATTCATAATCAATAATTATCTATTTTTTTCAGATGGGACCAATACGGTTCGACGGAGCAATTCTACTTGGCGTACCTGAAGATGCGCAAAGAGTGGAGGAATACGGTCTATCTGGCGAGGAGCAAGATCCAGGTACGGAAGTTGAGAGGGATATTGATTGGGTGATGTTTTACATAATCTAATTAGAAGTTTGGCAAAGTATGTGATTTTGCGATGCATAATGTCGTTTAAAGAATGTTTCTTTACTCCGAGCGATTCAAATAGGCAACACTTACTAGCAATTTCAGGGTCTCGGTTTGTACGCGAAGAGAGATATTGATCGATGATCATCGAGTACAAGGGGGAAATCATCCGAGCGGAAGTTTGCGAGGTATGGAAATTTAAATATTAGCGTTATAATTTGATATTTAAAATAGTTTATTATTAAACTGATCCATATTTCAGATGCGTGAGAAGTTATATTTTGCTCAGAAAACTGATCCATATTTC
Organism: Pristionchus fissidentatus; assembly: GCA_036245785.1. NCBI lineage: Eukaryota > Metazoa > Nematoda > Chromadorea > Rhabditida > Neodiplogasteridae > Pristionchus > Pristionchus fissidentatus. The sequence goes on along the minus strand of BTSY01000003.1, from coordinate 32,276,128 downwards.
AGATGCGTGAGAAGTGATATTTTGCTCAGAAAGCACTTACATGTTCAGGGCGTCGGAAGAGTGCATAATCGATGCCACGATCAAGGGAGGACCGACGAGGTACGGTAGGGATTATGATACATAGAGGTACGGTAGGTGGTAGATACAATTAAAAAAGAACAATATTCTGCCCATAGTAAATTTCGGAAGTTGGCGGGCATGATTACTGGTCGGTATACTAGTCTGTTGTAAACCTTAAGTCCTTGGTTGCTCGATAGCATATGTAGAAAGGTACGTAAAAAACGACGAATTCAACCCTAATTTTCACATTTTTTGGGTGAACACATGAAAACCCAACCCGCATTTTCGTTTTTAATGCCTATTTTTGAATAACCCAACCAGCATTTTCGGTTTTCATGTCCATTATTGAAAAACACAACACGCATTTTCGACTTGCCGCAACGCACCCTTTCGATCTATGCTCGATAGTGTTGGTCTTTAAACTTAATTAGGAGCATTTTCCGTTCAGGATTCGTCGATCACCGACCTGTTGTAGCTGGGCTTGATTCCGATGTACGGAACTGCGACAGCTGCAGCACTTGCAGCAACGTCCATGGCTGCAGCCAGAAGGAGGTAAGAGACGAGCATAGCTTGCCTGGGAAAGAGCTGCAAGAGAGTGCTCACATAGATTCATGAAAGTGTTGGCATGTGGTATTTAGCGGAAGTTGGTAGATTGTGGTTTCGTAGCTACTTGAAAGGGAAAGAACATTGTGCCCAGTCGTTTTCAATACAGGGTGTCTAGCTCAATATTCTCCCCTATTTCATTCGAGGTCAGGACGATCTGCGCGTTAGCTGCCTTCGTTCTGTGCAGCATCTGCAGCAGAACCACTGGCTGCACGTGGAGCGGCGCCTGCAGCAGCTGCAGCACCTGGTCAGGCGTGTCTCACTCCATCATATCGACTTTAAATGATGTTAGATGAGGAGAAAAGTATTGTCATTTATGTTGTTTTCGGTCAAATTTGTGTCATGATACAGCCAATCCGGTTGATTCGTGTTATTTGACCAAAGAAGGTGAGTTGGCAGAGGGGGAAGGGGGTACCATGACTAGAACAGTGATACCTAAATTGATATTTACATAAATGGAATTGTAATTATCAAACCTGGTGATCACGAGGTACAGCCACTATTCTTATCTGTTGATATTATAGTATAGTCGATTACCTACCATATCTCTCGGAATTTTATAAACAATTTTACAAGGCAATTCTGAAACAGCGACGTGAGAAAAAAGCAGAGACATTCGGCCTTTAGAGGAGAAGAGTAGGCGAGGGGAGGAGAAGGAGGTACGGTAGTTGGAATGGGAAAGGGAGCTGTGAATCTCTTGTTTCAGGAGCACTGCAAAAAGAATAAGTCGTGCACATGACCATTATGACCTACGTATCATCGTAATTCGTGATAAATTCTTTAATATTTCAGCCGCAGCTGCTGCAGTTGCTGCGTCGGCTGCAAATTTGATGGAGACGACTAGCGGTTACGACGACCGAGCTAACGGCCTCAGGGATACGGTAGTGATGGAATGAACATTAATCTTCGATATCTTAATTACTCTATACCCTTATTGAATTTGATCTCCCTTCAATTGCTAATATCGCCTTTACTAGTAAGACGGTATTTTCCATTTTGTTAGTTAGTATCTTTGTTATTATGAGATTCATTAATATCATAGTTCGATAGGAGCAAATCGGTGCCTATTTCACTTATTGCAATGTTTCTTCTCATTTATATGATCCTATTTTCACTTATTATTTCGTGTTTCTGATACAGCTGAATAAAGAATGTTGTTAACCTTAATTTCTTTATTTATTTCTAATTCGGTTCTATTCCGAATTTGGTATCTCTGTGTCGTCCCTTGCGTTGGAGCGATGATAATTGTTGTTAACCGTTTGTCGCCAATATAGTGCTGCAGCTGCATGACTATACTTTCCAGCGGTGCTCATGAGTCCCTAAATTCGACAGCGCGGGGGAATCAACCCCCCCCCCTCCCGCGCAACCCCCAATCGTGCGGGGGGATCCATAGTACAGGCAGCGGGTACATGGGCCATCACATTACTCTGGATCAGATCTATCGAAAACATTATTATTTTCACCTTTTCACCCTGCTCGGTCGCCGTATTTAGGGACTATGAGCATCGCTGATACGTTCCCTTATTTTGCAGAAGCTGCAGCAATGCCGTTGCCGCACAAGCAGAGCGGCAACAGCAGCGGCTGCAAATCGACGACTTCTTCCCCGATGAAGAAGGCAAAGATGATGTTGAGTTGAGATGAGAATGGTGAGATGGAGGGTACGGTAGAAGCACGAGTGCGGAATACAGTACCTACGCTGTGGGATTCCACTTTTGGTCCGTTTATATATTTTTTTGGCACCAGGCGTTATTAAAATTTTCTAATAAGTACCGACTCCTTCTCTTCAGTGAGAATCGACGGTCGGTCTTCTTCCGAATCTGTATCACGAGAATCGACTATGCGGAGTACAAGGTAGGAAGACGAGTATTACAAAATCAAGGAAGAACGAATTCTATTACCGTCGACAGATTTCGAAAATATTCCTATAATCATTGAAACGTGAATTTCATGAGAAGATTGGTTTCCGGTCCCTAGTCTATTTATGCTTTCATTGTATAACCATTTTTAAAACCATTTAACATGATTCAGAAGCATTTTCATGCTTGCCATGAAACATAAACTCGACGTGTCGGTCATCTTACACATCGCCTCCAATCCTTTTTTTGCCGGAATGGAACGATATGCTCATCGATACAAAAAAAATCAATGCAAATTCAGATCATCTGGCGGGAAGCAACAGCTCGAGGGCCGACTTATCTCGACTCAGGTATTTTTTAAAATATATTATTATACACACCCGGCATGATGCTGTTGCACTCTGATATGATAGTGAATGCTGACGTGGAAGCCACAATCCTATTCTTCCTAGCGCTGTGGCAATAATTTCGACAAATTGTACATCGGAAATCACAATTATCGCAATGAGCTCTGGCTGCGAGCGCAAATTTAAAATATTTTAAAAGGTTCTTCATAATGCAATTAATTGACAGCAATTTCACGTTCGTGTGAAGTCGCCGACTAGCGAGTGGGAGTACTACCACTCGTACACGATGGATCTCATGTACAATAAGAAGGTGTACAGGGTACCATTCAAGGTGGGCTGATGAAAGATCGATTGAGTGTTTTGATGATGAAATGTGGTGTCAGTTGCGGGTAAAATATCGTTGGTTATTTATCGATGCATGGAGTTCATCCAATGACATTCGAGCTTCACATCTGTGATATGAGCAAGTTCTTTCTGGGGATGGTAGTCGACGTTACGAGCCGTGCAATTAGATTATGTAAAATTAACACGAGTAAGAATAGCCGCAAGGTGTTCCCTTGTGCCACAGCAAATCGTGAAATTAAAACTTTCTAGAATTCTATTTGCGTATTTTTAAAGCAAAACATTTATTATTTATTGATATCACGCCTCTCACGAGATCTCTCGATCTGAGCTGGCGATGGAAATGGGGCCAAAAAGTGAAATTGAGGTTTTCGTGGATTTGGGCCCTCCCAAGCCTGTTTGATAACCCCCCGAGGTATTGGAACCCACTTTTCATTCTGTTGGTCGTGGCACCGGGTCGGCTCTCCTGGTAGCAAAGTTTGACCCCGATTTTCTCGGTTGTGGGCCATCTGTGTGAAAAAAATCATGTCTGAACCACCCCGGCTCATTTTTCGAGCTCTATCGATCCATGCTATTCACTTATCCTGAAATTGGCATTGAACAGTGCTACAATCCACCTCATGTATTTCAAAAATGTAGGAAAAAAGCAGCTGGATTTTTGATATGTTGTAGACGGCGTTGTCCTCTTTCAAATAAGTGGCTTATGCTGAAAATAGCAGAGGATTGGTGTGTGCTATGCCGTTTTAAATTTTCTAGATGATTTGAAGTCAATTTCACACAGTTAAAAACCGCTCATTTTCGAGCGCGGTGAATGAAATGAATGAAACATTTTGTCTATGTTTCGTTCAACCACAGCGGTCTGGGCTGAATGATTATGACTTCAAATCATCTCGAAATTGAAAAACGGCACAGCTTACACCAATCCTCTGCTATTTTGAGCATAAGCTAATTATTTCAAAGAGGACAACGCCTTCTACAACACGCCTTCTACAGCTGCTTTTCCCTACACTTTTGAAATACATGAGGTGGATTGTAGCACTGTTCAATGTCAATTTCAGGATAAGTGAATAGCATGGATCGATAGGGCTCGAAAAATGAGCCGGGGTGGTTCAGACATTATTTTTCACACAGATGGTCCACAACCGAGAAAATCGGGGTCAAAGTTGGCTACCAGGAGAGCCGACCCGGTGCCACAACCCACAGAATGAAAAGTGTGTTCCAATACCTCGGGGGGTTATCAGACAGGCTTGGGAGGGCCCAAATCCACGAAAACCTCAATTTCACTTTTTCGCATTCCCAGAATTCACCGATTTAGCTCGATCCTCTCGTGAGAGGCGTGATATACGCTTACTCACAGGGGCCTCTCATATCGTGCAATCAGAAGATGGACCAAGTGGCATTCATCTCTGTTCCTGAAGAGATTGAGATTGAATACGGTTTGGGAGGTTAGTGAAGAAAAGAGATAAGAGAAAGATATTACGGTACGATACTGTAGAAGTTGAGTAGGTGCTGAGATCTTTCGAAGTCTAGTTATCAATGGCACTGTTTTTTCGGGTCTCCCAGGCTCCCAGGTCCAAGCTTGCCGTTAACTATTTTTTATGAACCTGTGAAACGAGAATGTGTCAAGTTGGTTATGAAACAAGGGTGAAGTAAATGCTAAAGTATCCAGTGATTATTGCAGATGAACCGGTGCGTATAGTCGATATTCTTATTGTTTACGTGCTTAATAATGTTTTTTTTCTAATAAAACGAATTAACTAAATAATGGTTAACCCCGTTTCCTTCTCAGGTGTTCCCTCGTGTCTCGCGTGGTCTCCCGATGGAATAGCGCTTGTGATTGGAATGAACACTTGCGTCTACCACATTATCGATGCAGAGGCAGGCATGGTGAGCCTACCGTAGTTGTAGTTATTGATTAATTAGTTAATTTCCGGAATACTCTTTGGGTGACTTGAATAGACGAAATTATATTGAACATCGAGCATGTGTATAGTTGTGAGCTGACTGTGAAACTAAAAATTTGCAGCTTGCTTTCTGAAAATTTCTTATGAGTGAAGTGAATCGTCCTGCTGAGTTAATAGGTGAAGAGGAGAGGGAAGACGGTATTCTAGAGGGATTCGGGATATTTTTGGGAATGAAGGAGCCCAGAGGTGTGGTAACAAGATGAAGATGTGCAGAATATCCAAGTTGATAAAAACCTATATTCCAAAGGTATTGAAATAAGTAGACGAACATTGAACTTTAAATCTGTCTGTAACACGAATTTGGCGTGTGTTCATGGTATGTGTAATACGGAAACGTGGTGAATGCATAATAATAATAATTTATTAGTTTAAAACGGGATTAATACAACCGGTGAGCACGGGAGAGCTGGCAAGAATATTAGGAGACCTTTAGATGGTGGCAAGGGAAACGTAATCATCGATATCCTCATTAGTGAAGTCAAGTAGGCCATTGATTGTTGGACGAGTGAGGGCGAGGTAGCGGAGAGTCTCGGTTTCATCTTTCGAGAGGGCGGAGGAGGAGAGATGACGGAAGGAAGGGGAACGAAGAGAGACGAGATGACTGGGAATCGAGGACTGAAATGGGGGGAGTGATGAGAATATGATACGGTATGCGGTAGTTCATCCAATTTTGTTGTAGAGAAAACGCTTTAAACTTTGACAGTAAGGAGAGGCGATAATTTACCTTGCCAAGAAGCTGCTTGAGTTGCATCGTCGCACTCACTGAGGGGTTGCTGCAGATGTCGGTAATTGAAGACGAAAATTCGAGGGATTCTGAAAAATTAAATTTAATGGACATGTTGTAGAAAGGGAGGGGGCTCATTTTATCTTTTAAAAAAATTAAGTGCACAAAATATGCCAATGTGTGAGACGCTTACCAAACTCTGCATCATCGGAAGTAGATGATCCATCGTAGTAGTTGGTGGGAGCACTGTCGGCCTCACTCACAGTAGAGAGTGGGGGAGCGGAATAGTCGATGGACGGCTGGGTACGGTAGGATCCGGCAGAGGAACAGCCAGAGTCGGGCGAGATTGAGCGGGGAGGAGTGATGGTTCCATCGCTCGAGACGAATCCAAAATAGGGATTCGGCACCATAGGCGGCGAGATTTTGCCGCTTTGGGTGACGTATCCAAAGTAGGGGTTGGGCACGGTGGGAGGCGAGATCTTGCCCGTCTTTGTGACGTACGCGCAGAAGGGATTTGGAACCAAGACGGGGACCCCGTGGTTGGTGGCACCGTATGAGGTAGTGGGGCGAGAAGGGGTAGCATGGTTGAAGGGAGTGATGTACTGACGACCATAGACGGACGTCGAATATGAGGAGGAGGGAGAGTAGATGGAGGGACGGTAGTAGGACATAGTAGAGAGGGAGGAGAGTATTAAGAGAGTTTTGAAGAGAACGTCTCAAAACTGATGGTTAGAGTGGGGAAAGAGGGGTTCATATAGCAGTCCAATAGTCGGGGAGAACGGAATGATTCTAACTGGATGTGGCCGATTCCGACCGCAGCCTCTGCTCCTGCGATAAGAGAGTCGCCAGTGGGTAAATGGGTCTCGTAGGTGTTGGGCGTGAAACCAGCTGGCTGTAGAGAAAGATGATGAATTGTGCCAGAGGGATAAAATGTTGGTACGAGGGAACGGCTGGGCATCGTGGGAGCCACGCGTACACACGGGAATGCCAATTGGTTTCTTGCGCTGTAAACTTAGATTTTCTATTTTTTGGTAAGCCTATTTTTGAACTGAAAATTGTGATTTCTCTCCTTGCAGACTCAATTTTTGTAGGAGCAGAGGGAGATTCATTCCCGAGTCTGTCAGTCGTCGCGAGCGGTCCCTCTCCATTTCTCTCTGATGGAGAGGGGGGAGTTTCCCTCATTCTCCCTTGCCTATGCCATCGACTACGCAACAAGATCGGAATCCCCATCCAAGCCGGACTGGTCACCGTGTGATGGGTATGACTACATAAGATGGTTGGTCCCTCAGTTTCTAGACTCGATGAATCTCCTTCTGAGATTGATGATTTGAGTTTGGTTGACGCAGATTCAAGAAAGCGGACACCATCTTTCTTTATTATAACGCAAAATCTTCAACGTCAAGCTCGCGAGATCACTATTCTTTCTCCAGCCAATAATTCTGGGTCTGTGATATGGAAAGAAGACCGATCTCGACGCTCAATACTGGACAAAATGAATCACTCTAAAGAAGACCATCGACCACGTCTGAAACCTATATGAAACCCCCATCTTGATCAGCGCCCCTAAAGCGACACTGATAAATTTGTATTTGTATTTGTATTTGTAGAGGGAGATGGCACTGGAGTCGATCGTGAAACTGTGGAGAATTCCCGGTTTGGTCACCGAGTTGTACCTCAACTTTGACTGCGATCTGTACGCGAGGTGAGCGAAGAATGATTTTCAAACGTGATTATTTTTATTTTTGTTGGAAGAATGTTACAGTGTGTGCTTATCTCTATTTTTTTTAATTTAGAGGACTCTATGAGAGAATATCTGAGTGGATCAACATGTTTCTTCAGAGGCTTGGCACAGCAGTAAAAGTGAGTTAATGAGATAAATATGCCACATTGTAGTATGGCCGAGGCGGAGTTGATTCATGATATTGAGAAAGTGCAAAAAACGTTTCTACGCCTCAGGGCATGACGTCATCAGAATTTCCGGTTTTCGAAAACTTCATCAAATGGCCTAATGAGTGGTACCAATCGATTCCTCATAAAATTATAAGACTTTTGTGATTCTATGAATTTTTCGCTAATCTTTGATCTAAGCCTGAAAAATTGAAAAATTGGTTTTTAAATAATTGATTTTAAAAATTTAAATATTTTTGTGTAGTTTCCCTGAGGAGATGGCAAAGTTTTATTCGCGTAATACAATGCTATAACAGTGACAGTTCAACTGTGTGAAGGGTTGTTTGTATGAGGGGCATTAAGCTTGTTCAATAAGCTGAAATTGAGTGGGTCCTTGGAATTATGGTGTACTACAGTAACCCGGAGTAATTTCCTATTATTATCCGGCAGGTTCGGGGGTCAGGCCTAAGAAAGCCCTCGCCACCTACTATTGAGTAGTTATGCTACAATGGATACTGTGGTTCCCGAAGCCGCTTTATTAGCGTTGGGACTTTTCTCCTGGTGACTGTAGGTACACCATCATTCCAAGGACCCATTCAATTTCAGCTTACTGAACAAGCTTAATGCCCCTCATACAAACAACCCTTCAAACATTTGAACTGTCACTGTTATAGCATTGTATTACGCGAATAAAACTTTGCCATCTCCTCAGGGAAACTACACAAAAATATTTAAATTTTTAAAATCAATTATTTAAATACCAATTTTTCAATTTTTCAGGCTTAGATCAAAGATTAGCGAAAAACTCATGGAGTCACAAAAGTCTTATAATTTTATGAGGAATCGATTGGTACCACTCATTAGGCCATTTGGTGAAGTTTTCGAAAACCAGAAATTCTGATGACGTCATGCCCTGAGGCGTAGAAACGTTTTTGCACTTTCTCAATATCATGAATCAACTCCGCCTCGGCCATACTACAATGTGGCATATTTATCTCATCTTCTCACTTTTCGACCTGTGCCAAGACTAATTCGACTGATTCAGATAGTCTCTCCTATTGAGCTCGCACGGATACATACGTAGAGAAAGATAGCAAATTTGTGTTGCACGTGAAGCGCGAAACACACCGGCCAAGAAGAACTACCCTAGTTTCCTTCCCATTGAGTGTTTTTAACGCTTTTTGTAACATTGAAAAATATGGCAAATAAATTGCAGTACGTGTTCGGGGACATGATTAAACTACGGGCCGAGAATGCATTCCCTGTGAGTGGACTGACTGAGATCCACCATTTACTGTCGCTCGGCGAGAATTTTGATTATTGATTGAGTGATTGTTTAGGAATGAAGCAATTGCGGAGGTTGCAATGATAGGGAAAGTCTTGAATGGTATTCGGGCACTTAGCTCTTGTGACATGCACTTTAAATTGTACGCAGATAGAATATTAATGCAGACTCCTAGGTCGAAAGGGTGCGTTGCGAAAAGTCGAAAATGCGGGTTTGTTTGTTTTTTTTTTCAAAAATGGGCAAGAAAAACGAGTTGGGGATTTCAAAAAAGGGCAGAAAACACGAAAATGCGGGGTGGGTTCTCATTTTTCCACAGAAAAAAAAATTGAAAATGCGGGTTGGCTGCGTCGTTTTTTACGTGCCTGTCGACCTATGTGAGTGAATACCGTACCAAACAAAGTGAGACCGATACTCATTAACTTTTTTAAATGAATGGTCGTCAGGTATGGAGATGAAATCGCATGACTTTTTTAAAATGCTTAAACCTTAAACCTTAAAAGCCTTAAAACCTTAACCTTAAAAGGCAATTACTCTTGCGGCCATAAATCCGCTGGTGTTGCAGGTGATGCAAGAGTGTACTCCGAAGGTTGATGGAAGAGCAACGCAGTCAATGAGTAGTCATGTGAGATCAGAAATAGTATCATCATATTTGTGCTTGTTTAGGGCTTACCGTCTCCCTTTTCTCAAATCTGTGGTAGGAAAATCGGATCTCTTGATTTATTCATTCTATCAGTTATCACTGTGAACTGAGGTTTCGCGATTGAGCAAAATTGGCTGCATTGGACAGTCATTCAATATTTGGTTGTCTACAATTCGTGAAAAAAAAACATGACTAAAACATGACATCCTGTTCGTGCACAAAGCATACCTTCTCATTCGTTCCTCTTCATTCAGATGGAAAGTGACTCGTTCTCCTCTTCACCAATCTACTTGGACCACGACGAGCCGATTGAGATCAAACACGCATTCCAAATGAAGAGTGCAACGCTCATGGCGGTGGTTGTATTCGACAGTGATCAGGGTACGGTAGGTGAGTTATTGAGCGAAAGAGATGGGATTACGGTAGACTGTGAGTTATCGATTGAGAGAGATGTAATTACGGTGGATTATTCATTGATTGGTGGGAGAGGTTACGGTAGGCGCCTGTGGATTGATAGATGTGGACTAAATTTGCGGTATTCTCTAGGTGGAAAATGTTCGAGTCGAGAAAATTTTTTTTATTTTAGAAGGATCACTTTTCTCAGGCATGAGGCAACGGCTCGTGAGGCTCGTTCCGTATGTGGACTGTCGTGTGTGTATGGGGTGAGTGGAGGAGTGTGCCAATTTGAAAAGAGATACGTGAGAATAATTGACAATTCAGAAAAAAACATACGGTTATGTGGATAGTGGAACATTAGATTTACTGGTTAACAAGTGTCAAGGGAATCGTGAAGCTAAATCAACCGAAACATAACGCTGTGGTTGTCATGCGGGATGTGTCTGGGATTTGCATCAGTGCACATGTTGCGACAACTAAATAAGAGAATCAATTTGACGCCAAAAGTAATGTGGTAGAACTAACTCGCGAATGGTAAGATGTAAATATCATATTGTAAATATCATATCATGATGTCATATTGTAAATATTTCTATATTCTATTTCAAGACGTGCTCCATTATGATATCTACGAGCGATGTGCAGAGAGAGGGAAATGGGAGCGGCATTGAGTGAGAATGCAACCAGAGTTACGTGGTTTGAATTGAGAGACAAGGATACGTGTGCAGAAGGGGAGAAGTAAGAGGTTGGTGGATAATGATTTAATATAGCAAGGGATTCACTGTGGACACCGGTGAGATGGATTACGGTAATTTGTAGAATATTTACGGCATGTATCGAGTCAGGCAGGTGTATTACGCTGAGCACTCATCTCGCAAACAAAATGAAATAAGTGTATGTGGATCGATAAATTGTAGGGATAGTTGGAGACTTGTTTTATTCAAATTTATTTGGTTATCTTAGCGAAATAAAAAAAATTACAAACAATATTAAAATTGTGACTGAAATGTGTTGGGAGTGGACTGGTCAGTAAGTCCTCATTAACGGGCTCAAATCAATAATTGGGATTATTCCTTCTTTAACGAGTTCGTGGAATAATCTCTTCGCAATAACTTCTTCCTTTTCAAACCTAGTTGCGTATTGGGCGTGGAAGTTAGTGGGAAGTTGTCGGGTCGACTGAAATATGAACGGTTACTGTAGATGTGTTGGATCTCAGGGGGTACGGTGGGAGAGGTGTCGAAAACCTTTGAGGCTCCTCCAATGTTTTTTTTTTGAAAAAATAAAAGTGTCACTCACTTGAACAAGTGCCTGCTTGAGATCCTCTTTGGCTGACTCGGACGTAGAGGTTGTATAGGACGATAAATTCGTTCCAACGTCGGAAGTATAGGATGATAAGACTGGCAGCTCCTTGAAGATAGGAATGATGGGATAGAAATTCTCCCGCTTCTGAAATCGAAATGCATATTTTTCTTCTTAAAAATCATGGGGAATCGAGTTTATGGTTCCCGACGTTAGCGTTTTACCGTATTACCAAAGATTTACCATGCTTGTGGGCGACTCCCAGTCATCTCCAAAGTCAGCCGCAATGGGATAGAAATGGGCGAGCATGTCGGCAAAAGACTGCGGAGTGTATTTGCTGGAGATGGGCACTGAATATTGGGCTTCATTTATTACGTTAGTTGTTGACGATGAAATGTCGATTACGATAATTTCTGCTTCTATTAATTACCATCTAATACAGTAACAAACGTACATATTTCCTCACTTTCGTAGTCATCTTCCGAACATCCTTCAAGAGTGAATTCGGGAACGGGAGAGGCGAGGCGAGAACGAGGAGAGATGATGACGTCATCCATGACTACCCTCTCTGGCTGTCCGGTGGGGGATACGGTAGAGGAAGGTGGAACGGAATAGTGGAGGGAGGTGAATCGAGATAAGGGGACCTTTGGGAGGTTGGGATGGAGCATAGTTGGAAACTGAGAATGCTGCATGGAGAAATGGGTATGACGAATCTTGCGAATATAGGTAGTAAAGATAGGAGAGGGGGTGTTCATGAAGTGAAGGAGCATTACCCTAGTGTTGCGATGGAATATCACGTTAGACTAGAATGGGTAGAGACGCGGTCGAAGGGAGGTGTTTTATGGTAAAAAATATTGAGAGCGGAAGACTGAGATCGGAAGACCCCGGTCCCATGGATGTGGCGATACAATATTTTCGTAATAAGGAGCTGCCACAGGGGGTGTGTGTTGAACCACGAAAATAGTTAGCCAGGGGGCTGTTTAATCTGTTAAGTTGGCCATCTTTTCGTTTTTCTTTTTCGTCAGTTTTTGACTTAATCTTAATTCCTTTGCATTAGTTCGATAAAGCACGATGAAAAAGTAAGTATGCCAACGAAATCAACATAAAATATAATGTAAGCGACTAGCAAATTCGTGTTAAAGATGGCCGAAAACTAGAAGTTGGCCATCTTCTGTTTGCGCGGGCTAGACAGTGACGAGAGAGCACGGGGATCGAGGAGAGGGAAAAGTATGCATGTGTTGCTTACTTTTATTGCGAAACTCTGCGCTCTCACTTGTTTACGTGCTCTCTCGTCACTGTCTAGCCCGCGAAACAGAAGATGGCCAACTTCTAATTAAAAGTTGGCCATCTTCTAGTTTTCGGTCATCTTTTACACGAATTTGCTAGTCGCTTACATTATATTTTATGTTTATTTCTTTGACATTCTTACTTTTTCATCGTGCTTTATCGAGCTAATGCAAAGAAATTAAGATTAAGTCAAAAATTGACGAAAAAGAAAAAAAGAAAAGATGGCCAACTTCTAACAGATTATACAGCCCCCAGAGGGAAATTACTGTAGATTCGATTTTCTTTGATTACCAGAAAGCGTTTGATTCCATAGATATCAGACTTCTATTGCACAAACTAGCCAATCTTGGATTCTCTGCGCATATCATCAAATGGTTAGAATCTTATCTGATTGGTGGATCACAGCGTGTTTCTATTGGAAACACTCTCACGCCCCCTTCACCAATCAAATCTGGGGTCCCTCAGGGTTCCGCAATTGAGCCGCTGCTCTTCATTCTGTACATCAATGACCTTGGTAAATGCATCCCGAAAGACGTTGAATACAACATGTTTGCTCATAGCTTGCGCATTTCGATCCCTTGCAGGCTACCAGTCTCAATTTCAACTTGTGCAAGTCGATCCATAACGCTCTGGAATAACCTCCCCTCCCGCCTAGTAACCGCCCCCCAAAAACCCTTCTCAGTAGGGCTCCGAAAAAACCCCAAATTAGTTACGACCACCTCCCGAATCCGTAAGTTGTGATTGTGACACGAACACTGCCTGAATAATCATGAAAAAAACTGCTCGATCCTGAGCCGAAGAATCCACCATCATGTCAAGATAACCCCTATCACCCAAATCACCGATGGAGAATAAAGTATTAAGTATTAAGTATTAAGAAAATAGTTAGCCAGAGGGAAATTACCAAAACTTAGTCATACAAAGAAAGATGTTAATTTTCAACTGACCCGCCCATCTTTACCTGCAATCTTTCTCTTTTTGTAGTATTCAAGATTATCGACCTATCCGTCATAGATTATCTCTACATCCTCTCCGTAGGCGCTCATCGTTATCCATTCCTTCGGTTCGTTCGTATCTGGATGAGTTGATGTCGATTGTAATCGATATCCCGAAGTCGCGGTCGGAGTGGCACGAGGATACTGTAGGACCATACTTTTCTCTGTAAAACCTTTCGCCTTATTATACAATTATTTAATAATTACGACTAGTAAAGAATCAAATAGATAACCATAAATAATAGTTTTTTTTAATCCGAGCCTACATGAACTACACATTAGTTGATGGTCGCACTTGATTGGTTATGAATCATGGATGTAACACGAATTCACCTGCTTGTGGCTTATGCGAGTTTCGGGTTCACTGATTTGCGAAAGAGTAGCCACGTAGATTGGTTGCACAGCTTAGATGTAAATCACTTTATCAAATTAATTATTCACAATTTCAGAAGACTCTTCCTCGCTTAACTCAATATGATGCTAAATATTACGTCACTGGAGTACAGAAGAAGAAAATTCGAATTCCTTATTCTTTGTATAGAAACGATGGTGATGGACGGAGAGGAAAAAAGCCTCGTCGCACTATCTACCTTAGTAGATACTGTATTTAACATTTGAGTCCTTTGAGTACTGTCCTCGAATTATTTGTATTTTCCATGAAAATTATTATGATTGTCTTTTATCGCTATTGTTTGACTTATTGAATGAAGATTTTTTGCATCGATATTTTGATTTTTTCTGATTTTTCATGCGTTCCCAGCGTAAGAAATTACCTTGATTCGATATCGCAATAATGTTCCCTGAGCATTTTAGAATAATGGCGCCGTCCAGAAAGAAGATAAAGACGAGTGAATCGAACAAGGTGGAAAGAATCTCCTTTGGTGAGAAAAGCAACTTGTTCGTTCTCACAAATTGATTGAACAAATCAAGAAAATCGTTAGATCGAAATTGCGAAATGCGTGTTCTCTCTTTAGGTTTAGTGCAGGCGATAGGAGCAAATGCGGTGCCGATAAGACTACTGTATTACGATAATAATAACTGCGGTGATGGGTTTCATTTCGCACACTCTAGTCACCGGTTGGTCATCGGAAGTTGATGCCTATTCCTTTTTTTCCAGGATCAACGCAAAATGCAGTTGTTCGAAGTGAGATGGACGATGCGATCGATAATTGTGCTGTTCTGGATGTGATGAGTGAGAAGATCGATACACCCAAGCAGGTAATTACGCATTTTCGGGTTCTAACAACTAAGAAATGAAGCCTCTTTAGCTTAGATTTTAAAAAAAAGTGACTTTCAAAATATTCCGCATTTACAATACTGTTCACTATGAGATAGCCAATGGAAAAGAATGCTATGATAGCTTTCCGAAGAATTTGATGAACAGTTTGATCGATGAAGTATTGCAGGTCCTTCCCGAGACTTCTCTGTTTGATCTACCACCGGAGCTGCACATTCGTATAATTGAAGCATCCAATCTGGCATTGAAGGTATACATTACAGTATCAACAATTTAAATAATTTTCAAAGAAGGAGTGTCAGCTAAATGTGTTCGCACGATTACTCTGAGAGAGGAAGGGGGAATACTGTAAGAACAATCGTCCGATGTCTGCGATAGAACGGCCTAGGAAAATGCGCGTATGCAGATGGGCAGAACTTAGCGAGAGCGCAAATCCTCTCCCCTCCCTCATTCGCCAGCTGGGGAGAAACCGCACGCAAATTTGACACGAGAGAAAAAAAGTTAACCGAGAAATTTACTTAATCGCGAACTTCTGCACTATTTATATTGAAATATTTATATTGAAATTTCGCGCGGGACTCGAAGCTGAGTTCCCTGAGCCCTGTAGCTTTTTTGCACGCTCGTTTTGGCTTCGGAGAAAATTTAGATCTTCCTAATTTTGAATTTATATTATCCTTCACAGGGGTAAGCTATTACTATCATATTTTTGCTCACACTCCTTCTTTAAATGCGGAAATTTCTTTTAATTTGTTTAATAAATTCAGGATCGAGTGAATCTTCGTGCAACGTGCAAATCGATGAAATCTGCAGTTGCCTCCAGTGATTTCTGGGTTAGTTTTTTTTCAGTTTTCTAATTGAGTAACGCCTTTTACAATTTTACAATTCTCGTTTAAGCTTCGCCGTTCTCGTAGAATGTGTGACACGATTACGATTAGTCAGGTTTGTTCTTTTTCGAGCCTCCGATTTCAATAATTCAAAACTTTTTTCGAGCAATCAATTTAATTTTAACTTGAAGGAATAATAAATGAGTATGATTATGAATTGCAAATACATAAATGTAACGAATAAAATGGAAAGTAAATAATTCAATGAGCAAAAAAAGCACGAAAAAATTAAACATGAAAAGTAAATGAATGAGTTAATAATGTATATCTTCTCAGAATAAGAAGATGAATGGGACTGGTGAGAATGAGAGAGTGGATATGGTGGTCAGCAGCGGGTTACATCATGAGGATATTGATTTTGTTGATTTCGTCGTCGATTTATTCGAAAAGGTTTGTTCTTTTCTTCTTTTTTTCCAGAATGGGTACATTTACCATACATTTTGAATCATTATATAAACATTTTGTTTAAAAGCAAGAGAAAAGTATATTCAGGACGAACCGCCTGCACGAAAATACGAATTCGACAACTTTTTCAATCATATCCCGACTCTGCCGACGTGCATACATCTACGATCTTCACTTACATAACGTGCGCAATAGTACTTGTTCAAATTTTATTTTATTTTCTGTTATAAAAGAACTGCAGGACGAATATATTGACATATTTCCGCTTTTTTCAGTTCAACTTCAAAACCCTCCATTCGCCTGAGATACGATCGAATCTGGAGAAACTGAGGGATGTTATCGATGTGAAATCACTCATTGTCAATTTATATTCGTTTACATTCGATGAGCGGTTAGTGTTATTTTCTTGTTAAATGAAATGCGTATTTGAAGAAAAAATGTCTCGTAATACAAAGAGTTGTGTTGCGATTATGAAAACTATATAGTGACGTTTATAGTTAAGCGGACTCCGTAAAATCTCATTTCTTGAAAAAAAATTTGTTTTGATTGAACACAGAGACATGGTAGAATTTATGTAAATAAAATAAAGGGATGCAAAACGTAGTATGCTTTTTTCTAGTGGGTTCTTCGATGCTATCAACATTATACGACCCTCCGAATTGGATTTGACCCTGCATTCTTCGTTCGATTGGAATCTGATAGAGAAACTACAGCCATTCCAGAATCTTACCGTTCTGGGACGTAATACTGAGGTGTGTTAAAATAACCATTGCAAATTCCCTCTAGAGGGCTCTCTGCAAACGGCCTAAAAGTAGTGTTGCCTATGTAGGTTGGGTACCCTAACTAGTTTAAAGAACCAGGAACATAAATCATCAGTTCTGGATAGTCCTAATACAGTATACGGGAACACGAAATGAAGCGCGCACACTAGCATTAAGAGAAATTGCTAATATTATTATATTTTTGACCCGGGCGAAGCATTATTATATTGTCGGCAGCTTCAATTTACGTCAATGTCATGGTGTCACACGCTTTTCCTGCCTTTTCTTTCGTGGCTATTTGATCGTTAATATCTCGCGTTAAAAACTACGGTAGGACTTCGGATGAATTGCCATGTGAGCGGGTGAACGTCCAAAACAACACTGCGTTGGTAGTCAAAGTAACCGAATATTTGTGGGAGGATGAAATGCATAGACGTATTTAATGATGACAGAAATAGTGATCGAGATAAAAGCAAATTCAATTCCCTTATTTTTTTCTTTCTTTTCCCCTATAATATTTCGGCTTCCATTGAAGCTAGATACTTGAAATTGGCAGAATATGATTTACTATTAGGGATATCTATGCAGTCACATATTCATTACTTTTCGAATTGTTGCTTTAAAATATGTTTGTTTGCGTGTATAATTATATCCAGTATTGGCTTTTCCAGCGTCTATCTGATTCCACGTTCATTGCCCTGGTCAGAAAGCACCGTGTGTTGGAGATTTCAACGAGATCGGTCTCTGGCTCCCAACTGACAGATTCGATAGTGGAGGCGAGAAAGGCCAGATTTTTTTATCGTTCAATCAAAATAATATATTTTTACTTACTTTCTACTAAGACGGCCCTTAATAATTTAGTTCTACCTTTCTGCTCCGGCAATTCGTTGTGAGTGTCCATGCAATTCGCTCAATTATTCGGGGGTTTTTTTCAATTTTTCTCTTTGGGAACACCTCATACAAAAAAAAGCAACAAAAAGATAGCTCTTTTCGGAACTTTTATTTACAAATTGTCTAGAGCTAGAGAGAGAGAAATTTTATAGCAAAATTTTTTTGCATCTTGTAGATCTGTGGTAAGGACGGGCATAAAGTGACTCTCGGATCGCTCACTTTCAATCAATTGAAGGCAGTGTTGAGAGCTATGCAAGTGGACATCGTGGGATTGAATCTTGTCAGCAAGAATGCGGATGTCAAGGTTTGTCGGCATAATCTTTCTACGCACAATGATGTCCGTATATGAAAAAAATGGAATATTGAACGGTTAAGGAACTGAACAGTTGTCATACCCCTTCTCTCTGCTCCGATATGCATTCACCCTTACACTCCGTTCTCCCTCCTCCTCTGAACCGACACCCCCCTCCCACCTCTCCATCTCTCGTTCTCTTTTCCGTGTCAGTGTCGGTGTCCTAGAGTTTCGGTAGTCCCTTTATCCGAGTACAAGTCGATAAAGTGACTACCGTAACTCTAGTACACCTCTTGGGGACCCAACTACAGGAACTGGCGGTCCAGCCGTGAGAGTGGTCTTGTTATGGTGTGGCACAGTAAAAATGGATATTCAAATTTCTGCAAGATAAGTTAATGTAATTTTAAATAATTTTCAGTACAACATTTTGTGGAAATAACGCATGTATATTATTGACGAATGAATTAGCCACTCGATACATGGTTTAAAGAAGGAGTATCGGGAACGCCCCTTCGTATAATTTCTGAACTTTTATGTGCCAGTCGAGCGGTCGCTCTTTTCTCATTTCCCCTTTCGTCCTCAGCTTTGTACAGAGCAAATCGCAAATAACTGTTTTCAAACACAAAGAGTGGAAATGTTGTTTGCGGGGCTATTACCAGGCTACCAATTGGCATTGCTCCACAGTGAGAACTCAGTTTACTAAATATTCGTGGGACACCACCTTTAAATTTATTTGTGGCAGGTCGCGCAGGAGGAGGACTCCCCTTACATCTTCTGCGACATTGTATTCGATGGAACAACAACTAGCGTATGCTTGCTTACAAAGAAAGTCAACGGCTGCTCAGTAATCGATGAGACCGAACTGGTGGACATCGAGATCTTGCCATATTGTGATTCATTTTTTATTTAGATCGAGGTAATAACATTCACTTCTGCACCGTTATTTTCATCTGAACTGTTTTTCCCTATTCATATCTTCGAATTTTAATTTCTTCCTGTTTGAATTCTGTAGTGTTTTATGAATGTTCATTTTAAAATTCTGGTTCTTTTATCGCACTAGGAACTTTAATAATTCGAATAAATGAATTTATTAACTGTTGGATATGTCTCGATCGAAAGCTGTAAATGTATCAGCGCTGACGTACTACATGTTTAATTTGTACAAAGTATATTTTGCATAAAATTTTCTGTTTTCGCAATATTATTTACTATGTCGATCACGCGGTTAATTTCCGTATGTGTGATATCTGCTTGTAAGTTCTTTTTCTTATCTCAACGAACGGTTATAAAATTTATGTTGTATGTGTACTTTGGAATAATCTAAAACACTACGAAAATTCTTACCGTATCCGTTAAAATTCCTATGAGTCGGTATGAATAGGTTACTGTGTGGCTCCGAATATAGGGGGCTGTAAGCGCAGGATAAATGATCTGTTTTTAATCTGAATCGGGAGATTAATGGAGTTTTTTTTTCAGAATAATGCCGCCGCCCAGAAAGAAGAGAATGAAGAAGGAATCGGCACGTGTCGGCCGTAGGTGAGTGCATCAAATTGTTCGTACTCCAAAAATATTTTACTTAATATCTTTGTATTTTAACTAAAAAAAATTGGAAATTCGTAGAACATAATTCGATATTCCATTACCGATACCGACATCTAGCATACGAAAATAGATTTCGTTACAGTGTCAATCTACATTTGTATCAGGATCGACGAAAGATGCGGAGGTTCGAAGTGAGAAGGACGATGTGATCAAGAATTGTGCTGTTTCGAGCGATAAGAAGATTGACACGAGCAAGCAGGTTGCAATTACCTTTACGCTTTCCTATATTTGTTCTTTATTTAATATTTATATTTAGTACATTGTTTGTGCAAGTCGGAATTGCTCGAATAATCAATGTGAGCGTTGAAATTTAGTGTTTTCCGACTTATTTCTTGAAAATTTTGATCAACTAAGTCTCTGTCCAGTTAATTCCCGAGACGTCTCTTCTTGATCTATCCCCTGAGCTTCACGTTTGCATAATTGAAGCGTCCAATCTGGCTTTGAAGGTATTTCCATATCTTTATCTTTAATGAATTTTAGCTAAACACAGTGATCATAATTATGACTCTTCTGGGAAAATAATATAGTTAGGGAACTCCTATTTCATTGGTCGTCATGTACTGAGCAACTCTCCTATGATGATACAATCTTTAATCTTTAATATTTATTCTTCAAGAGGCGATTTTGGGCGGGATTTGTTTTATCTTGAAAATCCTGAAAAAAGCCAGGGATTGATACATGGTACGTTTTGACGTTTTAAAGAATGTATCTGGAATCCCTGGTTTTCAGCCTTCTTCGGGTATTAGCGAGTTAAAATGTATTAAAAACAAATATTTAAGGATCGAGTGAGTCTTCGTTCAACGTGTAAATCGATGGAATCAGCAGTGGCCACTAGTGATTTCTGGGTTCGTTTTTGACACAGATGAAATGGTTCCGTTCTCTAACGGTACACATAGCACCATGTGTACGCAAAGGAGGATTACGACACCCTCTCCAAATCGAGATATTCATAGAAGCATCATTAACCGAGTTTTTTTATATTACATTTCAATATTTATTCGGAATGAAATTATTCAAATCAAAACGTACCATTTATCAGGAATCTACAAAAAAACGCACTATGTGTTTGAACCCTAATTGTAAGTCACGATGATTTCAAATATTACTGAAATGTGCTCTAGATACGACTCGATTAACGATTAGTAAAAGAAAAGCGCCAAAAGAAGTTTCCCAAAGGTTGTGGACACATGGTAGATTTGAGCGAACCTATTTCACCTCTGGTTTTTGTCTCCCAGTAAGTGTTTTTTTAGATAAAGATAGCTTTTTTAGAATTAGCAGAAATCAATAATGACGTTTTTAGATTTTTTCTGGAAAGGATGGCGGAGTGGATACGGTAGTGAGCGAATTGCTTCATGACAAAAAATATTTTTTTCTGACGATGAAGAGGAGATATTCTGGCGAGAAGATACCAGAGGTACTTTTATGAAATAATTAAATCGATATAGCGAACAAAAAAACGGTGACTTTGAGGGGCAATATCACCTAGAGTTTATGCAACATTTTTTACCAGGACAAACTGCCTGATCCCAAGTCCGGATTCGACGGTTTTCTCAGCATCATTTCGCGACTCTTCCGCCGTGCATTCATCGCTTGTCTCGACTTGACAAAAGTATGAACTCGATTATGGAAACAAGTTCGGAGGTCGTATTAAGACCCTCTCAGCGAGAGATCGGTAACACGGCCGATAAAGGGGAGAGAACGAGAGAAAAAGAGACGCCAGGGGTCGGTAATACCGAAACCGACACCGAACGTCAACCCTATACTCCATAGATATTAGGAGATAATTGAAAAGACTTCGAATTTCATTTATAAATATATTTGCATCTTTTTCTCAGTTCGACTTCAAGACCCTTCATTCGTCTGAGATGCGATCGAATCTTGAGAAACTGAAGATTTTCATCCATGTGAAAGCACTCAATATCTTCCTAAAGGCTAAAAACTACTGTGAACGGTTCGATTTGTGCTCTAATAGGTTAAACAACAAGGTTTATCGACCCGAATCTCGTCATATCAAATTACTGTATAGTAGACATAACATAATTGTTACAGTGGTTTCTTTGATTTCATCAGCATAATCCGATCATCCGAGTTGTGGCTTATCTTTGATTATCCGATCGATTGGAAACTCATTGAGAAACTGCCCCCATACCAGTCACTTCGCGTGAAGAGCAGAACAGAAGAGGATAAGGTTGGTTTCGGGAACAGTTATGCACAAATATTGAACTAATATATATATATATATATATATATATATATATATATATATATAAACTAGCCGAATTTTTGATTCTAAAGAGCCCTAAGTATAATCGACATTGTTCGACGCATATCAGTGCGTTCGCGTAAGAATCGCAACAATGGTCGTACAGCAAAAAGTGACAACTTGAGTTTTTCACAAATTCTGATAGCCCTTGGTGTGCTCTATCGATTTATGTTTTATTCATGACTTCAAGTTTCGAATTTGCATAATTATGAGTGTTCAAAGTTCGAATAGATTCAAGGTATTTCAAGTATATCTCTTCAGGGAGAAGAGCTGGAAGTTTTGTCTAAAGATCAAAAATGACCGCCATGATGAGCTGCATCTACCTATCTCATTAGTTTATTCCAATTTTATATTTTGAATAATACCTAAAAAATTGATGACGATTTTCTCGAAAACCAGGCCGAGTCCAGTCACCAGTTTTCGATATGTTGTTGCCCTGGGTATAATCTATCGAATCCACACAATTACATGATGTATCGAGGGCGGGATAAGGTTGATATTTTCAATTCAAAAAAAAAATAAAATAAAACGCACGAAAGCCCCTCATTTCACCCTTATTTCACATGTTAGACACGAAGTGAGCGGTCTAAAATTCGCGTAATTCTCATATCACACCGCGCAGTTTGCGTCAAATGAGGGGAATAATGGTGAAATATGGGTGAATGAGGGGCTTTCGTGCGTTTTATATAATTTTGTATTGAAAATATCAACCTTATCCCGCCCTCGATACATCACGTAATTGTGTGGATTCGATAGATTATACCCAGGGTAACAACATATCGAAAACTGGTGACTGGACTCCTGGTGTTCGAGAAAATCGTCGTCAAATTTTTAGGTATTTTTCAAAATATAAAATTTGAATAAACTAATGAGATAGGTAGATGCAGCTCATCATGGCGGTCATTTTTGATCTCTAGACAAAACTTCTAGCTCTTCTCCCTGAAGAGATGTACTTGAAATACCTTGAATCTATTCGAACTTTGAACACTCACAATTATGCAAATTCGAAATTTGAAGTCATGAATAAAACATAAATCGATAGAGCACACCAAGGGCTATCAGAATTTGTAAAAAAACTCAAGTTGTCACTTTTTGCTGTACGGATTTGTCAACCTTTTTTGCGGTTCTTACGCGAACGCACTGATATGTCATTCCCGATAATTAATTTACCTATGAAAACGCCTGAAAAGAAACCCCAAATTTATGATGCGGTCGGAAAGGACCACCCTGATCCTCTATATTTTAAAATATACGGTAGCAATTGAAAATGCTGGGGAAAAAATCTCGTTGCAAAAAATTGATCGCCCTTGTTTTTTTCGTTGTTAACGGCTCGTGAGGCTGAAAAAGCGATCAAAAAAGTTGCCATGAAGTGGCGTAGTGAACAATATTAGGTATCTTTCCCAGTTAGATTTTACTTTCGCAATTTTTGTGTATCTAGGCTGAAGCTAGTCATTTTATTGTACGGTTAGTTTTCGCATCTCTGGAAGCCGAATTATTGAAATGGAAAAGGAAGCAAATTTTTAGCTTTTACTCTCCCTTTTATGGAAAACTATACTGTAGGAGTCATATTTAGTATTAAATTTTCTATTTTCAAGTTTGTGGATGATTCGATGTTCATCGCATTGCTCAGAAAGCATCGGCAGTTGGACATTTTCTATGGATGTCGGTTTCCTCACGCACTTAAACCTAGCACGATTATGGACGCGAGAAAGGTCAGATGATTTGAAACAATATATCACGCCCGTCACATAAGGATCGGATAAAGGGTGGAACATCGAAAAAGTCAAACATGAGTTAGATACAGTTTTGGTTATCATGGAAGGCCTCGCGGGCTTTTGTCCCACAAATCGATTTCCTCGACGATAGACGACGTCGAAATTTCAGGGAGACAAAAGTAGTGCCTGTTTGAAGCTCTGTAGCTCTGTCCACAGCAACAATGGAGGAAAGTCGCCAACAGAACATCCGTGAGGAATCATCTCAAGAATAGCCCTGACCAATTGGGCCCAACTTATAATGAGAACTAATTAGTCAGGCTAATTAAAACTTCTAATTTGCACCAGACTTTCGGGCCCAGGATAATCTCGACGCCATTCGATGCAGCTCACCGAGACGAATCGAATGGTATACTGAACAATGGCTACATTTCATGAGAAAATGATTCTTTCGCATGCGAAAAACTGTTTCGCGCGCCGGCTTTCGCCGAGTGATCTCTCATTGGGAGATTGTGAGAGGTACGCGCGCTACTGATTCCTCACGAGATCACGGACTCGAATGCGAACTCTCTCGCCGTTTCTGCATAGCCTAGTCGTTTGTGCAATGGCCTCACGTTTTTCATACCGTGGATTAGACTAAATATTATAGGATTGTCGTGCAAAATGTTACGCTTAAAAAGGAAGCAAATTCGTGGTCAATGTCATTGTTATCACCTACGTTCTATTAGAAAATAGTGCACAACTTGTTATTCGTGAAGACTCCACCCGATATCAAAAAGTTGGAATCGAACCCATGACTTTCAAAATAAATTTCTGACGATTTCTGACCGTCTGAGCTACGCTCTAGATATGGAAGGTAGGGCTAACGGGATCGTGATCTACACGGTATCACTCGTTCCTCTCTCTCTCTCTCCAAGAGATGACAAAGAGAAGGGTACAATTTTAGACTGTTTTTCGCATGCGAAAGAGTCATTTTCCCATGAAATGTAGCCATTGTTCAGTATACCATTCGATTCGTCTCGGTGAGCTGCATCGAATGGCGTCGAGATTATCCTGGGCCCGAAAGTCTGATGCAAATGAGAAGTTTTAATCAGCCTGACTAATTAGTTCTCATTATAAGTTGGGCCCAATTGGTCAGGGCTATTCTTGAGATAATTCCTCACAGATGTTCTGTTGGCGACTTTCCTCCATTGTTGCTGTGGACGGAGCTACAGAGCTTCAAACAAGCACTACTTTTGTCTCCCTCAAATTTCGACGTCGTCTATCGTCGAGGAAATCGATTTGTGGGACAAAAGCCCGCGGGGCCTTCCATGATACCCCAATGGCTATCCAAAACTGCAAAAATAATTGGGGATTAGAAAATGTTCCAGGCACCGCCTGATTTTATCAGATCCTTAGGTGACAGGCGTGATATGTTGTGTCAGAATTTTTAAAATGCTGAATATTATATCATTCCTCGATAGTTTTGGCACGCACCCGACAAATTAATTATCGCAGAACTATGTTCTTTTGGGAAACTGCTATTTAAAAAAAAAGAAATATATTGGGCGTTTCAAAAACGCAGTCTCCACCTCTTTTGTTAATACGGCAATTAGCACGAATTGGTCCATGTTTCGGATGAAGGCTATTTTTTTCTCAAAAAAAAATCATTCCTTTTTCACAAAACGTGAACTTCACTGCCATTGGAAGCACACAATTTAAACACGGAAATATTAATATGGAGTGTTAGCGTGCTGCGCAGTTTCTGCACAATTGTTTCGTTGTTAACGAAACGGAAATTTAACACACAATTACACTACTTGAATGTGATTCACTATCAGATCTGTGCTGAAGAGGGGCGACGATTCAGCCTATCGTCGATTCCTTTCGTGCAGTTCGAGGCTCTGCTAGAAATTATGGGAATAACAGTCAAGGAACTAAAGTTCATCAGCAAGAATCCGGATGTGGAGGTTGGTCGCCCTCTTTTTCACGCATTGTTCCTTCTCAACAATCGGGGTGTTGCGTGTGTTATGGTATGCACACGATCACAAATTGGCATTGTGATAAATCAATAATAAATGGTTCGCAGATTATTTGCCAACGTTTTTGCGGCACTTTCGGCAAGTTTCAAATTCTCTACGATCGAACGACGATTTGGGGGACTACTGTAATGCGGACCGGCAGTAGGGTATACGATGCGACCACAAATGTGTACATCGAGATCACTCCAGAACATATATTGTAATGATGAAATGATATGACCGTTGAAAGAAATAGTAGTTCCTGTGTTTAGCAAAGTTGAGAGAGCACGCTAAAGTGAGAGAGTCACGAACAGTATTGAAGTCCACTTTTTTTTTATTTCAATGTGATCGTATCATTTTTATAGTTTAGTATGGTAATCACTTTTACTCTCTCATTTAGAATTTTTTTTGCATTTTAATTTGAATAAAGTATTTTCATCTTCAGATTTATCTATATTAATTTCTTGCTCTTATGCGTTTGAAGCGCAAAAATATACTTTTAGTAGATATACCAGTAATACCCGTGATGTATTACATAATAATTTAACAGCCCAGAGAGAAAAGTATGGACAAGGAATCGAACGAGCCGGAAATAATACCCCTTGGTGAGTGAATTGTTCGTGCCCCCAAAATAAAGAATATCTAGGAATAAACAACAAAAAAATAAATTCTTAGCACTAGATTTCATCATGTCAGATATTCTTTGTATAATATTTGAGTAAAAAATTCGACGAAAATATATATTTAAAAAATGGTTTTTCTCATCAGTCTTTTTTTCTAATTCAACGCTCGATATTCGCCAGGAGAGTATGCGAATTATAGAGACTTTGATTTTTTTGTTATTTCAACCTTCATTTGTATCAGGATCGACGAAAGATGCGGTGGTTCGATGTGAAATGGACGATGTGATCAAGAATTGTGCTGTTTCGAGCATCCAGAGTGATCAGAAGATCGACATGAACAAACAGGTCACAAACAGAATCAGTTTTTAAAATTGTTGGAACATTTTGGAATTCTTTTCAAATTTTAACTACTGAGTGCTGCAATTTAGCCTTCCGCATTCAAATATTTTAATAAATACGATCAGCTTTTGCATGCGCTTGGGACACGTAAACACTTCCTATTTGTGATGTATTTCGTGAACAGTCAATGAAGTATTTCAACTCTCTCCAGGTCATTCCCAGACTTCTCTTCTCGATCTACCTCCGGAGCTTCACGTTCGCATAATCGAAGCATCCAATCTGGCTTTGAAGGTATTTTGATTTAAATTGATATCTTGAATGAATTTTCGGTAATTATAGCTCTTTTCACTACACCCATTGTTCGTTCATTATGGATTTTCTAAGGAAAATAATATCGTTAGGGAATTGCTATTTCACTTGTCGTCATGTAGTGACACTTCTTATATGATCATATTAGCAAGTAAAAATATAGTAACACCAATATTTCAGGATCGAGTGAATCTTCGTGCAAGTTGCAAGTCGACGGAATCGGCAGTGGCCTCCAGTGATTTCTGGGTTCGTTTTTGTTGTACACTAAATGATTTGTTTTATATTTAAAAAAATATTTTGCAGCTTCATCAATTATCGAGAAATGTTGGCTCGATGTCCATCGAACAGGTGCGTTCCGCTTTCCCCGCATTTTTTTACCGATTTCACTAATTTCGGAGGAGAAATTGCGCCTTAACAGGAATCAATAATGACATTTTCTCATGAGCAGATTGATTCTGGAGAGGATGGCAGAGTGGATACGGTAGTCGGCGGATTGCTTCATGACAAAGATATTAATTCTGACGATGAAGACGAGATACCAGAGGTACTTTTATTCATTCATTTATTCATTCATTCATTCTTTATTCCGTCAGAATCATGTACAAGAATTATAACTCTGCCAATTTTTAATAATGGTTTCAGGGGAAAATGAGATGGGTTGAGAGCGAATTAATTTGCGGAAAGTATCATGAGAGGTGAAAACTGATATATGAGGGAGGGAGTTCCAGATTGTTATAGTTCTAGAGGCAAATGTGGAATGGGAATTGTGAGGGGGGAAGGGAAGTGAAATGTGATAATGACATTTATGAAATATTGAAATCGCTATAGGGAATAAAAACAAGGAGAATTTGAGCGGCAAAATCACATCATCTCCCGACTCTTTAGACGTGGATACATCGCCTATTTGAACTTGATGAAGGTTTGTACGAGATTAGTTAACAATTAAAAAGGCTTCGAATGTCATTTATAAAGATATTTGCATTTTTTTTCAGTTTGTCTTCAAGTCCCTCCATTCGCCTGAGATACGATCGAATCTGGAGAAACTGAAGAATGTCATCGATGTGAAAACACTCTATATCTTCCTAAATGCTGAAAATTACTGCGATCGGTTCGATTTGTGCTCTAATAAGATGAACTTTTTGGGAAAAGGTTTAACTATCCCCCCCCCGAATCTCGTTACCTGAAATAGTTGCTCTATAGTAGACATAACATAATTGTTGCAGTAATTTCTTCGATTTCCTCAGCATCTTTCGATCCTCCGAATTGTGGCTTTACTTTTTTTATCCAATCGATTGGAAGCTCATCGAGAAACTGCCCCCATACCAGTCACTTCGCGTGAATAGCAGAGGAGGAGAGGATAAGGTTGGTTTCGAAGGCATTTGTGCACACATATCGAGTTAATTTTTTTTATTTTAAAGGTACCAAGAAATTTTTTTTCCATATTTATAAAAAAATCGAGGTAGATGTCACTCCTGATAATTAGTTTACATATGAAAACGCCTGAAAATAAGCCCCATTTTTTTGGACGAAATGCATGGACGAAATTTAAGTTTTGAATGGAAAAAATCGAAAAAAAGGAAAAAAATAGCCTTTCGAATATACTGTAGTTAAATATGCAAATTTTTGCATCTCTGGAATGATTTAAAATCTATAATTTCGGGAATTTAATTTTCGAGCCCGGGGTGAGAAATGAAAAAAAGAAAGCAATTTTTTAGCGTTTGCTGTCGCTTATATGGAGAACTATACTGTAGGAGTTATATTTTGTATTAAATGTTCAATTTTCAAGCCTCTGGATGAATCGATGTTTCTGGAATTGCTCAGAAAGTATAGCAAGTTGGAAATTCACTATGGATTTCGGTTTCCTCACTTGCTGGAGCCAAGTACGGTTATGGAGGCAAGAAAGGTTAGATGATTTGTAGCAATGCCAGTTGTGGAGAATTACAACTTAAAAAAACAAATATTATTCCTCGATTGTTATGGAATATCAATCACGTATGTGGGGGTTGCTCTTGAGTGTGCCCTAACGACGTTAACTTATTGGCATGCTACTATTTCTTTGGGGAATACTATTTTTACTACTTAACCTAAAACGACAAGCCCTGTCTGTCTGTGAGTGAGTGAGTGAGTCTGTGAGTCCGTCCCGTCCGAAACTACGGTAACAATTGCGCTGGGGCGACCAAACGTCCTTGGGTCAGATACATGCTATTTGTCAAAAACATGAAAATCAATAAATCAATAATCAATAAATTAATCAATACTACCGTAACCTACAGTACCCCTCAAAAAGTTCTCTGGGGCAACCACACTTCCTTGGGTCAGATACATGATTTTTGTCAAAAACACGAAAATCAATAAATCAATAATCAATAAATCAATCAATACTACCGTAATCTACAGTAACCTCAAAAAAAGTTCGTTGGGGCAACCACACTTCCTTGGGTCAGATACAAGATTTTTGTCAAAAACACGAAAATCGATAAATCAATCAAAACTACCGTAAATTACAGTACCCTCCGATGAGTTCGGTGGGTCAGACCGCAGGTCAGATTCATGATTTTTCTCAAAAACATGAAAATCGATAAATCAATCAAAACTACCGTAACCTACAGTATCCTCCGATGAGTTCGGTGGGTCAGACCGCAGGTCAGATTCATGATTTTTCTCAAAAACATGAAAATCGATAAATCAATCAAAACTACCGTAACCTACAGTACCCTCCGATGAGTTCGGTGGGTCAGACCGCTGGTCAGATTCATGATTTTTTCTCAAAAACATGAAAATCGATAAATCTATCAAAACTACCGTAACCTACAGTACCCTCCGATGAGTTCGGTGGGTCAGACCGCAGGTCAGATTCGTGATTTTTCTCAAAAACATGAAAATCGATAAATCAATAAATACTACCGTAACCTACAGTAAAAAGTTCGCTGGGGCAACCACACTTCCTTGGGTCAGATACATGATTTTTGTCAAAAACACGAAAATCAATAAATCAATAAGTGCTACCGTAACCTACAGTAAAAAATTCGCTGGGGTAACCAAACTTCCTTGGGTCAGGTAAAAAGTTGCCACTACGCCACGAAGTGGCGTAGTGGCAACTTTTTGGACCGAACTGTACCCGGCGACTGAAGTACCCTTGGACCGAACTGTACCCGGCGACGGAAGTCCCCCTGGACCGAACTGTACGCGGCGACTGAAGTACCCTTGGACCGAACTGTACCCGGCGACGGAAGTCCCCCTGGACCGAACTGTACCCGGCGACTGAAGTCCCCCTGGACCGTACTTTGAAAACGTAGTGCGCTTAACCTCCACGCACCCCGCTAGTTTTAAAAAAAAAGATTAATAACTTTATTTATACTGCACTGCTCAATCAATCACAATTGCTTATGCCGTGCTGAAGCTCCAAATTCTCTTCTTCAACATGGGTGGAAGAATTGAGAATTTGGAGCTTTAGCACGGCATAATTGTGACTGACGCAGTGAAGCGTCATAAATATTATATGTCAATAAACTTCGTTTGTCTAGCATAATATGATATTATATGCGATTCAGATCTGTGCTGAAGAGGGGCGACAATTGAGACTCGCGCCGATTCCTTTCACGCAGTTAGAGGCCCTGCTAGGAATGATGGGAATAAGAGTCAAGGGACGAAAGTTAATCAGCAAGAAACCGGATGTGAAGAAGGTTGGTCGCCCTCTTTTTCACGCATTGTCTCTGCTATCAAGGTGTTGCGACGCTGTACGTATCACGAATTGCCATTGTGATCAGTCGATCAATATATGGTTCGCAGATCAGCCAAAGTTATGGCGGACCTTTCGGCAAGTTTCAATTTTGCTTCGATCGAACGACGATTGTGGGAAATGTTCGAATGCGGGACGGTGGTAGGGTATACGATGCGGACACAAATGTGTCCATCTTGATCTCTCCAGAATAGATAGTGTAATTGTGAATTGATACGATCATTGGCAAAATAGTATTTGTTTAGTAAAGTCGAGAGAGCAAGCAAGAGTGAGAGAGTCTTGGTGGTAAACAAGTCCACGTTCAGGCATTTTGGTATAATCTTATCATTTTTATAGTTAGTATGGTAATCACTTTTTTCTCGATGTTTAAAGAAAGATAGAAACATAAATTGTGGACATATTTGAATAAAGTATTTTAATCGTCAGATTTATCTCAATTACCTTCTCTGATGTTCTCATGCGTTTGAAGCGCAAGAATATACTTTTAGTGGATATAACAGTAATAATCGTGATGTATTACATAATAATTTCACAGCCAAGAGAGAAAAGTATGGAGAATGAATCGACCGAGCCGGAAAGAATCCCTATTGGTGAGTGAATCAAAATTTTCATGCTCCAAAGATAATTTACGGAATATCTTGGGATAAAGGGGAAAAGGGAAATTCTTGTCACTAGATTTATAAAACATGTAAGATACTCTTCGTATTTTATTAAAATTCCCAACAAAATAAATACATTAAAAATAAATGTCTTTCTAATCAGTCTTTTTTACACTCGACGCTCAATAGGCGCCAAGAGATAAAGAAAGTATGCGAATTAATCTCTTTGACATTTTGATTTGTTATTTCAACCTTCATTTGTATCAGGATCGACGAAAGATGCGGTGGTTCGATGTGAAATGTGCTCTTTGATCAAGAATTGTGCCGTTTTGTGCATCCAGGACGATCAGCAGATCGACATGAATAAGCAGGTTGCAAGAAGTGTTATGTTGAATATTGTTTTATGTGTTGGCATTCTTTTTCAAATATTGTGTGATGAGTATTGCAATTTGACCTTTCACATAGTTTAAAAAATATATAATGAAGTCAGTTTTTGCACGCGCTTCTGAGTTTCCGGCATATTAAAGGATGCCCGTTGATGACATACTTCTTGAACAGTTTTCTTAATGAAGCATTGTAAGTCTCTCTCCAGGTCATTCCCGAGACTTCTATTCTTGACCTACCACCGGAGCTTCATGTTCGCATAATTGAACTGTCCAATTTGGCTTTGAAGGTATTTCGATTTGAATTTTATCTTAATTTTCGCTTATTTTTTGCTCTACTTTGAAAAATAGTAGTGTGAGGGAACAACCTTTTTTTACTGGTCGTATTGAGTAATTCTCCTATGATGATATTAGCAAGTAAACAAATTTTAAACAACTTTTTTAAGGATCGAGCGAGTCTTCGTGCAACTTGCAAATCGATGGAAGCTGCAATGGCCTCCAGTGATTTCTGGGTTCGTTTCCCTTTTTCTCTTTTAGTTTTCAAAATAAATTGTTTACAGCTTCACGATTTCTCGAGAGAATATGGTACGGTGTCGATCTGTCAGGTGCGTCCCGCTTTCTCGGCATTGTATACTGATTTTTTCCCGAAATTTGCAGAAATCAATGTTGCTATTTCCTCACTTGAATAATGCTGCTGGCTCGGATAGCGGAGAGGATACGGTAGTTAGGGGATTGATTCACGATTCCAATGAATGTATTGGAGACGACGCTAAAACGGTACTTTTTTATGGAATTTTTGAATTGCTATAGGGAATGAAAAGAAAGAAGATGCTCATTGCAAAATCGCATAAATCAGTCATGAAATTACATAGAAATTGTTGTTCAGGGACTGCCCCGTCACGATACGGATTCGACCACTTTCTCACCATTACTTCTCGACTCTTCCGACGTGCACACATCGTCTGTCTCCACATGATGGAAGTAGGTGCCGAAAAAATAGGAAACAATTCAAACACGACTTCGAATATAATTTTTAAGGATATTTTATTTTAAAATTTTTTTCCATTTTCATTTTTTCCAGTTCGACTTAAAGTCCCTCCATTCGCCTGAGATACGATCGAATCTGGAGAAACTCAAGAATGTCATCGATGTGAAATTGCTCAATATCGTCCTTACTGCTAAAAACTTCTGTGAACGGTTCGTTTGATGTTTTTTATTCGATGAATTTGGGTTTGGGTGTGTTTTGTGGCGTTTTTTATTGTGAGGATATGAAATGAAAGCTTTAACCAACCCCCTCAAGATCTCGTTTTCACAAATTTATAGTAAGCGGTGAAACACAAAATTGTTTGTTTTTTTCCAGTGGTTTCTTCGATGTAATCGATATCGTTCGTTCCTCTGAATTGCGAATTTGCTTTGAATATTCAATCGATTGGAAGGTCATCGAGAAACTGCCTCCGTACCAGTTGCTCCTAGTGAAGGGTAGCAACGAAGAAAAGGAAGAGGTTGGTTTCGAGAAAAATTTTATTATTATTAAAATTTTAAACTAATACATCCATATAATTGACAACTTTTTGCGTGTACTCTCTTTTCTATACTTGTGCGTGTCTCTCGCTTTTTCGAACTCTCGTAGCCAGTTGTTTAGGAGGAATGTGTTATTATCTCAGATGTTTAGAAAAATAATATCTCTCATTTCCCCGTGCTATCTCGTTGTTTTTACGCTCTCGACTAAGATAGCATGGGAAACTGACGTGATTAATTTTCCAATCCATGTTCCTGAAAACTAACACCACATGACTGATATTCAATATTCTATTTTGTAGCCACTGGATGACTCACTGTTTCTCGCATTGCTCAGAAAGCATCGACAGTTGACTATTCAATATTATTGGCAGATTCTTCACTCGCTGAATGCAAATACGATTATGGAGGCGAGAAAGGTTAGATATGATTTAAATTTTGGCATTATATAGTTTGAAAATATTAAATTGCATTTATACAAAAAATTTCAATTGTGCATAACTACAAACTTTAGAATGACAAATGTATATTTTCCTAGACAATTTTATATATGACGCTGTTTGCGTTAGGATCAACAAGGGCTCAACAGGAGTCTGGAACAGGCCAAAAATAGATATTTTGACGCGTTTCTTAGAAGTTATTAACGAAAAACGCGTTTTCCGCCAAAAGTGCGCGGCGCCATACCGGCGCCCAGAGTGGTCCTATTGCGAAATCGATAGCGCCAGCGTGTTCGGCATCGAAAGTTACCCCTAGGAGCATGTTTTCAGCGAATTCTATTTTTGACCTGTTCCAGACCCTTGTTGATCCTAACGCAAACGGCGTCATATCAGTAATGTGCCTCAGATTTACCCTTGAATGTTCCAGTGTACTATAATTTGTAGAAGTATTTTTTCGGAATTAATAAAAATAATATGGAAAATAACACTATTCAAATGCGATTCAGATCTGTGCGGAAGAGGGGCGGCAATTGACTCTGTTTCCGGTAACTTTCAATAGGGTGGAGATAATGCTTGGAATGATGGGAATAACAGTCAAGGGACTTAAGTTCAGCAGCAAGAATCCGGATGTGGAGGTTGGTCGCCCTCTTATTCATATCTTTTGTGCCTTCTCTATCGTAGGCATGTCTCCCCTGTGTGTATGCATAGACTAGGGTTCTCTTATTGGAAACTATTTGAATTGGGAAAAGTGGAGAACAAAGGAACGCAACGCGTGCGAGAGAGTGAGTGAAATGGAGAGAGAAGATGGAGAATTCATTTCCAATACTTCCAATAAGAGAACCCTAGTATATACTACAACAATTACTTTTAAAAGCCGTGTCCCACGAATATTTGGTCAACTGAGTGCACACAGTTGGGTTATGGTAATCGATTTTTCAGTATGAGCCCCGCAAAAATCATGTTCAGCCGATACGTTTCAACAGAGTCGATATGACCCCAGGGATTCGGCAATAATAGGGGGGTTACGAGCAAGAGGAGAAAGCGACTGGACTGTTGGCACGCAAGAAATGAGGGGAAATTCGTGATACTCCTTCTTTAAGATCGAGCAATCATTCCGTGAGACATGGGACTCGGCCCTTGCTGGTGATTTTGAAATTCGCTACGACGGAACGATGATTTCGGGAAGTACACGGAGCGGCAACAAAACCGCATACCATGCGAGCACAATTGTGCACATCAGTATCATTCCTGAACAAATTTAATTATAGAATGATACGGTCATTGACTAAATATTAGTTCCCGTGTTTACCAAAGGCGAGAGAGCAAGCAATAGTGAGCAAGTCACGAACGGTCATGTTGGCAAACAGCGGAAGTCCACGTTTTCTCATTTCGGTATGGTCGTATAATTTTGTAAACTTGACTAATGTATAGTTAATGTGGCTGAATATTGCTCAATTTGAGTAAGTAGAAATGTTAATTGCTGTATTTTGTTCAGAATTTGAAAAAAATTCCATTTCTGTATTTCTTCCCCCCCGCATTACATCATTTTGTGTTTTTCGTCTTCATCATAGAAGCGTTACAATATATGTTTTATGATCAATTCGTGCAGGATTTTTCCTGGAATTCGAATAAATTATGTTATAAATTCTTCTCGAATGAGTCTTTTTTCGAGAGCTGTCAATTAATCAGCATCGAAGTATTTTAAAGTCTTCTTAACCATTTTGGGAAATCTTGTACAATCTACCTCTTCATTTGCCAATTTTGTACGATCGGTCTCTTCATTCGGCACTCTTTGTTTCTGTCGCTAATCGGTGAAGAGAGTGTGCGAAACAAAGAGATCCGTGCTTCAAATTGTATCAGTTTTTGACAGGAATGACGAAAGATGAGGTGATTGGATGGGAGGTCGACAACGTGAGCGAAATTGGCGTGGGCTCGGAACGGTACTCGGCCGTCACTCACATCGCACGCCTACCGTGGTGAGCTTTTGGGTTACTGTAATTACAGTAATTATAATTTACAAAGAGATTGTATTCTAAAATTATAGATGCCTTTTTTATGAATAATATAAATATAAATACTCAATAAATCAATGATAATTCTGCATTCATCGAAATTATATGAACATTTCCTTATCTATTATTTAACGCATTTTATTTTCAATCGCTTTCTTATCGTTTTTTTGTTGGGTAGAAAGAATTAACTAGCCGGGGAGGGGAAGATTGTTATCTCATTGGTAACTGACTGACCCAGAAAACCGTTTTATAGCGCACCTCAGTTGATGGCATTATTGATATTAAACAAACTTGCTAGCATTATGTGAATGATAAGATTTTATCATCGAGTTGCAAGTAGATAACAAATGGTAGGTCATAGGGTGGCCTAAACCGGGAACATCCCGCGAACGGGTACACAACGGGAACAGTACCCGTTGTGTACCCGGTACCCGGGACCGGGTCAGAATTGGACCGTGAGTACCCGTTTGTACCCGGTACCCGCGGGTACTTGAGGCAGAATTAGGAAGAAAATAGGGTAAAATGTGGGAAATGGTGTCTTCTAATTGGTGAAACGCGAAAATAATATAATATTTCTCGTCTACAATCACTATTATCGAGAAACCAGATATAATCAGCGCGATTATTTTGAAGTGTCAGAAAAATTACCGCTGGGATAAAATATGATGCAAATTCAAGTACCCGCGGATACAAGGAAGAACAGAGTGCAATACTTGATATTTCGTTCCCATTGTAGTTCAGGTGATTCAGACAACTCCCATTTTTAATTTTCTTCGGTTCAACATAGTCAGTCACCCTCTACTCAACAAATTTTGAAAGTCAGTACCCGCGGGTACTTCTTGGACCCGCGGGTACATTTTGTTCCCGCGGGTACCGGGAACAAACGGGTACTCACTCTCGCTTTTTCAGCTGTTCCCGGGAACAGCCTGTACCCGGGTACATCAAAATCCGACCCGGTTTAGGCCACCCTAGTAGGTCACTACTAGGGTGGCTAATAGCAGTGCAGTACTGCAGTGCACTTAAGTCTCATGTGTACTGCAGTGCATGATTTTGAAGAAACCAAATGTATCGATACACTCGGAAAAGCGAGAGTGATGTACTGAAACGCACTGTGCAGTGCAGTACACGCTCACCCACAGCGCGCAGTGTACTAGCAGTACACAGTGCACTGACAGTGCACGGGGCGCATGTACTGCAGTGCACAGTACATTTCAGTACATCAGTCTCGATTTTTTGAGTGTATCGATAGACAAATGCACTGCTCAGTGCACGTACTGAAAACGCACTGTGTATCGATACTGCACTGATTTCGCCACCCTAGTCACTACCATGCCATAACGCATGCCCTTTCAGGCGCATCTCAGTTGAGCGTGGTCGACCTGCGGTGTATAACCCAGCCTACATTCCCCCGATCGGCTTCTTCCTCCGATGCAATGAGGAGAGTGAATGCGATCAGTGGATGGTCGAGCATGAATCCGTCCTCTCCATCATCCATCGAGAGAACCCCGATCGATCACTGCAGATCAAGGTGCGATTATTTTACTCATTTTGGCGCAATTTTTGAAAAATCATCATGCATGATTGTTGAAATTCGAAGGGGGAAAAGTGCATGGTTATGTATATTAGAACCAATTTAAACGAACAATCCTTTATGAATATATTTTTGTGGCTTCAACAATGCGATTAATTGGATTCTACAGATAGTAGCCGCTTTCTCAAGGAGAGATACCATGTGGGGCGAGCCCTATCTCATTAATTTCGAAGAGCTGCTGCAACCGGAAAATGTGAGACAAGCAACTGGACAAAATGAATAAAACTATTCAGTTCATTCCTAATTTATTTGAAATCGGGAACTGAGAGCGCATTGTTTAACTCCATCATGGATTTTGTAGACGTTCTCTTACCGTTTTATTATTTTAAATTCAGTTTTATTATTTTAAATTCAGTACTGTCGACTAATTGCCGTTCAATTTCAGGGATTCATCAAAAACGACAAGATTATCGTGGAGGCTCGAATATCTATCAAGCGAATCAACGGAATTCAGTGAGTTCCAAATAATAACCATGATTATTGATTTTCTTTCGACTATACGATATTTCTGAATATATTTCCATGCTCAGGTCTCTCATTTCGATTGGATCCTCCGTCTCTCCACAGAAGAGAATTCAGAAGATCGAATTGAAGGACGCGAATACGGTTAGAAATTTTTTTTAAAAATTGCGTTTATTTTTTAAATGTATTTTTACACTTTTTTTCAAATTTTCCGATTATTTAATTTAACTTATCTCATTAAATTCAGTTCACGATCAACGGTGAATTGTACGCCATCGATTCGTGTCTTGGATTTGGTCCCCGGACTCCGATGCGAATTCACAAGATCAGCAGTAAGTTTGCACATTGCTTGCATACTTTTTTGTACGCTTAGAGTTTCTGTTGAATGTCTTTTCTCAGATGGTCGGAATGTTGAGGAGATGGCAGTCCACTATCCGGTAAGGGCGCCTGAATCTCTCGAATCAATGTTTGTTTCCGTTGCCTAATTATCGGAACCCTTTCGCGCGCAGGGGGTCGCTTTTAGTTGCGATTGAGTCAGGATTGCGAAAAAAAAAGAAACTTTGGTACCCCGAGAACCACTGATTCACTTAGTCCTTTCTAAATCTCGACAAGGCCCCTTCGCTTTTTTCGAACTGGAATGAGACCACGGCTCTTCTCACACAATTGCCTTATTATTGCAGCCTACGCGCCCATGGATCAATCTGATTGCCAATTTAATGAGCGTCGTATTCCAGTACAACGGTCAGAGTTCGAATATTCTCTTGTTTTTTTTGCTATTTATTTTTTTTTATTTCCTACTTTAAAAAATCAAACCGTTTTAATCTTAATTGTATACGCAGGCCAGATCTTCATGTGGGAGCACGATGAGCCTGATGATTATGAGGATGGAGCGGAGAGAGAAACTGCGAGTTACCTCCAGAGAGCCGTCTTGGGTAGGATTAATTTAATTATCGTATACCACACGGACGTGACGTGCGAGTACAAGAAATGTTA
Source organism: Pristionchus fissidentatus (assembly GCA_036245785.1). Classification (NCBI taxonomy): domain Eukaryota; kingdom Metazoa; phylum Nematoda; class Chromadorea; order Rhabditida; family Neodiplogasteridae; genus Pristionchus; species Pristionchus fissidentatus. The sequence continues at coordinate 32,237,391 of BTSY01000003.1, read as the reverse complement.
TGAAAAATGGAGGGATTCATGGAGTGGCAGTCGGGACAGTGGAAACCACACGGGAATTAGGTAATGAAGCGGTGGAGAAGCCGCTAATCTAATGTATTATTGGATCTCAATGGTGCTCACATTAAGGGAACTTGCTTTACCCCACTACAATATTTGTATTTATAGAAGTATTACAGACCACTCCCTGGTTATTACAAATTCATTAACACCCGTAAAATAATAAAACGGTCCGCTCCTATACAAGAGATATGGCTGCGAGAGATGTATAGAAAGAGAGTAGACGCATTATTTAATGAACGAATAATTTTTTAAAAAACATTATATGCATGCTAAATTAGTCAGTTTTAGTAGACTGCCTCGTTTTTAAAAAAAATAAATAGAAGAATGTTATAAAAGAATGTTATAAATGTTCTTTTTGTTCCATTTTTCTTGAATTTCTTCCAACATTCATTATTTGTTTACGGTAATTACCTCGATGACCTGAAGATCGTTTTGTTCGTTTGCTGATAAAATGAAATATTTGCAGAACCGGATGGTTTCTACTGGTCGCCAGTGGCTAATACGGGTGATATGCCGGATGATTACGTATATGCCTCAGCATACGACTCTCAAGGTTTACATTCAATTCAGAAAATATTCTCTCTCACAAGAAAATCAGCTCATTTTCCGTGCCAGATCCCTTTCAACATCATCGACCTATAGATGTTTCGGCAGCAATTGGAAAAGAATGCACATTAATTTCAACCAACTTGCTTGAAATAAAGAGAAGTAGAGTATACAATGTTTGTCACAAAGCTCTTCATTTTGCACACGCGGTAGATGAAAGAGCTTCCGAAATGAACAGATAATGGTCTCACTTTTTGCACTCTACAAATATAAAGAACAAAAACTAATTTTCGTTTCTCGCGAACTACATTATTACAGACGCCCGCTTCTACTACATCGGAATTAATAACGCCATGATTCATGTTTTGGATATGAAAACGATGAGTTGGGAGACAATTGAGGTTGTAGTGAGTGAGGTAAACTATTATCGTGTTCCTAGTGGGGCTGCGTAATCATACATGCTTGTCTGCTATACTTTTCCACCAATTTTGTGCTGATTGAGTACTTTGGTTCGAAAATTACTTTTTTTTAAAATAGGGATTTACAAAAGGATTCCATTATGCTGTGTCAATGATCGTACAGTATGATGAAAATTTTAAAAAAAAAATGAGGCTAGGGTGATCGCATATAGCTTTTTATTACATAACCACATCTTCCAATGATCAGGGCCCATCCGTCTTCATCCTTCCTGAAATATTACAGGAGATCGACGAGGTGTTGGGAAATGTTGATTTGACAACGGCACTGTACGTTTGTACCGGCGGAAGACTGCATATATTCAGGGCTGTGCACATCGTCAGTTTTTTATCATTGAATCATACAAAACGGAAATAATTTGCATAAAAATTGTTGATTATCTCTTTTTAAACCCGTCTCGAGTTTTTCTCCGAAATTATGAGCAACGTATTATTGTAATATTTGAGGTCCTCGACTTCGTTGCGAAACGATGGATTTTTCTCAGGGATTCGCCAATCTACTCTGCCTCTATATTGACTGCTTGTTTGTATTTTTAATCAGATTTTAATTTTCACAAGTAATAGGTTAATTAAGAACTCAAAATTTGGATAATATATATTATCCAATGATTCAAAAAGTGTTCAGATGTAAATGTCACCTTTCAGTCAATGTAGCCGATGACGTCTACATTGCGGATAGAAAGGAAGATTCGACAGATACTCTGATCTACCGATACGATGCCGGTTCCAATGAAATCTCTCGGGTGGGAAATTTTCGCAAAGTTTTTTTCAACAAAAAAACTAATTATTTAAAAACTAGGTCTCTAGAAGATTCTTTAATTTTTTATATGTAAGCACAAAAACTAGTTTTCGCAGACTCTCCGACTGCCCGGTGTTTCCGTGACGCAGTACATGTGGTACGCGACTGTAGGAGGATCGAGGGTCTTTCTTCTCGCTGGAAAGCAGGCAGACAGGGGAGAGTAAGTTATCATAATGTTGAGGTAACGCTTCCGCCATTTACAAAATAAGACATGTCAGATATGATTATGTTTTATTTTCTAAAAAATGTCTTTGGTTTGCAGTGTATTTATCCAATTTTTTTTGCAATCTTTTAATTTTTCTGATTTTATCTCAATTCAGCCTCGACATGCAGTATCTCTACGTTCTCGCAACCAGTGAGTTTAAAAAAATATTTAGAAAATGAGGTATTCTCCCTCAACATTGCCTTCTGCAGATCCTTTCCTCGCTGATTTGGCTGCTTCCGCACTGATGAAACGCAAGAATGGAAAGAAGATTATGAGAGCTCGTCTTCCCAAAGCTATCGCGTGAGGTTTTCTCTCCTCCTTTGTTATGAAAACATAGTCACCACAAATATTTTTCATAACATGAGACAGGTGTATTCCGTTCAAATTTTTTTCTCAGTGATTTCTATCTTGGAACTGATCGTGAGAAGGAAGAAGATGAGGGAAATGGGCCAGCACAGAAGAGACCCCGAGAAGAGTAGAGTAATTACCGATAGGGGCAATAGCAATATTGTTACTAATAATTACGTATACTTTGTTTCTTATATTATTCATATTTATAGTTTCGTTTAATAAGTCATTATAATTTAATCTATTTGCGATTTTCCGACCACCTTGTTTCGAAAAAATAGCATAAACATTTTTGTCGAAGGCTCTCGAATTTGTGCTGCTGTAATTATTTCAGAAATTACATACCTTTGAGTGTACGGTCCTATTCTTTTAGAACATTCATCATGGCTCAACAATTTAATTATTTCCAGAATGTTGCTTCAAATGAACGATAGAGTCAGGGACGGGATGGAAAAGTTGCGGGTCTCCAAATATGTAGGTTTAAAAATATTTTTTGTCTGAAATATATATAATAGTTTCGTTGATAATAGTTTGCTGATTTCACATGTGATAAGAGGGTGTTTGGTAGTTTACTGGCAATTAAATTGGTAATTCAGGTCTGTAGAGCATATTTCCAGTTCACAATTGCTGGTCAACTGTACGTTATCGAAAAAAAAATTTATTAATTTCAGACGTTCGTAAAGTGGAGGAAATCAAGGTCCACTATCCGGTAAGACGATTTATGTTAATCTACTATTTAAAAGTTGTTTGAGATTCAAAACACGTAAATGTGTTTGTTTGACCTGGAAAACATTTATTAAAAATATTTAGATAAATAGAAACATTTTATATTTACACAAATAGAAACACTGTAGGCAAAGCGTCCGTGGATCAATCTGTTCGGCAACATGATGAGCACCATATTCGAGTATGAAGGTTAGAATGTTTTCGATTGTTTCCCTTAAAAATGTTACAAAGCTTTAAAAAATAGTTTATGAACGGTTGGCAAATATTTTCATTTTCGATGCCATCTTCTTGTGGGAGTTCGACGATCCCTATGATTACAGCGACGAGCAGAGAAGTTCCGCGAGTTGTCTGCACAAAGGAGTCATGGGTAGGCATTTATTCTAAATAATGTAAAAATATTAATAATTTTACGCCCTACACGCAATAGGGCTCGACAATTGTTAGTTAATTACACGCGAGGCGTACATTTCCGGGGTTCAATTGTCATTGTCATGTCAGTTAATCTGTTATTATTTTCTAGATTATTATTTTTCAGAATCTGATGGTTTGCACTGGTCGAATGTGGACGTTACTGGAGAAATTCCGGATTTTGTCACTTTTTCAATTTACGATTCGCATGGTTCCTTTTAAATATTAAATTCGGATATCTATTTTAAGAAATAGTTGTCTTTCGGTTCTGCGCCGCTCCACCATCCAAAAATTATATTTACAGAATCTCGCTTCTACATGCCAGGAATGACCAATGGCAGCATTTACGTGCTGGATATGAAGTCGTTGAATTGGCAGAGATTGGAGACTGTCATGAATGAGGTACGTAGCACAAACTATTTCGGCGTGGGACGGGAAAAAGTTTATTCATCAGTGTATTGTATTCATAGATGCATAAAGTAGTCGATTCCAGGAGGTCGGCTTTGCCTTCAGCCAGATTTGCATCCTCGATGCATGTTTCGCAAGTTCTACACGCAAATTGCACTTCTTCTTGCTCGATCATGTCGTCAGTTTATTTGTATATCGAGTTTGGGGGGGGTGACATTTGAGCAACGAACATTTAAGCAACCGACATTTGAGCAACGGGCCATAACTCAGCTATGAGTGAGCCTAGCGCTATGGGAGTGTTACCATTGTGATCAGTATGAGTTAATTGAGATTTCACAAATTAATTAATTAATAAATTAGCATAATTTATGAGATAGATGTCAATTAATTAATTATGAAATGCCAATTAGCTGCTGCTGATCACAATGGTACCACTCCCATAGCTCTATGCTCACTCCTAGCTGAGTTATGACCCGTTGCTCAAATTTCTGTTGCTCAAATGTCACCCCCCCGAGTTTGGTATTGTGTAATCAACTAGAATGTTCTATAAAAACTGGATATTTTTGACTCAAAGAATTTGCAGTTTAGCGTTTTATTCCATATTAGTTGTATATCAGGTGCTCGATCTCGATACGAAATGCTGGAGTGTGATTAGGCATCCAGAAATTGACATTTGTTCTCTACGTACCGCTTGTGAGTTATTATAAGGTTATAAAAATATTTATGCCACTACAAATTACGCTGTTCCGATAAATTACTTTATTTTTTTGAAAACCGTTGTCGGCAATGATAGTTTAATTGTTTCCGATTTTTTTCTGCAACAAGGTACATATTTATCAAATCTTCTATTTTATCATTGCCGGATTCCTCCACTACTAGGAAATCGAAATGTCTGTCTGTTTGTCTGTTGGTTTTTTTTCCTTCCGCGTGACGGACGTTTTTCCGTTTTTCCGCTATAACTCTTTTCAAAGTTTAGCAATCTTCTCACATTCTTTTGCATGTGATAGGCAACGACGAAACACATCGATATTAATATTTGAAAAATCGATAATTTCATGGCCAAGTCGGTAGCGAGCTCGACTAGAAATCGGAGGGTCTCAGGTTCGATCCCCGCCGGTGCATAGTCTTTTGCCGCATTTTTTCCAAGTGTAAAATGTGGCCCAAACCCATTTTTGCGTAACGAGATTCACATTTGAGCATCTTTTGCCGATTTTTAAAGTGAAATATCGATTGATTTCACTTGATTTCACGCGATTTCATGAAATTTTCGCACATTTCGTTCCAAATCATTCCTCATGCCGGCAATCTCGCAGGAGTGGAGTTAGAACGAGAGTGTAAGGAAAAATGAGAGTGACTCTCTCATTTTGGCACACTCTCTCGCCTCTGACCCCTTTCTGGAGGCCGGAATCATGCATCCGGAAGCTTCCTAATAAATCGCTTCAAAAGCGCTCTATCTTCTCGGATCCTTTTGCATACGACAACAGACCAAAATCCCTTTAAAAGTTTGCAATATTTAATTGACCAAATCCATAGCCAAGTGGGCCATCGAAAATTTCGAAAAGTTGATTCGCAGAACGTGGGGGAACACAGGAAAAGTGTTTTGCGATGTCGGAAACGTGTTCGAACACGCCCGGGAAATCAACACACGGTATTCTGCGTTTCCGTTGAGAAAGGCTCGTGAGTCTGAGAGCGATCAAAAAAAGTTGACACGGAGCCACGAAGTGGCGTAGTGGCAACTTTTTTCGATCGCTCTTAGCCTCACGAGCCTTATGCAACGGAATAAGCCAGTACTCTTTCTAGAGATTACCATTTCCCAACATACTCCCCCTGGACCGTACTTGGAGCCGGCTACCGAGTCCTCCTCTCTGGACCGAACCTCAAGCAAGCTACCGAGTTCTCCCTGGACCGAACCTGGAGCCGGCTACCGAGTCCTCCTCCCTGGACCGAACCTGTAGCGAGCAACCGATCTCCCCCTGGACCGAAACTGGAGCCAGTTACCGATCTCCCCCTGGACCGAACCTGGAGCCAGCTACCGATCTCCCCCTGGACCGAACCTTCACCCATAACTGTGCGTAGAGCGTAGTGTACGCATAGAGCGTAGTGTACGCATAGAGCGTAGTGTATTTAACCTCAATACATCCCGGCTAGTTTCTCTCTACAATGTTTTTAAAAATTAAAAAAAAATACCATTCAAACTTTTTTCAGTTAACGTGTACGACCAGGTATTCATCTTCAATGGTGTGACAAACTCGACGGAAACGGCGCTTTTCCGACTCGACGCCAATTCCAGTGAGTTCACTCAGGTAAAGTTCTAGATGAACAATGGGCATGCGCTTGGCCCTCAGTAATACGCAACTTAGCAAAGCGTGCTTTCGGCTTGTATGTTGGTGTAGCCTTGTAATATGCCTCAGATTGTCTAGATATCGATAACTCGAGTTATGTTGAACCAGATCATCCAAATTTCCGTTTTCTCAGACTTTTCGATTGCCGTATGAGAGTCACCGAACGGATTGGTGGTACGTGACTGCCAGCGGTTCGAGAATCTTCCTTATGGGATGTGCAACGGACAAAAGCAATGGCGCCTGGGAGTGAGTCAATATAATTATAAAATGAAATATAATGTTATAATGAAATAATACTCAAAAAGATTTATATGTAAAATAGAAAGAAAATAATAAGTGTTTTGAATTTCAGTCGCTATCTGAACTGCCTCTTCGTGATCGAGAACAGTGAATTCTATACATATTTCCTCCTTTTTAAATCGGTCTTTTATGAAATAATATAGGAATCGGTGGCGTGGTAACAGGTTAAAAACGAGGGTTCGACGTTGAGTTTCTTCCCAGATCGAAATCGGCTCTGTGGCGATAGGGACCTCATTTTACTTTTTTACTTGTTTGTTTGTTCCTGGAACCAATGGCATTGCAGACCCTTCCCTCGCTGATTTGGCTGCTTCAGCACTGATGAAATGCAAAAATGGAAAGAAGATTATGCGATCGCATCTGCCCAAAGCTCTCGTGTACGATTTTGCCTTTTTTGTCTATTTTTACTTACGCATTAGTTTTTTTAAAAATTCGAATGAATAATCGTATTAGCACTCCACACAGGTCTATTGGTGAGAGAGAGAGTTAAATGAAGCGATCTAATGTAATTATTTATTCGAATTTCAAACAAAATTTTACGCATTAAATCCTACAAAAAAATCCGTTTTTCACAGTGAGGAGTACGTTGGATTCGAGGGAGAGGAGGAGGGGAAGGAGGAGAGGAGAAGAGTGAATATGTGAATCGAGTGGTGATGAAAAGTTGTTGTCATCAGCGATAACATTATTCCCATTATTCACTTCTGTTATCATTTTGGTACCGCATGCTTGCTACTCTGTTGTTGATTCTGTTGCTGTTGTGTTTGCATTTGAATAAATGCATTTAATTAATACTTTCTGAAATTTATCTATCAATAGCTGTTAATATCCGCTCTGAATTACCTCTCTTTGTACGTTTTCAGCCATAGATCTCAACATACTCACGATTCCTAGAATGCTGCTTCAAGTGAACAAGATTTCCAAGAATGGAGAGAGTAAGGTCGGCGTCGACAAAACGGTCAGTTTTTGTATTGGTCGTAAATATTACCAAAACAGTTCCACATGTGATAATCGATTGAAGAGGGAATACTTGGTTATCTTCATGTTTTTGGATTCGGTTAGTGAAAGTGCTGAATCAAAGTTATGGAATGAAGGGTTAGATCAATTTTATCGGTCATACGCGTTTCGCGTCAGTCATCGGTCATCCCATCATCAGTGGGTAATTAGTAAATTAGTAATTAGTTACCCAAGTTTGAGGGGAAAATGTTAAAAAATTAAAACTGTAATTTAAATAATACAAAAATAATTATTGCAGTTCACAATTGCTGGTCAACCGTACGCCATAGATAAAGGAATCGGGAGTGACGATCCCAGAACACCGATGCGCATTCACAAGATCGGCTGTTAGTTTTCATCGTTTTTAGTTAGAAAAAAGTTTCTGAAGAATACTTTATTCGTACACTCCAAATAAATGTTTTTCGTATTCCTTTTTTTGCAGTTGGTCGTGAGGTGCAGGAGATGAAGGTGCACTATCCGGTGAGCGGCATTTTTTTATTTTAACTATTGACGCCAAATGGATCAACTAGCAGGGATGTGTTGAGGTTAAATACACTACGCTCTATACGTACACTACGCTCTATGCATAGTTCTGCAGGTTCGGTCCAAGGGGACCTCGGTAGCTTGCTTCAGGTACGGCCCAGGGGGATCTCGGTAGCTTGCTTCAGGTACGGTCCAGGGGGACCTCGGTAGCTTGCTTCAGGTACGGTCCAGGGGGACCTCGGTAGCTTGCTTCAGGTACGGTCCAGGGGGACCTCGGTAGCTTGCTTCAGGTACGGTCCAGGGGGAGCTCGGTTGCCGGTTCTAAGTACGGTCCAGGGAGAGCTTAGGATGTTGGGGACTGTAAATCGCTACAAAGAGTGCTGGCTATTTCCGTTGCAAAAGGCACTTCGTGGCTCCGTGGCAACTTTTTTCGATCGCTCTCAGCCTCACGAGCCTTTCACAACGGAAACGCAGGATACAGTGCGTTCAGAACTTTTAGAACAATTTCAGAGACGTTTCCTGTGATCCCCTACGCTCTCTGAATAATTTTGTAAGTTTTCGAAATTTTCGATTTTTCACGTTAAAACGTGTTAGAACATGTTCAGACACGTTTGTGACATCGCAAAACACTTTTCGTCTGATCCCCTACGCTCTACGAATCATTTGGAAAGTTTTCGACATTTTCGATTTTTGACGTTAAAACGTGTCAGAACACGTTCAAACACGTTTCTGACATCGCAAAACACTTTTCCCGCGATTCTCCACGCTCCCCGGTTCATTTGGGAACTTTTTGAAATTTTCGATTTTTCACGTTAAAACATGTTAGAACACGTTCAGACACGTTTGTGACATCGCAAAACACTTTTCGTCTGATCCCCTACGCTCTACGAATCATTTGGAAAGTTTTCGACATTTTCGATTTTTGACGTTAAAACGTGTCAGAACACGTTCAAACACGTTTCTGACATCGCAAAACACTTTTCCCGCGATTCTCCACGCTCCCCGGTTCATTTGGGAACTTTTTGAAATTTTCGATTTTTCACGTTAAAACATGTTAGAACACGTTCAGACACGTTTCTGACATCGCAAAACACTTTTCCTGTGATCCCCTACGCTCTGCGCATCAATTGGACACTTTTTGAAATTTTCGATTTTTCACGTTAAAACTCGGCAAAACAGGTGAAAACGTGTTTCACGATACTCAAAAACGTGTCAGGGCGCATTCTGGCACTTGCGAAAAATGCGGCAAAAGGTTTGCCCGCGGCGGGGGTCGAACCTGGGGGTCTCGGATTCAAAGTCTGACGCGTTATCCACTTGGCTATGAAATTAGCGGATTTTTATATACAAATTTTGAAAGGTTTTCTGAGCAGTTATCATATGCAAAAGGTTATGAGAAGATTGCGCAAATTTGAAGCGATTTATGGCGAAAATGGAAAAATGTCCGTCACGCTGCAACAAAAAAAAACATACAGACAGACAGACAGACAGACACAATCATTTCCTATAAGTGGAGGAACAATTGAGAGGATAACCAATTTTAATGCAGGCAGACCGCCCGTGGATCAGCATGCTCGCGAACAGTCTGAGTGTTGCAATCGAGTTCAATGGTGAGATATACCAATTTTTCAAAAATGCAAAATAGGATTTTTCTCAATAATTTTATTAAATTACATTGATTATTGTAATTTTAATTAAACATTTGTAGGACATGCCTACCTCTGGGAGTACGACGACCCCTCGTATTATGAGGACGAGGACAGAGAGGGTGCGGGCTATCTGCAGAGAGCCGTCCTGGGTAGGAAATTTACATTTGTTTTTTAATCCTTCCTAAAAGTACGGTAAAGTGGAGTGATTTTTCATTCACTGGTTTATTTTTTTGTTCTTCCAAAGACGTCTGTAAAATGTTAATTAAATATTTTTTTCTAATAACAAAAAATGCGCAGAGTCCGATGGTATTCACTGGTCGCCTGTTCAAACGACCGGACGAATGCCGGAAGAAATCGCCTATTTCTCCGTATACGATTCAATGGGTTTGTTTATGACTAAACGATTCTCAAAAAAATGTGTTCTATTTTATGTCGTGGACACACACGAAAAAAAATTCACGTATCGTACTTGCTGAAAATATCGGAACGTTTACCGGAAAACGTGAAAAATATTAACTTTTTGTAACTTTGCGAAGAAAATTATTTGCGACTCGTGAGTAGGCTCATATTTTTTTGTCCACCTCGATTTACCGGAAACTACACGGACATGCCCGGTGAAATGTGTAAAACAAATAAGAAAATTCGATGCGATAACCGACTAAGTTAGCGAATTGTCATCATTACCGTATACAGCCGTGAAATGCCAGTAATTGCCGGTTCTGTCCCTTTTTTGCAATCGAATTTGTCGCTTTCTGTCACACATTCCGGCAAATCGATGCGGATTAATCGAATTAGCATAAACGCAAATCATGATAATGTGTACTCGCAAAGATGCAAGTGAAATTGCAAGTGAATTTTTTTCACTTTTCCGGTAAACGTTCCGATATTTTCAGTAAGTACGATACAATTACAGAATGTCGCTTCTATATGGTCGGTATCGAAGATAATTTATTGTACTCCATGGATATGAAGTCGATGCACTGGGAAAGAATTGAAACTGCCTTTGATCAGGTTCTTACTGTAGAAATTAGACTGCAGATGGCGAAATATGAGAGCGCAGTCTCTGCATTTCGTTCACTCTCTCATCCACCGACCATCCGAGAAAGTGTGTGAAATGAAAAGATAGTGGCCTCACATTTCGCACTCTGTTGGGCTGGTGTTCCATTCTAGTTCAGAATTAAGAACTTCTGATTAAAGAGGTATATTTTTATCTTCAATTCTCAATTCGCTTAGACAACTATGTGACCGTTTTTTTTCAAAAACCGTACTTCTTGTTTTTTTACAATTGAAGCACGAACGTCGTATTCTGGCAGATTGTTTGGTGAGAAAAAAATACGGTAGAAGAGTGACAAAGTGCTCTACTCAAAGTTGTAATTTTAAAAAAACCAAAAATCATCTCAGGGTGTTGGCGACTTCGGTAACATTGATTTCTCGATGGTGGACGTGGTTGTTTCTGCACGGAAACTTCACTTGTTCATGGGCGAACACATCGTAAGTCTCTCTTTTTCTCTTTGTCTTCATTTTTTCATCTTTTTTTTTGTCTTCATTTTTTCATCTTTTTTAAACCATCGACATTGAGTATAAAAAAAGTATAATTGAAATATTTAAAATAGTACAATTGCTTGACTTGACAATTTGCTTGACAATTGAGAAAGAATTTATCGGACTATTGCATGCGTAGTCTATCACCCGAAAAGAGATCAAATTATTCAACCAAATCCAATTCCGTATTTACGAGAAAATTTTAAAATTATTCCACATTTTTAAAGGTTCTCGATATTGATACGAAACGTTGGAGTCTCTTGAAACATTCGCCATTCGATCAATATACGCTGCGGACTGCTTATAAGTAAATAATAATGATTTTAATTATAATATTAATATTATCATCATGCTATTTACTGATTGTAATGTGAAAATTCCACGAGGAATGATTAATGGCCCAGTCTCTTCTACATTCTTTACATTATTAGTTTGGAATGCATTGTTGTTATAATGAAACGGCAACATAAAAAAGTATATCTTAATATCAGGTTGGCACGAAAGTTTTGCCCGATTTTGAGATTCTTGAATTTCCTTCCGAATTTTCTTGCATGCGGGCCAGTCATATAATCTCTAGTATAGGCATATGTAGCAAGTCTTCCTCTTTAACGAACTACTACGTCATGGCTAACGGACAATATCGGCAAGAGTTGTAAGGGAACAAAGTTGACTGGGTTGGTTTCGACCCGACTTTTTCTGTGTCGTATATTTTTATTGTGGAACGAGGCAAGGCCCGTATCAAGTGGTCTATTGAAAGAGTACTGTACACTGAATTCACAAAGCGGGACAAGACCGAATTACCATGCTGCACTAGCCGCTAATGAGGCCTAGAATATAAAAGTTATTAGTGAATAATCACGAAATTTCAATTTTTTGACTCAGTATCGCTGGCGGTTGGTATTGATGCCCCGTTCTCCTCTTATGTATAGTGCTATTTATCCTTGTTATAAAAGTTTTACTCACTTTGAGTGTGGAGCTTTCACTACCGAACTGATTAAGACACAGTGTAAGGATCAAAATTAGAGATCGAAAATGAGATATGAAAGGAATTTTTGAGAATTTTGAGAAGCTGGTACACATTTCCTTTTTCGTTAATTTTAGAGAGAATGTATAGTAGTAGGATTGTTTCGTCAGGCGTGTTTCGATTTCGCCTGTGCTCAATAAGACAGTCCATCGAACATGGTACCCAAAATTGTCGGTTTTCAGGAAATCTGAGATGCCATACAATTTAAGTATTTTAAATTACTACGAACGGCTGAAAGGGCTTATTTTAAAATAATTCTCGTATCAAATAGCCCAAGTACTAATTAGCAGAAAACACCATATTATATGCACATCTCTTGTTTTACTTCTCCGGAAATTCAAATCATACATGGCCTGTTTTTGCCCGTCAAATCTGATTTGAAGAACCGTAACTTCCAAAATAAGAAGTGCAACTATTCTGTCGCGCCATGGTTATAAATAGGGTTGTTCGTAGTGTCACTCATTAGAAGAGCATATGTTGAAAACAACTTCGCGACAACTAGAGAGGCCAAACACAAAGTTACCGAAATTTAGGTATCATTTGTATTTTGAAAAAAAAATTTAGATATCATTTGTATTTTGTTGTGAATCTAGAAGACCAAGACAAAATCGAGTGAACTCATTGTTGAGTATTGTTATACTACAGTCCACGTATAACATACTATGAGGACAGGGGATGTCGATTTCAACTGTGAGAGAACCGAAGCCTCAAACTTCAAATCCGAAATCGGGCAAAACTTTCGTGCCAACCCAATATTTTCACAGTTGTTTTGATGAAAACTGGAAATAAAGAAAAAATATTTTCAGTCACTGTGGCCGATGAGATCTACGGGGTTAAAAAAAGTGGAAGATTCGACGGATATCGGCCTCTATCGCTACGATTACTATACAAACGAGAAATTATTGGTGCGCGTTTTTCCCCACGAAATTGTCGTATTTGTGGTTTGCAAAAGGTGGATTTAGGAATATTCTATTCTGGTGAAATTGTGAACTGTCTTTAATGTTCTATCGATTAGTTGTTTATTTATTATGTGCAGTTACTGAATTTATTTTAAAAGTAGCAGTTGCAATTAGTGCCAATTTTTTCTCAGACTCTTCGAATGCCCGATGTGCCTGGCACCACGGACAAGTGACACTCGACTGTGAGTGGATCGAAGGTCTTCCTTCTCGGATGTGAAACGGACAAAACAACGAGCGACTGGGAGTGCGTTCATCAATTTCTTAGTATTAGTAACTAGAGTGGGTGGATGACTTGCAAGAATTTACTGGGAACAGAAGCTTTTGGAACCTTTCTGACGTAGAAGTGAGGCACATTTCAGGGTTGGGAAACTTTCGAAAGGCCCTTATGCGAGAAAGTGATTATACATCTTGAAACTTTTTAACGATGAAACTGGAACTAATTTTTTTCAAACGAAGATATTGTTTATTTTAAGTAAAAGTTTTTTTTAAAATTCCATTAACAGTGGTGAATGTAATTATTACTTTATTCAGATGTCTTCTAAACTACGTCTACGTCATCGAGACCAGTCAGTTTTTAAAAGAAAATAATTGTTCTCCACATTTATGTCTATCAGTGGGTATTTTTTTCCATGGAAATACAACATCTCATTCCCATTCTTCGTCCTGTTCCCGTACCGTAATCACCTAAATTAGCCATTGCAGACCCTTCCCTCGCTGATTTGGCCGCTTCAGCACTGATGAAATGCAAGAATGGAAAGAAGATTATGAGATCCCATCTGCCCAAGGCACTCATGTTCGTTTTTTTCTCTTTTTCCTGTTTGTATTTTTTTCCGGTAAACGCACTAAATTCCAAAAGTCCGAATTTTCAGTGACATGCACGTGGGACGTGAGAGTGCGTAGGAGTTTTACGTGAGCGAGATCGGTTAGTTTTTAAAAAAAATGTAATAATATATATTTATTTTTGTTTAAATATAGATACGTTTAAATACGTTATTTAGCTCCCTTCGAGGAAGAGTTCCTTTCATTTTCAGAGACTGCTCTAGCAGAACTGGAGAAGGAAGATGAGGATGAGGAGAGTGAACCAGTGATGAAGAGAAATCGAGTAGAGTAATGTAGAATACAGTTCAATAGTGGGATCAAATTTAATTTGTTGACGCTAATTTACATGTTTTATCACTTGTGTTTGTGAAATATGTGTTGTTGTTCGTTGTTAACCCTATTGTAACTTCGATGTTGTCTCTACATTAGAGAAATTTAACACTCAGTTACTGTAAGAATGGGAATAAAACGATTTTATCAAGTGATCTCGATTGTATTTCGATTGATGACTGTTAATTGATCAGTACCGAAGTACTTTTATTTACTGTATCATTTGACAGTAGCATAATAATATTTCATGAATTGCAGAATGTTGCTGCAAGTGAATGAGAAGATGGCGCATAAAGAACGGAGCTTGGCTATCGACAAATACGTGAGACTACAAATACGTGAGACTTGATGCCTTATGAGGAATCTTTGGCGAATCTTTTTTTAAATGACATCTTCAAAATTATTTTTAAAAAGTTATACACTGCAGAGATACTGCTTTCAATTGATTCAACAATGAAAGTGGTCATTCACGAATATTTTGTTGAACTGACGTATCACTGTGAGGAAATGGCTTTTGGTTTCCGATAAGAGTGTTTTAACGTCAGAGGAGTGCGCAAAAGAAACTGGAGGCAGAAGGATTCGAACCAACGTCCTTCCGCTAGCTAGAGGAATGCTCTACCACTGAGCTATACCCCCGATGACTGCGCTCCTCTATCTCGCACTATGCCTTTTGGGCGCCGGCCATGCCTTTCCTTTACATGTCTCTCGCTGAAATTGAGAAGGAAGATGAGGATGAGGAGAGTGAACCAGTGATGAAGAGAAATCGAGTCGAGTAATGAAACTCACTTCATTGGCGCTCATTTCTGTTATTGTTTTCTAAGAGTCTACAAACTCGAAATTTTGTTGTTCGTTTTGTTCAATGTTATCCCCGTTGTTAGCCTGCGTTGTCTCTACATTAGAGAAACTCTAATGACTAATCTGTTTTTCAAAAATTTGAATAAACGTGTTCGCCAAGTTATGTCAGGTTTAATTCGATATAAGACTGTTGACGTATCAGCATCAAATGTACTTGAATTTTCACAGTAATCACCTGCATAGTTTCTGAGGCACCTCAGAATGCTGGTGGTTTCGAATGCGAAGATCGGGAATGGAGATAACAAGTTGATGGCTGACAAATATGTAAGTCTTTTAATAATTGTCAAAACTAGGTTTTTTGTACGAATATTCTTGCGGGAGCGATGCTAATACTGTCATTGGTATGCGTGGAGCTTACCTGTATGCGATTCTTTATAGCGGCTGAATTACGACTCCGAATCTCCCACTGACCGTGCGGTTGAGAGAATGAAGGGGATAACGAGAGAATGAAGAGATCATGATCAGTAGGATTGACCACTCGAAATATCCTATGTTCGAGAATAATGGAAGATTAACAACAAACAAAGAACTGTTCCGGAACGGAGTCGAAACGCTTTGTTTTGACTTTTCGAGTGGTCAATTCTAATGATCAGTATTTGCCTATTCGATATTGTTGTTTTAAGTTCACTCTGGTCGGAAAATTGTATGTGATTGACGTGCAAGGAGAAAAATTCGATTCCCAATGTCCGATGCGAATTTACGAGATTATCAGTGAGATTTATTATTTTTAAATCTTTTTTTTTATTAAAATTATTTCAATTATATTTTTGCAGATGGCCGCAAGACGATTGAGGTGGACATTCACTACGCAGTAAGAATATTTTTTTGGTTTAATTCTGTCTTATTATGTAACTGTATCGGCAACCGTATCGGTTGTTTTTACGGGTGGGGGTGACAATTCCGCATCCGTATTTTCCGCAACGGCTTATAACTTTGCTCAAACTCGAGGAATATGTATGATTTTTTCCCCTGTTGGTTATTTGCTAACCTCCATCGATTCGGCTTGTTGCTGTATTTTTTCTGATCATTTTGAATTATGGGCTAATTAGCGAAATTTTAATTAGCTAATTAGTTAATTTGTGGGTTTGAAAGCCCTCGCGATTCTGATCATGATAACACTTTGGTGGAGTTATGCAGAAGGTATAGAGCAGTTATGAACCTCGTTGCGGAAATGTCGCGTTTCGCAATTGTCACCCCCCCCCATTTTTTACGGTATGCGCCGAATTATTCCTTACAGAAGGATCGCCCATTGGTTAATATGCGATGCAGCACGCTTGCATTTGTGTACAATGGTTAGTTTAAAAAAAACAATCTCAACGCCATTCTACTACCAATCCATACTTCCAGAAAGGAGTCAAGGCGGGAGTAGATTTAGGAAAAAAAGGATCTCTTATTCACTCACATTTTCTTCATCGGTCTATGGTTGGGAGTGTACACGAAATGAATAGATTCCAACCCGTGTTATAACGCGAGAGTATGTGTGGATCTGAGATGCTTCCTCTCACTACTATCCCTTATTTACCAATATTCCTTTTTCTGAATGTATTGTGTTTTATGTGAACAACGTTCCTTCCTGTATTTATGCTAATCAATTAGAAAAAGGTGAAGAATATTGAACGGCTAATTTCAGGCAGTGTTTATGTGTGGGAGAGTGATGAATACAACGATGGGTCTGCATTGGAGGAGAGGAGTTATCTGCACAAAGGAACACTTGGTGAGTTGGCAAACTTATCACCGACTAGGAAAAAATAATAAAATAATACAAAAATAATACATTAAATTTTCGTGCAAAAATACATTCGAATGTTCGAATTCGAAAAGATGTTGACTTCAGGTACTCCTATGTATCAATTATTCTGAATTTGGAACAAGAAATATTGTGCCCATTAACTAATAATGGATCCGCAACGGAACCATATTTTTGTCCTCGCCTGATTACAGAGTCTGACGGTTTCCACTGGGAATCCGTCGCCACAACTGGAGAGACACCGCATGAATTCGTTTGGGTTTCTGTCTATGATGCTTACGGTATGATCTACCGTGATTCTTAAAGGGACCTGGTACTGCAAATGAAGTGAATTTTAGATTAAAGAGAATTTTCTTCCGATTAGAATGAAAAAAAAACCGCATATTTTTAAGTTTAAAAAAAATAGTTATGAATTTTCAAAGGTCTCATTTTTGGTTGGAATGACCCGGCACTACTGTGTTTACCCGCTAAACACAGTAGCGCCGGGTCATTCTGGCCTGAAATGGTATCTTAGAAAATTCATAACTAATTTTAAAAAAATCGTAAAAATATGCGGGTTTTTTTGCATTCGAATCGGAAGAAAATTCTCTTTAATCTGAAATTCACTTCATTTGCAGTACCAGGTCCCTTTAAATGAATTCCGTTTCTTAAATGTGCTCGACCCCGAAGCCATGGAGTAAAGATAACCCTATCTAACCAAATCCCAGATGAATATTACAGTATATTGAGCAGTATCAAAATATAATTAAATTGAGTAATTTATTCTATATTTGAAAGAAAATGTAGTATACCATTCCTCCGAATCCTCTATGGAAATTTCAGAGTCGCGTCTCTACGCTGAAAATACTGATGCCGAGAACACCAACTCCATTTTCGTACTTGACATGAAAACGATGAGCTGGGAGAGAATTCAGACGATCGTTAACGAGGTGCCGTCTTAATGCATTCACAGTACCCCGTTATTTCAGCGCCCTCCATAAAGGGGTCAGGAAAAATGCTGATCACCTCAATTTTATGTCGATGAAAGTTTTGTTCAGGAGGTCGCGCACGCTCGAAGATCAGCCGATTCCACCTCATCGATATCCATTATTGGCGGCGGAAAATGGCACCTTTTCCTCAAGGAACACATTGTAAGCCGATCGTCATGATTGTTTTATTATTTAAAAAAGGCGGTAGAACAATTTTTCAAATTAAAATTTATTACAATTTTAAAATGATACGTTCATGCCATGGACTACTGGTGTGTGTACTCTCTTTCTAAGTGTCTCTTGTTTTGCCATGCTCTCTCGTCAGCGGAATTTGTGTTTAGCCGCGGAAAGTTTTATTATTTTGGATGAGTGTTTGTGAATTTGTAATAATATCCATAAGCAACTCAGTTTTAAACATTGGATGATTAACAATAATGAGAATTTTCTTGAGTATGTACCAAAATATAATGTGATAATGTTGATTATTACAAATTCAGAAACACTCGTCCAAATAAATAAAACGTTCCACTCTTAAACAACAGATACGGCTGCGAGAGAGTATGACAAAGTGAGAGACACGCCGAGGTATAGAAAGAGAGTACGCGCACTAGTAGCCCATTTCACGAACGGATCATTTTAAAATTGTAATACAGGTGCTTGATCTCCAAACATATCGTTGGAGTGTCGTCAGATCTCCAATCGATGCAGAATGCGTGTGGACCGCTTGTAAGTAATTTTTTTCCTTGCGTTGCTTTTTTCGTGTGATTTTCCTGAGACATAGCCTTTCAAATGTATTAATTTTCATTAACATATTTATTTTTGTCCGAGTTGATTACATTCACAGATTTTTTTCAATTTTATAAAAAAGAACTTTCAAAGATCTCTTTTGGGTGTGGACCGCTTGTAAGTACTTTTGCTTTCCATATTTTTACGAATATAAATTCATGAATCGATTTTCAGTCTCAGTCGCCCAGCAGGTCTTCATTATCGATCAATCGACTGACTCAACTGTATACCGGTTCAATTCCGAGATCAATCAATTCGAACGAGTGAGAAATTTTAAACTTGGCCCAATAAACAAATATTGTATACGAATCATTTGTTCACGGTTTACAAATGAATGCAAGACGAGAAAAAAACAATGACTGTTCTATATTCTTATTGAAAATCGATGTAATATTTCACAATCTTTCAGCTAAGAATTCGTTTGCCGGATGAATGTGACATACTGGAGAGATGGAAAGCTGTAGTGAGCGGATCGAGAGTGTTCTTACTCGGAGGAGGGACCAGTTGGAGGAACGTATGGTAAGAATTATTAATTTATTAAAGGGGACAGCCAGGGAATAAAAAGTAAGTTAAAAATAAGCTAAATGCTCAAAACCGCACATTTTTCCGATTAAAAAAAGTTGATCTCATTATGTCTGGGAGTGGGCAAAAACCTCAGAAATCCTATTTCTGTAGCAAAATCGAATCATCTGCAAGTTAAATAACTTTTTATACCTTTCGGGGAAATAGCGACGCATAATTAAAATAATTAATCGTATTAAGACTTTTAAAAATATTTTCCTATTGAGAATTTTAAAAATAATCTTATAAAATATATTTTCAGGGAAGTACAGCTCCAGCGCATCTGCGTCATAGAAAGCAGTGAGTGCCTCTATGGATCCCTATCTTCTCTCATTACTTTATTGGAGTTTTGGCTTCGATTTCATCAATATTAAGTCATAATTAGACATAAATAATTAGTCCATTTTCAGACCCTTCCCTCGCTGATTGGGCCGCATCCTCTCTCATGAAGTGCAAGAATGGAAAGAAGATTATGAAACAACTTCTCCCCAAAAACATCACGTCAGTTGTATTTCTATTTCTCACAAAGTTATTTTTTATCAACGGCGGGGCACATTTGAAATAATGTGTAGAATTATGTAGTTTATCCAGTTTCAATAGCCTGAAATTTCTCCAATTTATTTCTGGCGTGTATATCTTACATTCGACAACAACTGATTTGTCTCAGCGAGGACTACTTTGGAAGTGAGAGTGAGGAGGAAGAAGAAGATGATATATACGATGACGTGGCGGATGAATCAGACAATGAGGATGAACCAGTGGAGAAGAGAGCTCGAGTCGAATAATGAAGATAAAAATTGGATTAGGCGACTAAGATATTCTCTGTAATCCAGACAATTTTTCCCCTTTCAACTTTTCTCGTCAATCTCTCATCCATTTGTTATCTGGAGCAGTTCCTTTGTTTTATAAGTTCTAAATGTTATGTTCTTATACTTATCAAACATTCTTCCACTGCCACATTTTGACAATAATAAAGGCGTTACATAATGTAAATACTATTTTTTTGTTCTTTCGATTGAATGCTGTCAATGTATCAGTGCATGCATACTTCTCATTTCTTCTTTGTTTTCAAATATCGTTCTAAGGCACTCTTTCATCGTCCGACTTTCAGAATGCTCATCCTGTCCAATGAGAAGATCAGAAATGGAAAGAAGAAGTTGATGGCTGATAAGTATGTGAGTTATTTCGTGTTTTTTTTTAAATTGTCAGTTCGAATTTATTCTCTGTAAACGTGAGGGAGTGATTCTATCAGGTATATAAGCATTACTGGAATGCTTCTCTCGAGCGGATAAAATACGGTTCCGAATATTTTTTTTAATCCGCGTTGTTAGGAGTGGGAAGGAAATGAAGCGACACTGATCGGTGTTTCAAACTTTTTGTATCTCTTTTTCAGTTCACTCTCAACGACAAGCTTTACGTCATCGATATTCAATATGATAAATGCGATCCCCGATCCCCGATGCGAATTTACGAGATTATTAGTGAGTTCTGACTATTTCATTTTTAAAATATTTTAATCATTTATTTTTGTAGATAGTCGCAAGGTGATTGAGGTGGACGTCCACTATCCCGTGAGTAGATTTATGTTTCTTGCCAGAGCTGTGGTGTGCATTTCTTGCCTGTCGTAACGGCCGTTATTCGGCATGAGCTGTAGGGTTGGCCCGGCAAGTAAGGTCTCGAGATCTCGAAATGAGATAATTCAATTATCTCACTCCTTGCGAGAATAGTGAAAATCACTTCAAGACCTTGTTCCTTGGCAAGGAATGGGATGTCTGAAGTGTTTCAAAAGATCAGATCGATCGACCTTATTTGCATGATGATTTCAGCGATTACCATTTCGAAACGTGATTAGCCATCCATTTTCACCCTTATTTGTTGTAACGGTCGGCCGGGTGCGCGTTTTTTAGTCCCAAATATCATTTCCCATGTTGCCACTTCTAATACAATGACTCTACCGTTTTCCAGGCCAAGAAAAAGTAGAAAGCTTTTTTTATTGAAGAAAAAATCAATCGCTTATCGAGATCTCGAATTCTCGACAATTTCTCGATCTAACCGAGATCTAAACAAGGAATCGATTCTCCTCATTCCTCATCGAGATCATTTCACTTCATCCGAGAAAAATATCGGTCATTTTCCTTGACAAGCCAACCCTAATGAGCTGACGCCTTCTTTCCAGCACGAGCGTCCCTGGGTCAATATTCTCTCCTGCAGCACCCTTGCATTTGTGTACGATGGTTAGTTTAAAAAATTGAATTCTCTCGAAGAAATATCATAATTTTCGAGAAGGTAATTAGGGTAACCACAATTTAAATATGCGTAATTGAGTTCGGATCTCTTTATTTCAACGGTAGAGTGTGTAAAAATATTCATTATTTGAACATAGAATTGAGAAGTTAGCAGAAATATTCAACGAATAACTTTCCCTTCTCTCTTTACACTACTCAAAAAAGTAAATTCCTGTTATAAGCAATTTTACGATTAACTTCAGGTGCTGTTTATGTGTGGGTGTTTGACAACCCTGAGGATTATGAAGATGATAATGAATTCGAGGATAGAAGTTACCTGCATAAAGCCACACTCGGTGAGTATAATTTGAAAAAAAAACTCTGATTACTGTCTTCATATTGTTAGCTATCTTTCGCGTGCTGTTTCACAGTAGGATGTTTTGTTTATCAACCGAAAAATATTTAGAACAGGTGTTGTTGAATAAAATCAAGAAGGCATTTAGAGTTGCCCGCTCAACGATAACTTATGTGTTGTGTTATTATCAATTGTCTACAGTGTTTCTTTATTACAGAGTCTGATGGTTTCCACTGGACGACGATTTATACTACGGGAGAATCTCCGAATGATTTCGTATGAGTTTATGTCTACGATGAGCAAGGTATGCACTCAGAGAAAAATTACTTAGCTTAAATTACTTAGTTTCTGCATAGAAAGTGTGGAGAGCTTAAGTAATTTGAATGATTAACTCGCATGCATGGCGAAGTATTTTTTCTGTGAGTGTGCAATCTAATGTAGTACTATCTTTAAATTACTTAAGGGCAATGTATTCGTACTGAAATTTACTGAATCTGCCTTATGTAACGCTGGCCTAGCAGTGTTCTCCCGCGAGCCCAGCTCTAAGACGGGAAGTGCCTATACCTTTTACCTTTGCGGAAAAAGACCAATGAAAAGAATTGGATAATTTTTTTTCAGAATCTCATCTTTATGCTGAAACTACGGGCTCCGAGGACACAAACTCCCTTTTCAAATTGGACATGAAAACGATGAATTGGGAGAGCATTCAAACAGTTGCCAATCAGGTGCGAAAAAATAAAAATAATACATTTCCATAGTTTGCGATAATAGTTAAACGGAGAAATTCATTTCATTTCTATTTTTCGTGTCTTTTGTTCAGGACGTCGAAAGGGCTCGGCAATCGGCCGAATCTACAGAGTGCATATTCATCATTGGTGGTGGAAAATTACACTTTTTCCTCAACGAGCACATTGTCAGTTGATAGTTTCTATCATTTCTTCATTGTTTATATTTTAAAATTGCTGGAGCTGTTGTATTAAATGTGGAATATTGGCGTTGTTTTAAAGGGACAGCATTGAAAGAAGGATTTTTGTCAAAGTTTACGAGCCAATTTAATATTTTTTTATGTGATAAAGCACTATGACTGTGTGCGATATTTAGCTATGGTAGGCTTTGATTCCTTCTGAATAAATATTTTTGGCTGAAAAGTTATTGTTCACTTCTAGGATCCCGAAATTTGAATTTTTCGTCCAGGTTTCGGCGTCCCAAGAGGATTGCCGCTGTGGTCAGGAGTTATGTTGTGGAACACGCTGTACTTCGAAATTATTGGCTTTGGCTCGTAAATGGTCAAAATGGCTCTATAAATGTTGAGTGAAAAACCACATTTCGGAATGAACCAGAATTCGGTCCTAATAGTTGTTTTGCAACCTCCGAGGACAATCCGTGCCGACACAAACGTAATGCAATGGAAGGATGGAGTCTAACTTCATTGGTTGAAAAAAAAATTGATTTTTCGACCATTTTTTTCACTCATACCCATATCTTTGGCCCAGAAGCAGAACCAGGAAATAATCGTTGTTGCGAGCACAACATACATTTTCGTCCCTCGCACAATGCGGCTTATTGCGAAATATATAAACTGGCCAGAAATCGCTCTAAACTGGCCAGATCTATAGTGCAAGTCCCATAAAACTGGCCAGATTTGAATTGATTCTCACTAAACTCATCCTTCCGCGTATTTATCGATAGGCTTCGAGGGTCAAAACTGCCTCCTTCAAAAAATTGTTCACACACATTGTGTGCGTTATAAAATGTATGGAGCACAAGGTACTCAATCCACCCCGGTATGGACCCCCAGTTCTCATTGATAGCTCGCCGGGACCGGTGAGGGGGTTGTCGAATTTTACCGATCACGCCTCTTAAAGTTTTTGTAAGTACTGTTTTTTTGTGGAAATAGTATTAATTTCAGGTACTCGATCTCAAAACATACCATTGGAGTGTCGTCACAAGTCCGTCAATCTATGTAGGACACGTGTGGAGCGCTTGTAAGTACGGTATTCAAGCAGCAAAAAAATTTAAAATCGATATTAAAAATTTATTCTCAGTCACAGTCGCCGAGCAGGTCTTCATTATCGATCGTTCGCCCCCTAAGTCCACTGTTTATCGATTCGATCACGAGATGAATCAGTTCGAACCGGTGAGAATCTTTAATGTATACATTATTTTTGGGGGTGATAATTTTAAAAAAAGAATTATAAAATGTTCTCTCTTTCCGCTAAACATTCGCTTGCCTTACCATTGTGACATATTGGCGAAATGGCACGCTACTGTAAGTGGATCGAGAGTATTTCTACTCGGAGGAGGAGGAGGACCGAATGTGTAGTGAGATTTTTTTCAAAATTACATTAAATAAATTAAATATTCACGGCTGATTATATTCCTAAAAAAGTGGTTGCAGTGAAGTACAGCTCCAACGCATCTGCGTTCTCGAAACCAGTTCGTTTTTTTTATTGTTTCTTATTCGACACTTATAATCCGTCAGAAGTTCGCGAACTTTTCACGCATTTTTTCTTGCTCGTTTTAGGCTATTTTCTTTATAATTTGCGATAGGTCATTAGAGACGCATAAGAAACTACTAATGCCAAAGAATTTAACATGAAATATAAACTAGGGAATTAGCCGCACTTCTTAGAAGGTCGCGGAATTCTGCGAGCTGTTTTCACGCAGCTAGACAGCGACGAGAGCGTACGCCGAACGAGGAGAGGGAAAAGTAAGCTATGTTGTTGTTGTATTTCTGCACTCTCTCTGTTTACGTGCTCTCTCGTCACTATCTAGCTGCGTGAAAACAGCTCGCAGAATTCCGCGACCTTCTAAGAGGTGCGGCTAATTACCTAGTTTATATTGTTGGTTAAATTCTTCGGCATTAGTAGTTTCTTATGCGTCTCTAATGACCTAACGCAAATTAAGAGAGGCTCTTACTCAGTCGAATTGTTCTTGGCACAGCATGAAAAGTGCGTTGATGAGATAAACATGCCACGTTTTAGTGTGGCCGAGGCTGAGTTGAGGCATGCTATGAAAAAAGTGTGAAAACGCTTCTACGCCTCAGGGCATGACGTCAGGAATTTCCGGTTTTTCAAAAACTTCATCGAATGGCCTAGTGAGTGGTACCAATCGATTCCTCATAATATTCTAAGACTTTTTTGACTCCATGACTTTTTCGCCAATCTTTGATTTAAGCTTGGAAATTTCAAAAATATGTTTCGAAATTTAAATTTAAATATTTATGTGTAGTTTCCCTGAGGAAATGGCAAAATTTTATTTGCACAATACAATACTGTAACAATGATTGTTCAACTATGTAAAGGTCTTTTTGTATCGTGGCCCTAAAGGATGTTCAGTAGGTTGAAAACTGTCGTCCCCTTGGAATTATGGTGTGGCCTACAGCACTTTTCGTGCTGTGCCAAGTCACTGAACAAATATGTCGATCGAGTCAGATAGTCTCTCATTATAAGGATCGATTTTTTAGTTTATTAGTGATTGGAATTCTGCCGAAAATATGGCACCTTATTTGTGCCACGAAATAGTCGTCTTGTCTCGAGTCTCTTGTGAGAGGCGTGATATTTAAGAATCGATTTCACCATGTTTTTTAAAATTTCCAGACCCTTCCCTCGCTCATTTAACTTATTCTATTTTTCTTGATTTTGTTGATTTGAGTGGAAAAATCAAACTTGGTAAACTTTTATTGTTTTATTTTCAGACCCTTCTCTCGCTGATTGGGCCGCATCTTCTCTGATGAAGTGTATGAATGGAAAGACGATTATGAAACAACTTCTTCCCAAAACTATCACGTAAATTCTGTTTCTTATTTTTATAAACTATATTATTATTTTTAATCGAAGGAAGGACAAATCTTAGGCTAAAAAGAATAGTTTTTTCTACTCAATGTGTAGACATCTACATTTTTTCAAACATATTACCGGCGGTGAAAACGTATTTACATCTTTCATTTCAGTGAGGAGTACATTGGATCTGCGAGTGAAGAGGAGGAAGAAGAAGAAGATGAGGAGAAAATGGACGTCGAATCAGAATCGAAATCGGAATCAGAATCGGATGGGGAAGATGAACCAGAGGAGAAGAGAGCCCGAGTCGAGTAATGATGAAGAGGAGGGCATTTTTAGACGAAAAAGGAAGTTTCCATAACTCACAATATTTCATTCCTTTTGTTTCTGTTCTCTACTGTTATCGTTCATGTTGTTTCCCCATATTGTTTGTTAATTTTCTTCCCGTTTAGCAAGTAATGTTCATTTTCGTAAATGTCGCACTCAATTTGTTATCTGATTCATTTCCTCTCATTTTTCGTTCTTAAAATGTCAATGTTTTGTGTTCTTTTTTTCCGGTTTCAAGCATTAAATGACTTACACATAAATAAAGACGTGTTCCAAATACTGTAAATATTTTCTATCGATATAAGGCTGTCAATCTTTCAGCGTCTCCGTATTTCCCTTAAATTCTAATTAAGATTCTCCTCAAACATCTGACTTTCAGAATGCTCATTCTGTCCAACGAGAAGGTCAGAAATGGCAAGAAGAAATTGATCGCTGATAAATTCGTGAGTTTTCTCTTCTTTTCTTTCTTTCTTATCCAATTGTTAAACGGTAAAAAATGTTATTACCCTAACAAGAGCATCTTTCTCTCTCTCCAGCAAACATTTTTATCTTCAGTTTACTCTCGACGGGAAACTGTTCATAATGAATGTGCATGCATTCGATCCTCGAATGCCGATCCGAATGTATGAGCTTATCAGTGAGTTTAAATTTCTATTTGTTCTACTTCAAAACAATAGTTTTAGATGGTCGCAAGGTGAACGAGGTGGGAGTCCACTACTCTGTGAGTTTGTTTCAACAATTTTGTAGCATTAATTGTTTTACGGTATACGGTGTTTATTACAGATCGGAATACCGTGGATTAATATGTTTGTAAGTTCCAGCGCTTTTGTGTACGAAGGTCAGTCACCGTTTAATTTTTTTCTTTTTTTCGCTCTCTTTATTTCTCCAGAATCATTCGGAAAAAGTAGGGCAAAATCAACTTTACTCCTAATTTTGATTTTAGTCTTCATTTACCTTATTTCAAGAATACAAAAGTCGTTAGTCTGGTCCATTCTTCATTTGTGTGATTTCACCATTTAATTCCCATTCGTCTCTTCATTTCATTTGTCCATCTTTTTTTGAGTACGTGAGCTAATCATGAGGAGACTTATCTTCTTGAAAGTTAACATATATATAAAACAATTAATAAAACGCGTGATTTTGAAAGGGAAATGTCAGGTGCTGTGTACATTTGGGCCTTCGACAGCCCAGATGATTATGAGATCTCTGATGATGAAGAATTCGATTATGATGAGATCGAGCAGCGTTGTTATCTGCATAGGGGAACACTCGGTGAGACCATCCCTTTTTCACCAATCTTTATGGATTGTTCTCACTAAAGCCAGCATGAGAAAAAGTTACAACACCTTTCACCTGTGTTAGAATCAATATATTTTTATTGTGCGTGGATGGAGTTAGTGTTAGTGTTGGTAATTTGAGTCCTTCTCGTGAGCTCAACAGCGTGCGGTTGAAAGCGGAATGAATCCTTCAAAAATTAAAACTTAGCGAAGGACGAAATGAGTCCCTGGTAGAAGGAAAAATGAGGATCAAATAAGGAATAACATTGAAAACACTAACTACGTTTGCCACTAGAACCGTACAACGATGGAACGCACTTCCGGGAGAAATTGTGAATAGCTCGCCAAATGTCTTCCGATCTCATATCTTGAACTTGCCGTCTATCTCTTTCACGTCAGAGTCTCTCTTACGACTCTGATTTGCCCTGCCCCGCTGCACCCCCCTAAATCCTGCCCCCTCTCCCACAACAACCGAATCGTCTGGAGACGACGGACCTCTGCCAACTACTATAACGACGATCAACGACACATAAACGAAGCTAATAGCCCTCTGGCGGAATAAAAAATTGTAATTGTAATTGTAATTGTAACTAGAGTTCTAATCGAATTTTATCCTATATAATTTGGTTGCAACACCTACAGCTATTTCAAGTGTACTGTAAGTTAATTATGGTGAAATCTATAATAGGTATGGCTTTTTCGCTTCCTTAGCTTTGAATCTTTTTTTATATACTTTTTTATCTTTTTTTTTCGTTTTCAGAGTCCGATGGATTTCACTGGACTACAGTTGCTACTACAGGAGAAGCTCCGCAAATGTTTTTCGGCTATGTTGCGGCCTATGATTCGCATGGTATACATAGTTTATAAATTTAGAAACACTCGTCCGAATAAAGTGTTCCGGTGATGAACATAGTGATGACAGTGATAGTGTTTGCGAAGCCGAGATATAGAGAGAGACGTATCATTTTAATATTGCAATAGTAATAAGCTATCGTTAGACCACTAAAATATTATAACATTTTATCTTGAATATCGTTTATAATCTTATTACAACTTAAAAAATACCCGAAATGCGTGCTGTACCTCGGCGTATCTCTCGTTTCACACACATCTCGCCTTTCGTATTCCGTGTTAGCACCGGAACGTTTCATTATTTTGGACGAGTCTTTGTGAATTTTTTATCCAGAATCTCGTTTCTACGCGGGAGACGGAGACGAGTGCCGTTTTATATTCGTGCTGGATATGAAGAAAATGCATTGGGAGAAGATTCTGACGGTCTTCAGCGAGGTTAGATATTCATTCATTTAGATAGTTCAGAGCACATCTATCAGAAAAAAATGCACTTTATTAAAATGTTCATTAATCTATAAACTTAAATAGGAGGCACAAAAGGATCAAGATGTCGCGGACGGGTCGGTTTGCATCATTGGTGGCCGTAAATTGCACATGTTCATTTACGATCACCACGTCAGTTTATTTTTAATATAAAGAAAACATAAATTTAAAAAAAGAATCTTTAGCAGAAAATCAAAAAGTTAAATATTCTTCATAATCTCAATTTTTTTCTAAAATTCTAAATATTCCTTTCTCAATTAGGAAATGCAAACGTCTGTCTGTGCGTTTTTTTGTATGTCCGTCCGTAACGCTCCGGATTTTTCCTATAAACCATTTCAAAACCTTTTGTACATGATAACTGAATAAAATTACATTAACATTTTACAAAATGTTAATCAATAATTTCATAGCCCAGTCGGTAGCGGGCGCGAAACGCTCATATTCACCTTAAATAGCTAAGCATACTTTTGATTAATAGTTGAAACTGCAAACTAATATCATTGACAGGTTCTCGATATCGATACGTACCATTGGAGTATCGTTAGAACTCCATCTGTGGATGCCGAGAATATCTACTTAACCTGTCAGCTTTTTTTTCCATTTCTATTTTTTTGCTTGGGGTAAAATACATTTCATTGTTAATTTTCAAAACAAAATCCGTAATTTTCAGTCACAGTCGCTGAGCAGCTCTTCTTTATCGATAAATCGTGTAACTTCACAGTTTATCGATTCAATTCCGATATCAATGAATTCCAAAAGGTGAGAAGACACTGAGAACCTCTTGTATATCATACATTTCAGTGCATGATCATTATTTCTTTACTTTTCTCATTTGTTACTCGATACGAGTGAGATGTTATTAGGAAAAGATCAAAAAATCGAAATTTATAAAACTTTCCGCTGATAAAACGTTACAGAGAAATTGTGGTGAGAGAGCATCACAAATCGAGACACTACTTGGTATAGAAAGAGATTGCACACGCCATTGCATGAAAATATTATTTTTTAATCGTTCAGGTAAACATTCGCTTGCCCGACGAATGTGGTGTTTATGAGA
Organism: Pristionchus fissidentatus; assembly: GCA_036245785.1. NCBI lineage: Eukaryota > Metazoa > Nematoda > Chromadorea > Rhabditida > Neodiplogasteridae > Pristionchus > Pristionchus fissidentatus. The sequence continues at coordinate 32,207,708 of BTSY01000003.1, read as the reverse complement.
GTTGGGATGTGGCAGTGAGTGCATCTAGAATATTCCTGTTGGGAGGAGGAAACGGGTATAAATTAAGGTGAGTATAATTCAATTACTAAGTTATGCGAATCACCATTCAGTCAATCTCATCTTTGAATGATAGTTAATGCGATCACACAATATTCACTGCATCTTTTTAGTCGCATTACGTAGAAAACAGATATTTAAATCACATTTTCACTCTTTTCACCCTTGTGACATCATTTTCTCCCGATTCGGCTCACGAAAAATTCAGTCTTGCATCTAGGTAATAGTGGCTAGGCAAAAGAAACAGTAAGATTTAAAAAAAATCTTAAAATAACTATTTTCAGCGGAATGTTGCACATCTGCGTTATCGAAACCAGTGATTTTTGTTTCATTTAACTTATTCTATTTTCCTTGATTTTGTTGATGTGAGTCGAAAAATCAAACTTTTTGAACTTTTATTGATTTATTTCCAGACCCTTCGCTCGCTGATTGGGCCGCTGCTTCTCTGATGAAGTGTATGAACGGAAAGAAGATTATGAAAGAACTTCTTCCCAAAAATATCAGGCAAATTCTCTCATTCTTATCTTATTTTAATATAAGGACGGATAAATCTTAGGCATAAAATTGGGCGGTGTAGTTTCTCTGTTCGAAGACATCACTTCAAATTTCTAAAATCCGGGTATAGATTATTAAATAACGTAATCTCTCATTTCAGTGAGGAGTACATTGGCTCTGAGAGTGAGGATGAAAATGATGATAATGATGAAGATGAGGAGGAAGAAGATGATGAAGAAGATGAGGAGGAAATGGACGACGAATCAGAATCGGAATCGGATGATGAAGATGAACCAGAGCTGAAGAGAGCTCGAATCGAGTAATGATGAACAGGAGGACATTTTCAGACGAACAAAAATGTTCATTAATCCAAAAAAAATCTCGTCTATTGTCTCTATTCACTACTGTTGCCAATCACGTTGACTTTCAGAATGCTTATTCTTTCAAACGAGAAGATCAGAAATGGCAAGAACAAATTGATCGCTGACAAATACGTCAGTTTTTTTCTTCTTTTTTTTTTCTTTCTTATCCAGTTGTAAAACGGGTAAATTTCATTATAATGACAATAAGATAATTATATTGGAATTTACCCGTATTACAATTGTATAAGAAACGGGAATGATGCGAACACTTTTATAACACTAACAAGAGCATGTTTCTCTCTCTCCAGCCGACATTTTTTTCTTCAGTTTACTCTCGACGGGAAACTGTTCATAATGAATGTGAATGCTGGACAATTCGATCCTCGAATGCCGATCCGAATGTATGAGATTATCAGTGAGTTTAAATTTATATTTGTTCTACTTCAAAACCATCTTTTTTAGATGGTCGCAAGGTGAACGAGGTAGGAGTCCACTACTCTGTGAGTTTGTTTCTGTAATTTTGTAGCATTAATTGTTTCACGGTACACGGTGTTTATTCCAGATCGGAATACCGTGGATCAATATGAGTGCAGTTCTAGCCCTTTTGTGTACGAAGGTCAGTCAGCGTTTTATTTTTTTCTTCTTTTTTTCGCTCTCTTTATTTCTCCAGAATCATTCGGAAAATTTACAGCGAAATCAACTTTACACGTAATTTTGATTTCGGTCTTCGTCCCCCCTTTTCTAGAATACAAAATTTATAAGAGAGGAATCGCGAGAGACTCGAGCTCATCGGCCATAGCTGGGACGAAATTTATGATTTTTAATTTGGCTGAAAACATAGCATAAGGTACTACAAGCATCCCTCTATCGAATAGCGTTTCAGAATTTTTTTTTTAAATTTCGTTTTCGCGTGAAACACAAATGAACCTGGTGAGTCGGTAACTTTTTCGAGAAATAGCAAAGTTTGAAAAATCATAAATATTTTCAAAGTAAAGATAGAAATCCTCGGTTTGGTGTGTTACATAGATATTTGACTTGGCTTGTTTACCAACCGCTCGAAGTCATTCCTGGTTCGTGCGCCGAAGCGGGGTGGTTGTTTTTGCAAAAGTTGAGCTAACTTTCTTAAAAGTCAAAAGTACTGGTTCACTCTAAGAGATGTTCTGGTGAACATAGTTAGTACTTACTCCAGTATAAATATGGGCGAAATCGGTCCATGCGTTGTAAAGATGGGATGAATTATGTGAAGTCCTCCAAGTGTAACTATTATTCGTGAATAATAATTCTTGATCTTTTTAGGTGAAAACAATGTAAAATTAGTAGAAAACAATATTCAGGCTGTTTTTGAAATTTTTTATTTACAAGTTTTTTGAGGAAAAAAATGAAAAATTGTCAACTTCGATTTTTGGATTTGCTGAATGTCTGAAATTTCGAAGTCGATATGAATCTTAAACATCTTCATAATATTAGATATACTCGCAGGAGGAAGATCTGTCCGTTATTTGCAGAGTATTGAACTTTTCCGCACTGAATTCACAACTTGCAAGCGAAATTTTTCTACGAACATTAGAAGCAGTCCAATTCCTTCCACACTTCATCATGACATTCTTCATTATAGGTAGACCAATTTCCTTTTTGGAAGTGAGAGTCTATCTGTTCGTAGAAAAGAGTTACTGCGCCTAGAAAATCGATTATAATGCGAAAAGCGCGTGCTCTAGCTTCTCTCGCACTCTCTCAATTCCCCACGCTCTCTCGCCTTGGTTCGGGCCCCGAGCTGGGCAGAAATCTTTTGCTAAGCCTCTATGTTATATAAATTACGTAAATTCAGCCCACAAACCCTGGTGATGAATCAGAGGAGTACTGGCCAAGATTTCTGCCCAGCTCGGGGTCCGAACCAAAGCGAGAGAGCGTGGGGAGTTGAGAGAGTGCTAGAGAAGCTAGAGCACGCGCTTTTCGCATTATAATCGATTTTCTAGGCGCAGTAACTCTTTTCTACGAATAGATAGACTCTCACTTCCAAAAAGGAAATTGGTCTACCTATAATGAAGAATGTCATGATGAAGTGTGGAAGGAATTGGACTGCTTCTAATGTTCGTAGAAAAATTTCGCTTGCAAGTTGTGAATTCAGTGCGGAAAGTTCAATACTCTGTAAATAACGGACAGATCTTCCTCCTGCGAGTATATCTAATATTATGAAGATGTTTAAGATTCATATCAACTTCGAAATTTCAGACATTCAGCAAATCCAAAAATCGAAGTTTTTTTTTTAATTTTTTTTTTTTTTTTTAATTTTTCATTTTTTTCCTCAAAAAACTTGTCAATAAAAAATTTCATAAACAGCCTGAATATTGTTTTCTACTAATTTTACATTGTTTTCACCTAAAAAGATCAAGAATTATTATTCACGAATAATAGTTACACTTGGAGGACTTCACATAATTCATCCCATCTTTACAACGCATGGACCGATTTCGCCCATATTCCTCCACTTATAGGAAATCAAAATGTCTGTCTGTTTGTCTGTGTGTTGGATTTTTTTTTCCGTGCGCGTGACGGACATTTTTTTCGCACATTTTTCGCTATAAATCGCTTCTATCTCAAGCAATCTTCTCAGATCCTTTTGCATACGATAACCCATCAGAAAACATTTCAAAATTTATTTACAAAAAATCGATAATTTCATGGCCAAGTCGGTAGCGAGCTCGAATTCAAATCCGAGGGTCTCAGGTTCGATCCCCGCCGGTGCATAGTCTTTTGCCGCATTTTTTGCAAGTGTAACAAGTGGCTTAAACCCATTTCTGAGTAACGAGAAGCATATTTGGGCATCTTTTGCCGAGTTTAAAAGTGAATTATCGATTGATTTAACTTTATTTCACTCGACTTCGTGAAATTTTCGCACATTTCGTTGCAAATCAATCCACATGCCGGCAAACCTCATTGGAAGGGGTTTGGCACGAGAGAGCAAGGGACATCGAGAGGAACTCTCTCACTTTGGAACACACTCTCGTCCTTGACCCCTTTCTGGAGGCTCGGAATCGTGTATTGGGAAGCGTTATAAATCGCTTCAAAATCTCCTTGGATCCTTTTGCATATGATAACAGACCAAAATATATTTCGAATTTTACTAATCTTAATTCGCCAAATTCATAGCCAAGTGGGTTTCGCGCTTCACTAGCAACCCGAGGGACGCAGGTTCGACCCCCGCCGCGGGCAAAACGTTTGCCGCATTTTTCGCAAGTGCCAGAAACCGTTCTAACACGTTTTTGAGTACAGTGAAACACGTTTTCACCTGTTTTGCTGAGTTTTAAATGAAAAATCGAAAATTTCGAAAAGTTACTAATTGATTCGCAGAGCGTGGGGGACCATAGGAAAAGTATTTTGCGATGTTGGAAACGTGTCAGAACGTTTTCTATTTAAATGCACTGCATCTTGCCTTTCCGTTGAGAAAGGCTCGTGAGGCTGAGGCGATCGAAAAAAGTTGCCACGGAGCCACGAAGTGGCGTAGTGGCTACTTTTTTCGATCGCTCTCAGCCTCACGAGCCTTTTGCAACAGAATAAGCCAGTACTCTTTCTAGAGATTAACATTCCCCAACATACTAAATTCCCCCTGGACCGTATTTGGAGCCGGCTACCGAGTCCTCCTCTCTGGATCAAACCTCAAGAAAGCTACCGAACTCCCCCTGAACCGTACCTGAAGAAGGCTACCAAGGTCCCCCTGGACCGTACCTGGAGCATGCTACCGAGCTCCCCCTGGACCGAATCTGGATCCAGTGACCGAACTCCCCCTGGACCGAACCTGGAGCCAGTGACCGACCTCCCCCTGGACCGAACCTGGACCCAGAACTATGCATAGAGCGTAGTGTACGCATAGAGCGTAGTGTACGCATAGAGCGTAGTGTATTTAACCTCAACACATCCCGGCTAGTTTATACTGGAGTAAGTACTAACTATGTTCACCAGAACATCTCTTAGAGTGAACCAGTACTTTTGACTTTTAAGAAAGTTAGCTCAACTTTTGCAAAAACAACCACCCCGCTTCGGCGCACGAACCAGGAATGACTTCGAGCGGTTGGTAAACTAGCCAAGTCAAATATCTATGTAACACACCAAACCGAGGATTTCTATCTTTACTTTGAAAATATTTATGATTTTTCAAACTTTGCTATTTCTCGAAAAAGTTACCGACTCACCAGGTTCATTTGTGTTTCACGCGAAAACGAAATTTAAAAAAAAATTCTGAAACGCTATTCGATAGAGGGATGTTTGTAGTACCTTATGCTATGTTTCAGCCAAATTAAAAATCATAAATTTCTATGTCCCGGCCATGCTCGAGTCTTTCGCGATTCCTCTCATAAGTAGTCGTTATTCACGCTGATAGGGTTAGTCTGGTCCATTCTTCGTTTGTGAGACTTCATCATTTAATTCCCATTCGTCTCTCCATCTCATTTCTCCATCGTTATTTTGAGTACGTGAGCTAATCATGGGGGACTTATCTTCTTGAAAGTGTAGATATTTATAAAACAATTAATAAAATGCGTGATTTTAAATCGGAAATGTCAGGTGCTGTGTACATTTGGGCTTTCGACAGCCCAGATGATTATGAGATATCTGATGATGAAGAATTCGATTATGATGAGATCGAGCAGCGTTGTTATCTGCATAGAGGATCACTCGGTGAGACCATCCCTTGTTCACCAATGTGTATGGGTTGTTCTCGGCCAGTCTGATGACGAAAGAGTATGTCAAATGAAGAGACATCGAAGCAAACACTAAAGCCAGCATAAGAAACAGTTACAATATCTTTCAACTGTGTTATAATCATTATATTTGTTATTGTGCGTGGATGGAATAGTGTTAGTGTTGGTATTTGAGTCCGGTGAAAAGTTAATTATGGTGAAAGATACTAACATTTTTCGTTTTCAGAGTCCGATGGATTTCACTGGACTACAGTTGCTACTACGGGAGCAGCTCCGCAAATGTTTTTCGGCGATGTTGCGGCCTATGATTCGCATGGTATGCATAGATTACAAATTCACAAACACTCGTCCGAAGTAATAAAGTGTTCCGGTGATGAATATAGTAATGACAGTGATAGTGTTTGCGAAGCCGAGATGTAGAGAGAGATGTATCATTTTAATATTGCAATAGTAACAAGCTATCGTTAGACCACTAAAATATTATTTTATTTTATCTTAAATATACTTTATAAAACTTATTACAACTTAAAAAACACCCGAAATGCGTGCTGTACCTCGGCGTATCTCTCGTTTCACACACATCTCGCCTTTCGTATTCCGTGTTAGCACCGGAACGTTTTATTATTTTTGACGGGTCTTTGTGAATTTTTTATCCAGAATCTCGTTTCTACGCGGGAGACGGAGACGATTGCCGTTATATATTCTTTCTGGATATGAAGAAAATGCATTGGGAGAAGATTCTGACGGTCTTCAGCGAGGTTAGATATTCATTCATTTAGATAGTTCACAGCACGTCTATCAGAAGAAAAAGAAATGCACTTTATTAAAATGTTCATTAATCTATAAACTTAAATAGGAGGTGCAAAAGGATCAAGATGTCGCGGACGGGTCGGTTTGCATCATTAGTGGCCGTAAATTGCACATGTTCATTTACGATCACCACGTCAGTTTTTTAATATAAAGAAAACATAAATTTAAAAAGAATCTTTACCAGAAAATCAAAAAGTGAAATATTCTTCATAATCTCATTTTTTTTCTAAAATTCTTAATATTCTTTTTTCAATTAGGAAATGCAAACGTCTTTCTGTCCTTTTTTTTGTATTTCCGTAACGCTCCGGATTTTTCCTATAAACCTTTTCAAAACCTTTTGTATATGATAACTGAATAAACTTACATTATAATTTTACAAAATGTTAATCAATAATTTCATAGCCCAGTCGGTAGCGGGCGCGAAACGCTCGTTTTCACCTTAAATAGCTAAGCATAATTTTGATTAATATTTGAAAGTGTAAACCAATGTTGATGACAGGTGCTCGATCTCGATACGTACCACTGGAGTATCGTTAGAACTCCATCTGTGGATGCCGAGAATGTCTTCTTAACCTGTTAGCTTTTTTTCCTTTTCTATTTTTTGCTTGGGGTAAAATACAATACATAGTTAATTTTCAAAACAAAATCCGTAATTTTCAGTCACAGTCGCTGAGCAGCTCTTCTTTATCGATAAATCGTGTAACTTCACAGTTTATCGATTCGACTCCGATATCAATGAATTCCAAAAGGTGAGAAGATACTGAGAACCCCTTGTATATCAAACATTTCAGTGAATGATTATTCCTCCACTACTAGGGAATTGAAATGTCTATCGGTTTGTGCGTGCGTGCGTTTGTTTTTTTTTGTCCTTTCATGTCCGCGTGAAGGACATGTTTTCCGTTGTAAATCGCTTCAAACTTACGCAATCTGCTCAGATCCTTTTGCATATGATAGCCCATCACGAAAAATATCGAAATTAATATTTTAAAAATCGATAATTTCATGGCCAAGTCGGTAGCGAGCTCGAATTCAAATCCGAGGGTCGCAGGTTCGATCCCCGCCGGTGCATAGTCTTTTGCCGCATTTTTTGCAAGTGTCTAATGTGGCCCAAACCCATTTTTGAGTAACGAGATTCACATTTGAGCATCTTTTGCCGATTTTTGAAATGAAATATCGATTGATTTCACTTGATTTCACGCGATTTCATGAATTTTTCGCACATTTCGTTCCAAATCATTCCTCATGCAGGCAATCTCGCAGGAATGGAGTTAAAAGGAGAGTGCAAGGGAAATTGAGAGTGACTCTCTCACTTTCGCACACTCTCTCGCCCCTGACTCCTTTCTGGAGGCCGGAATCATGCATCCGGAAGCTTCCTAATAAATCGCTTTAAAATCGCTCTATCTTCTCGGATCCTTTTGCATACGACAACAGACCAAAATCCCTTTAAATTTTTGCAATATTTAATTGACCAAATCCATAGCCAAGTGGGTTACGCGCTTGACTTATAATCCGAGACCCCCAGGTTCGAACCCCGCCGCGGGCAAAACGTTTGCCGCATTTTTCGCAAGTGTCAGAAGCCTTTTTAGCACGTTTTTGAAACACGTTTTCACCTGTTTTGCCGAGTTTTAACGTGAAAATCGAAAAGTTACAAATTGGTTCGCAGAGCGTGGGGATCACAGGAAAAGTGTTTTGCGATATCGGAAACGTGTCTGAACGTGTTGTAACACGTTTTAAAGTGAAAATCGAAAATTTCGAAAACTTTTCAAATGATTCGTAGAGCGTAGCGTTTCCGTTTCGAAAGGCTCGTGAGGCTGAGAGCGATCGAAAAAAGTGGCCACGGAGCCACGAAGTGGCGTAGTGGCAACTTTTTTCGATCGCACTCAGCCTCACGAGCCTTTTGCAACGGAATAAGCCAGTACTCTTTCTAGAGATGAACATTCCCCCAACATACTGGACCGAACTCGGAGCCGGCTACTGAGTTCTCCTCCCTGGACCGAACCTGAAGGAGACTACCGAGCTCCCCCTGGACCGAACCTGGAGCAGGCTACTGAGCTGCCCCTGGACCGAACCTGAAGTAGGCTACCGAACTCTCGCTGGACCGAACCTGAAGGAGACTACCCAGCTCCCCATGGACCGAACCTGGAGCAGGATACTGAGCTGCCCCTGGACCGAACCTGGAGCAGGCTACTGAGCTGCCCCTGGACCGAACCTGGAGCAGGCTACTGAGCTGCCCGTGGACCGAACCTGAAGTAGGCTACCGAACTCTCCCTGGACCGAACCTGGAGTAAGCTTGCGAAATCCCCCTGGACCAAACCTGCACCCAGAACTATGCATAGAGCGTAGTGTACGCATAGAGCGTAGTGTATTTAACCTCAACACATCCCGGCTAGTTTCTTTACTTTTCTCATTTCTTACTCGATACGAGTACGATGTTATTAGCAAAAAAAATAAAAAAAATCGAAATTTATAAAACTTTCCGCTGATAAAACGTTACAGAGAAATTGTGGGAGAGAGCATCACAAATCGACTAGGTATACAAAGAGAGTACACACTTTATTGTATGAAAATATTATTTTTTAATCGTCCAGGTAAACATTCGCTTGCCCGATGAATGTCGTGTACTTAAGGCATGGAGAGTGGCAGTGAGTGGATCTAGAATATTCCTGTTGGGAGGAGGAAACGGGTATAAAGTAAAGTGAGAATAATTCAATTACTAAGTTATGCGAATCACTGTTCAGTAAATCTCATCTTTGAATGATAGTTAATGCGATCACACAATATTCACTGCATCTTTTTAGTCGCATTACGTAGAAAACAGATATTTAAATCACATTTTCACTCTTTTCACCCTTGTGACATCATTTTCTCCCGATTCGGCTCACGAAAAATTCAGTCTTGCATCTAGGTAATAGTGGCTAGGCAAAAGAAACAGTAAGATTTAAAAAAAATCTTAAAATAACTATTTTCAGCGGAATGTTGCTCAAGCACATCTGCGTTATCCAAACCAGTGAGTTTTTGTTTCATTTAACTTATTCTATTTTCCTTGATTTTGTTGATGTTAATAGAAAATCAAACTCGGTCATAGCTCTAAAAGTGGATTGAATTCAACCTGACAGATTCGGGTATAAAGCGATTACCTAGAGCCGAGATACCCACACTGTTTTGTAGTTACCATTGCCCCAATCAATTAAAAACCTGAGGCGAATTGTGAAAATCTGCGGCACTCGGAAATAAACCTGCCCGACTGTCAAAAATGCATTTCCTAGTGCAAATTTATTTCGCGAAAAAAACGTACCCTCCCGTGTAGCGACCCAGTAAGCGATATTTTTGTTAGAAAGAGGACCATCAGAGGAATCGAAAAAGCTAAAGACCGGCACGTTTTTCTTCCTGGAAAAATTCTAGTAAAAATAATTTAAACCCGTCGATTTGACTTTTTGACCTATGAACTCGGTAAACCTTTATTTTTTATTTCCAGACCCGTCCCTCGCTGATTGGGCGGCTTCTTCTCTAATGAAGTGCAAGAATGGAAAGAAGATTATGAAAGAACCCAAAAATATCACGTAAATTCTGTTTCTTATTCTTATATTATTTTTAATATAAGGCGGATAAATATTAGGCATAAAATTGGGCGGTGTAGTTTCTCTGCTCAATTTGAAGACACCACTTCAAATTTCTAAAATCCGGGTATATCAGGCTGGTAAGAAAGTCTTGTCCGATTTGAGGTGTGCACTTTAAGCTTTCGTTTTTCGGTCAGCGTAGATTAATAGGCCTTGTATGCAAGGTATGTTGTAGGGGCACTAGTGAATAACTACTTTCAACTTTGGTGTTACTTGACGCTCCCTCGAATCCTTAGATATGGTAAATTGCAAAGTATCTGATGTGGAGGTGAAAATGTGAAAAATAAGGAAGTGGCTTTCTTTTCGTGGAGAATTTTTCGAACATGCTATGCTTAGAGCCACTTACAGTGCCAACAGTCCTCTTTCATATTATTGTAAGAACAAGCCGCTGCTACACTTAGTTTAGAAGTTATGGTCTTCCAGATATGGCGCGCTCAGAAAAAGTAGTGTGCGGATGATTTCAAATCACTGTGTCCAATGCAAAGCTATCGAGATGTAATGAAGTGCAATTTATTCACTGGCATTATGACTAACTGCAACTGCGGTTCTTTCAAGTTATGTAATTCCCAACTTTTTGAAACTCAAAAAATTCACAAAAGTCGAAATTCGCTTAATTTCGGCTAAACTCCACTTTTAGATACCCTATTCGATCATGTGCTCTGTCGAAGTAGGAAGAGATCAACCAACGCCCTATTAATCAATAATAGTAATTGACTTTTCCTGCGTAATGAGCTATCAAACTGATTGATCCGATCTTTCATAAAATTGTGGCACTTTGCCAATCCTCGTTTTCGATCTCGAATTTCGGTCCTCACATGAATTCACTGCCAGTTCACTGGTATGACCTCCCATGTCAAAGTGCGTATTAGCATTCTAACCGTCATAGGTGCACTTCTAAACCATAGGGAAATCAAAATTCAATTCCTTCCGAGACCTCTGAAAATTGAAAAAAAAGTTTTTGTCGTGGTGTGTCGCTCACAACACATATTTTTGAGACATCGCTTCTGACTAGACCGTAAAGGGAGTCCGGCCTTACTGCCCTTCCTGCGTTCAGTGAAGGTCACCCATCCAGTAGATAGGTTACATGGGACCCTGCATCTGTCCGCTATAGAGCAGCATGTCGAATAATGTGTAGAGTCGAAACTTATCCGGCGACACTTTGCCATTCCCATTTCTTGAAAGAATGAACATCCAGACATGAGGAAGTGAGCAACAAAAAGAGGAATACTCACTACATGTAACGTTACTAGAGAGAGTTAGCCAGAGAACTTAGAAATAAAGAGAAGAAGATTTTTCTGAAATTTCAAAATCGGACAAGACTTTCTTACCAACCCTATAGATTATTAAATAACGTAATCTCTCATTTCAGTGAGGAGTACATTGGCTCTGAGAGTGAGGATGAAAATGATGATAATGATGAAGATGAGGAGGAAGAAGATGATAAAGAAGATGAGGAGGAAATGGACGACGAATCAGAATCGGAATCGGATGATGAAGATGAACCAGAGCTGAAGAGAGCTCGAATCGAGTAATGATGAACAGGAGGACATTTTCAGACGAACAAACATGTTCCTTAATCCAAGAAAAATCTCTTCTATTGTCTCTGTTCAATACTGTTATCAACCACGTTGTTGTATCCGTTTATTTGTTTAATTCTTTCCTTCCACAAACGAACGGCCATTTTCGTAAATGCCACAGTGAATTTAGTGAATGGTCCAGTTCATCTCGTTTTTCGTTTTTAATGCCACTGTTTTGTGTTCTTTTTTCCGGTTTCAATCGTTAAATGACTTACACTTTTTTTAAAATACTGTTAATATTTTCTCTTGATCAGATGCTGTCAAGTTGTCAGCGTTTCCGTACTTTCACTTATATTCTAAATATCGATTAAGATTCTCCTCAAACTTCTGACATTCAGAATGCTTATTCTTTCAAACGAGAAGATCAGAAATGGAAAGAAGAAATTGATCGCTGACAAATACGTCAGTTTTTTTCTTTATTTCATATCCAATTGTAACCTTTAAATTGTTATTGTGAGAATAGTCCATGTGAACGGGAATTATCGTAACACTGTTAGCACCCTAACAAGAACATGTCTACAGCCCACCTATTTCAGTTCACAATCGATGGGAAACTGTACGTCATCGACGTTCAACTGGAAGAATGCGATCCCCGATTGCCGATGCGAATTTACGAGATTTTCAGTGAGTTTTCAATATATCTTGTTGCCTTGCCTTCGATTTTTTAACGTATTTTTTTCTGAATTACTTTCAATTGTAATTTTAAATTTCTAATTTTTTTCCTTGTCAGATGGTCGCAAGGTGAACGAGATGGATGTCCACTACTCTGTGAGTTTATTTCTCCAATTTTGTCGTCAGGCGGGCTACGGTATTAGTTGTTATACGGTATTTATTCATGCAGATCGATCGCCCGTGGATCAATATGACTAACAACGCCGTTGCGTTTGTGTACGAAGGTCAGTGTTCGTTCAATTTTTTTTCTTTTTTTTCCTTTTTTTGCTCTTTTTTTGCCCTAGTTCTCCAGGATTGCTCATAACATTTATGGGGGTAATCGACTCTACTTTTCAATATTTTTATTTTTATAAGTCTTGTGGACACTTATCTTCTTGAACGTGAGCATATAAAATAATTGCATATATAATGTGCGATAGTCAATGGGCATTTTGAGGTGCTGTGTACATTTGGGCCTGCGATAGTCATAATGATTATGAATTCTCTAATGATGAAGAATTCGATCTTAATCAGGTCGAGGAGGGCAGTTATCTGTATAGAGGAACACTCGGTGAGACCATCTTTATTGCTACGTTCAGTACTCTTTGAAAATTAACTGTTGAACTAGTTACACAATAGAGACATTGACGTATTTCGCGGGAAAAGGTGAGAGGTAAGGAGTGTGTGAACTCTAAATTGCACCATTAGATGTTTTCATTGAACACATTTCGTTCTCTACTCTCAACTAATTGGTGGGCAATGTGGGTGAACACTGAAGCCAGCATTATGCTGCATTCATCATCGATCTCCTATCATTTTGAGGGGTCAAAACCTTTCCTCACTTTACACACTCTCTCGATAATCGACCGGTCGAGAGAGTGCATTAAAGGGACCAGGCAGCCTCCAAAAATAGATTTTTCATTTTCATAATTTTTTATTCAGCTTTTCTCACTATCATCTAATGGAGAATGAAGAAAAAATTACATTTTTATCATTTTTTTACAATTAGTTATTTTAATTTGAAATTAGACTCTGGAACGGTGCGTCGCCTATTTCCCAAAAGACAGAAAGCTGTTTAATTTGCTCTGATGATTTGATATTAGTGCAAAAACAGGATTGCCGGGGGTTTGACCACTCCCGGACTGAATGAACACAATCACATTCCGTCAAAGTAGCTGGTTTTGGAGATACTAATTGTGGTGTAGTCGCTACCGTAACCCGCTGTGGTGAAAAAGCGAAACTTTGAAAATTCATAACTAATTTCAAAAAAATCGCAAAAATATGCGGTTTTAGCATTCTTCCGGGAACAGAATTTTCTTTCATTTAAAAATAACTTATTTTTTGACTACCTGGTTCCTTTAAGTGAGGATAGTTTTGACCCCTGAAAATGATAGGGCATCAACTATGAAACCAGCATAAGAAACATTATAAATATCTTTAGATGTATTTTTATTGTACGTCGCTATGTTGTAAATTCATTTACTGGATCATTTTTAAAAATTATTATTTTAATTCCCATTCGATTACAGAGTCTGATGGTTTCCACTGGAATGATGTTGCTACTACGGGAGAAGCTCCAGAATATTGCGACTATGTTTCGGCCTATGATTCGATTAGTATGGATTACAAAATTACCAACACTCGTCCGAAATAATAGAATAAATGCAGAACTGTCGGTGAGAGCGTGTACCTTGAGAAACGCCCGGGTATTAAGAGAGAATGGAGAAACTAGAAGACCATTTCGTGTGGGTTTATTTTTTTAAAATGATTTAATGTAAATTAGATAGAGAGAGTTATTGGCAGACCAATATAAATCGTTTATTTTATATTTAAAATAATGTTCTAGAAAACGTGCTACAATTTTATAATGATACGCATGCGAAATGGACTACTGGTGTTTCGTTCTGCCGGCGTCTTTCTTGTTTTTACACGCTTTCTCGCCTTGCGTTTTGTGTGTTTTTATTTTATTAGTTTTTTTTGTAATTAATTTGTAATGTTGTAAGAGTCTCGTTTCTACGCGGAAAGTTCTGACGGAGATGAAAGCCACTTGATATTCGTGCTAGATATGAAGAAGATGCATTGGGAGAAGATTCTGACGGTCTACAGCGAGGTGAGACCTTCTTTCATTTAGAGTTCAGAGTTGTAGTTCCTCTGGATTACGGTTCATATTTGCCTTTACATTAGTTAGTGAGAGTGTTTAGTATCAAAAAGATGATGACTCGCACATTATATTCATATAATTTATGAAAATATTTTGTTCAGGAGGTGCAAGACGTTCGGGAAGGAATTATCATTACTGACTCGATTTGCATCATTGGTGGCCGTAAATTACACGTGTTCTTTCACGAACATATGGTCAGTTGATATAACCTTTTTTTCAATTTTTTGCGCATTAAAAATTTGTTTTTTTTTCATTTAAAATGAAGCAACATCACAAAATGAAAAAGTGGAATATCCTTTATCGACTGAATTGTAAATAACCATATTTTATTTACTGGTCCGAATGATATGATTTTGTGCCATACATATTCTGGGGTTCGCATAAAATAGCTAATCATACTTGTGTATAATACTTGCGATAACTAATAATATCATCACATTATCATCGACAGGTTCTCGATCTCAATACTTACTACTGGAGCATCGTTAGAAGTCCGTCTGTGGATGCCGCGTATGTCAACACAACCTGTCAGTTACCTGTATTCCATTCCCTTTTTTGCTTTCGATGAAAGAATATTAATTAATTAAAAATGTAAAGAAATAGTTTATTAAAAATTGTATTTTAGTCACAGTCGCCGAGCAGGTCTTCATGATCCATAAATCGAGTAACGCCACAGTTTATCGATTCTATTCCGAGATCGATGAATTCAAAAGAGTGGGAACCTCTCATATCTCAAATAGTCCAGTGCATGGACATTTAAAAAAATTTCCTTCTTGTATATCAGAGACTATCTGAGAGGATCGAGTTTCTGTCAACAGTGGCCGTACAAGGACACCTAACCTATGCTGAAAATATCACCATATAGTAAACTTGTGGCGTAGAAACCGAAAATCGACCTTAGAAGTGCTGATTCTCAAACCCGGCTGAGATATGCCACTGGGTATGAAAAAACGGCAAAAAAATATTTCGAGAACGAAGCGTCAGAACCCCTTACATAGCTATATATTATGAAAGCTCATCGGAAAAGAAGCATTTTAGCTGTTGAACATTTCTTTCTAACTATCATTTGAAAAAAGTTAGAATTTTTTTTAAATTTTGAAAAAAATATAAAATATTTTTAATGTATTCCAGTGCATTTCTCTTGTTGCTCATTCGATTCTACGCGAAAAGTTATCTTAGCGCAAATTTTTGAGCCCGATTTCACTTACAGGTACTATTTTTAAAAATTCGTCGAAAGAGCCCCAATAGCGTACTTATACGAAAAGTGAATATCCAAACCACACCATTTTTCACCGTATCTTTGTCATTCGTGCTCAAAATTTGTTATTTATTAATATAAATATTTCCCCTTAGATAATTGGTGTTTGCAACGTTCTACAGGCATCTGAAAAAATAAAATGCAATATATAACCCGAAAATGAATATTTTGTATATATGAAATTCGATTGACGGTCTATACTGTCAGATTGGTCCCTAATATTGCATCAATCGTTCAAAAGATATATATTTTTTTAAATTTGTAGCTTCTTTATTGACCAAAATTCGGTCAGGCAGGATTACAATAAAAATGATCGAAATCCCAAAAAAAATATTTTTTTTGACATTTTCAAAAATTTGCAATGTATGGTATTTTTTGCCTCTAAAACTGCGAAATGAACAAAAATTCAAATGAAGAACAAGTAACTTATCCTATAATAGATTCAAGATCGGGGCAGATTTAGTTAAAGAACCAGGAGTGAAGAAAACTTTGCAGATAAACAATTACTAGAACATGAGGGAGATTGCTTCTTACGAGGGGTTCCGGTCTTGAATATTTAATTAAAGATTTTTTTCTATTTGTTTTTTTCCTATGAAGTGAAAAATTTGATATGTTTAAATAAAAGAAAATTTCAGTCCATCAAGAATGCTAAAAACCGCTTTTTGCGATTTTTTAGAAATTAGTTATGAATTTTCAAAGTTTCGCCTTTTCTCCACAGCGGGTTGCGGTAGGGAATACACCACAATTCGAATCTCAAAAACTAGGCATTATCACGAAATGTGGTTGTGCGCATTGAGTCCGGGAGTGGTCACAACCCCCAAATTCCTCTTTTTGTAGCAAAATCGGATCATCTGACCAAAATAAATAACTTTCTGTCTTTTCGGAAATATGCGACGGTTTTTAGCATAGCGGTTTTAGCATTCTTGATGGACTGAAATTTCCTTTTATTTAAAAATATCGAATTTTTCACTTCATAGTAGGGTTGTCTAAACGGATTTCAAACCGGTTTGCCGTTTTGATTTCCCCTCTCATTCTATGTTTAGCGCTATTCCGGAATGCGGTCGTCTCGGCCTTTTGTCATTCTGCTCGCCGTATCATTACGGAATGCCGTAATGAAAATCGTATTTTCTGGACCAACGATTGATTTCTAACTATTGGAACAAATGATTAAAGACTAATACAAAATTACTGAATTTATTAAATATATTAGAAATAGAATTTTTAACATATATATTTTATTCCCAAAAAGCTTTAATTCTTTCAATTTTATGGCCATGTTAAGGCAAGAATATCCCATTTCGGTGACTGCTAATATTGTTTTCTCATGGCGGATTAGTTTCCTCATAAATACGGTACTTTATAGACTGTTTTCGAGAAATTGACAAAAATAGTTCACGGGCATTGAACCCGGGACATATCGACCACGAGGCAAACTCACAACCACTATACTAAGTGGACAGTTAACAGGATCCACTTCGTGCGCAAAATAATCAGAAATATAGGGTGCGGAATCAAATAACTGACCGCTCAGTGGAGAGCGAAACCGGTGGAATGGGGATAACGGCGTTCCGTAATACTCACTCACCCGCATACACAATGAGGCCGAGCAGCCGCTAAACGGATTGAAGGAGTGGGGGGAAATGAGTATGCGCCGTTCCGTATTCCGTTTAGACAACCCTACTTCATATATGGGGACGGAAGGAGAGATTGCTAGAAATGAGAACACCAAGATCCTTGGCACAGTCAATTGGAGATATTGGGGATGTATTATTAAATTTCAGGATATTCTCCCCAATTTCAAGAGGAACAGTACAAGCATCGCATTCGTTCACGATGGTGAGATCTTTATAAAGATATATAAATATAATAATTCCCATAAATATATATAAAAATATATATATTTACAAGATGGTTAACTCAAGGGGCAGAGATAACTCTCGGACTAGTTGTAAGTTTTTTTAACTGATACTGAATAGGTGCGTAGAACGGACGGGATCAGTGATTTTCACGGTTCCCGAAATTTTTCGACACCGAAAAATTGACCCCCTCGCATCGACTAAGCGTGCTGAGGAATCGGTAGTATCGTACGTGCTGAAAATATCGGAACGTTTACCGCCTCGTGATCAAAAAATCCGATTTTTGCATCTTTGCGAGTACACATTATCATGACTTGTGTTATGCTAATTCGATTAATCCGCGTCGATTTGCCGGAATCTACCCGGACATGCCCGGTGAAATGTGTAAACTAAAGCTACAAATTCGATTCGAAAGAGAGGACAGAACCGGGAATTGCTGGTATTTCCCGGCTGTATACGGTAATGATGATAATTCGCTAACTATGTCTGGTCCGGCTTGTCCGGGTAGTTTCCGGTAAATCGAGGTGGACAAAAAATATGAACCTACTCACGAGTCGTAAATAATTTTCCTCGCAAAGTTGCAAAAATTGAAAATTTTGATCACGTTCCGGTAAACGTTCCGATATTTTCAGTACGTACGATACAGGGAGCGGGAACATCAGTCATCACTATATTTTCAATGGAATTTGTCGAAAACAGTGTAATTTTGACTTCCAACACTACGCGACCCCCTCGCAGACCCCTTCGCGCGCGTGGGGGTTCCCGAATTTCGGGACTGTGAAAAACACTGGACGGGATAGTGAGATTCGGTAACTTCGATTAACAAAATTGAGGTTCGGTGTACATCTGGGAGCGCGTCAATGGTAGAAATAATTATGATCATTACCACCTCGAAATCAGGGAAGAAGGAGGTTATCTACACAGAGCACAACTCAGTCAGTGAATTCAAAAGTTGTTTAAAGCTAATTAAAAATGAATTTCCTGTGAATAGCACAGCGTATAATTTGTTTCTATATAAATCTATTTTATTCAATTATCAAATCACTCCGATCAGAATCTGACGGGTTCCATTGGTCTTCCATTGCTACGACTGGACAAATTCCGGAAGGCCAATTGAACTTCTCAGTTTACGATTCCCAAGGTTCGTTTTGTTCGTGAGGGATGTAAAGTTGATAATATTTGTCGAATACGTCCTATTAACGATAATGTGATTAAATGAGTCCAAGATTTTCCAGAGTGTCGTCTCTATATGGAAGAGTACAACGAGGAATTCAGTCAACCCATTTTCATGCTGGATTTGACATTGTTGAAATGGCAGAAACTTGATGAGACTCACGAGAACGCGGTAAGGGTTGGACGGTTTACGGATTAAAAAAAAAGTCATTCAAAATGTGATCATATTTGGATACAAACGAATGGGCGGACTTTCGAACTTAAAAAAACCCAATTACAAAGAGGTCGGCTTGTTCGAGAGAATTGCTAATGTCTTTTTTTTCCAGAAAGTTGCAAACGCTCGTACCCAGGCGCCATATTTCGGAGATATACACCTCATCTGTGCGAGAAAACTTCACATTATCCGTAGGAAAATTATTTACGACTCGTGAGTAGGTTCATATTTTTTGTCCACCTCGATTTACCGGAAACTACCCGGACAAGCCGGACCAGACATAGTTAGCGAATTATCATCATTACCGTATACAGCCGGGAAATACCAGCAATTCCCGGTTCTGTCCTCTCTTTCGAATCGAATTTGTAGCTTTAGTTTACACATTTCACCGGGCATGTCCGGGTAGATTCCGGCAAATCGACGCGGATTAATCGAATTAGCATAACACAAGTCATGATAATGTGTACTCGCGAAGATGCAAAAATCGGATTTTTTGATCACGAGGCGGTAAACGTTCCGATATTTTCAGCACGTACGATACTACCGATTCCTCAGCACGCTTAGTCGATGCGAGGGGGTCAATTTTTCGGTGTCGAAAAATTTCGGGAACCGTGAAAATCACTGATCCCGTCCGTTCTACGCACCTATTCAGTATCAGTTAAAAAAACTTACAACTAGTCCGAGAGTTATCTCTGCCCCTTGAGTTAACCATCTTGTAAATATATATATTTTTATATATATTTATGGGAATTATTATATTTATATATCTTTATAAAGATCTCACCATCGTGAACGAATGCGATGCTTGTACTGTTCCTCTTGAAATTGGGGAGAATATCCTGAAATTTAATAATACATCCCCAATATCTCCAATTGACTGTGCCAAGGATCTTGGTGTTCTCATTTCTAGCAATCTCTCCTTCCGTCCCCATATGTTGGATATCGTTAAAAAGGCATCTAAACGCGTAAACTTCCTTTTTATTGCCATTAAATCGGCCAATTATCGAGTACTTGTACATGCGTATAAGACCTATGTCCGATCTATTCTTGAATACTGTGCCATTGTATATTCCCCTCATATTCTCAAGGATGCGAGACTCCTTGAGAAGGTACAGCATTTGTTTCTTCGCAAATTACACTTCCGTTGCAAAATCCCATTTATTTCATATCTAATATCCTGTAAAAGGTTTGAATTGGAGCCTCTTAATTATCGCAGAGATATCTCCTCATACAAATTTATTCACTCCTTATTCTCTCCTCAAAGCACTGTCACCCCTCTCTTCTTTTCGAGCATCGCCTCTCTCGTACGCGTGGTGCTACTCTCTCTGTCCCCTGTTCCGAGCCACAGATAATCTGTCTAAAAACTTCATTTCCCATCGAACTTATTCATTGCTCAATTCTTTGCCGAAAGGCACTCTTTCCCTCTCTTCAACACTATTTCTTAAACATATTGCACCCCTTTTATCCGTCTCTTATCTTTTCTAATCTATTCTCTCACCTTCTTTTATCCTAACTCAGCTCGGGTCGTCGAATCGCGATGACATCTACCCTCTCTTCGACATTTCGCCGTTTTATATTGTCGCCTACCAGTTCCTAGCTACTGGTTTTTATGTTCGCACAATTTACTTTGTTGCGATAAAGATATAAAATTTAAATCAATTAAAAAATATTTTAAAAGGTTACGAAATTTACCGTGCAGTGAATGGCTACCTCCTTCACCTTACGACCATCTGAAAGTAGGCGCAAATAAAGTGATTTATTTTAATAATAAAAATAAATAGGTAAAATGTAACTCACGAATAATGTTGAAAATTTTCATAGGTGAGTCGGGACATTTACCGTCGATGACATACAGTTGACCATTGATCGTGAACTGAAAAGACAAATGATGCCACTCTTTCAATTAAGAGAAGCACTCTATTGAGACTATTGCAAATGAAAAGTTTTTATTTAAATCTAACGTATTTATCGAGGGTCACCCTCTCCTTCCCGTTCCTGATCTTCTCATTAGAAACTATCAGCATTCTGAAAAGTAGATGTCCATTCGTCATGATTAGGGAATTAAATAGAAATTAAGGTAATTAGACGCCGATAAATTGACAGCCTTGCTTCGAAAATCGTTCAACAGTACACAAAAAAACAGTTTTATTTGTCTCTTTTGATTTTACGTTATGCACTGTTCGAACAAAAGGAAAATGGAGAGAAAAACGTAGAACAATGAGAACACAACAATTTGTTATATTTACGATAAAATAGAATAATTATAACAGAAAAAAGGCATGATATTTATTTCAGTGAACCAAATTGCTTAGTCTTCTGGTTCACTCTCCCCGTCCTCTTTCTCCTCCACTAAGCCATCCTCTTTCTTCTCTCCCTCTTCATCCTCATCATCACTCGCAAGTCCGACGTACTCCTCACTGAAATGAATCAAATCATTCCACAGGCCGGTCAATCCTACATATTGGATTTTCCCCTATTGCAGCCTCACCCTCAAAACAATACTTCCCATAGTCTTAATTTACTGCGCATCGTTTCGTTTAATCACACATTATTCCGTTGCGCCTTCGGGCGTCGATAAAATAATATAATAAAAAGGGCTTCGAAGTGAGAGAGAGAGAGCGTTTAAACTCGAGCGGGACTCTTTCGCTTTTGCAGACTGTCATGACCCCCGTCTGTAGGTTTGGACTTCTGTGAAATTAATGATAGGAATGGAGTTAGAACGAGAGTGTAAGGAAAATTGAGAGTGACTCTCATTTTGGCACACTCTCTCGCCCCTGACCCCTTTCTGGAGGCCGGAATCATGCATCCGGAAGCTTCCTAATAAATCGCTTCAAAATCGCTCTTTTTTCTCGGATCCTTTTGCATACCACAACAGACCAAAATCCCTTTAAAATTATGTAATATTTAATTGACCAAATCCATAGCCAAGTGGGTTACGCGCTTGATTTACAATCCGAGACCTCCAGGTTCGAACCCCGCCGCGGGCAAAACGTTTGCCGCATTTTTCGCAAGTGTCAAATGCCCTTCTAGCACGTTCTTCAGTAAGGTGGAACACGTTTTCACCTGTTTTGCCGAGTTTTAACATGGTAAATCGAAAATTTCGAAAAGTTCCCAATTGGATCACAGAGCGTGGGGGATCACAGGAAAAGTGTTTTGCGATGTCGGAAACGTGTCTAACACATTTTAACGTGAAAAATTGAAAATGTCGTAAAGTTTCCAAATGATCCGGCGAGCGTAGGGAATCATTGGAAAACTGTTTTGCGATGCCACAAACGTGTTCGAAGACGCCATGGAAATCAACACACGGTATCCTGCGTTTCCGTTGTGAAAGGCTCGTGAGGCTGAGAGCGATCGAAAAAAAGTTGCCACGGAGCCACGAAGTGGCGTAGTGGCAACTTTTTTCGATCGCACTCAGCCTCACGAGCCTTTTGCAACGGAATAAGCCAGTACCTCTTTCTAGAGATTAATATTCCCCAACATACTAAGCTCCCCCTGGACCGATCTTGGAGCCGGCTACTGAGTTCTCCTCCCTGGACCGAGCCTACAGCAAGCTTCCAAACTCCCCCTGGACCGAACCTGAAGAATGCTACCAAGGTTCCCCTGAACCGTACCTGAAGAAGGCTACCGAGGTCCCCCTGGACCGTACCTGAAGAAGGCTACCGAGGCCCCCCTGAACCGTACCTGAAAAAGGCTACCGAGGTCCCCTGGACCGAATCTTAAGTATGTTACTTAGCTCCCCCTGGACCGTACCTGGAGCCAGTTACCGACCTCCCTCTGGACCGAACCTGCACCCGGAACTATGCATAGAGCGTAGTGTACGCATAGAGCGTAGTGTATTTAACCTCAATACATCCCGGCTAGTTTATAAATTCAATTTACATAAATATATGTTATAGTACGGCACGATTTTATCAAAACGACACCCCGCTTACTTTTTGCGTATTCTTTTGGTAAATACAAACAATGAGCATCGAATTATACGTTGAGAATAACAGTGAATACTGTGGTGCTTGATATCAAAATTGAGGTGCCGTTTATCTCTGGGAATTCGATTGCGCTGATATGTTTGAGATTTACAGTGAGGAACCGAGTTATCTTCACAGGGGCAACCTGGGTCAGTGTCTTCACGATTTGTTGCACTCAGAAGAATATAAGTTAATTTCGTTCGGTGTTCTTTTCCGGACAATAAACAATATAGGGCTATTGTATTTATTGTCGACTCACTCTTACAGAATCTGACGGGTTCCACTGGTGTACTGTAGCTACCACAGGACAACTTCCTGATAAAGATTTTAAATTCTCGGTTTACGATTCGCAAGGTTTGTTTTGTTTTTGATACATTTAAATTTGACAATAATTACTAGTAGGTGTGCTTTTGCTTCTGTTTTTTTTCATGAACGAAGCGAATGTGCCTTTTTTGTGACGGATAGATGGTGCTCTACACATCATTATTTACAATTATTATATCAATATACGCTCATCGTCTCGCGATATAATATATAAATATAATTCTCCATTGACGGATAAAATATCTCCGAAAATTTTCCAGAATCTCGTTTGTATCTGGAAGAATGGGTGGAGGAGGATGATACTCATCAACTTCACGTACTGGATCTCAAATCGATGAATTGGCAGAAAATGGATACTTTCATGGACGATGTACGAATTGATTTTAGAAAAAAAAAGAAAAAAAGGAATATAATTTGTGAACTTAGACCTAAACTGTCCCTTCAAATATGCTTGAATTTATTGCTCAATTCAAACTTGGATCAGGACTATCCATTGCTGAGCCCTTAAATACTTTGTTGCGTAAAATAGCACCCCATTTAACTGAATATTTACATCTTCAGGGCCCCTCTTTAAGTCGGAAGATTGTGTCACCGGGCGGGCTATCACAATTCGACATTCGTATTCTGTGCACGAAAGATTCATTTTTTCTACCAAAAACACATCGTCAGTTTGCTTTTTCAGTTTAGAATTTCTTTATAATCTGACCTCTAGAGTGGTAAAGCGAGACCACGATCTATTCATGTCACACATTTTCACCCCTCAATGGATGTTAGCGAATGCGAAATGAAGAGATCGTGCTATCGTATTACACATTCTATCGGCCTCTGCGTATTGGACATATTGCAATCCTTGAATTATTTACAAAATATTTGCTTTTAAAGATAATTGACATTTGAAAATACATCTTATTTCGCAAGATTTAGATAATACTCGATTTCGCTTCATGGACACGCAATTATTAATTCAAATTTACACATTTTATTTTAAGGTCCTTGATGTCGATACGAACCATTGGAGTATCGTGCGAAATTCCGTGCAAATCTCGGCAGCCTGTGAGTACTGTACTTCGACATTCCACGTGGCGTTTTATAGTATTTTTAGTATTTTTTAAAAAGATTTTTATTGGTTTTATAGTATAGTTATAGTATAGTATAGTACGTTTTTGTTTTTATAGAGCGCTTTCCAATAGATCGAAAGCGAAATGGGGCGGAGTTTCACAGAAAAATGCATAGCCATCACGTGGACTTTAACGATTATCGATGTCCCAAGGCAGCATTAATTTGTTTTCATTGGTAGTCAGCATCGATGATCAACTATTTGTTATCGAGGATAAACGAGGAACTGTCGATGATGTGGCACTTTTTCGATTTGAGGAGGACTCCAACACAATGACACGAGTGAGTACGAACTTATAAATAAGCTTAGACATTTACTAATACTTTATCACCAACCCATTTGCGTTCAGGGATTTACGAGTATGCGATAGAGTGGTAGTTTGGATCAGACGTGTTTTATTGGTTCTTGTTTGTGGTAGTTCAGTAGTCCAATCTGATATTGGAGGTATTCTAGTATCTTCTCCGTCATTTATTCGGTTATTGGTATCGGAAATCGGGATGGGCATACTGAGGGTTGGAGGGTCATCTCACAAATTTTGTTAGATAATTCTTACGGTTTTCATCAAATTTATGCAAGTATTGCTCAATTCAGATGAATTTCCGCTTTCCCGAAGGAATTAGAAATCGAGACATTTCGGATGCAATGGTGAATCGATCGAAGATCCTCCTCTTCACTAAGAAATGGCAAGTAAATCATACTGTTTTATTAAAAATATTTACTTTCATATCCAAATTAACTATAATCTTTTTTTGCTGAAAATTTTGTAAACCGTTTGTTATCTTATACGAGGATTAAACAATCTGCGAAATAGTTAGCAACACGCCAGAATATATCCGAGACTATTTTCAACTGCATTTCAGGGGCCTTCTGAACTTCGTCATCGTTATCGAAACCAGTAAGCACTTATAATATATAACTTTCTGTAGTTTTTCAAATTTTCTGCATTTTCCCCCTCAAAATGGTTTCTAAAATGGCATCGATTCTTCTCCAGACCCTTCCCTTTCTGATTGGGCTGCTGTCTCTATCATGAAGTGCAAGAATGGAAAGAAGATTATGAGAGAATATCTACCGAAAGAGCTCGTGTAAGTTTTTATTTTGTTTAAATAAAGTAACACTACTTCTAGCGAAGGTAAGGACCAGAAAGGAAAATATCTGTTCGAAAATTCTTTTTAAAATATTATTATTATTTTTTTAATTTTATGAAAATCACTGGATGGGCCGAAATTGGTACACTTTTCAGTGAGGAATACGTTGGATCTGAGAATAAAGAATTTGATGAGGAGGAAGAGAAGAGAAATGATGAGATAAAGCGGAGATGAGACCTGATCTATGTAATTTGATCTGAGAATGTGGTCAGGAACAATACTTGAATGGAAATGGTCATTGATCAGTGCTGACCAATTAAAATCGCTGAATTGAGTGGTTATTTGCAATTGTTTTCTTTTTTTGTTCGATCTTGTTTCTCGTTTACTTGTTTCTGTGGGGCTTTTTGTTTTGTTGTTCAACACTAGCCCATATCTGTCAACGGTAATAAATCTGTTAAATGATAATATCGAATTTCTTTCCTTCAAAAGCTGTATCCGAATCAGCCCGAACGTACTTCTCAGTAAATTTTTTTTGAGCTATTTGTCTGCCGACGACCGACCAGTGAAAATCAGATTCTGAAAATATGTATCTGTACTTCGACATATTTACATTGAAAAGGGTGATATTTTTCTATATGTTTAAAACAAATTTAGCATGTTGCTTCGAGTGAACGAGAAGATCCAACACGACAAGAGAAGGGTCGATAAACGCGTACGTTTCTTTGTTCTTGGCGCGTAAAAATTATGCTACCGTACACAAGCATTTTACAGTTCACACAAAATTGTTCACACAAAAAGTTTGGCGTTTGTGTGCATGCTAAGGAAGCTTTTCCACATTTCAGTTCGCGATTCGTGGTCGACTGTATGTTGTTGATGAGCAATGTGAACTCAGCGATCCCCTATCACCAATGCGAATTTTCGATATTGACGGTATCGATATCGAAAACTACCAAGTTCTCATGTTCAACTCGGTTTTTCTAGTACGGGTAGGTACATTTTCTTCCATTTTCAAATTTTTTTTACGATGCATCTTTGAATGCTCTTTCTCATGGAGCATAGCATTGGTGTCTTTTTTTACATTTTTGATTTTTTTTTAAATTTCGAAAAAAAATTTTCAATTTTTTTCATAACTATTTTGGTTCACGGTATGCGAAGTTGTCATAAGCATAAGAATTGTTCGCGCGAATTTTCCGCTCATTTTAAGCACAACCGGAACATTCTAGCACAAAAAAAGAACGAAGTTATGACGATTCCGGTCCTAGAACCGGAAAATTCCTAAAAGCCGGTTTCCAGACCTGAGGCCTAGATTAATAAATTTCTTGTCTCTAAGGTACTCCACCATAATTATTTGATCGAAATCAAAAATATTTTTTGAAAGTTTTTCCCCAAACGCCTATTTTCATGCAATCTCTCGTGATATCTGTCTTAATTGATTTAGAGGAGATTCCATAATTCCTATAACGTCCGATTTTAAAGTAATATTCTAAAATAAAATAAAAAGTTCTTTATTTTCAGATGGCCTGAAGGTGAAGGAGGTGGAAGTACACTATCCGGTATGCCATGAACCGATCAATATGCAATAATGCCTCTATAAATTTCCTCTTTTTCGTCACAGGCGCAGTTTAACGTAAAATTATATCATCTTGCTTTTGTCATGCTCTCTCGCCAGCCACATCTGTTATTTAGGAGTGGAACGTTTTATTATTTTTTGCGAGTTTTTGTGAATTTATTATACCGGTGAGCTCCGACAGAGTAGTAGTTTGCCCTCTTTATTACGGTAGTAACTTTACCTTTAATCCCACAAAGAATTATGCAGATGACGTCTTCTTCTGGGCATTTGATGATGGTGAAGTATATGATGATTTCATCCCGAGAGAAAATGCGAGTTACACAGAGGCAAACTTGGTAATATAAATTACATAGGCTTCGCATGAAATGCCCTCATCATTCGTAAGTGTGCGGTATGAAGGTGTTATCTCTTGAGAAGCCTTCTCTAATATTCATAGTATTGTTCTATCATTAATTATATTGACTTTTCAATTTAAATATCGCGAAATACAATCCACTTTATTTTCAGAATCTGACGGTTTTCACTGGTCGATCGTCGAAACAACTGGTGAAAAACATAATGACTACGTCTGTTTCAGTGTCTACGATACGCAAGGTTAGTATAGTTGTGTGTTCCTCTTCTTTTCACTGAAATCAATGACTCGGTAAACAGAACACGGCAAATTTAGAAAAAATAAAATCAGAGTCGCGTTTCTACATTGACGGATACAATAACCACGCACTTCACATGCTGGATCTGAAAACGATGAATTGTAAAAGGATCGAGACTACTTTCACTGAGGTATATTTGTGCATAATTAAAAATATTGAATCAAATTATCAATCAATCAATAAATAACTGTATGCCCAATTGTAACACATTTCATGATGATGCATCTTTTGGCATTCATCTTTCGTTTAAATAAACATGAAATACTTTTTTTTGCATTGAGCTACACGCTGTCTCACAAGATGCATCCCAGTATCTATTTGTTTCGCACCTTTTATAATTTGAAAGTGTACAAGAGATAAATTTAATTTAATTTAAGATATTTGAATTGGGAACATAATCTGTGCATAATAAATAATTTGAAGGTGCTGAATCTCGATACGTGGCAATGGAGACTAGTCAAGCATCCTTTTAACAGCACCCATATTTCCGCATCTTGTTCGTTATTTTAATTTTTTCTTTAAAAAAAAACAATATGAAAGTACAATTGTATTTCCATTAATATGGCATTTTTATTTATTATACATGTAGTCTAAATATTTCGTATTATTATTTTCAGTTAACGTTGCCGGAAGATTGATCCTGATTAAAGGGATCCGGCATCGAAAAATAAGTTATTTTTATTTTAAAGATTGGAAAATTCTAAGAATAACTGTGAAAACCGCATATTTTTACGATTTTTTATAAATTAATTATGAATTTTCAAAGTTTGTAAAAATTTATGTATACGGTAGCTCTCGCATCCGCGGACTTACGCTGTTTAGCGGCTGTAGAATCTCAAAAGGGACGATGCCGTAATATTTTTGCGTTTCTTTCTTCTGATTCGTCCTCACGGATACTCGCCATTGTCTAATCAATTGCAAAAACACTTATTTTCACTTTGCTAAGGCCTTTTTTTAAACTTTTGCAGTCGCTAAACAGCGTAAGTTTTGTGGATGCTACAGTACCTTTGAAACACGATTATTTGAAAATTCATAATTAATTTTTTTAAAAAATCGAAAAAATATGCGGTTTTTACAGATATTCTTAGAATTTTCAGCTCTATTGAATAAAAATAAAATTAAAAGAATATAAAATTATGATTTTTGGGCTGCAAACTCCCTTTAAGCGATGGAAATACAACCACGTCTATCAATACAAAGTTGCAATCAACAGAATGTTTCTGGAAGTATTTTTTTATCGCACAAGACGATTATTCTTCTTCATATTCATATGGAAAAAATTATTTATGTTACCACACACACAATTTCGAGAAAAAAAATGCGAACTTCGATTTTTCAGCAAAGATTTCAACTTCCTTACGAATTTCGCAAGCTGGGATGCATGTATTCCACAATGAGTGGATCGAGAATATTCCTTCTCTTAGGAATGATTAAGGGCGAGAACAGGTTAGACATATTTCTTCTTTCAAAAAACATTATTTGAATCAATAAAAAAGTTAGAGACCCTTTAAGCTCCGGGAAGAGAAAAATATTTAAATCTTTTTAGATACTTGGATCTGGAGAATGTTTGTGTGATCGAGTCGAGTACGTTTATGTTTCCTCATTTGTGCTCGCTTTTTTTACTTTTATGAAAATAAAACCTTTTCTGAGTATCCTTTTCCACTTCCAGATCCTTCCCTCGCCGATTGGTCTGTTAGATCTCTGCATCGATACAAGAACGGAAAGAATATCATGAGAGCCGTTCTTCCCAAGCATCTCTCGTCAGTTTTAATGACTTTTTTTTTGTTTTAATGATAGCTGATTTTATGTCTTTCCATATGTTGAAATATCTCCATTAATTAAATTGAAAGCAAAAATACATAAATTTTGAAGCCACAGAAAACTGAACCATTGTTTGAATTTCTTGAAATTTTCCAATATTTTCTATTAATTGATTTTTACACGAATTCTAGAAATATTGAGAAAAAAACTGTAGGGTCTTAGAGAAATTATATTTTCGTTTATTTATCTCGAATTGAATCTTTATGTTTTTTCAGAGAGGAATGCGCTGCCGTTAGCAATACGGAAGAAGAAAAAGATGAGGAGATGTGAATTTAATTTTGTTAATTCATCGAGTTATGCAATATTTCGCCACCAACGAATTTTCTAGTCATTGCTATTTTGAGATATTCCCATTGTTTCTGATAACTTACTTTATGTATACTTTCTAAAGCCCTATACTGTTTATCGCTAGAATTATTCCAGATTCATTGTGTTTCACGTTTTAGTCTGTTTGTCTCTGTATCTCGGTATCTCGACTATTTTGCAATATCAGTCTGTCTTTTATATTTTCGTGTCTCTTTAATGTCGTTATGATGCATGTGATTTATTGTTGCGAAATGTGTTTCCGTAAAAAGCTCTTAATTAAAAATCGAATAAATTATTTTTTTCGAGTGTATTTGACTGCTTATCGACTTCTGTATCGGAATCAGCATTTGCGTACTTGTCCCCCCCCGAATTTCAAATAAATGAGAATTTCTATCCTAGAATGTTGCTTCAAACGAATATGAGGATCATACACCATAAGAATAAGTTGACGGTCGACAGATACGTAAGAATTGTTTTCGATTATTATATTACTATCTTTGAATTGAAATTGGCATAATATAATATGAATGAATGTTTAGTAGTTTTTGTATCGACCTTTCGAAATTTCGGTACAAAAAAAAGAACCAAGCGTTTCGACTTCGTTTCGGAACAGTTTAGCTGTTAATCTCATTTTGTTCTAGAACACAGGTTCTTTCGAGTGGTCAACACTAATGTTTAGTAAAATATTACCTATGAAAAAAAGTTTCCTTGTCAGTTCGCGATCGGTGATCGACTGTACATTATCGATGGACAGAGGGAGAAGAAGGATAGAAAGTCGCCAATGCGAATATTCGAGATACGCAGTCAGTTTTATTCTATTAATTTATTATTTTAGCTTTACAGCTTGAAATTCGGGTAAATAATTGGATTAGATCTCATTTCGCACACTCTCTCACAAATCGAGCGTGCAGATACTGTGCGAAATTAAGAGATCTGTCTTATCCCATTATTTACACTAATTTCAAACTCTAATTTATCATTGAGCACAAGTTTCGATTGTCAGCTAATTATTAATTTTCTGAACTTTCTGAAGGACAAAGAGTGAAGGAAGTCGATGTTCACTACCCGGTTGGTCACTAATCCATTTCGCTTGCATCTTAGTATTTATAGAATTCGAACAAAAAATTAAACGTATAATAATTTTGACTTTTGTTAACTAGCCCAATACAAATTAAATAAGAAATTTTTTTATAGGAGAGTCGTCCGTGGATCGACATGCTCGGTGGCCAAAACTGCACGGTATTCGTCTACAATGGTGAGAAGTGTTCTTTCAATTGCAATTTATATGTCTCAACAGCACGTAATATATTATTTGTCGGATTGTATAGATATTTAGATGTTGACTAACTGTGCAATGAACTAAAGGAGCTATTCAGATAGCTTATTGTCTAACAATGTTTCATGATTACCACCTCGACATGATCGATCGGAGATAAAATTTTTTTTTTGAAATTCACCTATTTATTTCGCACATATTTTCAGATGACGTTTATATCTGGGAATTTGATGAATCTGAAATTGACAGCGAATATTTCGAGGATGAAACGGCGGAGAGATATTTGCATAGAGGAACTCTCGGTATCGCTGTTTAATGAAAATTTATACGTATTTATAATTATACGTATAAATATATTTAGTGATATTTGTTTTCCGTTTTCGACATAATTTCGGTACTCGTGTACACATTTTACGACGAAGAAGTTACTATTTTTAAAATTTTAAAATTAAGTCGAAATCTGAAAAAAAGCAATGAGTTCATTCTTCTCAGAGTCTGATGGTTTCCACTTCACAACTGTCGAAACTACTGGCGAAATTCCATCTTATTTCATCGGGTTTTCCATCTATGATCCACATGGTTTGTTTTTGTTTTTCGAAGCATTGTTATTGTTATGGTATTTTAATTTTTAATATATATTTGTAAAAGTATGATCTACAGAGTGCCGCTTGTACTTGGAAGATGTAGACGTCAGTTTACTCCATATTCTTGATGTGAAGACGATGATTTGGTAAACAATGGAAACTGTCATGAATGAGGTGGCGTGGATGTTTTTTTCTTCATTATTTTAAAATACACGCCAGGTTTCACAAATATGTTTAGGTTGTCAGGGGACAATTGGAGGATACTATCGACCCGGTATTCGTCGTCGATTCAAGAAGACTTCACCTATGGAGTGATGAACACGTCGTCAGTTTATTATTATTTTTTGTTGTTTTTAATAAAGTGACTACTTTTTTAAAGAGTTTTATTTATGAGTTGAATTCCAAGTTATGCAAGGCAATTTATTTCAACAGGTAACAGAAATTTTTACATATACATACATACATATTTATCCTGACATCAAGGCAAGGGCCTGCAGGAGGTATCATTCGGGGGCAGAGGAGGTCAGGATCTTCGAATTCGTGGCAACTGGGTCAAGGGAAAGGATTTTGCTTGGCTTCTTTGGTCAATTGGAGTGTCGATCTTGGACGATTGACATTGAGCGTAGAAGTAGATCTTCCGGCAACCAGTGACGTCCTGACTAGCGTGTATCAACCTAAGTGGGAACTCACGTCGTAGTCTCGTCCACTGGGCCTTTCTTGAAAGTTGGCGACTTGAATTAGATGTAGGCGATCCGGGTCCTCTTCTCGAAGTGGTACCAGGTGGGCGATATACTTGCCGGGTTGCCCAGGCTGACTGGCAAGGATTCTCCAAACTGAGGAGGGAGAGGAGCGGGGAGACTGTCGACCGCCCGTCACGAGGCACAGAATGAAGATGAAGAAAATTTCTCTTGTTTCTAGGTGCTCGATCTTGATACAAGAGACTGGAGTGTCGTCAGCACTCCTCTTCCATTTCGTATTCACTATCTTTACAACGCTTGTCAGTCCTCTTTTATTCTATTGTTTGTTATTTATGTAGCGTTTACTAGATAGAACGTTTGCAAAAAAACATAAACAATGATGAGATAAGGTTAACAAAATATATTTATGTTATAAACAAGAGAAATTTTCAGTCAATATCGCTGATCAGATATTCATTATCGATCGATCGGGTCCCAACACGGTTTATCGATACGATGCAGATACCAATGAATTTAGTCGGGTAAGAAACATTTTTGATCATGATATTTCTTCCTTTTCAGGATATTTTGACATTAAATGTTTGGAATATTTTTTTCAATTACTGTCAAAGTCACTTGATAACAGAAAAAGTGAAAATTAATTATGAGAAAAAAATAGGAAATATTATGATCATTGTTTGCCTCCACTTCAATTCAGTGGTTCAATGGACCGTTTTCACTAAGCGCTTCAATTGACAGGTTTACGTCTTGCCCTCCGAATTCGCGAATCGATGGTATGTAGTTGTGAGTGACTCTACAGTATTTCTTCTCGGAGGAAATATGACGCCGTCTGACGAGTGAGCATTATGCTGGATTCAGTGTCAAAAAGTTGTGGGATCAGTCTCTTCACTTTGCACACTCTCTCGTGAATCGACCGGTCGAGAGAGTGCACCGAGTGAGGAGAGGTTTGACCCCTCAAAATGATAGGGCATCGACAATGAAGCCACCATTAGTCTTGATCACTCGAAACTTACTTTGGTAGAAAACAAGGGAAGTTGAACAACGAAAAAGGGAACTGTTCCGAAACGAAACGAGTCGAAACGCTTTTTTTATTTTCATTTTCGATTTTTCGAGTAATATTACATAATATATTATGAAATAATATATTACAGGCAATTCACACTGGACCGTATCTGCGAACTCAAGATCAGTACATGTCGATTATAAACATTTCTGAACTTTCTTAGTTAGGGTTGATGTACAGACACGGATGAGTCGAACTCGTCATCACCTTGCATTCTAGCACATAAGTCTGGAAAGGATAATAATATTTCTTATTTTAGATCGAAGTATGTCGGATCTGAGAGTGATGATGAAGAAGAAGAGGAAGATGATGAAGGAGAGACGGAGGATACTCCAGTGGAGAAGAAACCTCGAGTTGAGTAGTGAACAAAAGATGGAAATGTGATATTTCATCATTACAATGATTGTATTCACTTGTTGCTCTTTTGTCGATTATGTATTCCTTTCAAATCGGTTATTTAGCTTTTGTTGATCTTGTTTGTATTTTTTAGTAACGCGCAAGAATTAAATTGACTTCAATTGTGAATCGAATAAAAGCTTATTGTTCATTGCATAATATATTATACCCTTTTATTATATATCTGTAAATGAATCAGTCTGAAATATATCGAAATCTGAAGAAAAATAATTAAAATTTATGATTAATGCCAGAATGCTGCTTCAATCAAACAAAGTGGCCAGGCACGGCAAGAACAAGTTGAAGGTCGACAAACATGTGAGTGTTCCAGAATTGTTCGCAAATATGTCAACTAAAATTACATTGAAAATGTTTAGAACCGGGTAATATTATTGAAAAATATAGAGTTGTGTCCTCAAAAATCGCATTGCAGTTCTCGATCCGTGGTATACTGTACGTCATTGATTGCCAAACTGAACTAATGAACCCCAGATCTCCCATGAAAATCTACGAGATCAACAGTCAGTTTTTTTGAATGATAAACTATTCATTGTGATCTCACATGACGATTTTCTTGTCATGCC
This sequence comes from Pristionchus fissidentatus, assembly GCA_036245785.1. NCBI lineage: Eukaryota > Metazoa > Nematoda > Chromadorea > Rhabditida > Neodiplogasteridae > Pristionchus > Pristionchus fissidentatus. Next base: position 32,173,344 of record BTSY01000003.1, on the reverse strand, counting down.
AATGTGATATTTCTAACAAGCGCGATGACAATAAATGTTTTAAAAAGTATTTATATTTTCAGAGGATCTGAAGGTGAGAAAAGTGGAGGTTCACTATACGGTCAGTATCTTCCTTCAATTTTTTCTTCTTTTGCGATTAAATGATATTTTCCGTTTTTTTGGATGATGAAAAAGGAATTTATTTTTGTTTGAAAAGCTAATATTTATCAGGGGGATCGCTCGTGGATCAATATATTCACCAGCGATTGCACTCGAATGTTCGTCTACAAGGGTATGCTTTTTAAAAACTATTTTAATATTAATATACAAGTATTTAAACATATTCAAATTCGTTTAATCGGAAATATAGCAGTAGTGGTAATGGTTACTTTCATATAAAATATGCAAACACAGATGACGTATTCTTCTGGGAGTTTAATAACTCGGCCGATTATGAAGATTCTCAACATACCACAAGTTCCCTTCACAAAGCAACTCTCGGTATTATTGTGATCGCAGTATGATTAGTATGAAATTCTTGTGGTTTTGCATTTCAACGTTTGTTTTGAGAAACTACCTCAAACTGAGCGGGTATGAACCTGCCGCATAGTTTTATATTTAATAAAATTAATTTTTTTATTCATATTAGATAGTTTCGTGTGTATGTCGTTGAACGCATTGTCCACGGAATTTATTAAATGACTGAGAGATTTTGATTTTAAATAAATTATTTACACAGAATCGGATGGTTTCCATTGGTCGACTGTCGAAACCACTGGTGAAATCCCGAATGAGTACGCCTTCTTCACAGTCTATGATTCGCAAGGTTCCTCTTTCACTACTATTGATTACGATAACTACATTAAAACTTACCTCTTCCGCGCAATAAGATGTTCTTCATTGTTAATGTATTGCACAAAATCCATCAACTTAAAGGTGGTGTCCCACGAACTTTTGGTCAACTGAGTTCTCACTGTCGGGTTATGGTAATCGGTTCCCCGGTAAGAGCCCCGTAAACCGCATGTTCAGCCGATAAGTTTAAACAAAGTTATTCGCGTTTGGCTCTGTGCCAAACTGAACCTGAATGCAGGAATTCAAAAATGATAGGGAGGGATAAGGGTGGGCGAGGAGAAAGCGTCCGCGTCATTGAAACATATGAGATGAGGAATGATGGAGCAGGAGATTCGTGACACTCCTTCTTTAAGACATGTAACTACCAATATATGAATTGCAGAGTGTCACTTCTATATGAATGGGACATCTTATTCCACCCTTCACATGCTGGATTTGAAAACGATGATTTGGAAGCGAATCGAAACTATCGTTAATGAGGTGAATAACGGCAACAGGGTGGCCTAAACCGGGAACATACTTCTTGGGCCCGCGGGTACATTTTGTACCCGCGGATACCGGATACAAACGGGTACTCACTTTCGCTTTTTCAGCTGGTCCCGGATACAGCACTTCAAAATCCGACCCGGTTTAGAGCACCCTAGACACGAGGGACTATCTATTGAACACATCATACAAATTATATATAGGAAGTGTCCGAAATATTGGACACAGGCACTTTCATCGGTACCGAAATATTCATCTTCAATCGGAATCTTCACGTTTACGACATCGAGCAAGTCGTGAGTATATCATTTTACTCCTTCTAAAGGAAACGTATAATTACATTTAGCACGAACATTTTTTTGAAAATTAAAAAGCGTGATTCTTCCTTTGGCATCCAAATGTTCTGTGTCGACGCTTATATTGAGAAATTTAACAATTGAAGGTACTGAATCTGGATACGTGGCAATGGAGACTAGTCAAGCATCCTTTTGAGAGCAGCGAAATTTCCGCATCCTGTAAGTCCTCTCGGATTTTATTCACCTTTAAAACACATAGTATTTTTATAAAATTTCTAGAATATGGTCCCTCGTAGAAAATGCAAACTGCACTTCGTCAGTCTATAAATACTTGCATACCATTCATTTCCATCAATATGAACTATTTTATTTTTCTTATTTATTATTAATATTTAATATTATAATATTATTATTTTCAGTTAATGTTGCGGGAAGATTGATCCTGATCAAGCGAGGGAAATACGACCGTGTCTATCAATACGACGTTGCAATCAACAGAATGTTTCCGGTAAACAATTTTTTTTATCGTCACAAAAATATTTTTTTCGGTCGATTCTTATCGAAACAATTCTACGAATAAACAGTTTATAGAAAAAATATCTCTTATTTCGATTTTTTTCAGCAGAGATTTGACCTGCCTTACGAATTCCGAAAACTACGATGGATGTATTACACAATGAGTGGATCGAGAATCTTTCTTCTCCTAGGAATGATTCAGAATGAGAACAGGTTAGAAAATATTTAGCATTATCATGTTCTATGTTTTCATAAATATTACTTCAATCAAAAAAATAGCCAGGCATAATTTCCAAATCGTGGGAGAAAAATATTTGATTCTTTTCAGATACTTGGATCTGGAAAATGTTTGTGTGATCGAAACGAGTAAGTTATTATTTTCTTCTTTGTTCTTCAAGTTTCTTTTTTACTTTTTTAAATTGATTATTTCCTCAATATCGCTTTCCACTACCAGATCCTTCTCTCGCCGACTGGTGCGTTGACTCTTTGCATCGGTACAAGAACGGAAAGAACATCATGAGAGCCGTTCTCCCCAAGCATCTCTCGTTAGTATTCAATACTCATAGCGTACTAGTTACGTAAATCGGAACGGTCCATAAAATCGCATACTTTTGAAACCTCGTGAATAAGTCGTGTTTATGATTGATTTTTTTCTCGCGAGATTCCAATATTTTCTAGTATTTTATGAACTTCATGGTTTGAGTGAAATTCTTCTTAGTTTATCTCTAATTGAATCTGTATGTATTTCAGAGTGGAATACTCCGCAGATAACAATACGGAAGAGGAGGAAGAAGGTGATGAGGAGATGTGAATTCGATTCGATTAATGCATCAAATTATGCAATTTTTGGCAACCAACGAATTTTCTAGTCATTGTAACATTGAGATATTCCCATTGTTTCTAATATTTTGCATTATGGTTACTTCCTAAGGTCCTAAACTGTTTAACGCTAGAGTTATTCGAGAATTATTTTCTTTAACGTTTTAACTTGTTTGTATCATTCATTGCTCGATAATTTGGAAATATCAGTAAATACTGTTTTCGCGTGTCTTTTAGAATCTAGTGCCTATTGAATACTGTTATTATGCATATGCGCCATCACTGTATTTCGATATTTATTTCGAAGACTGATCAATAAATGACAGGATTTTTTTCGATTAGCTTGAGTTCAAACGCTGTATCAAAATCAGCATTAACGTACTTCCAAATTGTTGCTTTTTAAAAATATTATTGAATATTTCATCTCATTAGTTGCAGAATGTTACTTCGAGCTAATGAGAAGATTCGTCACGAACGGAAAAGAGTGGTAGTCGATAAATATGTACGTCAGTGTTTTCGTTTCAGCTTTAAAATTGTATTGTTATAGACATCAATGAATTAAAAATGAATGAATGAATGCATGTCAGTGTCAATTTTTCCGCTTTATTTATGAAAATGAACTGTTGTCTGTGCACATGTCTTAAACATTATTTTTTTCGCATTTCAGTTCACGATTCGTGGTCGACTGTATACTATTGATGCGCAGGTTGAATCCGGCGTTCCCAGATCACTTTTGGGAATTTACGAAATCGGCAGTGAGTCTTATATTAGATACTACAGGGTGCGGCAAAATTACTTAGACTAGATTTGTTTCTTATAATTTTTCTTAGAGGAAATGTTTTGAAGTTGGAATTTATATATTTATTAACTAACTTTATAAGCAATAGGAAAACCACTGTACAAATAGAATCAAGCTCTTTTTACAAGAGCTGTAAATCAAAACTCTATGGGCAAAATCATTGTCGATTCCCGCGCATCTGATCTCATTGAAGTCAACTGTTCTCTAACAATGTGAAGAATGAACTAGTTCCGAAAGGCGTATTTTGTAGAGGAGACTTCCCACTACAACATACATACAAACTGAGATTTGGGGTCTATTACTGGATGTACAATGCGAAGCGATATATGACGTGCCAGATCTACAATTCAAGCAAAAATTGGATGCATTTTTGTAATAATGTCACAGATTTTACAAAACCCATTCAATATCCTCGTCCATTACTGGTTTCATACTAGGGTAGAAGTACTTTCTTGAGAAGGTATTGGATCGTTTGCTTCTATGAACACCCAAGTGTTTTTGAGCATGAAACATTGAAAAATCGGAAAATCAAAATGACCTATTTATTATAAGCGTTCTAAGGAAGGGTTGAATGTTCAACGATTCTCCCGTGCCTGAAGATTATCAAAGACCAAGGGCATGTTTTCACTTTGTTTTCAAATGTTCATCTTTCCCTCACATCGTGCTGTCATCTTTCAATTTGATTATGCCGCGATGAGCGGCAATTATGCGTCCAACTAAAATATTACCTGTAAAATCTCGGTTCAGATAGGACTTCGAGATGTCTCAATTGTATAGCATCCTCATTGTGATGTCTAGTTGCTACTAACTTAGGGAGACCACACGACGTGGAAAGCTCGCGGAGTTATGGAGCAAGGGAACCATCTCGATAGCGGTTTCTCAAAACGTATGTAGGTCTTGATTCTCAATCTCTAATGGATTGGTTAAAGGGAGCTGTGTTTCATAAATATAATCATGAGAACTGTACATCATGCTCTACCCGTGGGTACTGAGAAATGGTCAAATTCAGCGTGATCTTCGATACATTGAGCAACCGAAACTTGCTGAGTGATCTGACCCCCGTGCGTTTCAATTTGAAAATACAGTGTGGGCCAAATTTTTTTCTGCCATAAACGATTGGATAAACCAAATTACTTGAAATGCCGAATAGTATTAGGACATAGGTCAATAGTCGCAAATATGCAATTGAGATCATACCTAACTCTTTTACTGTATTGGAATTAACTTGTAAAGTTTAGTCTAAGTAATTTTGCCGCACCCTGTATAATAGATATTCATATTCTCCTGGCAAAGTAACTCATTCCGATTTTTAATTATTTTCAATGAAAAATATTTCCAGACGATCTGAAGATGAAGGAGGTGGAAGTCCACTATTCGGTAGGCCTCTCAACAAATGAATTATCTTTTCTAGACATTTCCACTTTACCGTAAAATAATATAATAAAAGCCATTAAAGCAGGTAGTCCACCCATGAATATATTTATTTATTCAGAAAACTCGTCCTTCGTTCAACATGATGAGTTCCTTCAACACTCCAGTCTTCGTCTATAATGGTGAAAACGATTTAGTATTTTTTCGAAGATATATTTTTATCAAAGACAAAAAACTCATTGGTTTGTGGATTGCATCAATTTGTATCTGATCATTTAAAGGGAAAATGCAGCCAAAAATCATAATTTTTATTTTATTTTTATTCAAAAGAGCTGAAAATTCTAAGAACAAATGCGGAAATCACATATTTTTACGACTTTTTAAAACATTAATTATGAATTTTCAAAAATCGTGTTTCAAAGGTATACTGTAGCTCCTGCATCCACAAATCTTACGTTGTTTAGCGGCTGCAAAATTTTAAAAAGGCCTTAGCAATGTTAAAATATGTGTTTTTGCAATTGATTCGACTATGACGTGTATCCGTGAGGACTAATCAGAAGAAAGAAACGTAAAAATATTACGGCATCGTCCCATTTAAGATTCTACAGCCGCTAAACAGCGGAAGTCTTCGGATGCGAGAGCTACCGTATACCTAAATTTTGCAAACTTTAAAAATTCATAATTAATTTTTTTTAAATCGTAAAAATAATCAAAGAATTTTTTTTTCTTTTTTTCAAAGATTGCAAAATCTAGGTATACGGTCGGATCCGTAGCTCTCGCATCCGCGGACTTACGCTGTTTAGCGGCTGTAGAATCTCAAAAGGGATGATGCTGTAATATTTTTGTGTTTCTTTCTTCTGATTCGTCATCACGGAAATTCGCCATAGTCGAATCAATTTTTTTTTATTTTCACTTTTCTAAGGCAATTTAAAATTTTGCAGCCGCTAAACAGCTTAAGTTTTGTGGATGCAGGAGCTACAGTACCTTTGAAACGCGATTTTATTCATAATTAATTTTTTTAATTCATAATTAATTTCAAAAAAATCGTAAAAATATGCGGTTTTTACAGATGTTCTTAGAATTTTTAGCTCTTTAGAATAAAAATAGAATTAAAAGAATATAAAATTGTTTATTTCGCTTCAAATTCCCTTTAAAGGGACCAGGCAGTCAAAAAATAAGTTATTTTTAAATGAAAGAAAATTCTGTTCCCGGAAGAATGCTAAAAACCGCATATTTTTGCGATTTTTTAAAAATTAGTTATGAATTTTCAAAGTTTCGCTTTTTCACCACAGCGGGTTATGGTAGCGACTACACCACAATTAGTGTCTCCAAAACCAGCTACTTTGACGGAATGTGATTGTGTTCATTCAGTCCGGGAGTGGTCAAACCCTCGGCAATCCTGTTTTTGCACTAATATCAAATTATCAGAGCAAATTAAACAGCTTTCTGTCTTTTGGGAAATAGGCGACGCACCGTTCCAGAGTCTAATTTCAAATTCAAATAACTAATTGTAAAAAAATGCTAAAAATGTAATTTTTTTTCTTCATTCTCCATTAGATGATAGTGAGAAAAGCTGAATAAAAAATTATGAAAATGAAAAATCTATTTTTGGAGGCTGCCTGGTCCCTTTAAAAGAATATTTCTACTACGAAAAATTCAGATGACGTTTTCTTGTGGGAGTTTGATCATGCTGATGAATATGACGATTTCGACGAAAGAACAGATGCGAGCTACCTGCACCGAGGCATTCTTGGTAACACTAATACAGATTCACAAATACTTGTCCATATTAATAAAACATTTCGTTGCTAATCCTCGCTAAACGCAGAAATGATAGTAGTCCATGTTGTGAGCGTATCATTTTAAAATTGTAATTACATTAATTTAATAGTTCAATACACACTTCTCAAATTACTGAAATTTAAGAATCTGAAGGATTTCACTGGTCGATAGTCGATACAACTGGTGAAATACCCAACGACTTCCCCATGTTCGGTGTTTACGATTCTCAAGGTTCGTTTCCTCGTCGCGTCTTCTGTCTTCGTATTCTATCGTTGCCTTCTGGCAATAATATTGACAATAAATCGCGAAATCCACTGTTTAATGTTGGAAAAATTGTTAAAATACTGGATTAAATATCCATAATGGTCAAATTGCAGAGTCGCAATTCTATCTTGACGGAAACAACAACAACGCTCTTCACAGACTGGATATGAAAACGATGCATTGGCAGAAAATCGAGACTATCGTCGATGAGGTAAGAATTAAACTTTTAAAAATTTCTATCATTTTATCGACCGGGAATAGTTGATTGTGAAGAATAAGAAGGGGGGACTTGGAAGTATTTTAAGTGATAAAAACATCCACTTATCTACGTTCACATTCCGGGGGGGGGGACTGCATAGGCCAGCGCAGAATAGGCCAGTTCAATTCGGAGGGACCAATCTCTTCTTCGGATCTAGTTAGGATCTTAGTCGTAATTTGAGGAAACTGCTCATGAGCTGAATGGGATTGACTCGACAACAGCAGGATACGTCATTGCTGCACGGAAATTACACGTATTCTGGCAAGAACACCTCGTGAGTTGACAGTCAATCAATGCATTATTGTATTCGAAACAAAATGCTGGTTCCAGAGTTTACTAATGGTGTATTTAGTGTCACTGATCTAGATGAGACCGCCCTCTCTTAATGAAATGATCTATAGCTCTGAGGGAAGGCGAGAGATCGTTTTATTCTGAGGGGTGTTAGAAAGCGGACACCAAATAGTCAGCCATTTTTTTTTAAAATACGTAATTAATTAAATATTATTAAAAGTAATTTTAAAATGCGTTGTGATCAACGGAATATTTTTTTACATAATCGTTTAAAAACCACTTCCAAACAATAGACTAGAAGGAAATAATATTTTTTTATTAAAGGGATTCGGCATCGAAAAATAAGATATTTTTATTTTAATGATTGGAAAATTCTAAGAATATCTGTGAAAACCGCATATTTTTACGATTTAAAAAAAATTAATTTTTTTTGTTAAATTTAGGTATACGGTAGCTCTCGCATCCGCCGACTTACGCTGTTTAGCGGCTGTAGAATCTCAAAAGGGATGATGCTGTAATATTTTTTTCGTTTCTTTCTTAGGGTTCGTCCTCACGGTCCTCGCCACAGTCGAATCAATTGCAAAAACACTTTTTTCACTTTGCTAAGGTAAGGCCTTTTTTTTAAATTTTGCAGCCGCTAAACAGCGTAAGATTTGTGGATGCAGGAGCTACAGTACCTTTAAAACTCGATTTTTTTTGAAAATTCATAATTAATTTTTTTTAAAAATCGTAAAAATATGTGGTTTTTTACAGATGTTCTTAGAATTTTCAGCTCTTTTGAATAAAAATTGAATTAATTTTTTTTAAAAAAATATTATTTTTTGACTGCAAACTCCCTTCAATGCCCGAGGCGCAACCGAATTTAAATTTTAAAGGAGGAATAATGGGAACAAATTCGCATAATGTACCTAACTCTTATAGTAATAGCTCTATTTATTCAAGTTGTTGAAGATGTTGGATCTCGATTCGAATCAGTGGAGCATCGTGAGACACACATCAGTGAAATCTGATAACCTGTGGACTCCGTGTAAGCACCATTTCTCCCTATTATTCAAACGATGTTGAAATTCGATTCGATAATTAACTAAATTCAGTCAACATTGCCGGGCAGGTGTTCATTATCGATCGAGCAGAAGATAACACACTTTATCGATATGATGCCGACACCAAAGAGATGATACACGTGAGGATTTTGACTCGTTTCGGGAAAAAAATCCTTGTTTGTTGGCACTTTTATCGTCAAATTTGATCTATTTGTGATTTTTATCAGAGAATCGTCTTGCCCGATAAATTCAACACTTTGAACACAATCTATGCTACAGTGAGCGGATCGAGGGCATTTCTTCTCGGAGGAGAAGAGACAGAAAGAGGATGGTGAGAATCTAAATAGTGATGATGTGCACATTTTACAAGTGGAAAGGATTGTAGGCTGGATTGTATATCAGAAAAAATTAGAAATGTATGATGTGGTTCTCATTCAGAATACTCTTTTTTGTCATCAAACTAAAGTAAATTTCTGAAATAATTTTAAATTTTTACAGCCAGTTGCTGCTTGAACGTATCTGCGTTCTCGAGATGAGTGAGTTGTTTTAATATTTTGTTCTTGCTGGAACGTTCCTCAGTTTACTTCTAATATATGTTTTCCAGACCCTTCCCTCTCTGATTTGGCAGCTTCATCTCTCATGAAGTGCAAAAATGGAAAGAAGGCCATGAGAACTCTTCTGCCCAAGCATATCTCGTCAGTTACCCCTTTCTTTTCCGATGAACAGGCAATCCATTATGAAGTATACGGCAATTGTACCGTACCTTCATAAACAGGATTTTAGCTAATTGAGAACTTACTTTAAAATATTGCAGTGCGCAATACGTGCCATTGAGGACGAGAAGAACTAGAGTAAAACCGAAGAAAAACAATGAATTCGATTTGTGATTATTGTATTAATAGCAAGTACATCAACTGCTATTGATTATATTTATTTTCTCTGAATTTTATATTTGTGTGCCGATTCTTCCTATAGTATCTTCGAAGACATTTGTCTTGCTTTTTTTATATTGTATCGTCGATTAATTAAATATTATTAAAGCATATTGCCCAATATAAAAAAAGATTTTAGATTGAAAGCTGTTGATCAATCAGTATAACTATTTTACTAAATGAAAATCCATTCGAATGCCTGACAAATTCCAGTATGTTGTGTCAACTGAATAAGGAGGTCAGGCATGGCAAGAACAAGTTAAAGGTCGACAAATATGTGGGTGTTCTAAATTTACTTACGAATGTGGCACAATACAATGTCCATGAAATCCTTCAACTAAAATGTAGCATAAATTTATATTATTTTAAACATTTTCAATAATTAATAATTTTCTTCTTGTTTCAGTTCGCGATCCGTGGCCGACTGTACATTGTTGATGGTCAGACTGGACTGATGAATCCCAGATCTCCCATGCAAATATACGAGATCAACAGTCAGTTTTCTAATAAAATAGCTTGTTTTAAGAAGCAGAGTCATATCAATTTTAATTAGTGAAAAAATCGATTTAAAAAATATTTATTCGATATTTTCAGAAGATCTGAAGGTAAAGACGGTGGATGTGCACTATTCGGTTGGTTATTTGTGTATTTAATATTCCCTTTCTAACATAGCCGTTCAGAAAGATTTTTTATACTGTGAGGAAGTCACAGTCTGATGTAAAAATTAATTGTGTTTAATAATGCTTGAAATTTAATTATTTTCAGGGAGATCGTTCGTGGATCAATATTATCAGCAACTATTTCAATCGAATGTTCGTCTACAAGGGTGAGAATAACTTGTATAATGGTTTTTTTACTAACTCCTTGGGCATTCTCACACACTCCTATAATTTATAAGATATGGATGATGCAATTTGAATTATTTTAGATGACGTTTTCTTCTGGGAGTTTGATAACACGGACCATTATGAAGATGGACATAACAGAAGAACCACAAGTTCCCTTCTCAGAGGAACTCTCGGTATGATCAGAAACTGAAATGGCCTTACAATAGATTGGACTTGTAACCCACTTTTCACAAAGAGATTGCTAAAGTTGTTACTTGATCGTTTTTAATTGTTATACCAAATAAAGATATTTTCAAAAATATCTTCAACAACATTTGTTTTCGCCAACTGACAAGGGGGGACCGCATAGAGGATATGGAGTTTCCAAATGAGATCTAGTGATATCAATTACAATCATAAAAGTAAGATGTAATCGGCGGTTTAAAACTACTAAACAATCTCAAAGACTTCTCCACCCTTTGCGAGATTGGTGAATTTTTCGGACATTTTAGCCACTTCCCCACAGAGAGTGAAGATATCACAAGATCTCTTTAGCAGTTTTAAACTACCGATTATTTCTTTAGTTGCCGATCTTAATCGATCCCACTAGGTCTCATTCCTAAACTCCATATCACGCCTCTCACGAGAGGCTCGGACTGGACTTGGCACAGTTCCCATTTTCAAGGTTCAGTTTTTCACGTTTTCAGGCGCCACTGGGTCCAACTAAGATCCCTGCGAGCTATTATGCCACAGAAGTCATTCCTTGCTTTGCTACAGCTACTGTAAGGTGCAGCCCGCGGACTTCTAAGCCGTTTTTCAGTGTTTCAACGCAGTTTCTGATAAAACGTTTTGCTTAGAGCTAGTGTTACTTTTCCATGCTCTTTCGACCTATGTCATTCGTTTTCTAATTGGTTTTCGAATTTGCTTGAAAATCATTATTATTGAATGTACCAAAATCCGCTCGAAAAGGCCGCATTTTTATTTTTCCATAGCCTCCAGCAGGTGATGAGGATTCGAATGATATGTCTAAGCTCCCCCAACTCGGGAGTTGATGCTATATTTCATACGAAAAAGTATCAAATTTTGATTTTACTCTCATTATGTGCACCGCACACCGCTTCATTCAAAGGAAATGAACGATTAGAGAGAGGGAGAACAATGGATCGCTGAGTCATTCATCACGAGAGATTCGAGTGACTCGGTGGGAATTGTCTAGAATCGAAGTTTTCGGCAAATTTTCGTATGAAATATAGCATCAACTCCCGAGTTGGGGGAGCTTAGACATATCATTCGAATCCTCATCACCTGCTGGAGGCTATGGAAAAATAAAAATGCGGCCTTTTCGAGCGGATTTTGGTACATTCAATAATATTGATTTTCAAGGAAATTCGAGAACCATTCAGAAAACGAATGACACAGGTCGAAAGAGCGTGGAAAAGTAACACTAGCTCTAAGCAAAAAGTTTTCTCAGAAACTGCGTTGAAACACTGAAAAACGGCTTAGAAGTCCGCGGGCTGCACCTTACAGTAGCTGTAGCATAGCAAGGAATGACTTCTGTGGCATAATAGCTCGCAGGGATCTTAGTTGGACCCAATGGAACCCTAAATACTTGAAAACTGAATTTCGAAAAATGAGGTCTGTGCCATAACTATGTCATAACTGTGCCATAACTATGTCTAAGCCGAGCCTCTCGTGAGAGGCGTGATATGCTCTATGCGGTCACCCCTTATGAGATATCAATCTTTAGAATTCGATGGCATCCACTGGTCGACTGTTGTGACTACTGGTGAAATGCCGAATCAGCCCGCCTACATCTCTGCCTACGATTCCCGAGGTTACTTTTATTTGTATTTCGCCAATTTATTCCTGAAACTACCACGAGGTATTGCTCTATTTAAGTAAAAAATTTATAACAGATTGGGGGGATTTGATTATTCATCAAAAATGCATTCATTCATTCTTTATTCCGTCAGGGCAATTGGGGGGCATGAGATGAATCGTTGAGAAATTTCTGACTTTTTCAGTCTTTGCAGAGTCTCGCTATTACTATTATGTGAAACGTAGTCGCACAATGTACATACTGGATATGGCAACTATGATTTGGAAGAGAATCGTTACTATCGTTAATAATGTGAGTGGTATCAAACAGTATTATCATTACATTTTTACCGAATCAAGTTTAAACGCATCACTCCACAGCCCGGTCATAGAGGTGCTAAAATCGATATTACCTCTCTCACTTTTGCACACTCTCTTGTCCTGACCCCTTTATGTATGCATAATATTTCAGAATGTCGCCTTCCACTTCCATTCTGATGCTTCGATGACTGGAAATATCGTGTTTGCTGGACAACTTCACATTTTCACCGTCGAGCACATCGTAGGTTATTTTTATATTTCAAAATCTGTTTTCATTTTATTGCAGGTGCTTCATCTCGAAACGAATCGATGGAATATCATCCAACATCCGCCAGTTGCAAGCAACACTTTATGGGCGCCTTGTAAATTTTCTTTTTTTTAATTTTCAAAATTATTTTAGCTATGTAATAATATTATATTTTTAGTCAGCGTTGCGGGCAAACTCTTCGTAGTCAAGCGATTGAGATACGATGTTCTCTATCAATACGATTCCGATATCAACACAATGAATCGGGTGAGCAATTTTTTTCATTCATTCGAAGAAATTTTTTAAAATATTTTTTAGAAATATTATCGATAGAATGTTGCGGGTAAATAATTTGTATATCTTACAAGAATATTTTCGATCGATTTGTATTGAACTATCATTTACGTAACCACAATTTTGTTAAAATTATGTCTGATTTTCGATTTTTCCAGCAAAGATTCGAAATTCCTCACGAATTCCTCAAGCACAGACGAATTTTCTCCGAAGTAAGTGGATCGAGACTATTCCTTCTCGTTGCATCGGAGAGATATGGACGTAGGTCAGGCAATATCCGTAGCTTTTTATTGTTTCCAATAAAATTTTATTATTTTAATTATATTTTGTTAAAAGGCAATTTTTTTCAGACACGTGAATCTGGAGCGTGTCTGCGTAATCGAGACGAGTAAGTTATTGTTTTATTTTAATTGAGTTTGATTGCATTATCTATAGCTATTTCAGTGTACTACTAGTGAAATGTTAAAACTATAATCGGTATGGCTGTTTCGCTCCCTTAGCTATAAACAATCATACCCCTTAGTTTTGCTATTTTTTCTCGATCGTATTTTCCAGATCCTTCCCTCGCTGACTGGGCTGCTTCCTCTCTACTGCAATACAGAAGCGGAAAGAGAATTATGCGAGCTATTCTCCCCAAACATCTCTCGTCAGTTTTGAATTATTATTATGCTTGATTTTTTTCTTATCCAGCCGTTTTTCATTTTCTATTTATTTTCTATTCAAACTTTGAAAAAAGGGTGCCCTCCAAAAGAATGGGAGAAATTGATTATGTAGATCGCGAATTGACCTTTTTATTCAGATCGGAATACGCTGCCGAAAGTGAAGAGCAAGAAGAGGATGAGGAGATGTGACTTCAACTCGATTCCAATTATGAAATAGTTTTCCACCAACGAATTTTCTAGTCATTGTAACATTGAGATATTAGAAATCAACGCTTGTCAAAATATCTTCGATTAACCGTAAAATTGTTGAATTCCCATTTTATGAGGCCGCTTGCGATAGAGTCGGACAATGTTCAGACAGCAAAAAAATATGAATTGTGAGATAAAAATTATTTTCAGCACTTTCGATGGTGCTGATCACGATCCAGTATGTGTCATTGCTCACTAATTACTCTCCGACAAGATATGCTAATTCAAACATTTAGCTAAGTTCACGATTATTAGCAATTTATCTCAACTATCTCTCACCAATCTTGTCATAACTCGGAGAATAAGATCTTGATGTGTTGCTATTTACACTAGCAACAAGATGTAAATCAGAAATATAAATTTGCATATTTCTGGGCGGATGTGAATTAATATCTCCAGTAGTTCTGATTAGAGAGGCATGAAATTCACATGGGATGTGGAGCACACTTCGAGTGACCTACCTTTTAAATTTGGGCACTCAAATCCGTCGGCAAGTCGAGTTATGATTTTTTTAGTGAGAGGAACTTGAAGAAAATTCCCTATTTCGACCGACAGCTCTCGCGAATTGCAGTGTCTAGGGGATTAAAGGGACCTGGCACTGCAAATGAAGTGAATTTCAAATTAAAGAAAAAATTCTTCCGATTCGAACGCAAAAAATCGCATATTTTTACGATTTTTTTGAAATTAGTTATGAATTTTCAAAGATCTCATTTTCGGCTAGGATGCCCCAGCACTACTGTGTTTAGCCGCTAAACACAGTAGTGCTGGGGCATTCCAGCCAAAAATGGGATCTTTGAAAATTCATAACTAATTTCAAAAAAATCGTAAAAATATGCGATTTTTTGCGTTCGAATCGAAATAAAATTCTCTTTAATCTGAAATTCACTTCATTTGCAGTGCCAGGTCCCTTTAAATGTATGATAATGCGGCATTCTTGGACGAAAGGATCTCATTTTCAACAAGTTCCTCTCACTAAAAAAATCATAACTCGACTTGCCGACGGATTTGAGTGCCCAAATTTAAAAGGTAGGTCACTCGAAGTGTGCTCCACATCCCATGTGAATTTCATGCCTCTCTAATCAGAACTACTGGAGATATTAATTCACATCCGCCCAGAAATATGCAAATTTATATTTCTGAAGACGTCATCTTGTTGCTAGTGTAAATATCAACACATCAAGATCTTATTCTCCGAGTTATGACAAGATTGGTGAGAGATAGTTGAGATAAATTGCTAATAATCGTAAACTTAGCTAAATGTTTGAATTAGCATATCTTGTCGGAGAGTAATTAGTGAGCAATGACACATACTGGATCGTGATCAGCACCATCGAAAGTGCTGAAAATAATTTTTATCTCACAATTCATATTTTCTTCTGTCCGTAGCCCGTTGTGATTTGTCCGACTCTATCGCAAGCGGGCTCTTATCTGATCCCTTGCTCTGTCGATATTTCTTATGTTTCATATTTTAGCATGTTTGTATTACACATCATTTGTATCTCGATGGCTTTGCAATATCCTTAAATTACAGAAATCGAATAAAACTTTATTTTCGTATGTTTTTCAGACGATCTTTTGTCGTTCGATCCCTGTTGATGACTCAGGAAACAATGTATTTGAAAATATTTCATAGTTTTGAATATCTAAAAAAAAAGTTCCAGAATGTTGAGAGTCTCTAACCAGAAGATGAAGTATAATGGGAACAAAGTGGCAGTCGACAAAACTGTGAGTATAAACATATCAGGAATACAATTAGAACGTTTATCTAATGATTTACTTTTTCTCTTCATTTTTCTCAAATCAGTATCAATTAAGAGAAAAAAAATTTTTTCAGTTTTTTTTTTTTGAAAAATTGTACATTGTGAACGGCATGACGAAACAAGAGGATCCAACATTGAGCATGCGGGTTTACATGATGGACGGTGAGGCATTATATGTTAGCTACGCCTAATGAAAGACGTCTTGGTAATGAAATTATAATATAATTTTGGTAATAAATTGTTTGTCTGTAATATAATTGCTAATAATCTTTGATAATGTTTTTCTCAATTTTTAGGGTACCGCAAACTGAAGCAAATCGATGTGGAATATACAGTCAGTTTCTCTTGTAATTTTTTTTAAATTTATGGAATTATTTGTTTTATATTCCCATATAATCGTGATTGAATATGAATATATATATTCATTAAACCCCAATATTCCCATATAATCGTGATTGAATATGAATATATATATTCATTAAACCCCAATGATGTTAATGAATTTAGATTTTATTTTCGTTCGTTTTCGCCATATTTTCCTGATGACGATGAACTCTCACACTGTGCATACAATTCGTTTTTAAAAATATATTTTAATATATTCATAATTCATTTAAGGCACGTCAGTGGATCAATATGCTCAGCAGTCGTAGCACACCAATGTTCGTCTACAACAGTGAGAACAACTAAAGAATTCATTTCAACAAAAAAAAATCAGTTTATTTTTATAATTGTTTTTATTTAGAAACTCTAATTGAATTGAAATATTATAGTTATATAACTAGTTAATTCTAATCACTAAATAATTTCAGATGCAGTGTTCTTTTGGGAGTTCGACAACGGTTCTGATTACAATTTACATGAACGAAGAAGGAATGCTAATTATCTCAATAAGGGAACCGTTGGTATAATTTTCTATTATATTGTCAGCTATATCAGAGCGGAATTGAGGACATTGATTGCTTATTCTGTGATTTTATTTGTTGCACGTTTTTTGAGAGATTGCTTTATCATACTTTTTTTTCGCAGGACCGAATAGCATCACGTGGTCTACCGTATCAACTTCTGGCGATGTTCCGGTGGGTACTGCCTTCATTTCCGTATACGATCAACTCGGTTCGTTTTGGATATTAACAAGTTTCCCCTGCAACAATAGCGTCTATGCATGCATTACCGCGCCAATTATGAAATTATTTCTACAATAAAGAAATAATAACTTTAAAAACCCCTAAATTCTTGTCGAATTTTGCATTTGTTCTTTCACTGATAATGCACCCAAAAATTCCCGATAAACTGGCCTAAGCCTGTCTAACTATTTATTTTGTGTAGTTTTTCTTTGTCAATGTGTCTAAATTTTAGAATGTCGATACTACGTCTCTAATGTGCATCTCACCATGGTGTATATGCTGGAAATGAAGACGATGAAGTGGAGAAGCATCCGAGCTTTCCCGAGTCAGGTAAGTGTTTCTTAGTCTAACAGTCAGTATAGTCTAACATTCTTGTACATGACGTTTATTAGTATGTAATATGAATGATTTCAACCTTTTATTCTCCCTGATGTTCGTGGTTTCACTTCTGTGTTGGTGACACACACAAATGTAGTGATAAAAAGCTCTTGATAAAATCATGACTGACCTGACCTACTCCGACAATTTCACAATGAGAAAACTGTTTTAGATTTTAGTTGGGCAGATTAAAAAATCTATAAACTATCATTTTTTTGTTTAAAAACTGCAAAATAGTAACATTGTATTTCAAATCGTCCAAAGTAGTAAAACGTTCCACGGCTTAAAAACACGTTCCGCTTGCGAGAGAATATGTCAAAGTAAGAGGCACGCCGAGGTATACCAAAAGAGTGCACACAGGAGTTGTCAATTTCATGGAGGTACCATTTTAAAATTGTTACATTTAGGATGCCACCAACTTCCTGTATGGCATCGACGACAGTCAATTCAGAGCAGTCGTTGCTGGTCGGAAGATGCACGTATTCAACGAAGACCACGTTGTTCGTGCTTTTTTTAAATATAATAATTTTCGGGTTTTAATGACAATTGATTGATATGATAAAGGCACAACGGATAATGAACAATGTGACGTTTAAAATTTTCAAAAAAAGTATCTCAATTGGCTGTTTTAAAAATCATCGACCTAAACCATGATCGAGATTAAAAAATTGAATTCTCACAGTTTTCTGCGAATATCTCGGCTCATGTTGAAGTTATGCCTTATTTTTATGTAATGGAAAATACATAATGAAATCATACTTCCAATGTCAGGTGTCTAACTTCGATGGGAGCAGAGATATTAGCGAAAAACGAAAAGTGTGGGAATGCTTATTTTTATATCGGTCGTGATTTTGGTCGGTATTTAAAATACTGTATTTTCAACAGGCATATGAGATGCTTCGGACCTTTTCGACGATTTGTAACGTCTCATTAATCGTACAAGTTATTTATTTACTATTTTTTTACAATATTAAAGGTACTCGATCTTGACACATATCGTTGGAATGTCGTCAGATATAATCGGAATGTCGATCTCACTGCGCCTTGTCAGTTCTGTAAATTTAATTGTGCAATTAATTTTAATTGTGAATATGTTAGTCCTGCATTTTGTCATATGTTAGTTCTATTAACTTTACGTATATAATGGAGCATTTCTCGTCACTGGTCTAGACGATGAAATTATCTCTCGTCTCAAGAGTAGGGGTGAGATCATGTCATTCTTGGGAGGACCTTCTCGTCTAGACCACTGATGCTAAATGCGTAATAAACGACACGTTAAATGCATCATTTTTTATTTCTTCCAGTCATGATTGAGGACTCCATGTACATCATTGAGCGATCGGGTCTCGACACTGTATATCGATACGATAACTCCACAAACAGGATGATCGTGGTGGGACCACTTTCATGTCTTATTGTGCGATTATTCGCAGAGTGATCATTTCGCGTACTCTGTTGTCCTGTCGGCGAGCGAAATGACGAATCCTTTCCTGACGCCATATATAAACAAAACAAAAAAAACGATTTTCCCTGGCAAGTAACATTAAATTGTTTTAATGTGCATTCTTTTCAGCAGAGATTTCATCTGCCCAATTCTTACAATGCACTGCGGGAGCTGCACTCCATAGGAAGCGGAACGAAGGCCTACATCTTCGGTGGACCCCGTATTCTTGATTCGCTGTTAGTAATAGAGTGCGAAATGTGAGACCACGGCCTCTTCATTTCGCACACTCTTTCGTCTATCGACCGGTCTAGAGAGTGTGCGAAATGAAGAGGCCGTGGTCTCACATTTCGCACTCTTGTTAGTATCGACCGATTATAATATTATCTACTTGAGTAGAAAGTAGTTTAATACAACTATTTCTGACACATTTTATTCATTTTACATGCATTTCCACTAAATGAATTCGTTATAGGCAGTGGGGTCTGAAATCGTACTCCGTTGTCGAGTCGAGTGAGTTTTTTTGTTGTATAAAAATGCGATTTTAATATTTTATAAAGAACTGTTAATACTTATTATCCAATGTTTCCTTTTATAACCTTTGCATTCCCAGAGCCTCTCCTCTGTGATTGGGCGGCTGCGCGCTTGTTGAGTTGCAGACATGGAGAGAGAATCATGAGAAGCATCCTCTCCACGAATCTCATGTCGGTTTTGTTGTCGCATATTTGCTATAAATATATTTACCGTTTAAAATATGAATAATGTGTTTAATATTTCGAAATTTCAGCCAGCAATATTTGGACAACTAGAGAGATCGACGAGAAACGAGTGAGGATTTATTAGTGCGTCCGGCAGTTATTCATTCTCATTGTTCCTGTTCCATTGTTATAGTATCAAACTCGTTTTAATGCCTCTCTTTATTCTTTACTCTTTAGTTTGTTGATTAATATTATTATCCCTCTGCTACTCTCAGAAAGTATCATTTCGGTTACACGCAAATAAAAAGAGGATCACGAATTCAAAGAATATTGTTGATACAATGCCAAACACAGCAACCTCACTAATCTCATCTGGTCTAACATGTTAGCGACTGTGTGGGAGAAAAGAAGCAGGGAAAGATCTTAGACAAACTAGATTGTTTTGGAGAGGTGAAATCACGTTTGCTAGGCGAGATGTAGATGTTGTGTCAGAGAAAGGGAGATGAGCAGATATTTTTTGTACAAAAAAATCGTTTGCTACGGCTTTCAAGTCAGAAGAGCTCATTTTTGCCCAGCGGGGGCAAACGGATAGCAACTGGGTGTGAAATGGTCTGCCCCTGACATTGGGGGAGTGACCAACGATAATTAAGCGAGACTCGAATTCTCCTATCGTAGATATATTTCTAATGAAGTTTGATTGTCGGGAGCTACTACAAATCATCAGAGTGGTTAAGTTATCGTAATTAGTCCCTGGCTGATTTCCGGCTGTCTTTCTCTCACGTTTCTCTTCCATTGTTCTTTCTCTCTGCCTACTATCACTCTGCTCATTCGCATGCTTTCAAATATAGCGATCTCTCCAATTGTCCTACACACGATTCCAACCCTACAGACCAGGGTTAGAGCGAGAGAGTATGCTAAAGTGAGAGAGTCCCTCTCCATTTGACACCTCTCTCACTCCATAGGCCTTTAAGTGCGGTTGACCGACCCGTGAAATGATGTGCCTGTCGATCGTCTAGCAAAGTTCATGTGCCTTGTGGTTTTCTACAAAAAGGGTTTTCCCTCTCCCGGACTCAAAAAAGAGCACAACCACAGCTCATATCCGGTTTTGGATTGATGAAATGTGGTATTGTCGATACCGTCACTTATTGGGGAAACATAATCCGTGCCACAGGTAGCAAATTGTTGTCCTACTGTAGCAAGTGCGCGGCACTCAACTTCGCTCAGCCCCCTCCATTAGTTTTTTTTTAATTTGTCGCTATTTTCTGATATTTTCATTAGTTATTTCTAGAGTGTCTCCAACTAATTCGATGAAGAAGAAGATTATCTACTGAACACGGGAATTTTTAAATGTTTTTTGAATGTCCCAATAGTCGAGCACATTTGCACATGAAGTTGGGCTTTCATACCATATTTCTCTGACTTCACCAGATACTATAGAAAGAGTGAGAAACAGATATTGATTGGTCTAATTAAAAATTCCGCTATCAATATATTTGCTCCCTGTGAATAGACGCGTTCCGCAGTGAGATAAATATACGGTAGTTGTGAGATTGCGTCCTTTTGGAGTCACGGAACAGTGCTCTCATTATTTCTTCTTGTTTCTTCGATATTTCGAATTTTTGGATATTTACACACTGCTTCCTCTAAACGTTCGTCCCGATTTCTCTTGGTACTGCGATAAAGAAACTATCCAGGTAAGCAGTTTCCATTTTGCAGATATATACTCTAGCTGTATTTTATTGTTGCTCTATTCAGAGTAATTTCTTGCCTGTTTCAGTTTTCGCTCACTCTACAATGCCTTCTTCTTTTCTTCCTGTAGCTCAATCGCCGATAGACAATGCAATTCGATCGGAATTCTTCACTCTATTTTCCGAGAGCAGGATCTATTCGACTATGGATGATGCAATACCCATATATCGTCTTATCTACAAGCTATACACGACTGAACCTGTTGAGGCAAGGATTACTCGGGAGAACTTATCGGAAGATGAGCGAGTCATGGTGAAACAGTTCTACTATGCTCCTTTTACTCTTAGACGTTTGAGTGTTTGTCGTGCTAAATTTAGAGAATTTCCACAGAACCTTCATAGTCGGGAGATTCTTTCGGGGCGAATATTCTTCAGACTTGAAGTGTTCCCTATATTTGCTGAGTTTATTGAACGAGGATTTGATGAAATTCGATGCACACTTATTAATGCAAAGTGCAGAGAATTCACTATTTATAAAACTATAGAGAAGTGCTATGCTAAACCAAATGGGGAATTGGACAACTCAGTCGGCCCAGTTTATCATTGTTTTTGGAATTCAGATTTTGTTGCTCCGAAATATTGTGACCATGGGCAGGAGTATGAATTGACTGATTAAATTTTACTGCTGTGCGTTATTATTGTGATAAAGAAAATGTTAAATGCGTCCATACTATTGAGTACTTTATGACATTGCTTTAATATCTGAAATAATTCTAATTCTGCCCATCATTATTATTCTACGTTCCTTTTGTCTGGGTACTGTGAACCCGAATAGACTCTTCATAAAACTTTAGAGATTATGAAGTGTACTATAAGTGAATTATGGTCAAAACAGGACTATTATTTTTTAAGAAATATATCATTCTATGTGATCGGGTACAGAGAGTCCGAATATTTCATCAAACTCTTATTGTAAGTCAGGAAATGAAAAGTACTTGATCGTACATGGATGAATCAGGGCATAACTCATTTATCTAATAATAATGTGCATCTGCTACGTTGTTTAACTCCTTTCCTTCTCCTTCTTCCATCTCCGCTGATTTAATCCCATTTTTCATGGAGGATGTCCTTGACGCAAAATTGGCGCCGGCAGAAGGGGCAGCGGGGCTGCAACTCTAGCTGTTCCTTTAAATACCAATCCATAAAAATAATCTTCACCACAATCAGGAGCACTTTACATACATGAGTGCTCCTCATTGTGGTGAAACTCAGATTAGTTTTTTTAAAGAAAAATAATCTGAGTTTAACCACAATCGAGAGCACTTATGTACATGATATCTTAAAGGGACCAGGCAGAAGTCAGAAACAGAATTTTAAGCGTAGCCTATTTCCGAAAAGACAGAAAGCTATATACTAGATGATTAGATTTTGCTACAAACGGAGGAATGTGGGGTTATGACCACTCCCGGACTCAATGTGCACAACCACATTTCATGAGAATACCTAGTGTTTGAGATTCGAATTGTGATGTATTCGCTACCGTAATCCGCTGTGGAGAAAATGCGAAGCTTTAAAAATTCATAACTAAGTTCAAAAGAAATCACAAAAATATGCGGTTTTTAGGTTTTTAGGTTTAGGTTTGCGGTCTGCGGGGACTAGGATTTTCTTTTATTTAAAAATAACTTATTTTTCACTGCCTGGTACCTTTAATATTTCTACCATCTTATGTCGCTTTTCTTGCAATTTTCTTAATACCCACCGTCATCTCTTCCCAAGTCGCTCCGTATTCTTCGGTGGCTTCAGCAGCGTGAACGATGCGCGACATGCAAACGGCGCACCAACGAGGATGGCAACGACACTGCCCGCACGATGCGGATCTGTACGGAAATACAGTAGTTAATTGGAGAGAGTTAATCTGCGCAGATATAAGACAATCATACGATAGGTGAAAAAAATTATTTTCGGGCTCAAAAAAGAATTTACAAATTTTGCGATTGGGATAAGACTTTTTAACAGTGCGTTCGCGTAAAAATCGCACGAATGAGGAAGAATCCGTACAGCAAATTTTGACTATGTCTGATTTCGACATGGATCGATAGCCCCTGTTCTCCTCTTCAAATCCTGCTTTTCAAAGAAAAATTCACATAAAATTTGCATAGATAATTAGCTCGAAAGATTGCACATTTTTTCACTTTGATCGACTGTATCTCAGTTCCTATTGGGAAATTGGCATTACTTGCTGAACAAATGTTGCTTGGTTTGGCCAAATGAATAGACGTACGTTTTTTTAGAATTTTGAAATTCGATGATTTTTGAAATATGCAAATTTTAGAAGAATATCTCGAATACCAGGAAAAAAGTTTTTTTGAAAATTGATATGTTATGTAATTTTGTATGTAGAATCCGATTCTGTAATAAAAATGGAATTTCCAGCCAGGTAAATCCATGAAAACTACTGTTTTCAAAACATTACTTTCGTATTATTCTTCACAGTTTTCACTCGATGAGCGGTCGAAATGACTCTAAAACATCACAATTCCTCATTTACATCCCTGTCGTGCGGTCGATAACTCAATTATAGGTCTCATTTCGACCGCTCACCACCCAAAAACAACAATGCAGAATAAGACGGTAGAAAAGCAGTAGTTTTCATGGATTTACCTGGCTGGAGATTTCATTTTTATTACAGAATCGGATTCTAAATACAAAATTGCATAACTTATCAATTTTCAACAAAAAACTTTTTTTCCTGGTATTCGAGATATGAAGCTTCTAAAATTTGCATATTTCAAAAATCATCAAATTTCAAAATGTCGAACTCGCGAACTTTTAACAGATTATAAACGTCGCATAATTGTATAATGTGTTTTTTATTATCTTGATTTTTTTCAACGCGCACTTTTCAAATTACGGAGATCCTTTAAGAATCTGACGGATTTCACTGGTCGATAGTCGATACAACTGGTGAAATTCCCTATGAGTTCCCCATTTTCGGTGTCTACGATTCTCAAGGTTCGTTTAGTTTTCCTATTTGCTTTCTGATTCAAGTATCGTCTTGTGGCAGGAATATTCACAGCAAATCGCGAAACTGAATTATCTTCTAAAAGGCTCCAAAAGAAGAAAAAATTGCAACTGTTAATTACGAAATTTCAAATTTGTGATGCTGATCACAATGGTGCCACTCCCATAGCGCTAGGCTCCCTAATAGCTGAGTTATGGCCCGTTGCTCAAATGTCGGTTGCTCAAATGTTCCTTGCTCAAATGTCACTCCCCCCCCCCAAATCACTGCCGGGGAATGTAGTTTGTCAAATTGCAGAGTCGCATTTCTATTTTAATGGAGTCAACAAGACAGCAGCACTTCACAGACTGGATCTGAAGACGATGCATTGGAAGAAAATCCGGACTATCATCAATGAGGTTTTACAGTAAACATTTTTTTTTAAATTGGCAATAAAAATATATCTTCTCTAAATCGTAGCTTGAATTGATCGATTGTTTGATTAGGGAAAGTTCAGCATGATACATATGTGTTTACTAAAGTTTAGAGTCGTCTGATCGATAGAAAGCGAACACAATTAATAATTTACTAAATGTATAGTATGAGATTCATTTATTCAATTATTAAAAGTAATTAAATTATTATCCAACAATTTAAAAGATAGTGTGGTAGCCTTATTCAAGTTGTTGAAGGTGTTGAATCTCGACTCGAACCGATGGAGTATCGTGAGACATCCATCAGTGGAGTGTGACCAACTGTGGGCTCCGTGTAAGCAGGATTTCTCACTCCCATTCAAGTAATCCTGAAATTCGATAATTAACTTAATTCAGTCAGCATTGCCGGACAGATGTTCATTATCGATCGATCTGAAGATTCCACACTTTATCGATACGATGTCGACACCAACGAGATGATACAAGTTAGCAATTTAAAAAAGGCCTTTTCGTAATTTATTTTTGACTGTTTTTATCGTCAGCAAATATTTCTTCTGATTCTTTTTCAACAGAGAATCGTCCTGCCCGATAAATTCGACACTCTGGGAAATATTTATGCTACAGTTAGTGGATCGAGGGTATTTCTTCTCGGAGGAGAAGAGACAGAAAGAGGATGGTGAGAATATGTTAGCTTATTCAACTGTTTTACAATACCTACAGCTAGTTCGAAGTGTACTACATGTGAATTGAAACTTCTATAGGTATGACTGTTTCACTCGCATAGCGCATTTAGACAATAATCGTATTCCGTTCTCTATTATGACAATTGAGGCAGTTGAAGAACGGAAAAAAATTTAAAAATATAATTTTAAATAATTACAGTCAATTGCTGCTAGACTGTGTCTACGTTCTCGAGATGAGTGAGTTGTTTTAATAGTTTGTTCTTTATCGAGTATTCCTTTACCTCACTTTACCTCTGATGGTTTCTTTTCTAGACCCTTCTCTCGCTGATTGGGCCGCTTACTCTCTGATGAATTGCAAGAACGGAAAGAAGGCCATTAGAGCCGTACTGCCAAAGCATATCTCGTCAGTTTCCTTTTTTTCTTTTCCGATCAGCAAGCAATCGACAATACATGTTTACATATCATACCGTCATAAACAGGGTTTTAATAAATTAAGAACTGACTTTAAAATTTGCAGTGCGCAATACGAATCTTTGAGGACGAGAAGACAGAATTAATCCGAAGAAAAACGAAGAATTCGATTTGTTATTACTACAAAAATAGACTCTAGTACAGCTTCGTAACACCAAATTCAACGCAGTTATTGCTGCACGGAGGCTTCACGCCATCAATGATCCTCATCACATTGTTAGTGTTTTTAAAGTAAAATAGAGCCTTCGAAAATATCATCGAATGAGGAAAATAATTTAAATTTCCGAAATTCCATATCTCGTCTCCCTGTGGAGCTAGAACCTGAAAACCACATAAACACCAAATTTCGAGTCCCTAACTACACTGGGATCTGTGGTTTTAAAGCGTAATATTGTTGAAGGTACTCGATCTCGAGACGAACAAATGGGAAGTAGTCGACTATGGCCTACCTGTTCAGATTCATCTATCTGCGCCATGTCAGTTCTGCCAATTTGTCATATTTCAGTTTTTTTATCGCTTGTAATTCGGTCTTAATGGTGCGTAATTATCATTATTTACATGTGAATTAAATGTTCTGTCGATACGAGGGTAGGAGTGAGATAATTTGAATCAACGAAGGCGGGCTCGCTAAGGATCATTGTTCAAGAATGGCTAATTGATCTTATTCAAAATGCAGCATTTCATTTTATTTACGCATTCATTCCAGTCAGTGCTGCGGGGCACATGTATCTCATCGAACGAAGTGGTAACGACACGGTTTATCGATACGATCCCAACACAGGCCAGATGATTATGGTGGGACCACTTTCAAAGTATTTTTTTTCTAAGTATATTTCATTTATTTTTATTTTTCGGTTTCGAAACTGAAAATGGACGGAAACTAATCAAAAATTCCCTGATTTTTCAAATATTTTTCTCTCCCGCTCTTTTTGCAAGGTGTACTGTAGGTCAAATCGACTTCATTTTTGGCTGATTTTTGCGGTTCTCCTTGTTAATTAATGAATATTATTCATTTTCTTTCTTGTATTCGGCCGAATCAAGAAATTACCCATACGTTAACATGAATCTAGGTAGTTTGAATCGTTTCTCAACTTTAACAGGGGCAATTCATTTGACTTTGTGAACGTCTCAAACATTATTCGAAAGAATACACTTAAGAAAATAAATAATAAAGAACACAAAGGAAACAGACAAAAGAAATTGAGGTTCGAAACCGATATCAGGTATTTGATCTGCCTCCGAGATTTTTTTAAAACACCGATTGGTGGATAAAATTTACATGCTTTACAGCAGAACTTCCGACTGCCCCTTGTCTGCAACTTGCTGGATGAATTGCATGCTGTGGCAAGAGGAACGAGGGTTTACATATTTGGAGGAAAGCAGATCAATATCTCGTTGTTAGTATCAATCGATTGGTCCACACCATAATTCTACTCGAGTAAAAATCAGTTCAATTCCGCATTTTCTAACACATTTTGATTATTTTACCTGCATTAAAATTAAATCTTTATTGGCAATGCTGGCTGAAGTCTTATTGCGCTGTCGAAATGGGTGAGTTTTTGTTGTAAAAAAATGTGATTATTTACAATTACAATTGCAATTACAATTATTTATCAAGAATAAGACAGGTATCACGAGAGATTGCATGAAAATAGACCCCCTGAGGAACAACTTTCAAAAAACATATTTTTGATTTCGATCAAACTTTTATGTGGAAGTATACTAGGGATGAGAATTCCATCAATCCGGGTCCCAGGTCGCAGAACCGGCTTTTAGGGATTTTCCGGCTCCAAAACCGGACTTTACGTAACTTCCTTCAAAATGTAGCTAGAAAGTCGTTCTGGTGCTCAAAAAATTCGGAAAAATATTCTCTACAATTTATCTGTTGCACACAAAAGTCGTAATGGGGCACAAAAAAAGTTCTGATGAAAAAACCTAAAAATAAATCAAACAAAAAAAATTATAATTTTTATATCAAAAATAGCACAAAATTTAAGAGTGGAATATGAAAGAGCAGGGCAACATTGGTTATATAAAAAAATAAAAATGGCAAAAAAGGAGCGTACGAATACCCGAAAAATCGCAGCGAAACAAGTAAAACTGAGATTTTTCGAGACAAAACTATCGTCTGAAGTCATTATCGGCTTTAAACACATTCAATTCGCCTCTATATTAAATAAAACGACAATACGTGGCAGTCTGGCTTATTTCATCGAGATATTTACCCATATGCGAAACTTTCCAAAAAATCGATTTTTTTGAAAAAAATTTTCAACATTTTTATGACTCAAATTTTTGCAAGCTATCATTTGGAGAATGTGTAAATAGGCCAGATCGCACATTCTGATATGGATTATTCAATTTCGAAGATACTTTTCAATTTCAATCTTCACACAAACACATCACACAGTTCTCGAAATAATTTATATTTTTTTCCTAATTTTTACCATTGTTCTTCGTTTTGATGGACCACCTTAAATCAAAGAACTCTTTCAATAATAACTACGTAATTTGAGAATGATAGCTTGCAAAAATTTGAGTCATAAAAATGTTGAAAAAGTTTTTTCAAAAAAATCGATTTTTTGGAAAGTTTCGCATATGGGTAAATATCTCGATGAAATAAGCCAGACTGCCACGTATTGTCGTTTTATTTAATATAGAGGCGAATTGAATGTGTTTAAAGCCGAAAATGACTTCAGACGATAGTTTTGTCTCGAAAAATCTCAGTTTTACTTGTTTCGCTGCGATTTTTCGGGTATTCGTACGCTCCTTTTTTGCCATTTTTATTTTTTTATATAACCAATGTTGCCCTGCTCTTTGTTACCGTATCCGGTTGCTCTGCACCGTGCATACAATCGTTTCTATGACTAACCTCTGATAATTTCGCATTTTGTCTCAATTCCACTTCATCTCCCGTCTCTCGATAGATTCACTCAAATCACGGTGATATGGTAGGCAATCTGAACAAAGCGATAATTATCGATCCCAATCCGGACCACGCCTTCCTTCCCCTGCGTGAATCGGCTATTGATTGATTGCCGTGAAGGGCGTCATTGACGCGCTACAGTACTCCCTCTGTTACCGTATCCGGTTGCTCTGCACCGTGCATACAATCGTTTCTATGACTAACCTCTGATAATTTCGCATTTTGTCTCAATTCCACTTCATCTCCCGTCTCTCGATAGATTCACTCAAATCACGGTGATATGGTAGGCAATCTGAACAAAGCGATAATTATCGATCCCAATCCGGACCACGCCTTCCTTCCCCTGCGTGAATCGGCTATTGATTGATTGCCGTGAAGGGCGTCATTGACGCGCTACAGTACTCCCTCTGTTACCGTATCCGGTTGCTCTGCACCGTGCATACAATCGTTTCTATGACTAACCTCTGATAATTTCGCATTTTCTCTCAATTCCACTTCATCTTCCGCATCTCGATAGATTCACTCAAATCACGGTGATATGGTAGGCAATCTGAACAAAGCGATAATTATCGATCCCAATCCGGACCACGCCTTCCTTCCCCTGCGTGAATCGGCTATTGATTGATTGCCGTGAAGGGCGTCATTGACGCGCTACAGTACTCCCTCTGTTACCGTATCCGGTTGCTCTGCACCGTGCATACAATCGTTTCTATGACTAACCTCTGATAATTTCGCATTTTCTCTCAATTCCACTTCATCTTCCGCATCTCGATAGATTCACTCAAATCACGGTGATATGGTAGGCAATCTGAACAAAGCGATAATTATCGATCCCAATCCGGACCACGCCTTCCTTCCCCTGCGTGAATCGGCTATTGATTGATTGCCGTGAAGGGCGTCATTGACGCGCTACAGTACTCCCTCTGTTACCGTATCCGGTTGCTCTGCACCGTGCATACAATCGTTTCTATGACTAACCTCTGATAATTTCGCATTTTCTCTCAATTCCACTTCATCTTCCGCATCTCGATAGATTCACTCAAATCACGGTGATATGGTAGGCAATCTGAACAAAGCGATAATTATCGATCCCTATCCGGACCACGCCTTCCTTCCCCTGCGTGAATCGGCTATTGATTGATTGCCGTGAAGGGCGTCATTGACGCGCTACAGTACTCCCTCTGTTACCGTATCCGGTTGCTCTGCACCGTGCATACAATCGTTTCTATGACTAACCTCTGATAATTTCGCATTTTCTCTCAATTCCACTTCATCTTCCGCATCTCGATAGATTCACTCAAATCACGGTGATATGGTAGGCAATCTGAACAAAGCGATAATTATCGATCCCTATCCGGACCACGCCTTCCTTCCCTTGCGTGAATCGGCTATTGATTGATTGCCGTGAAGGGCGTCATGGACGCGCTACAGTACTCCCTCTGTTACCGTATCCGGTTGCTCTGCACCGTGCATACAATCGTTTCTATGACTAACCTCTGATAATTTCGCATTTTCTCTCAATTGATTGAAGTACCTTAATAAAAACACATCACACATCATGATCATGGAACGTCTAATTATACTTCAGCGTCCAATGAGATGACAAACTCTCCCCACATTCATCTCACTTGATTTCTTTTCTACTCAAAAGTGGATAAACGTACGCGACAAATTCGGGAGGGAGAAATAGAAGAGATCGCCCATCCACTTTGATGAAGGCCTTCTCGAATTCGTCTCGTCCCACTCCAACCAATTCAGCCTGCAACCAATCAAATATATTCTCTTAGATTCTCATCTCAAAGGGAAGAAGCCTGCGGCTCAAGAACTCTGGGCAACCGAGCAACGAAATGTCTAAAAGGTGCCATTCCCTTGTCTCGAACCGAAGTGATTAGACTTCTAAAATCGTCGCTCATATTCAGTAGCCTAGACTAGATTCGTAGACACCCCCCCCCCCTCTGAATTGTTAAATTCCAATGAGATTCACGTGCTTTCCACGACCAAAGTGTGCCGAGGGATCTCGTTTCCATAGAATCAGAAGTGATAGAAGTAAATAGAGAGGAGAAGAGGGGGATAACAAACCTTATTAGAGAAACCATCGAGGAAACGAGAAGAAGTGTGCAGATGGCGTACGCCTCTCTCTTCTTCCTCACATCCTTCTCGTGGGAATTCTTCTTGCAGTGAATGAATCTGAAAGCATAATAATATATACTAAATTAATTAAAAATTCATAAAATTACATTAATTACAAAAATATGAATACCTCTCATAGTGAAGTTCATCAGTCCTCCGATCGATCAATAAGAAGACGCAATCTACAACAAATTTATTCCGTTGAGCACATACCACGAAATCGATGAAAAAGTAAAAATGTGCGGTAATGTTGAAATAGAAACATGAACGTAGGC
Organism: Pristionchus fissidentatus; assembly: GCA_036245785.1. Lineage (NCBI taxonomy): Eukaryota > Metazoa > Nematoda > Chromadorea > Rhabditida > Neodiplogasteridae > Pristionchus > Pristionchus fissidentatus. The sequence continues at coordinate 32,142,228 of BTSY01000003.1, read as the reverse complement.
CAATGTATTTTCAACATATAATTTAATTTTTAAATGTTTACCTCTGTACACAACTGGGATGGTAGTATTTCCTGCAGAGGGCGGCATCGGATCCAATCACTATTCCAGTGCGAGACTCGAGACGATCCAAGCAACCACAGCCTGCCTGCAAGCGTCAACAATACTTTCATGTCTATTGTTTTGTACTATGTTCTGAGAACATAGTATGCGGGATTCAAATTCCGAGCTAAAAATGGTACATAAAATGACGCCAGTCGTGTGAAGAAATGCCTAGTTTCATTGTAAAACCAAGCATGTTTCAATGTCATTGCATAAAAAAGGCGGTACAACGAACCTTCTTTCCGAACTGCTTGTAGTCAATTTCCTGCCACGACACGGCCAACAATCTCTCCACGTCGCCGAATGTGATACCAGGAGTGTAGAGTGCACACACAACATGTGCCCAGCGACCACCAATATCTGCAATATTTGTATTACATACTGGTTAGAAGCCAATTTAAAATATGATAAGCGGATGGAGGAATGATGCCAGTCATGGACGCTCGTATGAAGACATATCTAGTATGTTTTTTTTTCTTTTTCCGTTCTTCAATTCTATAGCTAAACAAATGTGATTACCAAACACACTCAATCACTTTCTCTACTAGCCTATCATGCTCACTTCCCATCACCACTTTAATTGCCCTTATCACTCATATCATCAATCACTATCAATACCCAAGGGTGAAATACCTGATCGCTTCATGGCTCCGTCTCTTCCTGGACACAACTCGTAGTGGTGAGGCTCCTTCTCGCCGTGGATGCATGGATGTAACGTGGATGTAACGGACGGCGATTCAGGACAATCGGCGTCGCCACCGAGCTCTTGGTCCATACCGTAGCACTGCCGCACCACATCTGCAATCAACAACTGAGTGTTTAAATAAATTATCAATCGATTTGATGTCAGTATAATCATTATGAAATGCTTATCGTCACTATCGAAAGAACGATAGGGGGTGACTCACTTGTCGCACTGAATACCCTCGTGCCTGGCCGAACTCCGGACGGAGATTCCGACATATTGAACAAATTGGCTCTTCCTCTTCTAGCTCCGCGCCAGGAGAATGTTGACCTGATAAACAGGTTATATAAATAATCGGAAGTCGCATGGTCAATAGAGAAGAATAATGGAACATTGATATTTTATCATAATTAAGGATCCATCTCTAGTAACAACTCACGTAAAAGGAAGATGGTGAAGCGGCACAGAATGATTCCATTGGGGGACTGGTCGATAGATTGGACGCGTCATTAGGACTCTGTTTCGGCACGTCGACCGGATCACTCGCTTGCATTAATCGATAGCTTTCTTCGCCCAGTCTAAGCAGAGATCAGTCCACTGCCTGTAACACCATTCAATCAATCAAATGAATCAATTGAAAAACAGGAACTAAGGGTGTGACATTCGTTCAAATGGAATTTAAGGCACGATAAAATACAAAATGAAACTTAGATTCCGGTTTCACCGAACACTAGATAATTTCACGTTCACCAAACGCGATTTCAACTTTAACGATAATGCAGTTGCATAACTGAACATAAAATGGCCACTGCACAACGAAAGAAGGCCAGAAAATCGGGTTATTAACAGAAATAACAAATTACGCAATCACTGTAGCCGTGACCAGTGTTTAGTTATATTTTCTCGCTAGCGTAGATAATGCAGCTACCGTATTTTTATTCACTTTAATTATTTAAATTTTAGAGATATTTTCGAAATTGCATTTATTTTTAAATTTCGCGCTTTTTTCTATGTAGTTTATAGTTTAGTCAACTGGCAAACTGCCAGAACATCGAGCTCGTGTATCCGTGAACATGTTTTCCTGCTATAGTTGTTGATATTTTCCTTCTAGCGGTATGTCCGTGTCCATTTTGGACATGGTCTCTCAGACGATCGCTGTCCGCTTCGACGAGGCTTTGCCACACTCTGAAGAGGCCGTCAAGGTGTTCCTCAGAAGCATGGGCCTCGAGGCGACATCCGTCTTCCACTACTGTATGGGTAGTGAATATCCCATACGTGGGATTATTGACTATCCTGGCCACTACGTTGCTTATGTGAATGTGAGTTCATCTTCATTTCACATCTCCTATGTGCTTGTTTATTTATTTATTTCTATTTCTTAACTTCGAAAACCTCTTCAGCCCTCACTCTCTCAACCTTCTTCCACTCACACTATCTATCCGGCGAAGAACGAGTTGGCCAGACCCGAGTCCAAGCCAGTCGTGAATCATGCAGTCGATCCGCCACCGCCGGCCGACGACAAGAAGCTGCATGTACGTCGTCAGTTTCCATATCAATTGATGCTTTTGTTTTAGCTCACTTCTCCTAATGACGAGCAAGCCCATCACTCCGCTTCTTTTGACGACGATACCGATGAGTTAACACTCAATATCAAGTACGATAATGGAGAAGTGGAGAGGGAGGAAGTTGTTGAAGAGGAGGAGGTAGTTTTTTCTCCTTTCTGTTTTTTTTAAAAGATGGTATTACGATTCAAGAGTCTCAATGTCACTCCAATTGACGTCACCCCACTATTGTCATCGATAACAAACTCAGAGGTTATTAAACCTCTTTTTCATCAAAAGTAACACTTCGTTTAAGGTATCCGCTGCACTTCGATCTCTCGACCTCAAGTCGAAAATGGAATCATGCAAGGAGGGGAGGAAATGCTTGCTTCTTGTTCAGAAGAACACCGATTTCATGGTGGAGTCCAACGATAGATGCACGATTCTAAGATTCCTCTCCGGAATACTTTTGAAGGATGCAATCAAGTTAGTCATTATACTTTATGTGATGCAAGTATAATAGCAATGATCTAGGCCGTACTACCCAACACGAGATGAAATGGACTTAATAATGATTAAGTTCATGGTACTCGCCAATCAAATGCTCGACATTGTAAGCCATTTAATAAATACTCTGTTCTAGCGTGCGTTTACAACTCGTACCACTGGATGGCTTCAAATGCGAATGGGAAATGCACGAAGCAGATTGAAAGCTCTCGGAGAAGACATTCCTGATCCAGCGCCGGTCGGTTCGAGTTCATCACTCTTGCTTAACAAAACTTTTCTCTAGAAGCGCCCTCGCACGGATACGGTGATTCATGGGGATTCGGAGCTTGAGAATCAGAAATTTCAAGCATCAATAGACGGCACTGCGAAGGCGCTCGCGCTCGAATTGGCAACCCGGTGAGTTGCTCACATTATTACCTCTATCCTTTCGATAGCTACTTCAACACGATAAAGATTCTTTCAGAAATTGGCGAATGAATTTCGCAAAGAAGAACAAGGTCGAGGACACAATCTGTTCGATCCGCCAAGTCGTGACTGCTCCCAGAATGGTTAGATTTTTCTTCAATTATTTTTCGGGACCCGAATGATTACCATGTTTCAGATAATGACGGATCTGGAATCGAGAGGTATCGTAACCTGGGATGCAAATGATTCGGATGCACTTACTGAGAGTGTCGAATCTACAATGAGAATTCACTTGGGAGAGGCCAAATTCAATGGAATCGAAGCCGCAGGTTAGTTTTATTCGACGAAATTAAATTTTGATGAAATTTTTAGATCAACAAACTCGAGTGGCATATTCGGTGATCGAGATGCTCAACAAGATATCTGGCAGCAAGCGATTGCGCCGGGACAGATCAAGCATCTTCATCATTGAATTTACAGTTCGTTCCTTACTTACACTACGATTTCTTTTAATATTTAATACGAGCAGGAGGGAACGGACTCGTCAGATGCTCTCAAGACGATTGCAAAAGAAGGACTGTTGCAGCCCACTCTCTACAGGTGATATACCGTTTCATCTTTTTTCGATCATCATTTAATTGCCTCATAATTACTTATTTCATTACTTAGATTGATTCATTTTATGTATACGTTTATTCAGAATGGGAGTGGATCGATTCAAGATGGCCTTCCACGGACGCGAAATCACTCTTCACATGAATCTCCTCCCTTCCATCCACACTCTTATTGGGTACTGCCATTACTTCGGAATACAGTATACTCCTTCCTTAGTTGACGTATACCAGTTCTACGAGAAGCTTATGGGTGTTCGATCAGGCAAGTGTGCTGCGAACGCACTCACACTGTTCAACTTGGTTAGATCCTAAATTGACTATAGCTAAAGGCTAGATCCAAATAGATGTTGTGTTTTCAAAATTCTCCTAGCTTATGTGTTTCATAAATGTATTTCCGTTCTTCCATGTTAATCATCATACTTGTGTTTCTGTGCCATATTGTTTTCCCCCGTTGGAGCTCAGCTCTTACTCGTTCATAAACGAATTCTGTGAAACTTGCTTGTACACGTTCGTTCACAAACAACCACATTCATTATATTCCACATCCAGTGGGCAAAATGAGCCAACTTTTATCGCTCCCTTCTTTTGGAAATTTTCACAAACATGTCCGTTAAAAAACAACAAGCGGTGTTTGTTAAATATAATTGACACTCGTGTCCCCAGGTAACCGACGCCGCTTTCCAGGTGCCCCAACAATTGACGACTGTCGGTTATATTCTACAAACGTTTCTCTGTGTGCGGTGATTTCAAGGTCTGTGCATATGAAGCCGTTCGCGTAAGAATCGAGCAGATCCGGCGGGGTTTGGTACAATCGAAAAATATAAATTAACTCGGCAATTTCAGGTTATCAAGTGTGCTGATGATGATGGTCGCATTCATTTTTATTTAGGACATCCGTTGGCGCCAGTAGGCGTCACATCGAAACCGCATTTTTGTGATTTTCTCAATCTGAAAACGCTGATTTTTTGACTTGTGATGTCCGGTGCAGAATTTGATGGCGATTACGCCTGTCTAGTTCATTTTTCTTAATTATTAAAAAAATTAAAATCACAACTTTTCTTCAGGGTAATTTCTGGCCTTGTTCTTGTACACAGCTCGGACCGGTACGTGAGGTAAGTGAGGTAAGTGAGGCTGTACGTGAAATGGACAGTTCTGTCTTCTCTCTACCCCGATCTCTCTTCGCTCTCTCATTTTGACACTCTCTCTCATCATTTGAACATGACGCCTTCTGGCGCCAACGGATATTCCACACAAAAAAAATGAGAACTGCCCTCGTTATCAGCACACTTGATAACCTCAAATTCCGGAGTTACAGAGAATTGACTTTTTTTGACTATACCTGCCCTTGCTCGATTCTTATCCAAACGGCCTCATATATTTGCTCCCTGCCAATACGCGCGTTGCGTATAAATGTACGGTAGTTGTGGACGGCGTCTTTTTTTGAGTCACCGATAGTGATCTCATTCCTTCTTGTTTCCACAATATTCCTCATTTTCGATATTTTCAGTTTGTTTACTACCACAATCTTTCACAGATTCAACTAAACTGCCGTTCCAGTTTCTTTGGGATTGCGATAAATAAAAAAATCCGAGGTAAGCATCTCCCTTTTTACAGATATATCTCCTAGCTGCATGTTGTTGTTGCTTTATTCAACGATATACAGTAGCGGTCCAAAGTCTTCGGACACTTTTTTATCTTTGCTAAACGGTAATTCCAGTTTCATTTGGGGCCGCGATAAATAAATAAACTATCCCGAATGAGCATCTCCCTTCTTTTTTTGTAGATATACATATTTTAGCTGCATCTTGTTGTTGCTTTATTCACCGATATCTAATAATTCCTTACCAATTTTAGTTTTCGTTCACTGAACAATGCCTACTTCTTCTTCTCCTCCTCCCTCTTTGCTGCCGATAGACAATGCAATTCGATCGGAGTTCTTCACTCGATTTTCCGAGAGCAGGATCTATTCGACTATGGATGATGCAATACCCATATATCGTCTTATCTACAAGCAATACACGACTGAACCAGTAGAGGCAAGAATAACTCGGGAGAACATATCGGAAAATGAGCGTGCTATGGTAAAACAGTACTACACTGCTCCTAGGCCTCCTAGACGTTTAACTGTTTGTCGTGTTAATTTTCGGGATTTTCCAAGAAACCTCCGTTGTCGGGAGATTCTTTCAGGGCGAGTTTTCTTCAGACTGGAAATATTTCCAATATTTGCTGAGATTATTGATCGGGGGTTTGATGACATTCGATGCATACTTCGTAATTTAAAGTGCAGGGAATTCTCTATTTGCACAATTATAGAGCAGTGCTATGTAAATGTAAGAGATAGAGAACTTTACTACGCAGTAGGCCCCGTTCATCATAGCTTTTGGAATTCAGATTATGTTGCTCCATCGTATTGTGACCATGGACAAGAGTATGAATTAACTGATTAAATTTCACTGATGTGCGTTATTATTGTGTAAAGTAATTGTTGTCTGCTTCAATAAATTACTTTGTATTTTACTACAATTGTCAAATGTCACACCCGAAATCGTTCGAATATTGTAGAACTAAAGCATGACAAAAACGTTTGATAGATCGAAGTGCACTACAAACGAATTATGGGCAAAACAGATCTAATATATTTTAGAAACTTTTCATTCTGTGTAATCGGTTACGGAATGTTCGATTATTTGATCCAACTTTAATTGTAAGCCAGGCAACTCGATAACAAGTACTTAAGGAAACATCTATTTTGTGGACTCAGGACATAATACCTTCATCTAATAATAATGTGCATCTGCTACGCGGTTTAATTCCCCTTCTCCTTCGTTCATCACCTCTGCTTTAATACATTTTTTCGTGAAAGATGTCCTTGACGCAAAATTGGCGCCAGCAGAAGGGGCAGCGGGCCTGAACCTCATTTTAAATACCAAAATGAGTATTACATTATAAAAATGATAAGTCAAATAGGCGGGAACTAAGAACCGAACCGCGTTCTTTGGGAACATGGTAGTTTAAATGGCGTTCATCCAGTGGGACATTCTCGCCACATACAATTAATATTTCACCATATATCTTTCTAGCACTTCCTCTTTTCTCCAAAAAAAACGCATCGTTATTGCGAATTGCTCAAAATACTATTCGGGTGAGCATCTTTTTGTTTCAAATTTGCTTCAACTGATCTCTGCATTCAGAATCGACTTGACCATGCCTTCTTCTTCTCATCCGACTTCACTTCTTCCTGTTTCCAATGCAACTCTCACCATCGTATTGAATATTATTCCTACCTACTCAGTGTCGCGAAATTCTGTCAGGAAATATATTCTTCAGACTGGAAGTGTTTCCACATTTTGTGTTTTTTTTTGAAAATATATTACGACGAAATTCAAAGAGTATTTTTAAGTGAGTGTTCTATAGAATTCAACAATGAGCAAATTTATCGAGGAGCAATTTTTTTTCAATTTTATCAATTTGGATGACACTAGCCCGGTCGGTCATTCCTTTTGGACATCAGATTTTGTCGCGCCGAAATATCGGCCATGCGAGTGTGCACAGCTTTTTGAATACGGCTTGACTGATTAATTTTATTCGAACTTTATTGTTTTATGTCCATGGTGATAAAAACGTCTATCAGTTGATTTTACGCTATTTTCTTAAGTTGCTGTCTTCTTAAATGATCCGATATCATTCCATCTTTATATTTTCCGTGAGTATGTGTTCTTCCTAGCGGTCAAGTGTTTTTCCCTATAGTCGTCTCGTCAATATGAATTTTGATACGACTAAGATTTCCCAAACTTCACAGATACTATAGACAGAGTGGAAAACTAATGTTGATTGGTCTCATTAAAATATTCGCAGTCCATATGAGGCCGTTTGCGTAAGAATCGAGCAGATTCGGCTGGGTCTGGCACAGTGAAAAAAGGTCATTTTTTTCTGAAACTAGGTGATTTGAGGTTATCGAGGGTGCTGATGACGATAGGCATATTCATTTTGCACGTAGAACGCCCGTTGGCGCCAGACGGCGTCGCGTCGAAATCGCGTTTTGTGGAATATCTCGATCCCAAATAATGCTAATTTTTTGCCCTTTTTATGTTTGGTGCAGAATTTGATGGGGATTACGCCTGTCTAGTTCATTTTGTTTCATTATTTAAAAAAAATTTAAAAATACAACTTTTGATAGAGCGAAAACTATCCTTGTTCATGTGCACCAATCGGACACCAAACATAAAAAGGGCAAAAAATTAGCATTATTTGGGATCGAGATATTCCACAAAACGCGATTTCGACGCGAAGCCGTCTGGCGCCAACGGGCGCTCTACGTGCAAAATGAATATGCCTATCGTCATCAGCACCCTCGATAACCTCAAATCGCCTAGTTTCAGAAAAATTACCTTTTTTCACTGTGCCAGCTCTTGCTCGATTCTTACGCGAACGGCCTCATATATCTTTCCCTGAGAATAGACGCGTTCAGCGGTGAGATAAAAATACGGTAGTTGTGAGATGGCGTCCTTTTTTGACCTCTCATTCTTTCTTTTTTCCTCAATATTTCGAATTTTTCGATATTGACACGTTGTTTACTATTCACAACTTTCTTTCACAGCTTCTACTAAACGTTCGTCCCGATTTCTCTTGGTACTGCGATAAAGAAACTATCCAGGTAAGCAGTTTCCATTTTGCAGATATATACTCTAGCTGTATTTTATTGTTGCTCTATTCAGAGTAATTTCTTGCCTGTTTCAGTTTTCGCTCACTCTACAATGCCTTCTTCTTTTCTTCCTGTAGCTCAATCGCCGATAGACAATGCAATTCGATCGGAATTCTTCACTCTATTTTCCGAGAGCAGGATCTATTCGACTATGGATGATGCAATACCCATATATCGTCTTATCTACAAGCTATACACGACTGAACCTGTTGAGGCAAGGATTACTCGGGAGAACTTATCGGAAGATGAGCGAGTCATGGTGAAACAGTTCTACTATGCTCCTTTTACTCTTAGACGTTTGAGTGTTTGTCGTGCTAAATTTAGAGAATTTCCACAGAACCTTCATAGTCGGGAGATTCTTTCGGGGCGAATATTCTTCAGACTTGAAGTGTTCCCTATATTTGCTGAGTTTATTGAACGAGGATTTGATGAAATTCGATGCACACTTATTAATGCAAAGTGCAGAGAATTCACTATTTATAAAACTATAGAGAAGTGCTATGCTAAACCAAATGGGGAATTGGACAACTCAGTCGGCCCAGTTTATCATTGTTTTTGGAATTCAGATTTTGTTGCTCCGAAATATTGTGACCATGGGCAGGAGTATGAATTGACTGATTAAATTTTACTGCTGTGCGTTATTATTGTGATAAAGAAAATGTTAAATGCGTCCATACTATTGAGTACTTTATGACATTGCTTTAATATCTGAAATAATTCTAATTCTGCCCATCATTATTATTCTACGTTCCTTTTGTCTGGGTACTGTGAACCCGAATAGACTCTTCATAAAACTTTAGAGATTATGAAGTGTACTATAAGTGAATTATGGTCAAAACAGGACTATTATTTTTTAAGAAATATATCATTCTATGTGATCGGGTACAGAGAGTCCGAATATTTCATCAAACTCTTATTGTAAGTCAGGAAATGAAAAGTACTTGATCGTACATGGATGAATCAGGGCATAACTCATTTATCTAATAATAATGTGCATCTGCTACGTTGTTTAACTCCTTTCCTTCTCCTTCTTCCATCTCCGCTGATTTAATCCCATTTTTCATGGAGGATGTCCTTGACGCAAAATTGGCGCCGGCAGAAGGGGCAGCGGGGCTGCAACTCTAGCTGTTCCTTTAAATACCAATACGAACAATAATCTTCACCACAATCAGGAGCACTGTACATAAGTGCCCCTAATTGTGGTAAAACTCAGATTATTTATATTTTTTTAAAATAATCTGAGTTCCATGAGGAGCACTTAGTGCGAGCCGTCTTAATTTTTCGACCATTTAAAGACGCATTCCTTGTTATTTTCATAAATATTAGTACTCACCGTCATCTCCTCCCAAGTCGCTCCATATTCTTCGGTGGCTTCAGCTGCGTGAACGATGCGCGACATGCAAACGGCGCACCAACGAGGATTGCAGCGGCACTGCCCGCACGATGCGGAGCTGAAGGGAATACGGTAGTTTATTGGTGCGATGATTAGTGAATCTGCGTAAAGGAAAGTACAACTTTTTAGTTTTGCTACTTTTAGCCCCCACAGTCTCCGCCCAAATCCACCGGGCCCTCAATCGCGAATAGTCGAGCGGGGTGAAGCACAAGCTAAATTCTAAACGCTATGAGACGTGCTTGGGCTTATTTTGTAGCTTTTGAAAAGCCCTATCGTTCGAGCCCAGGCCCATGGTGGTGGGACGTCTTGAAGACGTTCAGAGAGAGGGAAAACAGTTTCAAATACCCCTAATAATGTAATTATAGCTATCGTAGCATGCTCGGCCGACTGCCATTCTATTGTTATCATCCTAAAAATAAAATCTGGTAAGAAAAAACGAATTGTGCTTTCGTTTGCAATAAGAAGTAGTGAAAACGAGGGTTTTAAGAGTACGAGAGTATCAAAATTCCGCTTTACTGTAAATGGCAATGGTTTTCGCAAAAGAGGAATTGAACTTGCAGTGTGCTGCGCCTGAAGCGCGCGCTTAACTACTGCGCCATGGGTGTGATCTCTCTCACCACTCTCCCACGCGCTAAGTTCTTGCCCTCTCACTGAGCGTCGACTATCGCAATCGTCGCAATTCAGATGCCGTTGCACTCTCCACATCTTCATAAACTATTTTTGTTCGGGCATACCTTCGAAATGTCTCCTATCACCTGAGTTATGCCCCTAGAAAGGTGGACGACTAGGCTCCGCCCACCTCCCCTCCCCTCTCATCTTCCCCCCTCTCACAACAGTCGAAGCGCGCGTGGTTTTGGAGCTGTAACTCGGCTCAGAGATGAAATATCAACACAAATCCAAAAGAATGTTCTTATTCAGACATCTAGCAACATGGTAACACTAAATTTCACCCCTCTCATTGAATTCTGCTGACCACGTTGTGGCCCCTAGCTACTTTCACGGTCATTGAATAAAAACAGTTTGAAATATTTTTTCATTATAAATAAACCTATTGGGAGAAAAACGGGGTTGCTGAGTTTTTGAATACAAATAAAATTGTAATTGTGGTGAGCTTCGATAATATGTATATTGAATTTGAAATAATTTACATTTGGCATCGTTTGCGGATGAGGATATTCGCCGGCACGTTGTAGCAGCCGAAACACGGATCGACCGGCTGAAAATTAATTTATTTAAATTTTAAAAATATATATATATACTAAAATAATTAATCTTGCTTGAAATGTAATATCCAGAACAAGGAATAAAGATTATTTGTTGTAAATTTGGTTAAATAGACATTAATAAAGTTTGTACTTTTCCTTTCCAGCAGTAGCGTTTGTTAGAGAGAATGCTGAATACCAATTCCTGTAATTAAGTATACATTTTTAATTGAATATGTTTTAAAAAACATACCATGACGAATCTGTCAGACTCGTTTAGAGGCTTCATTTTCACCGTAACAATTTCCTCGAGTTTCGCCATGTAGATTGCGGCATTTCTGCAAGAAACGCAGTACTATTCACTGTTGTGCAGCAAGATAATGTGCTTGTTAGTGTTATTGTCGGTACCTGATTTGGATGATTTCGGCGGTATTGACGTTCTTGGTGATGATAGTAAGGTGTTCCGTGGCTAATTTGCTTTCCATAAAAGCCTAAAACAATTAATTATTGATTCATTTATGTATTTTTTTTGTTGAAATGGTTAACTAACTTTAAATGTTGACTCTACTGCGGAGAATTCCCAGTCGTCTGTGCTGAATATTTCATAGTGAAAACGTCGCTCGCAGATAAAATACAAAGTGCTAATGTGACAGATCACCGAGTCTGCAAGAAATTGTGGAATACTTTTATATCGATTACTTTATTATTTTAACAGACCATTTTAGGATAGCAAAAGAAATTTTAAAAAAATTTTAAAAAGATATGTTCGCACAAATTTAGGATAATACAATTAGTACAGAAAACGTTTTACTACTTTACTAGTTGTTAGTACAGAAAACGTTTTACTACTTTACTAGTTGTTAGTTTCCCGGGTTTCTTTCTTAAAGAAAGAGTGTCAGCAAAAATAGGATGTGGAGTTTGTTATATTAATCGCTTACCCATGTGAAGGATAATAGAAATCCAAAATTTGGAAGATCCATCTTTTCTCCACCTTCCTCTCTCAGGATAATCGTGCAAAGATATTTAGCTGACACTCCTTCTTTAAACAAAAATATAATATGTTTCGTGTATGGTTCCTGCTCTCAGAGCTGAATAACTTACGTGACGTGGTCAGGACGCTTTGAAAATGCATTAAATTGATTGCAACAAGCTTGCGCGCGCTAAATCCCCGTTTTGGCGTCGGATCGTCGAACTTTTCGTGAACCTTTCGTCGCATGAGCTCTGTCTGGACTGTAAAGCAGGCAAACTATCTTTGTATACACGGGAAAATATATTCATTAAGTCTCACTTGCGAAGAGTATCGGAGGTACGTGCAACAGACTCGTAATGAGGATACTATCGCTGCAATTGTGAAAACTCATTCAAAGGTTTTTAAAAATCAATAATAACGTCTCATTCAATAATAACGTCTCATTCAAAGACTTTTTGCTCAGTGAAAACGGGACAGATTTTTTCATGTGCACAACTGTTGATCCTCGAAGTAGTATCATTCATTACCTGTAGCATTCGAATATGCAGTAAGAGAGAGGCATCGGCAAAGCGAAGATAAGAAAACGATTGAAGTTTGTCTGATAGAACATATGTATACTGTGGGCAGAGGGGTTAATTTTTCAATATGTGTAGTCTGAAATCACGTAGAATATGTTCGGAAAACAGACCTTGAACTCTAAATATGGTAGTAAACGGCGATTAGTCTCCGGAGTATACGGCATGAATGGGCTGTAATTTTCGTGGATTCGGGAAAAAATACAGTCAGAATGTGATGCGGTAATCGTAGATTGATATTGCATTAAATCAATTTGCTTCAAATCTTTTTTTAAAAATCAATAACAACTAACGCGTGCATCTTTGTGTCGAAAGTCATCAATCGATCGACCCGCTTATTCGGTGGCCACACGAACAGAATCTTGAAATATTTCATTATAGGCTAATTAGTTGATAAGGGTATATTGGAGAAATATTTTTTCTAAATGGCTGCTAGGGAGCGGAATGTAAATGGAAAGTGGTGATATTTTATTAGTTATATGCCACTCGGTGCTTATTGTTAGGCAGCGAAACGACAAAACTGAACTAGCCTCGACCATAATTGGCATGCAGTACACATTAGTGTTGTTATTTGGAATAATCCTATTCGAGAATAACAAAGGGTTATTCGTGAATAACAAAGAGTTATTTGCGAATAACCTTTGTTATTCACGAATAGAATTATTCCAAATAACAACACTAGTACACATACAAACCGATATAAAGCTAATGCAATTTTTGCTTACCGAGCAGATAATGGTAGCAGCCGCGATCATGCAGCTGATGTGAGCCTGTAATTAATTACTTTTTAAACGTAAATTATACATGATAGATATATGTGTAATTCGGGAGAATGAGGGTTGGTTAGATTAAACCAACCTTGAAATCAGGGAAAACGTGGAGAACGGCGGCGATCACCGCGATCACTGCTTTGCCTTGATCAAAAAAGCCGAGAGCCACGTTCTTTAATTAAATACTTTTGTTCAATTAAATACTCGGTCTATGGCATCACTACCATTTGCCTGACCAACCCTGCAAAAAAAGAGTAAACGAGAAAAGAGAAGGGAGCACAGGAAAAAAAGAAAACTATCATGATACTTATGGCGGTCTCATTTGCCCCCCATCACTATCTTTTTGTGGTTTTGTTTTATGTGAGGGGGAGGCTTTCCTGGAAACCTGTGAGTGAAGCTGGCCCGGCAAAGTATGGTTGTGCCCGTTTTATCACCTCGATGCGGTCGACCTCTAGCTGTATGTTGGCACCTTGATCGTTCCGACGGTAATAGAAGATAGTGGAAGGGAGAAGAGGAAGCATGAATGACCAGCGATCAACGAAGCAAAAACCAAGAAAATAGAGATAGTGAAAGATGAGGAGGAGCGGTCCCTTGAAGACGTCCAACCACTGCAAAGAATTATATTAGTTTATAAACTGTATAAATACTTGGAATGGCCAGTCGAAAAGTTCCTTAGCTCAACATCGAGACCGGACACAGGAGTTTACCGGCTCGTGCCGGAAAATCATGTGTTCGGCAGACATTCCGGTTTTCCACTGATCACCTCTAGTGTGTTGTAATTGATTAACTACAATTGGGCAAAAATCTGCAGTGGGAAGAAATGGAATAGGACTTACCACGGACAATCTCCGATAATCACCCATTGCAAGCGACCGTGCGGCGCCAAGCGAAGAGGAAGAAATGAGGAGAGGAATTATGGGTTTGTCCCATTGTGAATTTGAATTAGGGAGAACAAGAGAATGAGATTCCGAATTTTGTAGTTAGTAAAACAACGTTATCTGTGAAGCCTAAGATGTTTGTCAGTAGAATGTCTGCTTTCACTTGACAAAAATTGATAGTTGTTTTATTAACGTCCACCGTCAACGCTTTTTCAGCCACGCGCACCCTTCCATTGGTATTTGTTGATTATAGTGATGCTTTCATCTCTCTATTCCTTCCCTCTCGATCTACATAACCTCTTCGCTAAAAAAATGTATCAAACGTGAGCTGTTCTTCCGTTCCATTTTGAAAGGCATACGTTCCTCTTTTTAAATTCTGTTGGATTTTTGTTCTGATTGCAGCCCTACTTGAGACTGTGCTGTACTCTTAAACGAGTTGCAGCTGGCATACCGGATTGCCCCATCTAGCGTGGTAATTCTATGCGGATGGCACATTGGACAGCTCAATAGGCCCGGCAGATCATTTCTTCTGGAATTCAGATTATGTTGCATCGAAATATAGAGAACATGAGCGTCTTTAGGAGTATGAATTGACAGATTTATTTACTATTGTTATCAATCAATGTTTATCACGTCAGACGGTAACGTCAGGTGAGGATGTGGTTTCAGGGGTCAGGATCACTCTTCTCAGTATTCACGGATCATTTCGGCTGGGGTCGGGGTAGAGGATCGGTCTTCTTCCCATTCACACACTATCTTCTTTGAAGTTGCTGGAGGAATATACGAGATCTCTCTTAGGACCATGGACGTAGGAGGAAAGGGGAGGTTACGTGAGGCTGAAGGCAGTCCTGACGAACGGATGGTGCATCTTTCTTCCACTTGAGTCCACCAAGCTCGAATCATCAATCAAATTGAGAATTAGCGAAACTGGTATCTGAGTAGCCAACATCAAACGGTCATACCCATCCACGGTGACCAGGCCGGCTAGGACGGGGATTCCGAGTCGTTGGTAGAAAGACGAGGGGGGCCGGGGAACTAGGGAAGTCCCTTCTCCATCAGAGGAAAATGGAGAGGGACCGCTCACGACGACTGACAGAAACGGGAATGATATGGGAAAGAATCAATTCATCAGACGAGTTATTTCACGTTGATATTTATTGCACACTTTCTCACTCCTCCTTCTGTTCTGGAGTTTTGAACCGGCAACTTTTGAACCGGAGGGATGCCAAGTCTTTCGACGAGTTTTCGAAAATGATTCTTGTCGCCTGATGCCTTCTGATGATTTTGAATACATGCTGTACGCACGTCTCTCTTATAGCTCTTCCCTTCTCTCGTCGCGCTGATACTCAGCAGAAAAGAGGGAAGAAATGTAAGAGAGACTGTGCACTTCACGAGCGTAAGTTCGATGAACGGGCATGGTAATACCTGGGCGCCGATCCAGTGGACTGTCATAATTGGTCTGGGGACCCGAAGATTTTTTTGAAATTTTCTTCGGATAACAACGGGAGAATGCGGTTACCCGTACTTTTTCACATTTAATTTTCCCATAAATCGCTGAACACGTAGAAATATTCATAAAAACTTAACCGGGAACACGTACATTTTGGAGTACTTTTTTGTCAGGTGGACATCTCGAACAGGTATGGGCGTGGTGCGCGCATGAGTTTTCTCTATGCACTACACGAGAGTCGGTTCATAATGTTGTGTGTGCGCGCACACAAGGAAAATGTGTACTGTAGTGAAAGCGTCATACGATAATTGTGAATGGCGTCTATCCTCTGGGCGTTTTTAGCCACACGACAGTCTTACAACTCAATCTTCCTCTTTCTCCCTTCCTCCCTCTTTCTACCATCTTTCGCTCATCCCATATTTTTGTGTGATTTCAACCAAATAACCTTCAGCAGGTGAGCGACTTTTCCTTCCCAATTTGCTATTCATTTTCTGAATCTTAAGTCATCACGGTTTATTTGTAATACATTTCTCTCTTCACTGCTTTCAGACACTTCATTCGCTTCTGGCATGTCTTCTTCTTCTCCCGCCTCTCTTTCTCCGATAAAAAATGCCGTCCGTTCGGAGATATTTACGCTCTTCTTCAACAACTTACCGTCTTACGACAGTACAATACGCCTGAATCTTCTCATATACAAATTATACACAAGTGAACCTCCGGAAGCAAGGATAACTCATGAGAATTTGTCGGAAAGCGAGCGATCGATTGTGAAAGAGTACCATGCTAATGCTCTTTTTCTTCGTTTACCTTTTTGCCTTCATGACGTTATGTATTACCTCAGCATGAGTGCAGAGCCCAATGAGATCCGGACGTTTCTATCGGGGAAAATATTCTATAGATTGGAAGTATTTCCACAGTTTGTAGATGTTATTCAACGAGAATTTGATGTAATGCGACTCAAGCTTATAAATATGCGCTGCTTCGAATTCACAATTAGCAAAGGTATAGAAAAGTTCTATGCAGATGGGAAATTGGAGAGCTCAAAAGCCCCGGTTGATCATGCCTTTTGGAACTCAGATTTTGTTGCCGCTAATCATTGTGATCATGGAGAAGAGTATGATTTGGCTGATTAATTTGTACCTCAGTGCGTGAATACTGTGATAAATGCGTTTTTACTTTGTATTTAGAAGTATATTTATTTGTTTTAAGCCATTCGAATTCTGGCCATTGCCCCTCTTTTCCACGTGCCTTACTATGGGGAAGTGCCAAGAAACAAGTCGCTTCTGCACTATCAGCTACCACTTTTTCTACTCTTTTCATATTATTTCGAATTGTTCCGATGTCTGTGAAGCGCTGCCTTTAATGATCAGATCGGCGTTATTTCTCTTCGGCAGACAGTTAATGCGCCCGTCTTCACAGACATTTGTTCTTTTCTGCTAAATTTTTTTTTGTACTTATAAGTGCCATTGACAAAATATTAATCTCGTCTGATCACCTATGTGTTCGCCGATTACTCACCTAAAACCGGTTTGATGCGTATGTGATGATAGAAAGGAAATTTAGCGCTTACAAGTGAAGATGGAAACGGTAGTTGAGAATGGCGTTTATCCAGTGGGTACGTGAGCCACAAGCACACTCATTTATTCCATCGCTTGATTCAGCCGATCTTTATTTCATAAAATCGTCGCAAAACTATTCATCCATATATTTACGAGGTGAGCAGCTGTTATAACTTTTCATGCCCCTAGCAAAATAAGCTTCAGTCGCTGGTAAATTGATCTCTTCATTTCGACTACACATGCCTTCGTCTTTCCCTCCGACCTCTCTTCCTCCCATTCAAAATGCAATCCGATCGAAGATATTTACGACCTTCTCCACCTTCCCTTCCATAGAAAACTCAATGCGTATGTTTCTTCTCGTCTACAAGCTGTACACGACTGAACCTCAAGAGGCGCGGATAACCAAGGAGAATATGACGGAAGATGAACAAAGAATTGTGAAACAGTTCTATGCTCCTCTTACTTTTAGACGTTTATTCTTTTGCCAAAATATTTTTTTCCAAATATTCAGTATCACAATCATTGTCGAGATTCTTTCTGGACGCATCTTCTTCAGATTGGAAGTATTTCCACAATTCGTAGACATTTTAGAACGCGACTGTGATGAAATTAGAAGCGTGGTTGCAAATTCATACTGTGTAGAATTCACAATGTATCCACAACTTCAGGAGTTTTATACAAATTGGCATCTCAATCTGAGCGTCTCAACATTCCCGGAAGGGCATAACTTTTGGAATGCAGATTTTGATGCTCTGAAATATTGTAGCCATGCATAGTATGAATTGAGTGATTGATGTGTATTGTAAAGCATTATTCGCGAAATATAAATACGTCATTAGAATAATGTGTATTTCAAGGCCTTCCGTACATCCCAAATCATTCGCGCTGACTGGCTCGATAATTTTCTTTAAACTGTGGGTAGTTTTAATCAGGATTTCTGTTTGCACAATGTCAAGAAAAAAATTTCATAGTCCACGAATAATATCGGGTAATCGTTTATTGTATGGATTATTATTTATGAAAATATTATCGGGTTATCTGTTGTTTGTCGGGCTATTGTTCTAATTACTACTATCATAAATCTTTGGTTATATCCTATTCCTGACCTGAACCCGCTCTACATTGTTAGAAGAAATGGACGAAAACTAAGCTTTCTTTGGGAATACGGTATTTGTCAATGGCGTTCATCCAGTGGGCCATTCGAGTCACATACAATTAATATTTCACCATATCTCTTTCTAGCACTTCCTCTTTTCTCTAAAAAAACACTCACCGTTGTTGCGACTTTGCTCAAAATACTATTCGGGTGAGCATCTTTTTGTGTCAAATTTGTTTCAACTTATCTCTGCATTCAGAATCCATTTGACCATGCCTTCTTCTTCTCATCCGACTTCACTTCTTCATGTTTCCAATGCTGTCCGATCAGAGTTCTTTGCCCTCCTTGGGAAAAGCTTGGGCTTTCCCACCGTCGAGCAGTCAATACATCTTCACATGCTCATCTACAAGCTGTACACGAGTGAACCTCAAGAAGCAAGAATTTCCGTCGAGAATATGTCGGAAAATGAACGACATATTGTGAAGCAATGTTATACTCCCCGCATCTTTAGCTTCATGCACCTCTGTCACTCTAGTCTTGCATACTATGCCGACCCCATTCAATGCCGAGAGATTCTGTCGGCGAAAATATTATTCAGATTGGAAGTGTTTCCACTTTTCACCGATATTATCGAAATAGATTACGATCAAATTCAAAAGGCTTTTCTCAATGAATGCTGTATGGAATTCACTATGAGCAAATCTATTGAGGCGCTCTATTCAGATGAAAAACTGAATAACTCCGCAGGCCCAGTCGGCCATCCATTTTGGACATCAGATTTCCACGCGCCGAAATATCGACCATGCGAGTGTATACAGCTTTTCGAATACGACTTGACTGATTAATTTGATTCGAACTTTATTGTTTTTATGTTCACGGCGATAAAAAAAAACATGACTATTGTTATGTCTGTGCACAACGGGTGTTTTAGTAATAATATTTATATAACGGGAGCAAAAGGAATAACGACGTCTCGCTAGGCGAGCGGAGGACAAGACTAATGAATTACGTCAGAATTACGAAGCACACTTTATGCATTGCGTAAAGTGTGTAAGAAGTGTATGGAATACAGTATGTCCTACGCATTTTGGGTGTTGTGCTAGGTCAGATACATGACTAGGCTCATACACAGCAACTATCAGTTGATTACGCATTTTACGCTGTTGTGTTCAGATCCAAAATTTTGAGTTCTCGCTAGCGCTCAAATTTTCTTTTTCGATAAATGTACAAAATGTTCAGGACTTTGATATGACTAAGATCTCTGTTTTAATAAACACTTTTATCAGATGTTTTAGGTTGTTATGTCAGCTGGGTTGCCCTGAGAATCACCCCATTGCATCATATCGTGTCTAGTTGTAAGGATTGAGGTCATTGAAGAGGAGCATTGAAGACGTCGTCTATCCATCTCTTAGAGGGGTCTTCCTCTTTTACCTTTCATGTTGGTACATTAGAGCAAATTTAGACCACATCGATCATGGAATAAGGCTATCTCCTCTTCCAACTTCCCTTTCCGCTTTTCCGCATAATATTTTTTCTGACTTCACAGAATACTATGAAAAGAGAGTGAGAAACTGATGTTGATCAGATTCATTAAAATTTTGATGTCCTATTTGCTCCCTGAGAATACACGCGTTCCGTGATATACTGTAGATGTCGAATGGCGTACTTTTTTTGAGCAACAGACTGTGATCTCATATTTTTGTCCTAAATATTTTGCATTTCTCGATCTTTTCACTGTATTTACTAGTCTCTACTTTTTACAGCTTCAGTAAAGTCTCGTCCCAATTTCTCGTTCGCCGCTTCTCTTACTTAAAAGGTGAGCAATCCTCTTTTGACAAGCATTTACTCCACTTCCATGCTGCATGTTGGTGTTGCCTTGTTCAGCTGTATATATTACAAGTTTAAAATGATACGCTCATAAAATGGACTACTGGTGCGTTAACTCTCTTTCTATACCTCGGCGCGTCTCTCGCTTTTTCATGCTCTCTCGCAGCCGTATCTGTTGTTTAGGAGCGGAACGTTTTATTATTTTGGACGAGTGCTGTGAATTTATAATAATTTCACTCCGATTTCATCTTCAGTTCACTGTGATTGGTCTTCTTCTTCTCTTCCTCTCTCTCTCTCTTTCACCGATGGACAATGCTACTCGATCGGAGTTCTTCACTCGCTTTGCCAACAGTATAACCAATTCAAGTATCGAAAATGCAATACACGTGCATCTTCTTGTCTACAAGCTGTACACCAGTGAACCTGTGGAAGCAAGAATTACTCGGGAGAATATGTCGGAAAATGAGCGAGCCATCGTGAAACAGCACTATGAAAATGTAAATTTTGAACGATATCATCCCTGTCAGCTCGGTGTGTCACTCATGATGCATTATGCAGATCCCATTCATTGTCGAGAGCTACTTTCCGGACGCATATTCATTAGGCTTGAAATATTTCCGATATTCTTAGACATAATCGATAGGGAATTGAACGAAAGCCGATGCACACTTTTAAACATGTACTGCATAGATTTCAAAATCAGCAAGGCGGTAGCAGATTTCTATTTACACGGAAAACTAGACAATTCAGCAGGCCCGGTTGGTCATTTCTTTTGGAATGCATATTTTGTAGCTCCGACGCATTGTGATCATGGGCAGGAGTATGATTTGACTGACTAAATTGCATCTCAGTTAGTTATTTTGTGATAAATACGTGATGAATTGTTTTATATTTCTACGCATTCGAAAAAATTTGAATTAGCCCTCTTCTCCTTGCGATAAGAATGTCATGAACTCTAAATTGTGAAAGTTACCATCGCCAATCGATCTAACTACATTTCTCAATGTATCAATGTATAACATCAGTGTAATTTATTGATTTTCGTGGACGTGTAACTCCTTGCTTAAGTAATGCTTCTCTTGAAGGAAGTAGAGATAACGACGGGAAAATCCGGCGTGCACTTGTGTAGTAAATAACCAAAGTTTGCAAATGTACCACACTCTCCGCCCACTTTCACCGTGCTCAAAATTACCCCGAAATCGAGACGAGGGATGAATATGGTGCATACCGGTATGAAGGGAACAGCCCCTACCCTACTCCAATGCGAACAAGATATCGCATTGTATAAGAGAGGTCTCACCAGAGATTGCAGGTGGCTCGGAACAATTTTCAAAAATTATTTTTGATTTCGATCAAACTCTTATGTGAGAGTACCTAGGAGACAAGAATTCAAATAATCCAGGTCCCAGGTCTCAGAGCCGGCTTTTAGGAATTTGCCGGTTCTGTCGCCGGAATCGTCATAACTTGCTTCATTGTTGAGCGAGAAAGTCGTGGAAAGCTAAAAAAATGCAGAAAAATATGGCGCATAATATTGCTGTTGAGAGTGTACTCCTATCTGGCAAAGCCATGGATTTATTTAGAAAAAGGTGTTTTCAGATATCTCTAAAAAATCAAAGATCATCTAAAATACTCGAACCCCAAGAGTTTTATTGCATATTATGAAAGAGCACGTCAAGTACTGCTAGATAAAAATATAAGAAAAAATAAAAAGGGGATCACATAGTCCCGAAAAATGGCGTTGAAAGTGAAAAATCGGAAAATTTCGAAAAATCAGTTATTTCAAAATCATGTATAATCCATTTTTCTATTGTTATTTAACCTTCATGAGTTCGCGAAAAATGATAACAGCTCATATCGCATGCATACAAACCTGCCAAAATTGAAAAATTTCGGTCTGCTTTTTATATGCCAGATATGGACGAAATTTTCAAATTTAACTCATATGCATGCGATATGAGCTGTTATCATTTTTCGCGAACTCATCAAGGTTAAATAACTATAGAAAAATGGATTACACATGATTTTGAAATAACTGATTTTTCGAAATTTTCTGATTTTTCACTTTCAACGCCATTTTTCTCGACTATGTGATCCCCTTTTTATTTTTTCTTAAATTTTTATCTAGCAGTACTTGACGTGCTCTTTCATAATATGCAATAAAACTCTTGGGGTTCGAGAATTTTAGATGCTCTTTGATTTTTTAAAGATATCTGAAAACACCTTTTTCTAAATAAATCCATGGCTTTGCCAGATAGGAGTACACTCTCAACAGCAATATTATCCGCCATATTTTTCTGCATTTTTTTTAGCTTTCCACGACTTTCTCGCTCAACAATGAAGCAAGTTATGACGATTCCGGCGACAGAACCGGCAAATTCCTAAAAGCCGGCTCTGAGACCTGGGACCTGGATTATTTGAATTCTTGTCTCCTAGGTACTCTCACATAAGAGTTTGATCGAAATCAAAAATAATTTTTGAAAATTGTTCCGAGATTGCGGGATTTTTCCTGCAATCTCTCGTGATACCTCTCATAATCTCCCATCTCTTTTTTGTTCCCATCGATGCGCTGTATAGCAGTCTTATTAGTAGTGTCTAATGACGCGTAATGAAATAGAGATACCGAAGCGTCGCGTAATGGAATAAGAATATGGTAGTGGTTAATGGCGTCCATCCTCTTAGTTTTTCTTAATCTAACTAATAAATTTAGTCACATGCTCTCTTAAATTCCTCCACAGTTTTGCACATCTCTCTCTCTCTTCCCACTTAATTTATATCCTATTCAAGCGCTGGACAATCCTCTCGTTCACTCCTGTCTTGAAACGCACGGTGCGCGCATGCACCACGGCTGTGCAGTGGACGTCCATCGCACGTGCAGTGTAGTGACTCTCTTCATTTCTTCCCTCTCTCGGCTAAGTATCAGCGCGGGCGAGAGAGCGAAGAACTGTAAGAGAGACGTGCGCACAACGTGCAAACGAAAACCGGAGCACGTCTTTCTCTTGTGGTTTTGATAAATATATAAAAATATATAAATATATAACACTCAGAGGTAAGAACTCTACATTTCACATATTTATATTTTGTCTTTTTTGTTCAGCGGTTTGCAGTTGCTCTTTCATTTCATTTTTGCAGAGCAATGCCTTTTTCGCCTTCTCCTTCCCCGATTGTCAATGCCGCCCGATCGGAGATATTTTCCATATACTCAAGTACAAATCGGACTGAACAATCGGTCATGCGTCGGTATATTCTCATCTACAAGCTCTACACGAGTGAACCTCAAGAAGCACGGATAACAATCGAGAATATGTCGGAAGATGAACAACGAATGTGAAACAGCACTATACTCATTATGCTTTCCGCGACGCGCAGATATGCCAATCAATCTTTTCTTTTCCAAACACCTTTTCAGATTCCAATGAATATAAGGAGTATACTTCGGGGATAATCGTTTTCAGGTTGGAAGTATTTCCACAATTTGTAGGAATTATCGATCTAGAACTTCATGAAAGGCGATGCGTGTTTTTAAATATTTGCTGCTTTGAATTCACTATTATCAAAGCTCTAGAGAAGCTATATGGAATTGGAAAAGTTGTCAGCTCTAGTAGCCTAGCTGAGCATTTCTTCTGGAAGGCAGATTTTAAAACGCCAAATTATTGTGTCCATGGGCTTGAATACGAATTAATTGATTGATTTATCTAGAATGCGTGCATGTTTTATATGATAAATACTTAATTACTATTTCGAGATATTCTATTTACGCCGTCGAAATCGCTAGAAGTATTTTAAATAGCGACCGCAGGGGCAAAATTCAAGGTACTTCCTAAAATTGTAATATTAAGCCTATCCCCTCATAATTCGAGTGCTGAATCCAATGAGAGCACAAAGAAATTAAAAATCACGAAAGAAAATAACATTAAGGCGTTTTCAAAATTGAACGAAGTTTCACTGATCCTACCGTATTTCCCATCAATGGACTGTTCAATGGGTTGTTCGACTGGGTCAGACTTTATATTAAAAATATTTTTTCTCCACATTTTGCAGTTTTATACGCCCGATTCTTGGTATTTCCTGTAATTAAAGTTATAATCACCCTCGCCCCTCCATTTGTACCTCTCCCCTCGACGTTTCTGGCCAAAATCTATTCATAAAACATCTCAGTGAGCGTCTGCGAAAACACAAAAGTGAAGCGCGTGTCACGGACAAACGACCCATTGGAATTGAACGGCGTTAGGTTAGAAAGAAGCGCAAAAGTCGAAATATTAAAAAGGAAAAGAAGAAATGTTGGGGCCATTGCATTAAAGTGGTCTGGTAGGTCAAAGCGCCGAAAACATGTGGTGTGATTCGAAAGAGAGCGATCTTCCAGAGGCCGCTGCAGACAAACGACCTATCGGAAATGAACGGCATTAGATTAGAAAGAAGCGCAATAGTCGAAACATTGATAAGGAGAAGAAAAATGTTGGGGACACGACGTTAATGTGGTCTGGTAGGTCAACGCGCGGAACATTGGGAGTGATTCGCAACAAAACTATCTTTCACAGGTCGCTGCGGACAAACGACCCATTGGAATTGAACGGCGTTAGGTTAGAAAGAAGCGCAAAAGTCGAAATATTAAAAAGGAAAAGAAGAAATGTTGGGGACATTGCATTAAAGTGGTCTGGTAGGTCAAAGCGCCGAACATGTGGTGTGATTCGAAAGAGAGCGATCTTCCAGAGGCCGCTGCAGACAAACGACCCATCGGAAATGAACGGCATTAGATTAGAAAGAAGCGCAATAGTCGAAACATTGATAAGGAGAAGAAAAAATGTTGGGGACACGACGTTAAAGTGGTCTGGCAATCTTTTTTATGTAAAGAAAAAAGGAGTGGAAATAAAACATCAAAGTATCAAGCGAGCAAGGGCGGCGGTAGGCGAACAAACACTCAGAATGGTTGCTTATGTTGTTGGTCATGTGCTCATACGAGAAACACAACAAAAAAAAATTAACTTTATTAGCGAAAAAAAAGTCAAAAACAAAAGTGATATATGAAAGAGGCGGGTTGCTGTAAGTGCATTTTGTGGCACACCATAATACCTTTTCGGAAATCACACCAGGACCGCACAGGCGGTCCCACTTCGCGGATTTTAATTTTAAACGAACGAGAAAATATTTTATTTTTGTTTTTGCTCTCTATCATTGCAAAATATACTTTATCTTATACCCGTCGGAATGGAAGTAAAATCTTCGAGAACTAACAATGGCCAGTTTTGAGTTACCTTGATTTGTATCCCTTGGCTCAGTGAAGAAATAAACAAGGAATTGCGCCGAGTGATTCCATGCCACGATCATCTCTAACTTGAGATGCCACAGGGAAAAATACCTAAGAAACTCCTCGCTTCAGTAATGATTGCCTTGAAGGCAGTAGAAAAAAATAGCACAGATATACCCTGTCTTCGTCCACACTTTCACGTGGCCCGAAATCGCATGCACACAGAGGATAGGAGAATGATACTCGGCGCCGGTACCATTGTAATATCCCCTGTCGGGATCCCATTACTGTAATTCGAACATCATTCCACAGACCGGTCAACCATCCAGAAAGGCCTTTGGAGTGAGAGAGTGTGTGAAATCTAGAGGGACTCTCTCACTTTTATACACTCTCTCGCTCTAACCCTGGTCTGTAGGTTTGGAATCATGTGACCTGTCTCTCTAATCCGTCATTGGCTATTCCTCCTTCTCGACTACTTTTCCTCAATTCTGTATCTTATGACATGTGATCAAATAATAATACCAACGCGTTGTGTGGTGAGACAAGAATACGGTAGTGGTAAATTGCGTCCATCCTCTGCGCGTTTCTTCATCCAACAAGTCACACCAATGCTCTTCCTCCACAGTTTCGCATTTATATTCTTCCCGTTTTATTTCTGTCCTTATCAGACGTTGAAAAATCAGCTCGTTTTCGTCTTTCTCTTGTGGTTTCGCTAAATCAATACTCAGAGGTAAGGACTATCCAATTCTGAGCTATTCAGCCGGTAGACGAACAAATTGATTCTTTTTTCTGGCACTATCTTCCGGGTTACCCTTAAACTTTTATGATTCATGTGTGCATAGTTGGTAAAGTGAAAAAAAATCGCGGCGCGTTTGATGGAAGATTTTTGATCTCCTTTGCGCATCTATTTCACCCCCCCCCCTTTAACACGTTAATCGATAGACCCTAGTTGGGTGGTCTCTAAACAGGATTAAGAGAGTTGGTAAATCATTTCCCTCTCCAAAAGTTCTCGTAAATTATCGGATATTTTCCAGCGATTTGGAATTACTCTCTGATTGCAGCTTATCTTCGCCTAACAATGCCTTCTTCTTCATCTTCTCCTCCACCGATAGCCAATGCTGTCCGATCGGAGATATTCACTCTCTTCTCCAGTACAAACCCGGCTCGCGACTCGACCATGCCTCTGTATCTTCTCATCCACAAATTATACACAAGTGAACCAAAGGAGGCATGGATTACCCGGGAGAATATGACAGAAACTGAGAAAATTAGCGTGAAACAGTTTTTTGCTGGCGCTGTTTTTATTGGCACACCTATATTATGCCAACCTAACTTCAATTTACCAATCCACTTTTCAGATTCCATTAAATATAGGGAGATTCTTTCGGGAAGAATCTATTTCAGGTTGGAAGTATTTCCACAATTTGTAGGAATTATCGATCGAGAATTTAATGAAATTCGATGCTTCCTTTCAAATATGTGGTGTTTCGAATTCGTTGTTATTAAAGCTATAGAGTCATTCTATGCTAATGGAAATCTCATCATCTCTAGTGGCCCGGAAGATCATTTCTTCTGGAAGGCTGATTTTATTGCTCCGAAATATTGTATCCACGGAGTAGAATATGAAATGACTGATTGAGTTGAGTAATACGTGCATGATCATTATGATAAATTTATAACTTATTGCATTTACCGAAATAAAGTAATCATAAGATATAATTTATAGTGCGCGAAAAATATTCTATTTTCATTTTCGCTCTCTAATATTGTAGTCCATATTTTACTTGCTCTGGCCGGAACGATATGCTCTCTGCTATTTGTTTACTAAATTGTCTTTTTGGATTGCCTAAATTGGCGCGTTCGACGAAATGAAACAAATAACGCCTTCACATCGTAATTAGTCCATCTGGCTGCCGCGGAAAATTTTTTTCGAAGTGTTACTAGAACGCTAGCATACTTGTACGAAATAATGGGGAATTTGTGGATAAACCACCGGCAGAACTATACAATTAAATCCCCCCCTCATAGTCTTCTTCATTCGGAAGTGCACCATTCATAGAACTGCTCATTCTTATTTGCGTATCTTTTTCTCCACAAACGCAGAATTACGATAACTGTATATTTTTAAGTACAAAAATACGCAGCAAACAGACATGTGCTGCTTCGATATCTGAGAATTCCTATTTCTTTATCGACTGATTATCAATTTCAAATAGACGATTTGCACTGTTCCTTCTTCTCCTTCTCACTTCTTTCCCTCACGAGAACCTCATCGGGCAAGACAAAAATGACATTGACTTGGTCGGAATCTGAGTGGTCGAATAGTTGCAGGGAAGTGAGCGGTCTGAAGAGATTACGGTAGATAACAGTACGGTAAATCTGATTATATTTTCGTACCGCCATCCCATTAGCGAAAGTTCGTTGAGAAACACCGTCAGTATCGCATGCATGCGAAGTGTCGATGAGAGTACTGTAGCCCGAATACGGTAGTGAGCTGCGGACGGCCTTGAATATAATCGATACTATCCAGGAACGGTAATTTTGACACACCTGTCGGATTTGATGATGCCAAAGTGTCGTGTGGCCACACTCACGAGTAGGTCGTTGACGGTCGCAGGAAAATTGGTGAGATTCACCTGAAAAAATCGATAAAATTCAAAAATACTCTCCTTGTTTTGCACACTCTCTCGTCTTTTCCATATTTCGAAATGTGAAAAAAATTAAACCTCATGGTGATCGGTGATCCACACTGCTGCAGCGCACATTATTCGCTTTTTAGGCCGGATTTGATCTACAGGTGACTGCAATATCGATTGGTTGTCGAGGTACCTTTCTGTTTTGCATTTTTTTAAACTTCTGCGAAATATGAGTTCTATAGTGAATAATTGGACAGGTCTGATGCTGTAAGTAGCTTTAGATGTGAGTACGGTAGTTACCGTAAACAGTAATCCGCTGGGAGAAAGGGCGATCGGCGCTGGCTGCCAATTGAGTCGGACTACGGTAGAGAAGAGGCAGCACAGCATATCGATTACTCGTGCTCGAGATGACGGAGGAGAATAAGGCTCGTGCCACGGTCGGCCTCAACAATTTCATCATTATAAGCAAATCTCGATATTCGTAGAAATTACGAAAAAGTTGAATATAACAATTTCGCCAATACGGCTGCCTGTTGCCAAGCACAGTATGCCAATATCTACAGTTATTGTGTGAGTGTGCAACACGTGAAAACTGATGCGGATATCACTTTTTTGCTCTCTTACGCCAAGTTTGCATAAAGTGTCCACAACAGTATTATCTCCAACCTGGCAGCACGATTCGATATGTCGTCCCGATCCACGACCGGTCGGACGAGTCGCTGCAGCCGAGGGCGAGATCCACCTGCGATTGCATAGGGATGACGCAATGCTCCAACCAAAGATTGTTATTTGCTCACATATTTTGTCAATTGTTTTCTCCCTGTTTTAACTTCCGATTGCGTTAGAATGATGTAATTTTTGACTGAGCGTGAATAATATACCTCTTTTAACCCCCAATTCCAGCGGACTCATGCACGATCCCTCATTCCTCATTCTCTTCTCTCAATTTTTGCAATCGGGTAGGTCGGCCCTCTCCATTCCAATGCATAGTGGATGGGGTGGGGGAAATATCCGGAAACGTTTGTGGATTGCTCGGGAGCGAGATAGCGTGTTCTTGCGAGAGAGTGCAGACTGCAGAACGACGAGAGAGTGTGGTGAAGGAGGAGAGTCAGCAGAGATGGAGAGTGGGGCAGAATAAGAAAAGAATGGAATAAGAAATGATCTTGGCGTTCTCTTTTTTCATCGAAAGCCATTCGCTTTCTCCTTTTCTTATTACGGACCGGATAGATTGAGATTTGTGCTATCGGAGAGGGTGAAATGGGATCATAAGCGCTCCCCGCTGGTCTGGTTACGCATGCAAAGTCATATTTCATGAATCTCTTTGTTGGGCGACAAAGAGATTCATGAAATATGACTTTGGTTGTTGGGCGAATATATTCATTGTTAGACTAACGCCTATGCAATATTTGGGGGGGGGGGGGGTGACATTTCCGCAACGAGGTTTTTAAATGCTCTAAACCTATCTGCATATCTCCACCAAAGCGTTATCATGATCAGAACCGCGAGGGCTTTCAAACCCACAAAATAAGTAATTAGCTAATTAAAGTTTCGCTAATTAGCCGAATATTCAAAATGGTCAGAAAAATACAGCAACAAGCCGAATCGATGGAGGTTAGCAAATAACCAAAAGAGAAAAAAAATCACACCGATTTCTCGAGTTTGAGCAAAGTTATAAGCCGTTGCGGAAATGTCGATTGCGGAATTGTCACCCCCTCAATATTTCATTGTTAAAGTGAAATTTAAAAGCACTGAAATGGATGGATCTCACCTCTTTCTGATGCGCCTTTGGGAGTCCGGTGAAGGCTATGATATTATTCGAGAGCAACGTAATCGACATTTCTGGCCGGCGATTAGATGTGATCTGCGCCTCTGAAATCAATAATTATCGATTTATCGATCGATTCGATAGATCAAACCAGCGAAGGAGAAGACGAGAAGTCGCCCAAAGCGCGCATGCAGTCGCCATCCATTCCGAGAGAGAATCCGGGCAAACTACGGTATATATCCGATTACGGTATTCGAGAGCTACCGTATACCTCGAGCATTAGTGCGTCTGCATTCATGCGCAGCTCGCCCGATGAGTTCCACGGTAGGCCCACGAGGACGTACTGTGGGTTTACGGTTACTGTATCGATCGATAAATCTACCGTATGCCTAGTCAATCGATTTCAGGCTGCCGTATACCTCATCGGTGTGCTCGTCGACGTTGCGCAGCGAATGCAAACCAGCCGGATACGCGCGTTGAATGCATCTGTATTTTGGAGATTTGCTCTCTCGCCGGTTAGAGCGGGCTAGAGATCGTGCAAAATCGAGAGAGAGCAGACAACGGTCTCTCACCTTTCCAGCAGAGAGTGAGCAGACGGAGAGGCATAGGAGAGACGAAGGCGAGAATCACCCAGAGGAAGGACGGTGAAGGAGGAGAGGGGCTGAGAGGGATTGCATCATCACTAGGTAATCTGGCATTTACTTTTTTCTGAAATGGTTGCGTTGGTATGGGAAACAGGATAGAATGGAATCAGTGCGTTTTTTTCCCGTTCTATTTTAGTGGGAACTTTCAGAGATCGGCTAGCACACCGTAATTGAACTCACATCATTCCACAGGCTGGTCAACCTTCCAGAAAGGCCTTTGGAGTGAGAGAGCGTGTGAAATCGAGAGGGACTCTCTCACTTTTGTACACTCTCTCGCTCTAACCCTGGTCTGTAGGTTTGGAATCATGTGTAACTATGTCATCATTCCTATGCAATCACTCACCTCTTCCTCACTCGCGCCTCCAATGAAGACACAACAGTCGGAGCCGGAGATACGAAGACAGAGACGGGCACTAAAGATCAGTTTTGTTTGATGACAGAAACGTTTATTTCACATTCCCACGAATGATCTTTGATCTTTGATCTATAATCTAACTCACGAGTATGAAGCGTGAGCGAGCGCTCTTGTGATGCAGAGTGAGAGACGAGATCGATCGAGAAGATCCATTGACTCTTCCAGAACTATCTAATAAAATCAGAACGTTAACGGGAAAAGAGAATACCAAGGAAAACGCCATGAAATTGGAATGTATGGCGCAATTATATTTGTTTACGAAAGAACATTCTTCTCTAATAGTATCGTGTCGGGAGCAGATTTGCATTGCCTTTGTCTCGGCGCTGAAACACAAACCTCGAGTGTGTCTCCATTCAGCCACTCGGTAGTTCGGAATGATCGCAGACCGGCCCGAGCCTCGTTCAATAACTAAACTTTTTTCAGTTATCGTACATGTCAGAGAAATCGGAACAAGTACCGAGCAATACCGTACAATTGGCTACAATTGAAACATTGCGAATACGGGGTTTTAAATTTTGATTTTATGCTCATTCGACTTCCCGTCCCCGATTTGCCGGAAATGGCTCGGATTGTCTCGGTGAAATATCGCTAGAAATCGATAAATCGGAGTCTTGCGTGTGCCGTATGTGCACATGTGCGCTGGTGTAAATGCCAATTTGTTGGCTATCGCAAACTGATTGGAATTTTGCCAAAAATATATCGATCGCCGCCTTCCTTTCGTTGCTCGTTGCTTCTCTCGTCTTTTTCGAGTATTTCTTTTAAATACTTGTTTATTCCAAGTCTATTTTATGCATTCCTTGTTCCTATCGATTCCCCGACCATCAGGTGACCCTGCGAGTCGGTCTTCCCATGGTGGCGACTAGCCCTTCGGCCCCAAGACAGTCAGGTACGATTTTCTACCTTAGTCTTGTGTCTGTAAAGAACTATCGGGCTTGTGGTTACGTTTTCCAGCCCAATTCGTCGTCGCCGTCGTTGGCGGACGGATGTCAAGATGGCTTCAGATGGTAAGGTGAGTCTACCTTACCTTATTGGTGGCAGGAATTGTTAGGTAGAAAAAGTGAGCGGCCCCTTTCACGTTCGCACTCTCTCACTCCGTCTTACTTTCTCGAAATTTGTACGTTTTGTGGAATTATAGTGCGTCAATGCTTCATAAATAGTGCGCTTAAAAACGTAATGTTCGAGCCAATATATTGAATACTATTGAGAATACGACGAGTTAACTGCAGATGTTGTGTGAGTAAAATTCGTTAAGACTGATGAAGTGTATTTGACTGGAAATTGCAATTTCTGCATCTTTAATAATTGTACGTGCATATTTTATGTGGTGGAGGTAGAGCAATATGAATAAATTAGTACGTTGAGGCGGTAATGTACTTTAAAATTGCAGTTCCGCCCCACAGCATGCAGCCAAGGAAGACATCGCTCGTTAGGAGAGGAGTACGGTATGCTTATTTATCTAATTTTTATCACTGTATTTACCCCCTCCCTCTGCTCCTTCCATCCCACGTGGTAGAATGTATCATCAAGCGGGATTCCGTTACCGGGCGTGAGACCAGTGCTATGAGTTCCTGGTCTCAATCTGGTTACGGTATTCTGCCGATACCGCACCACTCCCCCTCCACCTTGCTTCACTTAGTATTATTAGTAGCAGTACAACAAATTGCAGTAGATAAAGTATAAGTATAACGATACTGACGCTATTTCCTGTCCAATATTAGAAAATCAAAGAAAATAATAAACATGTTCTACTTTCAGATTTCCATCGCATCGGGCGGCGGAATTAGCAGAATCGGTTTACTTGCGTATATAAATATAATAAATTAATTATCACAACATTACATAAAGTAATATTGTGCTCATCAACAAAAGAGGTAGCTTAATGGTTTGATTTTATTTGATTACTGTAATTTATCGATGATGAAATTATAATTGGTGAATCCGGGATACGGTATACGGTAGCGAGAATACGGAATTCTAGAATACAGTATCCAGGATAAGGCTTACGAGTATACGATAACCAGGATACGGTATTCGAGAATATGGTAGCCAGGATACGGTGCTCGAATATACGGTAGCGAGGATACGGTATACGAGTATTCGAGTATACGGTAGCCAGAAAACGGTATTCGAGAATACGGTAGCTAGGATACGGTATACGAGTATACGGCATTCGAGTATTCGGCAGCCAGGATACGGTATTCGGTAGCTAGGATACGGTATTCGAATATACGGTAGCCAGGATACGGTATACGAGTATACGGTAACCAGGATACGATATTCAAATATACGACATTTCTATACGATATATGAGGCCCAATTTTCTGCAATCCGGGATATGGTAGAATTGACTGCGCTAGTTTGTTTTCTTTGCCGGAGACCGGAGATGAAGTGAAATGCATACACGGTTCTCACCGAGAATTCTCTTGGTAGGCACTATCCAATCATGAGGCTTGAACACGCATGAATGTATGTAAATTTATTTGTATTATATATTTATTAGGTTTCAATATTCTACTAACAAATTCAACACATACATACCCTCTCCGCATACCGACGATGCTAAGTCAGATGTAACCACCACGAGTATACTAATTCAATTTGTTCTGTAGGTGATGGCAGCGATGCTTCGGATATTACTAATTCAAATATTTATGAATTATCGGTTTTTCAACAGTCACAAATAACATAAGCAAATAAAAGCATAAGTGAATCAAAAACTCTACAAATTTCGCGACTCGCTGCGATGCCTACCGCCTACCCTATTTTGAGAACCCTATTTTGAGAAATTGAGGCCGAGTACGCCGTATGAGGTGATTCTCGAGAAGTTATTACCTGAAGGGTATACCTTTCTCGAACACCGTATTCTGGCTACCGTATTCTCGAATACCGTTTTCTGGCTACCGTATACTCGAATACTCGTATACCGTATCCTCGCTACCGTATATTCGAGTACCGTATCCTGGCTACCATATTCTCGAATACCGTATCCTGGTTATCGTATACTCGTAAACCTTATCCTGGATACTGTATTCTAGAATTCCGTATTCTGGCTACCGTATACCGTATCCCGGATTGACCAATTATAATTTCATCATCGATAAATTACAGCAATCAAATAAAATCAAACCATTAAGCTACCTCTTTTGTTGATGAGCACAATATTACTTTATGTAATGTTGTGATAATTAATTTATTATATTTATATACGCAAGTAAACCGATTCTGCTAATTCCGCCGCCCGATGCGATGGAAATCTGAAAGTAGAACATCTTTATTATTTTCTTTGATTTTCTAATATTGGACAGGAAATAGCGTCAGTATCCTTATACTTATACTTTATCTACTGCAATTTGTTGTACTGCTACTAATAATACTAAGTGAAGCAAGGTGGAGGGGGAGTGGCGCGGTATCGGCAGAATACCGTAACCAGATTGAGACCAGGAACTCATAGCACTGGTCTCACGCCCGGTAACGGAATCCCGCTTGATGATACATTCTACCACGTGGGATGGAAGGAGGAGAGGGAGGGGGTAAATACAGTGATAAAAATTAGATAAATAAGCATACCGTACTCCTCTCCTAACGAGCGATGTCTTCCTTGGCTGCATGCTGTGGGGCGGAACTGCAATTTTAAAGTACATTACCGCCTCAACGTACTAATTTATTCATATTGCTCTACCTCCACCACATAAAATATGCACGTACAATTATTAAAGATGCAGAAATTGCAATTTCCAGTCAAATACACTTCATCGGTCTTAACGAATTTTACTCACACAACATCTGCAGTTAACTCGTCGTATTCTCAATAGTATTCAATATATTGGCTCGAACATTACGTTTTTAAGCGCACTATTTATGAAGCATTGACGCACTATAATTCCACAAAACGTACAAATTTCGAGAAAGTAAGACGGAGTGAGAGAGTGCGAACGTGAAAGGGGCCGCTCACTTTTTCTACCTAACAATTCCTGCCACCAATAAGGTAAGGTAGACTCACCTTACCATCTGAAGCCATCTTGACATCCGTCCGCCAACGACGGCGACGACGAATTGGGCTGGAAAACGTAACCACAAGCCCGATAGTTCTTTACAGACACAAGACTAAGGTAGAAAATCGTACCTGACTGTCTTGGGGCCGAAGGGCTAGTCGCCACCATGGGAAGACCGACTCGCAGGGTCACCTGATGGTCGGGGAATCGATAGGAACAAGGAATGCATAAAATAGACTTGGAATAAACAAGTATTTAAAAGAAATACTCGAAAAAGACGAGAGAAGCAACGAGCAACGAAAGGAAGGCGGCGATCGATATATTTTTGGCAAAATTCCAATCAGTTTGCGATAGCCAACAAATTGGCATTTACACCAGCGCACATGTGCACATACGGCACACGCAAGACTCCGATTTATCGATTTCTAGCGATATTTCACCGAGACAATCCGAGCCATTTCCGGCAAATCGGGGACGGGAAGTCGAATGAGCATAAAATCAAAATTTAAAACCCCGTATTCGCAATGTTTCAATTGTAGCCAATTGTACGGTATTGCTCGGTACTTGTTCCGATTTCTCTGACATGTACGATATGTAAATTTTCTCTGCATTACTCTCACACGCACCATAGTAGAAAGATGCTCAAGAATGATATTTATTGTTGATTATGAGCAATACTTATTGGCCTTTTATAGCGGATTTTATTTAGTTTTTTTTATATCAGTGATGTAACACTAAATCAATAATAGATACAGTAACCCACCGTAGCCATGATGGCGGGCGCAAAGCGCATGAGACGCACGCGCAACTCGGCGTCGAGCGAGACCAGCGACCACCGTATCCCTGGCACGGCGGATACGGTAAGCGCCGAGGCGGCCGCGCCCATTACCCGGGTACGGTAGTCATCGATTGAAATAGCGATCGCAGACTGACGTAGTACAGCAGAAGAGGAATGAGAGCTAGGAAATGCAGAATAATTGGAGGTTTGCGCACAAGCCCACCCTCGCTTGTTGTTTCTCACGCTTCAACAGAGCTAACGATATGCGCTGCACATGATTCCAAAATCTCTCGCACTTTTCCCCACTATCTTTCTGGACGATTGCCTGGGCTTTCCCCCAACTCATTGCCAGCATCACTTATCGTTTGCATTGTCTTGTTAGCTTCTTATAATAATCGTTCGATCTAAACCGTAATCCTCTCAATCCGTTCGAAATCCCTCAACCTCATTCTCTTCTCCCTGAATGTGTTCGTGCTTGAACGTACATTGGCCTTTCCCCCTTGGACGTCGAGAAGAAGAAGGAACGAAAAAGTATGAGTGGGGAGACATACGAGAGAGTGGGGGAATTGAGAGAGTGCAGAGAGTGCAGAGACGTTGAGAGAGTGTATCGAACGAGGAGAGTGCAGAGAAGAAAAGGCGAATTGGGGAGTGAGAAATGGATATTACTGCAGTAAGCTACGTGTGCGTGGGCAGCAATTGATAGACGGGTACAGTAAGTTTTAAAAAAATCACACACAGATTAAATTTTTAAAAAAAGGAAGCAAATAATCCGACATGCGCGACAGGCACTTGCAGAAGAAAGAGTTTTCCGGCAAGGGATATTACCATTTTCATTAATTTTTATAAAACTTTACTATTTTTATTTTTTTCATGCCACGAGCGTATCTGAAATTTCAATTACTGCTCGCTATATATTATGGATTTGATCCCTGATCAGTCAATTCCTGGATTTTCATGCACATTCACCTTAAGACTGGTCACATCTGGCTCGCAATGCACCTCGGGACATCATTTCTTTTCCTCTTCAAACGACTCTTCATTCACTCATCTTTCGCTTATGCGTTCAATGGCATCTTTGACTGCGCTTTCTTCTTCTCTTTCTTCTTTTCGTCTGCAGATGTAAACTAGAGTGTAACAGCAACACATGCAGTTTTTTTCTCGAATATTCAGCCTACGTTCATTCAACCTCCAACGTCCAGCATAACACCGAATAATATCAATGCATGATTTTTTGAACCTACGTTTATCTGTGGTGAGAACAGAAATAATTTAGACACGTATAAGAGGTGTCATTCGAAAGACCCGATGAAAGAATCTCTAGTGAATACAGTCCCATGTTGAAAGACTGTCTTCCTCTTCTTTTCCCATTGTCATCTCCAGGTTCCTCTTCTGGCAAAATTCCTCTCGGAATTTCAATATTTCTAACAATGGAAGGGTGAAGGGGTGGAGAGAAGGAAGAACGAAAGGGTAATGCAGTTCGCATCAAAGAACCCCACTATTTACGGAATTTCATCAAAAACTGGATCGGGTATGTTTTTTCTCGGCTAGGTGCATTTTGGGTGCAGATGAAACAGTTTGCGCTATAACTTCTTCTACTCTTACTGCAGAAAAAAAACATTGTAAAACACTGTTACCATGGCTGATTCGCTCTTTCTGCACCATGATTCATCGAAAGATGAAGTCAAAATCTCCATTGTGCCTGTTATTGCCGGAATTTAGTCAAGCACTGTATTTTTCTCTCGGCTGAGTACGTTTTGAGACATCAAACAAATATTTTGTTCCTGCTGTCAATCCCTATTGTCCATTCCGTCTTCACTTCAGGAAGACACTCCCTCTTCTCCCTCTTCTCCCCCGTTCCAGTTCAACTTCTTGTGTTATTATTACACGACGGCACAACCAAGGCGCAAAAAGAAAGGAGAGAAAGAGAAGGGAGAATGGCGGAAACTTCTATCTCTCTCCTCGTCCTATTGACGTTCGCTTTTTTGGAGGCCTCCGACTCTTTTCTTTCCTCCCATTCTCTCTCTCTCTATCTCTCTCTCTCATCTCATCTCTAGTTTGGTGTCTCTATCGTTGATCACATGACACTTCACAGAGGGACAGAGAATGGATGGATGGGGTTCGGAGGTCGAAAGAGATGCACGTCTTCAATGAGCAGCTTGTGACGAAAATCGTTGACTGATTTGAAGAAGAATTTTAAAAATACATTTGTAAAATGATACGATCAAACCAAATGTCAAAATATTCCTTACTGTGTTCGCCCAAAACAAGAGTGCATACAAAAATGAGAGAGTCGCCAGAGCGCCTGGAAATCAGTGACTTTTGAACTTTTGTTATGATCGTATTATCTTATAAATGTAATTATGCATTCTTCCACGTCGAGTCTCAGAACAATATGACTCCTTGCACGATTAGACGAAGTCAGTATACTGTAGCTCCCTTCCCTGTGCGTCGTCCTGTGTTTTCTGCTCTTCAGAAGATGACTAGTGACTGCACTCTTTATTCCCAATGTGCAGAGAATTTCGAAACGAATAATCTTTCCAATGCAAATCATGATTTTTCATCCAAAGATGCTCCGATTCATGATACTACCTTAACAGATTTGCTATTCTATTTACTGCAATTTATCAATCCCCAATCCGTGTTGTATGGTTTCTGATCCCATGCACTTTTCCCCTTCCCGTTCCATCCTTTTTCGAATCATGCACTACTCTTCTCTTTCGGTTCCAACTCTCGATACAAAACCGCGTTAGCCCCCATTTTTTGCTTTAGAACCGCACTAAAGTCGTTGAGATAATTGCGGGGTTTCAGCGAATAGTTAGTGTTTGTGAGCAGCTACCCTGATCTTCGATCAGCTTACTGTACAGTATCATAAAATTCAAAAGCTTACCGTAGCATACCATATCCTCATAGTAACAATTTTTAAGCAAGTATCAACGCTGATCGTCGATCCAACGCCTACTGTAGCTTACTGTAGCCTCGGATTGCTGTACGCCGAAATGCGTGCTGGATCGGGGAAAATACTGCATTTCCGGGATAATTTCTAGATATTTCAGAAGCCTGTATGCATTCCCAGATCAACTTATCTCGTCCAGCTTCCACTCGCACTGATTTTATCCTATTTGACGGAACGTTTCCTCCTCCTTCTTCTCCCAAAGTGGATTTCTCCGTAATCTCTACTGGGAATTGGCGCCTTTTAGAGCCTGGAATCAATCCGGGATTTAGTAGTGTGCCCCCCCCCCAATTGGTGGTCCCGGCTCCCGAGAATGGATAGCGAAAGTAGAGGAAAGATTGGAAAACGAGAGTGACAGCAGTCCCAAAAAAAACGACTGCAGTACGGCAATTTACCCTCTCTCTTTTTCTCTGCCCTTACTCCACTACTCTCTCCGGTTCGCACGCTATCTCGGTTTCGGAGAGGGGGAAATAGTGGGGCGAAGAAGGAGGACGAGAAAATGCGAAATCCAACCCCGTTCCATTTTTCCACTATCCATCTTCCGCGTTTTTGCTGCGAGCACTTTCTTCTTCTCATCTCTTATTTGAAATGCCGTTGTTCCATGGGATCACGGGAGCCATTCTTGCCAGATGCCAAAATTTGATGCGTTCCGGAAGTAAATTGTACACTTTTTTCTTCAATTTCGCATAAGTCACCGTATACGCTACAGTAGTGCGCTACCCTACGCCGAATCGTTACGGTAGACCGTAATCTAGACGATATTGTGCGCGCATGCATCGTGATTATGAATGATTTACTCTTCCTTCCGGTCTGTCTGACTCCTCTAATCCTCCTCTTTTTGTGTGCTCTCTCACCGTCGTCTCTCCAGTTTTCTTGTTTTCTGTGTGTGTGGGTGTGTGCCTCTCGTTCATTCCGCACTGTATAGTAGTAGAATCGAGGAAAAATTCTCCTCACAGCAAAAAAAGAGCAGCGACAAAGACAAATAACAATAACACGACAATTTCGCTCCTCACTTTGCGCGCATTTTCGCTCATTTTTTGCTGGAATAGTCGCAATTTGTCCATCAAGTTTGTTGTGGCCACAGACTTTCTCTCCGTGTCACATGCACACGCCGTTCTTTCTTTCCTCCCGGCCAGAGAACACCAGACTTCCTCGTGATTTTCAGTTCTATTTTTTCCTCTTCTTTTTCTTCGGCTTGCCCCGTGATTCGCCGAACCCGTCGGCCATGAACAAGTGGGGTACTCTGGTAGTCTGTTTTTCCTAATCCTGTCCAATTCCTGATTGGATTGCAGATTATATCTTGATCTAGCCTGTACAATACTACAGCTGGTGTGGCAAAGTGTGTCGCATATTTTTAAGTGTGTCGCATGTTTTATCACATCTTACCCCCGTGACCCCTTTCTGGGCGTTTTGTTCTGAGACAATTGACTAGTGGGATTCTTGGAATGCCTAGCAACTTTGTTGTCAGGTGCCTTTCCTTCTGTCTCACTCAATAGTCGACGCACTTTGTAGGCGATTCTCTCTCCACTAAGAACGTCTCACTTAATATGCACTCCTTTTTCTCAATTTTCACCTCGTCTATTCACGGAACTGTCAGGGAGTGAAAGGCGCGTGATGCCAGGCCTCAGAAAGGACTGTTCCTGACCCCATTCTGGAGCGTTGGGATGCTGATCTTTTCAATTCTTTGGTCTAGCGGCCGAGAGAGTGCGGTAATTCGAGAGAGTCTTCCTCTCTCAACCTTTCCCCATCTTCGTTCTTCTTCCTCTTCTCTTCTTCTCGGAAGCTGCTGACTCATTTTCTCTCTCTCTCTCGAAATGTCGCGTTTTTCGAACACAACACACAGTTTTTTCTCGCCTCTCTCGACTGCCAAACGGCCAAAATATGTTTGTGTCTCTAGTCCGCTGCTCTCCGCTGATTACACACTCATCACAGTCAGAGTCGGCGAGAGAGCGTGCGAAAGTGAGAGGGCGCAGAGTGCGAAAAATAGTTTTCTGTGAGCGCGCGTGACTATCCTTGTTTCCATTCCTGTGTGTATTCCACTGATTCGATGACGTCATTGCTGGCCATTTTGAGAGACAGATTGACTGTAAGAGGGGATTTAAGGGCGTGTTCCGTTTAAGAATTTTTAATTTTAGACTTTTTTGATCGAGAAATGATTTTTAAAATAAAAATTTAAAAAATTGGCACCCTGCCAAGGTAAAATGTGGCTCGAATAGTTGTTTTCTGCTCGTATTCTGTGCTGTTTTCGGTGCCGAAGTGCAATTTCCCCATCGAATCAACCCGATTTGAGGTCGATTTTTCATAGCAGAATTATTCAGTACATTACGCGAACTTATCTAATCGTGTGAACATTTCGTCTCGGTGACGATACGTTTTTGGAATTAACGTTTACTTAGTTAGAATCTCTAAATTAGAATCTCTAAATTATTTGGTTAAATCCAGAAAAAAATTGGTTCCTAAAAAGCCTTTGTTTCGCACGCACACTCACATTTTATCTCTAACTAGTCGTCACTGTTATGGCTGCTACGTTCATTCGCTCTAGAAGGGTATTAGAAGTACAGATTTATCCCTCATTCCCTCGCGGCCTCTCATCCTTTCTCGCACATTTTACAGTGCGAAATTCGACTAATTTCATCGTTCTGCGAAATCTCGCCGTGCGAAACGAGCAAAACAGTGCGGTATGACCACAAATTGTAGCGTCTTTTCATGTTTTTTGTTACAAAAAATCGTAATTCCAGTCATTCCCCCTGCTTTCTCCTCCAACTGCAAGAGCTTTCACGAATCACACAAATAAGCCGCTTATGCACAGCAAAAAGCGACAGTTTTCCCCTGATCAGCAGCAGGAAAAAGGGAAATGCGGGGGAGGAAGAGGGAAGTCGGCCAGCTTTGAGTGTAGTTTCAACTCGGGCTCAGGCGTTTTGCACGCAACTCCAAAGCTACATTCTCGCGCCGAGACCCCTTTTTCACGTCCCAATTGACGTTGCATGATTTATCTATCTGGAGAATGGTGCGAAATCCATTATTGGCATTATCAAGTAATTAGGGTTGACCACTCGAAACTGTCGTTGTTCGAAAATAAAACAAGATGAATAAAGAAAACTATTTTTTTTCCGAAACTGGGCCTAGACGCTTTTATATTCTTATCATTTTAGCCTTTTAGAGTGATGAAAATAAGTGCGAAATCAGGAGATCTGATTGCACTAAATGATGCGTAGATCAAACACGACGACGGAGCGTCGAGGGTGGTCCGAAAGTGTGTTGATCTATCGCCATCTCTAACTGCGCTCCTCGTTCAGCACACTCTCTCGCACCCTCTCGAAGACTCTCCCCTCTCTTTCTCTAAACATGACCACTTTCGCCAGAGCCCTCAGGCTTTTTTGGCGGGAGCTCAGGAATTTGCCCCTCTCTCTCTCTCCCCTCTGTGTGAGCATTTGATCATTCGCCTCTTCCCGAAGCTACAAAATGTGTTGTTTACAACGTCATTTCTGAACCTTTTGCACCGCATTCAAAATGTATTTACAAACCACTTTTGAAGTCATTTCATGATATCTTGTGGGCAATGCAATTTCCTGTATAGTTATAGCATCATTCATCTCGCAGAAAGCCAGTGTTAATTTCCGGGAACTACACGCTCACATGGTATGAGAAATATATTCCCGGAGTGAAACCATAAATTTGCGGGCGCACTTTATTCGCACCTAATTGTCATCATAAAATTGGCTCGAATTTACAATTTATGAGGCCACTGTAAAATGCGCATTCAAAATGACGTAAAACGTCGAAAATTAGCGCTGATTTTGAGTAAGGTACAATTTCTGCGCAGTATAGAGAAAAGCGACGAAAACAATGTTCAAAATCTATTTGATAGCGTTTTCCAAGCGAAAATTCATACTGACAAACTTGCAGACTTTTCAACAATGAATCATTTCCCGCTTGTTTTCATTCCGAGAACTGAAAATTTTTTTGAATTGTGTTTTTGTGTCTATCTATCTATTTCCCGCCTTTCAAGTGATATGAAAAATAGCATGGGAGAAAGGGAGAGAGACAAACAACCAAAATTGCGCCTTTCTTATCGCTCTCTCTCTCTCTCTCTCTCTCTCTCACTTGTCTCTCTGCATAGCTCGAATGCGTCACTGTTCC
The DNA here is from genome assembly GCA_036245785.1 of Pristionchus fissidentatus. Lineage (NCBI taxonomy): Eukaryota > Metazoa > Nematoda > Chromadorea > Rhabditida > Neodiplogasteridae > Pristionchus > Pristionchus fissidentatus. The sequence goes on along the minus strand of BTSY01000003.1, from coordinate 32,099,393 downwards.
TGACCACTTTTCAGTACAATGGATGACAGATTGCGACTGCGCCCCATGTCGACTACAGTATGCCGTCCTAATTCATCAGATAATCAATAATTGAATAGCGGATTCGATACATGATTGTTCAGTCTTTCACACTGGACCTCTCAAGCTGTCTCTCAACCTTTTCTCTATTTTCTCTCTCTCTCTCTCCTCCATCTTCTTCTCTTTCCTCTTGCTTTTCTCTTCACTCCATCGTCCAGATGACGTCACTGGTCCCGTCGTCGCTCCACTCGTTTTCAAGTAAATATTGTACCGTTTTCGTGCGCTCCCCCTGGAGAACCGTCGTCTCTCTCGATTTCGCACACACTCTCCCCCACTGTCTAACCGCCTGCGCGCTCTCCCCATTTACGCCAGTCTCTCACGCTGAAACCGCACGTTGAGTGCGGAAACCAGTGATTTGCGAAATCGCACGTTCGGTTTTAAAATTCAACCAGGCGCTTTCATGCTTCGGTGGGGCCATAAATTGAGAGTTGGCTGAGTTATAGTCCATAATGCGTCCCCGTTCTTTCTTCTCTCCTCAAGCTCCTTTCTCTCCAATTCTCTCTGTGAAGCCTTCGCTTCGTTTTCTCCCTCTCCTTGAGGCGCGCAAAAACAAGTAACTCGCTTTACCCCTTCGTCTTCTCTCTATTTTGTATAGTTACTCTTCCTCCTGTCTCTCTCTCTCCCCTCCCTACTCTGCCCATCTCTCCTCACCCATTCTCGATTTTGCATGCTCTATCACAACTCTGCTTCGACCCCTCCGTCTCTCTCTCTCTCTCTCTCTCTCTCTCCTCCCATCCCTCCTCCCGCTCACATGACGGGGGCGGGCTCCGTCGTGCACTCTCTTTCTCTGCCTCGCTCTCCTCCTTTCCCACACTCTCTCATTCGCCCTCCACGCCTTCTGAACTCCCTCACCTCATCTCTCGTCGTCTGAGACCTCTCACTTCCGCTCACTCTCTCACTTTTCCCTCCTTCTCTCTCTATCTCCATCTCTAAGTTACTCGACTTGTTTATGCTTTTGTGTGTGTTTGGAAGCGAAAAAGGCGGATAGAGAGAGCGCGAAAGATAGAAAGAGAAAAAGAGAGAGAGAGACTGTATTCAGCTCCTAGAATCTGTAGTGTGGCGTCTACGAAAGGCCGTCGATAGACAGTGCGCCCCGCCGAACCTCTAGAGCATACGGTAGTCCAGTTACGGTATCTCTCGAGGTTCTCGTTCTACTTCTCTCCCTCACTTTCCACTCACTGCACCCTTTTGCTCGGGCAAAACTCGTTTTGGTTGCATCTATCGAAGGTGAAATGACTTGTTTTTCGTTTAGCCGTTCAACCCCGCGTCTCTCTCTCTCCTCCCTCTTCTATTTTTCTTAACCCCAAGACCCCTCCCGATCTGAAGACCCCCTCTCTCGACCATTACTTTCGCTTATCTCATCACACAATTGAGCAGAACCCATCTATCTGGTCGTCTGTCACTCTCTCTCCCTCTGCTCCTGCAACAGTCACACTGTTTCAGTAGTAGTAGGTTTCCGTGTGTGTACCAACTACTCCAGGAGAAGGGGGCAGAGACGCAGAGAGTGACGACGAACAAACCACCGCCCTCCTCCTCCTTCTTCTCCTGTTTGTGGTCGTGTGCAGATCACGCGGCCTCCTCCTGGAAGCCTCTGGCATCTCTGTCGCTCTCGCCCCGAGCCCTCGAGACCCCGCTCTCCGCGTTCCGCCTTGTCTCTCGCCGCGTATCTAGTTTTGTTTAGTGCCTCACGATGACCATTATTCTTGCAGACCGACCAAAGCCGCAGCCGTGTCCGCGACCGTCAAATCGCAGACCCGTTAATTGCCTCCCTTCCGAGAGAGCCGTCGATTAGGATGAGTGAGAGCAGCTCGGACTCGATCGACAGCGTGTCGTCCGCCTCATCTACATCCGAGTCGGACACGCTGTCCGCCCTCATCCTCTCCTCCGTCAACACCGGCATTCCCATACCGCAGCCGTTCGGTGAGTCACATTTCCCGGTCGTGAATCATTTCCCGGTGCTGGTCATACTGTAGGATACGGTAGGGCGGGTCCCGCAGTGCGGCAGTTAGAGCGCCCAATTAGGGTGGGGGTAGTTCCGGTGATTGCTTCGTGTTCGTTCACCCGTTCTGACTGGCTGCTTTTCGGTACGCAATTGCACCGTAATTAGTGTTGGCATGTTTGTAGTGGTGCACCATCACCGCCGACGTTCACTAATGTTAGAATCTGGTCACTTTTTGTGAGTGGTGCGGTGGTGCGGCGTTTCCTCAAACTCGGACACTCGAGAGGTGATTTGAAACTCTGCCAATCGGCCTATCAGCGGATTAGTCATCTCTGCGTGTCTGTGCTCTCTCCTCTACGCCTGATCTCTCACCCGCTTCTCTCGATTATGCTGCGCTCTGCACTAATGCAACACCGCAAGTGCGTCTCGATCTCTGACCCCAGGCAACTCCAAAAATTTCGATGAAATTCTGCAGACGCTGCGATCGCGTTAGCGATAGCCAATTCGTAGGCGCAATTTGTGCGTAGCTTGTTGTGACCCTCCACCCGCTGCTGCTTCTTCTCCTGCGCCCCTAATGCGGTCACATGTACGACGGCCATCGTGAGAGCGCGTGCGAAAGGAAGAGGGCGCAGAGAAAGAGTGCTGACGAGATAGTGTGTCAAGTGGAGAGACGACGGAGGAGAGGAAGTGAACCGACTGGAAACGTTGCCTCAGGGGGCAGGGAGGGGAAGGGTAGGGGAGGGGGAGAGGAGCAGGGGTGAAAAACGACAAACTTGTCCCCGTCGCTCAGCTGATTCTCCCCCTGTATACGTTCCAAGGACGAACCACTCCACGTGGTGCGCCGCTTTTTGACAGAGCCGGAAGATAGAAAAACAAGGATGAAGTACTGTAGCCACACAATTGTGGTGCAGTGTGGGTACTGTAGTGTGGATCAAGGGTGGTTTGTCATGAATGCATCTGCATCTTTATTGGTTGTTGTTGGCTTCTTCGCTGCACAGTGACAGCATTGCAGTCGTAGCATTCAGAGGGGGATGCTTGCTTGCTTGTGCTGTTTTCTTTCTCCATCTCTCTCTCTCTCTCTCTCTCTCGGTGTGATAACTGCACAGAGGGAGGGGGATTTGTTGTCTGCCTGGCGGGAAGAGAAGATAGAAGGAACCACGAGGGAAGCTGGTTCCCCCCTTCTTCCCGGAGGCAAATTGTGTACAGACCATGGGACTCCCGTGATCTACCCAGCCATTCTTCGAAGATCACTCTGATCTACGGAGAATTCTCTCATTTAGCCACCACTTTTTGCATTTGCATACCAACCCACAGATCGAGATACTACATGACATAGAAGTATAGCAACACTGCAGTACACTTCCGTCTCTCTCTCTCTCTCTCTCTTTGCGTGAGAGACCCCCCTCTATGCAATCGAGGACTCAATAAGACGTCGTCTCGAAGGGAGGGAGAGGCTGGCGCAATTTGTTTTGTCGCTGGCAAGCAGTCCATTCGAGTGTGGCACAGTAGTACGATGAGAGATAGCGGATTTTGACCAATTGAGATCATGCATCACGTCCAACAAATAGAGAGGAAATCATGCAGCACATGTCCATCCAATTTTTGTGCAAATTGCAGCGAGTCAGGCATGGAAACCAGTGCCCCTGGTTACGGTAGCACCCATTGTCTCGTAGGACCACGTTCTGGATGCAACACTCTTGTGGATCAGAGTACTGAGATCCACGAATCTTCGAGAAACTCCGAGTTCCCGAGAAAAAAAGTGTTGTTGTTGTTTGCTCAGTGTTAGAGTGGTGGTGTGTACAACCGGTAAGAGTAGGTAGTATCCTCTCTCTCTCTCTCTAGTTGCAACACTACTCTCGACGACTATCGTGGGTGGTATTCCGGAGGGAGAAGGGAGTATCTCACTTCTCTCTCTCTCTCGCTGATTGTTTGTTCCTGCATGTGTACGTCGACGCCTCATTGCAAGCGACAGTTTGAATTTGGATTGGGCGGGGGTCGGACAAAGAGTCGTTTGCAGTGGAAGGGAGGAAGACAGGGTTCTTCTCCCTCGGGGAGAGAGAGAGAGAGAGAGAGAGAGAAGGTCCAATGTTGTTGTTTATGTATGTGCGAGTGAGCACCTCCTCCACCCCAGGCCAGTAAACAGTTTACTGTATCCTCTGACTGCCTCTTCTCCCATAAACAGGACCCATTCCACCTTTGGAAGGGGTCGGTGCCGGGCCCCAAATCACGAGTGAGTTGACATGTGCGTGGTGTGGAGATCACTCGACCATGTGCAATGCATGCAAATGGGGGCCGAGGGTGGGGGTGAGGATCAAAGCTTCCTCCTCCATCTCTCTCTCTCTCTCTCTCAGTCCATCCCGAGAGGAGAAGGGGGCCCAGAGGCCTGATTATGCAACATCTGCTAGTTAGCAGACTCGATGGCACACATGAAACTCGATCCCATTGAGATGAGACACAGAGAATGAAATGGGGCAGGGGCATATTTCAAGTCTCCTCATTTGATCTCGACCGACAATATGTCTTGTTACGAGAGAGAACGAATGGCGGCGCGGATTGTTGTCCTTTGTGGCATGCAAGGGGAGCATGCGGTCACATGTATACCATACAATAAGGTAGGATGTTTCCAGGAAGGATACGGTAGCAATGATGGTAATGCGACCAACAGATAATACTGTAGAAGATCATACTTTTCGAAAAATGAGTACTGTACTCATCATGGTTCCATGACCACCGGAGAGTACGGTAGGAGATCGCTTTTGCCAGTTTTCAGCACCACTTCGAACCAACGTTATTACATAGAAAGTGGGTGGTTTTTGCTTGTGGTGGCAGTAAACTGCGAACGATGGAAGAGGAGAGAGAGAAACTCTCTCTCTCTCTACTCGTGTTCCATCTTATTCCTCTAGACGAGAGGAGCACTTTCGCAGAACCTCTTTGGAGGCTTTTTGCTGCAGACTTATCCCATGCAGTACAGTACGATAGGTAGAAAAGTGATCTAGAGAAAACAGAGAAAGAGAAAGTGAGAGAGTGGAAGCGTAGAGAAAAGTCGGAACAGAAAAAAACAAGCAAGCACACACATACACACACGCCCCACACGTACTACCGGTTGTGCGCACTGTCTGCGCGGTCCATCATTCATCGCTCTCTTCTCACACCCGTTGCGCGCCAGTCTAGCGCTTTTTTTGGTGTTCACTACCGTAGATTTTGGCCGTTCATGTCGCTGCACCTTGACGGGTCATTTGAATATGATTGATATGTTCCCCCTCGGGGGTGGGGGTCTAGAGGCGCCACAGACACGACAATCAAGCACTGGAAATTGCAATCGCGTGCGCCCACGATTTCCGGTCATTATAATAATTCCAATTATTATTCGGCGGCATCTCTCTGTCTCTCTCTCTCTCTCTCTCTCTCTCTCTCTCTCTCTCTCTCTTTGTGACAGGCTTATCGTGGTCGTCAATCGCAATTGTACTTGATCGATATGCGAGATTGGCGTGTCGGGACCCCCCCCCCCCACCCTGCGGGAGGAATTGTATAGGGGAGAAAAGTGGTTGATTGTTCCCCTCCCCCTCCATCGATGACTTAGCCAGTCAAATTAGACAAATCCCAGTGAGGAAAGGGAGAGAGAGCGAGTCTCGGACCAATTGTGTACTATTGAGGACGAATTAGAGACGGGCTTTAGTCACTATGGGGATTTATGACACGGCCTGATTCATACGAGCATTCGAACATATCTACATTTAGTAGTAGGCAGCGCACGTGCTCCAGCCTATTCTGGATTACGGTAGGGCCAATCAATCGATATCATGTGCGCATTCGTTGTTTCCGTTCGGTGACGGATGGGTGGGGGATCGGGTTTGCATGTGTGGATCTGCTCTCTTTCTGTGAAGAAAGTGAGATGAGCAACGAAATGAAACACACACGCTTACACAGTTGTTGTTTGGATCACTAGCCGCTAGCTCATGGCATCACATTTCTGCTTGCATAGATCGCAAGATAATCGATCGATATTGTTTAACCCTCTACCGTAATCCTAGTGTAGTCTCAGGTATGGTCAGTTATTCGATCTGTGTGGTCTACGACCTGTCTGACGGCTGATAACGCGTCATTGCGCTCTCCCCGATTCCCCTTGTCTCTCGTTTGGGGTCGATCATCAAGAATGAGAGAGTGTGGCAAGCGAGGAGAGCGGCTAGGGGTGAGAAGAAGCTGATACGGCAGAAAAATGAGATGGGAAACTGATAAAAGGGCTGGAAAAGCGGAGGGGAAAGACACATTCAGTCGAAATAGCAAAGCGCCTGTCCACGTAGACTTCTTCCTCTTTCCACCATGGAACCAATCGCTGTCAAGAAATACATCGACGATTGTAAGTATTTAGTAAAAAGTGCTTTGATAGACTACAATTACTAGCAAACAATCGAGAAGAGTTCAAGGATCAGCCTAAGGAGATGGCGATCAGTGTTTAGGCCTCCTTTATGACCCTAGCATACGGTATCTACAGCGCAGGGTACTGTAAGAATGGGGATAGTCGATCAGTACGCGTAGACAACACTATCATCGATTGGTGTTTTATTCGATTGAATTCGCTGTATCAATTGATGCGTCAAGACGACGATCGGGGACTATGATAGATGGTCCATCACAGCGGGAGACTTCTTCCGTTATCCCCTCTTCCTAACCATTCGAGATCCCCTTTGCCCATCCCAGGATGCCCCCTCTCAGATCAGCCTGTCTCTCTTCTCCCCCTTGTTTTGCTCCAACTAGCCCTATTCCCTCCCGACTAGACTCGACAATTCAATCAATAATGATCTATTTCAGGGATGCGCACCTCACAGTCGCTCCACGGCAGTTACGGTCTGGCTCCCACCCCGCCCCCGCTGCCCCAAGCCGCACCCACTGATCAGGTATTATCGATTAAGCTTATCGATCCCTGTCCAGACCGCTCAGAATGCGAGACCAAGGCTGTTGAAAATTGAGCGCGAGTGAGTTGTAAATGGAAAAGAGAGGGGGTCAAGGTGTGCATACGTATAAGCATCGAGAAAAGTAGTATTTAGTGGAGTAATCGAAAGAGAGAGCTCTCGGCGAATCGAGAGAGAGGATCGCGCCATTGTTTTTCATCCAAACACGTGCTATATAAATCGGATAGCGGAACCGTCTTCGCTTTTCGCTCGAGCGCCCGCCACTTTGCTCCTTATTTTCACTTATTATTTGCTGCTGTCCATCCCATTTGCGTCCACATCCTAACCATAGAAGTCACTAATTTGACCACCCACAAGAAATTCCCTTCAGGGCGCGCGAACCTATGCAACGCGAACAAAGACCAAAAACGCGCGAAAGTACGAGTTCAAAGTACGGGCGCATGAAACGCGCCAGATGCGACACCTCCCGCGCGCTAGCAGAAGTTGACGCAATCACGGCGTCGCTGATTTCGCCAGTTTCTGTGCTCCTTCTCGAAGCTCATACGCGATGTCTACGATGATGAGTCCTCCTTCGTCGGGTGCGGCTTCTCCCATCCGATGCTACCTCGTGTCAGCGAGTCTCGACGATCAGGCGCCGGTTGTGGGCGCACGTCGCGCCTCCTGGGCCGACGGCTGGCTGCAGTCCGGCGGCAAAGAGGCCAAAGAAGTGTCCACCCGCGACATTCTCTCCAACGTAAGTCCTGTCCACTCCCTTGTTGTTGTTCATTCACGCTAACTGGACCCCGTAGGCGTTAAGGATCCGATTTCACGCGTTTGTCCACATTCGGGGCCACTCACGCGCGCACGCCTTTGTTATGGTCCGCCGAGCGAGCAAACTCCGTATTTATTGTGTGATCAGGCAACCGGAAAAGAGCCGCCGACCGATTAGGTAATTAGTGTTTGGTGATTAGCTCAGCGTGGGACCGTGGACTGCCACTGGCAGGCCAGTCATTGTTGTGCTACCCTTTGTCCTCTTTTGCTCTCGAAAGTTCTCTGTTATTTGGCCCCACCGTGCCCAGTAATAGGTGCCAATCCCTTGTTTGAGCTTCTTTGTTCTCGTAATTATTGCTCTATCGGAGGACCTCCTGCCCCGATTGAGAGCTGCGACGGCGATAAGTAAGTGAGAGCTCGGCGTACTGCCCCCGTTTACTCTGGTACTTTTTTCCTAGCTAGATCCGTGACTGATTCCAGGATGGAAATTTACCGTGATTCATGCTGGAAATTATACCGAGATCCAGTCTGGAAAAAATACCAGAGTATGCAAATTGCTGCAAGCAGTTAGAGAGTACGAAAACAACATGTGAACGTGAAACGGGTGATGGTCTTAATTTACTTTAGCCTTTTTCCCCGCAGAACGCCGTGTGGGAGCGGGGCCGCACTGTTAGCTGTCGATCGCTGCTTTGATCTGTCATTCGATCCGAGAGGGACCACAGCTCACATTAGTCGTATCACCACCATTGCTCTCCCCTCCCTTCCTCTTTTCTATCGCGGCGGCAAACTCGCGCGCGTAGTGACTGGCACGGGACGATTTTGCACCAACGGGAATGGTGCTTTTGTCTCTACTCCAATGACCCTTCCAAGATCTCTCTCTCTCTCTCGCACAGTTTCCTTGCGTAACGATATCACAGTCGTCACAAGTGGACGACTACTTGAGTAGTCCTTTCTGTGGAATCACGCGACAGACGCGCTTTTGTTCCCTATCCGAGGCATATTCAAATTCATTCAAGCGAAAGAGTGCAAATTGGTGGATAGAGACCAGTCGTTGTTCATATGACACTAGCAGAGAAAGAGAGAGAGCTACATGGATCTGTGTGAAATGGCCAAAAAATCTAATTTTAAATCTACATGTCTCTGGCTCAATTTTATGTAATACTTCCACGGGTCCTTGCGAGTTCATGGACCCAATCAAATTTCTAAAAAAAATACGGGTTCCGATTACTTTTAGATTAATGCGTCTACGTGTCCCCGCGCCAACTATGTAAATTAATTGATTCGTCGCCCAGGTATGGGGTAGATACTGTGAGAGAGAAGAGAACGAGATGAACTGCCTCATAACAATTGGGTCCCGCTGCGGTTTATCAGAAAGGCTACAACGATCACGGGATAGATAAGAGTATGCCCCTCTTTTTATCCGTCGACGATTCCCGAAAGGAGGAAGAGCATGCACCAGGGGGGACGAGTGTACGGTAGGTGACCTCGATTACGGTAGCGAGTGTTTTACGAGGACGGTACTGCGACTCGCCACCCAAGTTGCTGCAGTTTTTTGGACATCGTAACGTCCCTGAATGCTGTCTGAGTGTGACAGGCAGGGCTGGGCTGTATAGGGAGAGGGGAAATTAAGCCGATAGTCGATAGCCCAAGTCGCAGTTTATGACTCGATGAGAGATTTGTACTATGGCGAGGAGTCAAGTCCACTCGGATCATCCCATCTCTCGTGACTGAATGAATCGCTTTTTCCCGTACGGTCACTGTATCCATTGTGGTCTAGACTAATAGAGAGATCATGATTCTAGCTATTGTTGTACACCTCACGAGCTTCCTAGTTTGCACAGCCGTGTACGTAGTGGTGCAGTTGGGCACGTCGACGTATCAATGTTCTGCCTTTTCGTGGACAGATTGTGGCCGCTGTCCGCGTCAAAGTGCTCAAACACCGTTTTTTCGAGCACTTTTTTTTCTTGGTCTACTGTAGGCTGAAAAAAAACGCAGTTCGAGATAAGGGGATTGCGCTGAGAAAGCTCCAAAAACATGGGAAGGGTGTGTGTTACACACTCTTACTTGCCCTCACTCCTCTCTCCTCTCCCTATGCTATCCCCAATCTCCTAGCTTTCTTTTTCATCCCGACGCGGGGAAAGACGATTATAGATGAGGATGATGGGGGTTCTTAGATGGGATGATGACGTCAGCGTCTGATTGACCCCCATTGCTAAATGAGGGTCACTATTAAGAGTGTTACATGTTTGTCACTGATTAACACGCCTGTTGGATGAGGGATTAGCTGATGATGGGAGGGGATAAGTGGATAAGAGAGTGTAGGGAGACTAATGAACGGTGTAGGGTCACTCACAGATTAGTGTGAGATGACCTGATGAAGGAGGTAGAGAGAGAGAGAGAGAGAGGCAGAGAGGTTCCCATCGGTGATAAAATCGGAAAAGGATAATGGTCACGGAGTCCAACTGTGCTCTGTGCGCCCTCCCTCTCTCCCCAATCTCCATATCACTGGTCAGCAATCATATCTCTCAAGGTGAGACTAATAACTCGTCGGAGATAGAGAGAGAGTGTGGTGTGAACGGTGTGGGAAACGTCGCCTTCGTTGGTGCACTCGGCGCACTCTAATCTGGCACACGACAACCTCGTATATCATCTCGCACTTCAACGGATGGAGATGAGTGTGTGTCAGGTGTTGAGCGTACAGTCCACTCCCGTTCAGGAGACCAATGGATCGCCTCTCGATTCGGTGCACTCTCTCACTGCTTTTGATTGTCTGCACCCTCTCGATTCTGCCTTGTCTCTCCCTCTCTCCACTCATTCTCGGCTCTCCCTCTAGTAGGAGGTGGCTGTCCACTGTGTGGACACACACGTGACCACCCCAATTGCGGGGACAGTCGCCCATCTTTCCTCTTCCCCCTTTTTTATCGTTTTCCTATTCTCGACTCTCGCGAGTTAATCGCGGCGCTACTCGATGACCTACTTTGGCGCACGACGCGTCACAGTGCAAGGTTGCGTGCGCGCGCGAGTTCTGCAGCGCGCATCTTGGCACAGTAGTGGTGTCAGTTGACGATTACTGTACTTGTAAGCCAACTCGTGTCATGGATTGCACTTGACACTAATTGAGAGGATGAGGTAGATGGAGATGAAGAGATGGATAAGAAGAATAGAGAGAGAGAGATGAAGATGGTGCGGTGCAGTTCGGTAGATGGAGAGAGAGGACAGATACAGAGAGAGAGAGAGAGAGAGACGATGCACTTTGATGGAGATGGACGATCCGTCTATTACTAAGGTCTCTCTCTCTCTCTCTCTCTCTCTCTCTCTCTCTCCCCGTCTCGTTCACTGTATGCCCTCATCTCTAGTGACCACCTCACGAGAAATTCGCGCTCGCCGCGCGCGCCCTCTTCGCATTCACACAAGGTGCACTCTTGCGCGTGAGCAGTGACCAGTAGGCCCCTTTGAGATTGCTCACTTCCTTTCATTACCTGTCTGCTGAAGACGAAGTTCGTGGCAGTTATGAACGATCGTATATCTGTAAAACAGGTATTCATCTATCGCGAACTGACTCGACGGTTGATCTGGCCCGATTGAACAGTACCCATTGCTGTCCCTCTGGTTTGTGGCCAGCTGTATGGTGATCACTTGACTCTTGATCTCTCTCTCTCAATCTTCATTTTCTCTCTCTCTCTCGTCATTGATGGTCGAAGAGGCAGGCAGCAGGTGGATGCGTGGTGCATCATCACCCCTTGTGTGCACTATCCATGTGCTCCCGCCTGTCGTCTCTATCTACAGTGTATCTCTTTCTCTCTGGATGATCTCTGCTACCTTGTTCGGATGATGGATCTCAATTTCCTCCTCTTTCTTCTTCTCTCTCCCCATATGTTTTCACTGTATCGGTCACGCGCGCGATGGAAGCTGGTCGAAGATCTGGATGATGTATACCCCGAGGATCTCTCTCTCTCTCTCTCTCTCTCTCGATTGCATAGCCGCCCTCTATCCATGTCTCATCAATCCATCCCTCCTTGCACATAGATGGGTATCGCCCCGCCGCCGGCGCTCATGTGATGATATATGCTTTTCCCCGCTTCCTTTTCGCTCATTTTTTGTCTGCTCCAATGCGCGGCCTCCTTTGGAAGAAGCTTGATGAGAGCCGCTCTTCACACGCAACCCTGACTGGCCATTGCTTGTCCATGAAAAGGGGGAGATGGTAGGATGAACTCTCGGCCTCGCCCTCGTCCCATCTGGCCACTAGAGTTGTTAGATCGAATAATTATATTCGCGAATAACCTTTGTTATTCACGAATGAGGATATTTGATCTAACGACACTTCTGACCACTGAACTGTGTTCTGCCTCCCCGCAGAGTGTGCTTAGAGGTGCACTACCAATAGGTGAGAATGGGTGGCCAAATAGAGTGAGTGGGAAAGGGTAGAAGCAGTGCCATTGTTCACTACTATGGCTACTACTATTACTTCTACTACCGATTTCCGCTTGTCTTGTGTACTCGGTCTCTCTCTCTCCCCACTTCCTATATCAATTTCGTAAGATAGGTAGTGCGCTGTGGGAGTGTGGCGTGAGTCATGTACCGGGCACCCACCGCCGCAGTACTTTTTGCATATGGACTAAGTCGGTTCCTTACTACTCCTCCCCTCCACCTTGCCTTGAATGATGAAACTAGAGAGAGAGAGGGCGCGCAGCTTTTTTTTGTAAGTCCGTGCCAGTCTGGTACTATGGCAGGTGCAGGCAGATACACCACTTTTTTGTGTTTGTCATGATTGGTATCTGGTACTCGGGGTAGGAGGAGGTCAGTACTGGCTGGCTCTCTCTCTCCCTATCACTTGGAGAGATCAGAACACCATCTGGCACTTATTATCCCTCTCTCGATGCCTGTACTCTCCATCTCTCGTACTGGACTCTGTTGTAGCCGGAGAGCGCGCAGTTTATAGCTCGTTCCAATTCAGTTAATACTTGGCGCTCATTAAGCCTCTCCTCTTCTGTCTCTCTCTCTTTCTCTCTCTCTCTCTCTCTCTCTCTCTCTCTCTCTCTTTCTCCACCCTCCTCCTTCCGCCCTCTTCTCCATCGTCGTCGTTCCACACAAGTTTATGGATATTGCCCTCTGCCGGCTCCGCCCTCCCATCCCCCGTTCCGTTTATGTTTCAGTCTCAATTGGCCTCATGTGGCGCATTTCAATCCCTCCATCCATCCACCCCTGATACGTTCTCACGAATAGTGACTCTACGACCAGTATCGACTTACCGTATCCCCGTAGGAGTGTATCGGATGACTGACACAGAGAACGGACTGGCAGTATCAACTCGGTCATGCCAGACGTGACCTGCGCAGTGCATTGGGACAGCCCCCATGCATTGGGTTACAGTGTCCCGAGGGTGGCGGATCCACTGCTGGGACCCGATATGGTGGTCTGGCCCGCAAATCGCCCCTGTCACGTTCCTTTCCCGTGGTCTTTATTCTCTCTCCGAGGCGGGAAAGGACGTCAACCTCTGTCAGCCTGTCACTGTCTCGACTCGTTCCTCTACTCGTTTGTCTCTTCCTGGCTGATCTATCTCTATTCTTCACTCCTCCTTTCCCCTACTATTTGCAAGCTCCTTTCAACTGGGTGATGGTGCGGTTCGGAACTTTAGTTTAGTAGGAATCTATACATATTGCATGTTCTGAAACATGGTCCTAACCGATTTTGATATTTAAAAAAATTCCCGAACCGTCCATCCACCCTCTACTGTTCTTGCTCGTGTTCCTCCTTTCTTGGCAACTTTCGTGCTCGCTCGCGCAATTTGCCTACACTATAATAGTGCAACAACTTTCTCTCTCTCTCTCTCTCTCTCTCTCTCCCCTATCCTATGGTCGCGATTCTCGGCGGTTCTCATTGGATTAGTGGATGGTGAGGAGGAGAAGCTCAATGCCTGACTGGCTTCTAGAGCTGAGGAGATGATCCGATACTTGAGAGAGAGAGAAATACTGTCACAGTTTGATGTATTGAGAGTTATTAGACAATGGTGGCAGGTCCTGTTGTGGTATGAGGAGTGAGAGAGGGAGAGGTGGGAACTGGGTGTGGGTGAGAGAGATGGAGGGACTCTCGGGATTCAGTGATCCGTGAATGTCGGGTCATTTGGGAATAGAGGAAGAAGGGAGGAGGGAGGGAGGCAGATTGAGAGTGGTGGGGTTGCTGTAGCTGGTGCAAGGTGACGTAGAGATTAGGATTCGAAATTTGCGACCACGGTATTCTCATTTCGCACACTCATCCACAAACCGATGCAGAGAGTGTGCGAAATGAAGAGATTATGGTCTCACTTTTCGAACTTTGGTAGAATTTTTGCATTGTTGCGTGCAAATTTGACTGTGAAGATGGTGGTCGACGGGGCAATTCTCCATTCACTGTACTTGTCGTGGTGCGGAGCGGTCGCCACTACTCGTCTCTACTCGTCGCGAACTATGGATGGCAATTGGAGGGAGGGAGGAGGAGGAGGATGGAGGAGAGATCAGAACAATTATCGATCGGGAGCGACGTCGGCAGCATCGACTACTGCAACGACGACGAATGGAGGAAGACGGAAGAGATGGAAGAAGAGAGAGAGGAAGAAGAAGCAGCCATTCCTGTACTCTGATCAGCTGGAGATGAGAGGAGGGGAGAGAGAGGAGAATACGATGACAGAGAGGACGCAGATGAGCTACAGCTACAGTTGTTACACGTCGACCACGGCGAGATCGGAGATGACGGTGGGAGAAGCACTGTCGGATGTGACTGTAGCTGCAGAAATGATGGAGATGGAGGAGGATTTGAGTGAGGTGAGGGGGATAGGGGGTAGGACCACGAGAGGTAACCGCTAGATTCACACAATGAGATGTTGAATGAGGTCCTACCCCTGGTTAATTGATTGGTCCGGTAAATTGAACTGGTGCCGGTGAGGTTGTAACTGGAGGGGAGAGAGAGTGCAGATGGTGGGGTTATTTGAGGAGGTTACGATGAGGGAGAGATGGTCAATGGGAGGAGAGAGAGTGCAGCTTGATGTCTAATTAGGGTGGAGATGAGATGTGAGAGAGATTGTTGAGTGGAAGGATCAATCCAGATTGAGTGAGTGACTGGTAGAAGAGAGAGAGAGAGTTATTGTGTTGTTGGATGAATGAATGGATACATAGTGGCCGTGTCGTGATTATAATTGTAGGTCACTCCTCAATCGCAATACCAACTGTTAGTTTGGTCATTGTCGACAGTTATTAGAGCGGGGAGCGGGTGTTGAGCGGGCGGAAGAGGGGTAATTAGGGTGGTGGTGGTGAGGAGTGAGAGTGTCAAGTTGCCCCCCGAAGATGAGATGAGTGGTGGAGGAGGTGAAAGGTTATGGTAGGAGTACGGTAGGACTGGGTTACGGTAGAATGACACGGCCTGCGCATCTTGGATTGGCTATGGAGTGTTGTTTGGAGGGGGGGGAGGCAATGGGGAAAGGAAGTTTCACGCCTCGACTCATCTTCTCCTTGTTGGAGTGTCTCTTGCTGATTCCCTCTCTTCTTCTTCTCCTCTCGGGACCCCCTCGGGTAGAGAAGGAGAGCTGTATCAGGCAGTACTACTTTGCGAGGTTTACTGGACTCAACTCGTGCTCAAATGTTGTCTATAGGATGGTTGCTCCCCTCTTCTCTCTTCTTCTAACCCCCTCTTTCTTCTCGTTCAAAGATGTTTGTTGTTGTTGTGTTGGCCAGAGTCAGGAACGAGAGAGAGAGAGAGAGAGAGAGAGAAAGAGAGAGGAGGTGAAGTAATGTGGAGAGGATTGCAATGTTTGAAAGCCATACTCTTGTGTGTGTTGCCAGACCCCGCCCATCGGTTCGCATCCCATTTCACATTTGGGGAGAAGAATGATGTGCGTCCAAAACAACAAGGAGAAGGAGGGGGGAAGGCTGTGGTAGTGGCACCACAACACTGAGGATTGCGCGGTCCTATCCTCCCTCCTCTCCTCTTTGTCTTTGGCCCATCTAACACCCATCAACAACACCCTTGGTCTCGCATTCTACCCATGTTTTCGATGATTTTTTGACCTACCGTATGCCTCACAATCAATCGATAACTGATTTATTGCAGGTGATCAAGTGTCCTCTGTGTCTGGAGCCGTACCGCGAACCGAAGGTACTCGCGTGCTTCCACTCGTTCTGCAAGCCCTGCCTCGAGCGACAGTTGGAGTCGAACGAGAAGGTACGCTATCGCAAACTGCGGGGGGGGGGGGGTACGGTAGCCGACTGAGCGGGTACGGTAGATGTAGGGATATTGATTTTTGACACTACTGCGGTTTCGGACCAGCGAAAGAATGAGTGAGTAGACGTTTGCTGGTCCGAAACACTGGAATACCGTCGATTTTTGCAAATGTGTAAGCGGATGTGTGAGGTTACTGTAGACTTGTTAGGGTCCGAAGTCTGAATTCGATTTGAAACGCTATTCTCTATTTCGGTATTGTGTTTATCCCGCTCGCCTGACTGTCTATTTCTCTGTCACTCTCTATCTCCGTCTCTGCTTCTCTCACAGTCTCTCTTGTGTGGAGGTGCTTATCAAACCCCGGTCAAAGAAGTTATGAAGCGGCAGTGACGAGAGAGAGTGTGGAAGTGAGAGGGTGTAGAGAAGACGAGCGGTGAGTGACTGCGCAAAAAGGAGAGAATGTGTTTGTGTGGGGGTAGAGAAAGAGAGTGGAGCCGCCCTGCTTCGATCGCTTCTCTTTACTCGTTCTCTGTCTATTCGAGACTGTTTTATCGGAGGAGTGATGAGAGAGAGAGAGAGAGAGAGAGAGAGAGAGAGAGCACATAGTCACTCTTTCTCCCCTTATCTCTTCCCGCTTCCTCCTATCTCTCGGTAATACTTGCAAAGTGAGCAAAAAATGGAGCAGGCAGAAGACACAATCACGAGTTGGATACGACGTGTTTGTTGTGTGCATGTGCTTGCTTGGAACGGGAATATTCCGAGAAGGAAGAGAAGGGGGAAAAGATAGAGAGAAGTGAGATGAGGAGAGATGGAACCTTTGTTCCAATAAGGGAGGAAGGAGGAGAAGCAGTGTCTTTCTCTCCTCTCTCCTCCATTGGACTGACTGACGTCGGTGGTTCTTGGCCGCTCGCTCCTTCTTGCGGGAAGAGGTCCCGGGAGAGAGGCGTGTCCCCTTTTTTTGTTGAAACTATTGCCTCCCCGCATTGGTTTTCTGCACGAGAAGCTCTTGTGAATCCCAAGTTCCACTGGTCACGAATAGTTGCGTGCATACGAGTGAGTTTGTGTGTGTGTGGCTCTCAATGAGAGTGTGGGGGTGCCACGCCGTCCACCGCCATCAAAAGTTTCGACCCCCCCCTCTCCTCCCACCCCGAACCGTCAACATTGAATGAAGAATTAGGTGAGAGGTGCGATCTCGAGCCAGTTGACTGTGATGCGGACGTTGTCTGACAGGGCTGACGGAGTGTGCTTGTCCCTTGTAGACGATGAAGGTGGATGAGAAGGAGACATGACCTCCTTGTTTGATTGAGCTTACGTGAGAGGAGAGAGAGAGCAGATGGAGGAGCTTGTGCAGACAGAAGAGAGATTTGCATAGGCGAAGGAGGACATCTTTGTAGACTGATCGTTCAAGTGTCCCCAGTTCATAGACCAAAAGGTTAAAAAGTCTAAACTTTTGTTTGATTTATCACAATTTCAAAAATGCTGCCAGCGTACGTTCCCTGGAACGCACCATTTGGTGTATGCCCTACACTCGGTCTCTGCTCGTCTTATCGGTCTATCTCATGGTTGATCTTCTCTCTCTCTCTCCCTGCTGCCTTCCCGTGAGAATTAATGCAGCTTCCGTCCCCTTCCAATCATGACGCAATGATTGGGTGAGAAGAGGATGCAGATGGTTGATAGAGTCAATTCAGATGATTATCGATTGATTGATGGAAAGGGTGATGATGATGGTGATGATGATGTCATGATTGGTACGAGTGCGTTTGAATTGTTTGTGAAAAGGTACGGGGAATCCCCTCTCCTCCTCTTCTTCTTCTTCTTCTTCTTCTTCTTCTTCTCGATCTTTTCAACTCGGCGGCGCGCTCTCCATTTTGAAGGCCGAGAGTGGAGGAGAGTTGAGCTAGTGTCCGTCTCTCCCCCCCCTCCTTCACCCCTCTTGCTCCGAGACTACTATTGCTACTATTAGATGTATGAGTAAGAGTGGATTGAGGTGGAGGAGGTGTAGTAGATGGACAGTTGGCACGTAGCCGCAGTCTCTCCAGCAGTCTCGCTCTTTGATCTGATGACCCCGGATACCTGATCGGAGGCCTCTGTGAGTAGTCACCGCCGCACCCCGCTGTGTATGTGTAAGGGTCACGTCTAGACGTTCGCCTCTCCCTCTCCACCCCTCCACCTTTCGCACCTCGGTTCTAGCTAATTGAGGTGCGAAGAACGGAGAGCGAGAGAGAGATGGTGGTGGTTGATAGGAGTTCTCTCGGTAGATGAACTGGTGGTGGTGGAGGAGAGTACCCACCAGCAGTGCCCGAGTATCGTTGTCCCATGGGACGAGACGGAGGAAGGAAGGAAGAGATATGGTGTCTGATTGAGTGAGAAGATGGAGAGATGGAGGAGAAGGAAGGAACGATGGGAGATAATAGTGGTCACTACTCTCTTCAATCTTCCTGATCTGTGGTTGACTTAGCTCTGTGAGAGAGGATGAAGGAGCTTTGAAAGATGAGTGAGTGACCATCATTGGTCACTTGGTCCAAGAGAGGGGGGGGGTGGTCATTATCCATGGAGGCTTGAGTCTCTCTCTCTGGGAATCTCAAGTCTTGGAGACTGCTCTCTTGCCTATTCCCTCTTCTGCTTTCGTGCCTACTTTTCCTTCTTCCTTTATCTCAACGGAAGATCCGTGCCTTCCGAGAGGCTCACACTTGTTAGGAGTAAAGGAGGGGGAGGAGGAAGGGAAGAAGTTGCTTGCATGTGCAAGAGTAGTCTAGTTGGAGCAGTGCAGTGGAAGAAAGATGAGGATGAGCATACGAATGGAGATATTGAGAGAGAAATCTCAATCAAAGGTGCATTCATAAAGACTCGCGTGATATGAGACCAGTCTGGCAGCCGGCCAGTCTGGCTGTCATTCGAGATGCGCACGTATGTGCACGATTCGACAGTATGGCTCTCGGAGATGGCATCATGGTGACGGATGATTGCCCCGATTTCGCAATCTCTACGAAGTAGCAAAGCAGAGTAATGAATGAATGACGATGATGACTAACGCGAGTGACTCTGAAGTAGTGGTGTTCGACCGGCTACTAGAGGTTTCCCCGTCTCTATCTCTCTTTCTCTCTCCCCCCCCCTTTCTTCTTCTCTCCCGCATCATTGCGGTATCTCTACTCTCAAAGTGAACGGTTGGGGTGTTGTCCATTGGTTCACAGTGTCTCGCTCTCTCTCCGTTCCCTTGATCTCACCCTTTTTTCCACCTCTACCTTCACCCCCCCTCTCTCTCTCTCTCTCTCCTCCCGCTATCTTGCTCCTTCTCTTTTCTTCTTCAATCTTGCGCACGCACAAAACAGTGGCACCGATCGGCACACTATACGGGCTATGGGGGGGGAGTGAGAAGAGGAGGAGGAGGAAGGAACCATCTTACTACTTCTTGATGATGGTTGCTACTACAACACCCCAAGGGGAGTAAGTAGCCGCAACTCTGTGGGAGCAATTGAAAACTCTATTTTGAAACTGTGAGGCCACGTTTTAACACGTCCAATATTTGGCAGAATATGTTTTGGAATATATGAACGGGTCTTTGGTCGCCACGTCTGAAAGTGTGAGATTCATCACATTCATATTCATGATGATGCTGATAGATTATGCTTCTTCTGGAAACTTGGAAGGGGTCGCTCTCCCCCTCCCTTCTCTCTTCCCTCCCTCCTGTCGAACCCGTCGTGTCCCCTCATGCGGGTAAGAGGCGAGCGAAGCTTCACCCCCCCCCCCTCCCCGTCTCTCTCTCTCTCTCTCTCCATTTCACACACACTCTCCCATCGTGTTCTCGAGACTACTCGTCGGCCTTGTGCTTAGTCTCCCTCCTCCTCTTTTCTCGTCGAGAAGAGGGGGGAGCTCTCCCTCCTTCTCCCTTGCCTGAGGCTACTAGTTCTCTCTCCTTCTCCCTTTCCCTCTTCCGAGTATAGTAGTGGTCAGTAGCCGGAGATGAGGAGGAGGGAGTCCCATCCCTCTCTCTCCGGCAAATAGGACCATTTGTCATATTTTGGCCGTATCCTCTCTCTCTCTCCCTCTCGAGTCTTGTGGCTAGTCGGAGTTGTTATTGACTGGTTATGCTGTGAATTCAGTAGTAGTAGTTAGCGACCTACGACTATTCCCATCCTTTTCTCACTCGAGTGTTTGTTGTTGTATTGTGTGTCTGCGAGAGCGATTGAGAGGAGGGAGAGGTGGAACAGGAATGGTAACTGGTTTCTCTCTCTCTCTCTCTCTCTCTCTCTCTCTCTCTCGCTTCTCATTTATTCCCGCCTCCTATCTTCTCGGGATGGAGATTAATCCTGAGATGGATGGTCGGGTATTGATCTCTCTCTCCCTTGCTTTTCCTTCACTTCGACGAAGGAGGGAAGCGTGGCATGTGAACGACGTTTAAAGTATGGAGATGTTCGCGCCCCCTCTCTCTCCCCCTCTCTCTCTCTCTCTCTCTCTCTCTCTCTCTCCCTCTCCCCCCCAAACGAGTCAAATTGTCGGCGGAATTGTATTGCTTTTCCCATGATTTGTCATTTTCCCTCTCTCTCCTTCCCTCCTCTTCTCCCTCTTTCCCTCATCCTCTCTCTCTCCCCTTGCCCCTCTCTCTCGGTCTCTCTCATGACATTAGATCACTCGCCATTTGCCTGTGTCTCATTTCACAAGCTTCTCTCCCCCCATTCTCTTTGGGTGAGAGTTGGCCGTCATATCGGGATCGCATCAAAACTTGCTGTTGCTGCAGTTGGGCTGTCGTGATCCTCCTCGATTTGCACACTCTCGTCGTTGTCGTACGACTGGCTGTTAGAGAGTGTGGCAATCGAGAGAAGCAGAGAAAAAGAGGGGTTCTAATCCGAAGATGTTTACCGATTTGTGTGAGCAACGAGAGGAGAGAAAGAGGGAGAGGAGAATGTGCAGTCTGAGTGAGTGAGCGATGCAACACGTGCACAAGAAGAAACTATGAAGAGAGAGAGAGAGACCCGAGTTGTTAACTGCATTCCAACACGATAGATAGATGGTACGGTAGAATATCGATTCGATTCTGTGTTTTGTGCAGTGGTCTGTGCACTCGGCGAGTTGTTATGCTCACTTCTCTCCTTTTCTCCTCTCCTTTCTCATTTTTTGCCCGGTAGGTGGGTACGTGGAGAAGGGAGGAGAGAGAGAGAGAGAGAGAGAGAGAGAGAGAGAGAGAGAAGGGGGAGGTAAGGAGATATCTCACTCATGTCTCTCTCTCTTCTCCTCTTCTCGAGCTGCTTATGCTGCGCTGCTACTGCTTCATTTCGAAGAAGAAGAGAGGAGGAGGGGGAAGCTGTGTCTTTCATGTCCATCCTCCTCCATACTCTGCTTCTCTGGTCTCTCTCTCTCTCCCCCTACCGCTCCTTGGATGGCTTCTTCTTGCCTCGCCCCGCTCCGATGCTCAATTTTGGAAGAGGGGAGTGGGGGGGGGGGGGTGCTCCCGAGGTGTCACCTCCCTCCCCTCTTTCTTCTTTCCCTCATTCCCTCTTCTGGTCTATTCTTGCTCTTGTTCTCTCTCTCCCCTTTTCAACAATTGTTGAAGGGAGGCGATTATTATTGTTATTATTATAGGCGGGAGAGGAGGGAGTGAGAGAATTGCGGGTGAATTTGAATTGCCCCGCCCTGTGCCAATTGACACACACACGTAGCCGCTATTGGTTTGGAGAAGTGAGAGGAGAGAGAAACGTTGTTTGTTGCATTGGGGGGGGGTAGATATTTGCAATTTTTAATTTGAACAATCGCGCCGTAGTGACGTCTGTAGACTGGTCAGAGATCAGAGAGTGATTTGGATGGATTTGATAAGAGGAGGAGAGTGATGATGAATGTTGATGATGGTGATATGGAAAGATGAGAGAGAGGGAGAGAGAGAGAGAGAGAGAGAGACGAGCGGGGGTGAGGAGTGTATTTGCATCATAGACCAAAAGCGTTTGTTCCCGAATATCCCAAATGATGTCTGGTTTTTATGGTTTTAGGGTGAAAAAAGCGAAAAAGATGCATGATTTTCAATTTTTCAGGCGCTACCGCGCCTGGATGACTTGAAATTATGTCTGATTTTTCGAAATTTCACCTCAAAAAGTCCAAAAGCTGTCTGCGTTTGTTCCCTGGAACGAACTTTTTGGTCTATGATTTGCATGCCTTGTCATGCGGTACGTCTCGTCATCGGCGCAGTTATTACCAGTAGCCGCTACCTTTGTAGTTTGGTCTCCTGCTCTTGCGCTCCCCTAGTTTGCATATTCGTGAGCACGCACGTGCAATGATTACGTACACTTATCGACTATCTTATTAACTAATCATCCATTAGTTACGTGCAATCATCGAAGCGAGTTGATACGCTCTTGTTGGCCCGCAATCTTGGAAACTTTAGTGAGAAGTTGTGTCTCTTTCAGTAGTAGTAGGTTACATTGGTCGACGATCACTCTGCGCGTGTGCTGGTGAGTATGCTAACTAGGGGAATGGAAGAGGGGGGGGAGTGGAAAGGAGAGAGAGAGAGAGAGAAAGAAATGGGGACCAAGCTACACGCACTCGTGTCATTCTCCCCTCCTTCTCCTCGCTGCGTTCTTTATTCCCCTCATTTCTCTTTTCTTTTTCATCCTTCATCTTGCACCACCTTTTTGCTCTTTTCGCCATTGTTTTCTTATATTCCATCTCATCGCCGTCTCTCTCTCTCTCTCTCTCTCTCTCCAATCACGCGGAGCCTGATCAACTATAGTGGCGTCGAACGGGGAGAGTGAGAACACAGATCACTCTCCCTCCTTTATTGCCCCCATCTTCTTCCCTCCTCTTCTTCTATTCTTTATCGCTTCCCCTCCGGGGGTGCTAACTGGGTGCACATCATTCCACAGGCATGCAAGAGCGAGAGAGTGTGTGAAAATGAGAGAGTTGCTCTCCATTTTACGCACAATATCAAGCCAAAGTCCTTTCTGTAGCGTTGACTGGCCTGTGGAATGACGTGGGTGCAAAGTATCGACAGACCCCTAGCCGTTAGTAATAAATACGTGTATCTATCTGCGTGTCGGAAGCCGTTTCATCTGTATGTTATGGGGGGAAGAGAGAGAGATAACTTCTGCTCCTTCCTATTCTCGCCTCTCTCTCTCTCTCTCTCCTGTTATTCTTCCTCCTCTGCTTCCTGTATCCTATTCCGTTGTGACTTCTGGTATAATCGTGAATCATTTGCTCACAATAACATTTGCTCGTGTATGTGTAGTTTGCTCGCACACAACTTGCATTAAAATTGATTTTGATTTCAGTATCGTAAAGTTTTTGATTCACGTTGATACACGAAAGAGCTCATTGTGATAAGAGACAGGCAGCATGGGTCAAAGAGGCGAAGATAGGCACTTCTGCACTTTGCATATAAACCGGATTAACGCAGCGAGAGAGTGCAGGACAGACACATGAAGGTCTCTGTCTGCATCCCCCGCCCTATGCTAATTGCGAACTTGCGAAAAACCCATTTGACATATGACAGGCAGTATCAATGTTGAAAGACTCTGAAAGAGTCACACCTTGTCTTTGTCTTGATTACTCATCACTACCCGCACAATCTCACTCTTCCTCCCCCGGGCACTCTTTTTTTATTTTATCCTTTTATTCCCATCTTTATTTGACTTTCACACATCCGCTTACCCGTGTACACACACTGACTATGCGCCATTTATGCTAATGTGACTCCCCGGGGGAGAAAGTCGACTATTTGATCGTGGTGGTATTACGGTATCATATGGTGACTATTATTGATTGATTGTTTGCTCAGGATTACGGTATAAATTATCGATTGGTTTAATTTGCAGATCGTGTGTCCGTCGTGCCACATGGAGACACAGCTGAGCGTGCAACTGGGCATCGACTCGCTCCTCTCTGATTTCGGCCTCGAGAGTGTACTCCAGAGCCAGCTCCATATCGACGAGAACAACAAGGTACGATAGTCATGACCAGTTGGCAATTGAGTAGCAGAGTACTGTAGGTGCAATGATTATTGATTTTATTGATTGATCGATTGGACAGTAGGCGCAAAAACACGGCGAATTGAAAAGGGGTTTCGAAACCGTGAGGTGTTCCACTCTCGCTCTCTCTTTTCTTGCACAGTTTGCAGTGCTGTTGTTTGACGATGTGGTCCCTCCCCACTGTTGGTTCATTTCGATGCGACGGGGTCTGGGCATACAATAGCGAGTTGTTTACTACTTTGTATGAATGAATGAATGAGAAATAGACCCGGTGGTGTTGTGTATTTTTGTCTATCTAGAGAGATATCTGTTCACGTATCGTAGCGTCTATACCATTACCATTCAAAACAGCTACACTATTCCCTTTTTGCTTGCTTTTCTGGATGAAAACGATTTTTTCCTTGAAAAAAATTGCCATTTAAAATGCATTTTCTGGTCCCCTCCCCCCTATTCCCCGATGGTGATTTCCTCCTCCCTTGTTTCTCCTCTTCCCCTTCCACCACCACTGCCAATTTCGATCAGCCGACCTCACACGGCATGACAACCAACCCAACCACCACCCTCAAATTTGGTTGTTTGTTCATCACTTTGATTCACTCTACTCGTGCTCTCTCTCTCTCTCTCTCTCTCTCTCTCCTCTCTTTCCGTTTTCAACTCTTCGCCCCCCTTTCACGAGACTTGGTTGAGCGAGTAGAGAGAGAAGGGAAGACGGTACAAACACAATGATGATCCCCCGATGGTTTCTCGATCAATCGTCATAAAGATCAAAGACCATTGTTTTGCTTGCCGAGATGAGAGGGGGTCAGAGTTTGAAATTCGGGTGAATAATTGTATCGGTTCTCTTTATTTCACAATCTTTATGCCGGTCGGTTGTTGAGGGGGTGTGTGGGAATGAAAACATCTAATTTACCGCGAATTTCAAACTCTAGTCTCTTGTCGTGGCTGCAACTCTCTCGATTTCTCGTCTTCTCCCCATCCCTTTCACTGCAATATCGAAATGGAGGAAAGAGAAAGTGGTGGATCACGATGTTGTGACGATTGGGCGGCGATTGGATGTGAATACGTGCAGTGGCGCGCCTTTTTCGCCCGATTTTAGGCCCGCTCTCACAATTTTCGCTTTCCTACGCTCGGTCTCTGCCCGGGTGTCGGGCGTCTCTGTCGCTCTCGCCGCCCGCCTCTCCCCACCCCTCGCCCGCTCCCCTCCTGCTAGACACGACTCTCTGGCGCAGTGCGGCCGGGCGGAGAGGAGAGAGTGGGGCGGAATGAGAGAGTCTAGAGAAAGAAAGTGAGGGTTTGGAGTAGGAAACGGCTACGTGTTTGCGCCGCCCGGGTTTTGGGTGGAAATGGATGGTTTCGAGCTGCGGTTTCCGGTTCAAACTGCACCCAACCGGAAGTGTTGACTGGGTTTCATGTTACTTTTTCGGCTATGCAGTAACTTACGAGGAGAGAAGATATGGGGAGAGGGAGAGTGAGGCGTGTCTCTTGTTACACTGCCACTGCTAGATTGACTTGTTGTTGTGCAGAAAGCAGTGTTGAAACTGACTGAGAGCAGTGACTGATGAAGGAGTGGGGATGGAAAAAGAGAGAGAGAGGGAGACGGAGGAATCTATGTACTCTGGATGTTGTTTATTTCGAGTCGAGAAGGAAGAATCGAGAAGAAGGGAGGAGAGGGATTAGGACGGAAGAGGAGGAGGGGGCCATCGTCTCTAGAGGGAGAGAGAGAGGGGAGGGGAGGAAGAGATGAAAGCGTAGTTGTTGAAATTGGAACTAGCGGAGGCTGCGCGTCGGCTCTAACGCACTACTACTAGTGACTATCCGTGTTTTCACTCCCTCCTTCTCTCCGTCTCGTGGTTTTTTGTTGTTGGCAGGGGGACAGCCTCCCTTTTGTAATGGTCGTCGTCGCTAGTCGGCTGATCCTGTGAATCATCACCTGCCCCTCTGTACTCATAACAAGCAACGAATTGTAGTTTGGAGTCTGGAGGTGGCCCCGAGATCCCCGAGACCATCGGACCCGACCCGGCCCCGGTAGTGGACGGTCTTGTCTCACGCACCCCTCTGTCATTGATGAATTGTCGACGTTTTAATCGTTGTCACTCTTGAGAGAGTGGGGGATTATCACTGTATTATCGAGTCTCTCTCCTCCTCTACCTCTATCTCTCTCTCCCCTCGTTTACGTGTGTATGATTGAGTGGCAGTTGTTGTGATGAAGTTGGAGAGGGGAGGGATGGACAGAGAGGGGGGGAGAGGAGGGACGGGAGGGGAGGAGAGAATGGCAATATGAGAAGCGGAGGAGAGAAAGGAGGAAGTGGGAGGTGGAGGGGTAGTGATGAGGAGGAGGAGAGGGTCGAATGGCCTCTTGACGAATCGGGATGGGATGGGGAAGTAGGGAGAGAGAGAGAGATTGCAATGCAGCGATGATTAGATTGACATGCAAAGAAGTGATTGGTAGGGGGAGAGAGTGGATCTGGAATGAGAGGAAGAGAGAGAGAGGGGGGGGGCATGTGACCACTGTGTGTGTCATCCTGTATGTGTCTCTCTCTCTCCTCTCTCTCTCTCGTTCTCATTCGAGAAAAGGGGCGGGAGCTCTCTCTCCTCCTTTCTCTCAATGCACGGACGATAAGGTGTGTGCTCTCTCTCTCTGAGAGAGAGATTCGAGAGAGCAACTGTGCCGCATATCGGCGCCGCACCATCTTGCAGTTTAGAAAGAGGGAGTTTGGAGGAGGGGGTACCGCTTCCCCCCCCCCCTCTTTCTCTTATCTCTGCCGTCTCGGTCTATATCATCAATCCCTTGTCGTTGCAAGAGGCGGTTGACCGCTGCTGCCCCCTTGTCTCGCTGATGGCTATCACTGGCCGATCTCTCTCTCTCTCTCTCCGTTATCTCGCTCCCCCGATCAGCCACGATATCACCACTAAGTGATTGGTGTGAGTGTCGGTCTCGCTCCTTCATCTCTCTCTCTCTCTCCCTCACTAACTGAGGGTATAGTGTGACAGTGTTTGATTATGCCCCCTTGTGCCAACTCTGATAGGCCGACGATCTCCCATGGAGGACAGTCGACTGTCGATAAGATTGGTATAGATTAGTGAGTGGGATATCAGATATCAGGGGGCGGAGTCGATCTCTCTCTCTCTCTCTCTCTCTCTCTCCCTCTCTCTCCCTCTCTCTCCCTACCATTCCCGACCATAGCACACCACTCGCACACAAGGGGAGAGGGGAGAGTATCCACCTCCTGGCCTCCTCGTACCCCCTCTCTCCTCCCGTGTCTCTTTTTTCCCGCGTCTGTGCTGTCTGCTTCTCTGGCACCCTCTTTTCTCTCGTCTTCTCTCTCTTTCTCAATCCCCCTCCTCCTTCCAACTCACTTTGTGCTGCTCTGCTCTCGACCCCTTCTTTCACCTCCATTCTCTCTCTCTCTCTCTCTCCATCTATGCTTTCTCCTCCACTCTCCTTCTCATTCCAGAGAGGGGGAATAGTTTCGAGAACCCCGGGTGGTGGTGGGCGCGTGATCACTAGGAGAGACTAGAGCATGTATCCATCTCTCCTCATCCCATCTCATCCCCTCCTTCAATCCTCCTCCTCCTCTTTATTGTTATCGATCGATGGTCCTTGACCAGACTAGACTCGCACCCTCGTGACGTATTCACGTGGTCTAACAGTTGTGTGTGAGAAGGATAGGAGTAAAATGTCTGTTATGCATGGCTCCTGAGCGTCGTTTGTACGTTAGATTTGGCCCTATTTGATGTACATTTATGCTATTTGTAACATACAAACGGCGTTCAGGAACCATGTGTGTACCATGCAATTTTCTCTGTGTTAGTGAAGATGCAGCAGCACTCTTTGCTGCCTCCTCCATAGATGGGCAGGGGTTGTTGCTGGAAGGTCAAAAGCGGGAGGGTCAGAGACAAACCTGGTGAATTTGAGCAAAAAGCGGGAGGGTCTGAACCAAAACCGTGATGAGTTTAACCAAAATCGGGTGGGTCTGTGGCAAAAAGCGGGAGGGTACTGTTGCTGGCTACACCCTAGCCCACGTATGGCTCTCTGTCTCATCAGTGATGAGACAGTCATCACCCCTCAATTGTCTTTCTCTCTCTTTCTCCTCCTGGTACCACCAACAGCCAGTCATCATTTCGACTACCACTAGCCAGTGTTTTTATGCTCTAGTTCTCATGGTCGAATCAACCCTCTCCTCCTCCTCCTCCTCGTTCTTCAATCCATTGATTCATTCACTCAGTTTCGGCTCTCACCCCCTTTCATTCTCTTCTTTCCCTCAAGTCGCCTCGGTTTGGAGCGGCTACTCGATACGCGTGTGCTCACTTATCTCTCTCCCCGCTCCTTTCGGCCTACCTCGGGTTTTTTGGACGATCTCTCTCTCTCTCTCTGCCCCATCTTGGAAGAGATGAATGAATGTGAATGGAACACACACTATTCCACCATTCCATTCCCATCTTTCACCTCCCCGTTGTCTGTTCTTCTCTCTCTCTCATCCGCCTTTCATTCATTTTTTTGGTTGGTAGTCGGCCAGCTATTTCTTCTTCTTCTTCTTCTTCTTCTTCTTCTTCTTCTTCATTTTGTCGATTAGGAAAGCTGCCGCCGGTCCCATTCACACTCGCTGTACAGTGTGAATAGGAGAGTGGGAAAGAAGAGAAGAGAAGAAGGGGCTAGGAAACGATCCTTTGAGGCGCGGCGCCCGCCTTGTAGTCGCTCGCTGTGTTTTTGCCGCATTTTAACGATCAAATACTGATTCATTGCGCCTCAAATCGTACTGTACTCGGTGTCCAATCGATCGATCATTGACTTTTTTATTACCGTATCCGTTTTTATTTTATTAATGGATGAATAATTGCAGTTGACGGGCGACTCTGTGGCCGGTCTTCACTCGTCGGCCGTCCTCTCCTCCTCCTCTTCTTCTTCTGCAGCAGCTGCAGCCCTTGCAGCAGTCGCAGCAGCAGCCAACAACACACTGAGCGGCAGCATGGGCGTGTACGGGTCGCCCTCTTCTACGGCCTCGACTCCGCCCCTGTCGGACTCTCCCACAGGTTCGGACTCGTTCCTGCCTCCGCATCTCTCCTCCCACTCTTCCCACTCGCCCTTTGGTGCAGCAGCTGCAGCATCCTTCCCCTTCCCTCCGCCCTCTTCTGCTGCAGACCAGCTCATCTTCCCGCCCCTCCAGCCGTACGGAAGCAGCCTACTGCCGACAAGTAGTGTACCCTTGATTTGTAGTAGTACAGTAACGTAATACCGTAGTACGATAGTAGTGAGCGAGTACTGTAGCAGTGAACCCTGAGTATTGATTGATTGAACGTATAGCTTATCCTATAACAGCAAGTGTTTGTTGGTGCCCGTGCACTTGGAACGTGATGATGATCGTAGTAGTGGTAGTGCACGTTGTGACGATGATGCATTTATTGATTTTTCTGCTCACGATTACGGTAGGGCACGTATTTATCGATTATTGATTTTAATTTTTAAACTATTGTATTTGCAGGTGAGACGAACGGGAACAACTCGTCGTCGTCGCTGTCGTCCTCTATGGGGGCGCTCGCTCCCCTCGGAGGGGGATCGGGGTCGGGCGGGTCGACGGCCTCGGCTGCAGCAACCAGACACAGCTGCACCGGCTGCAAGAGTGGAGAGAGAGCCAGTGCATACTGCCAGGTACGGTAGTTGATAGAATCGATTGATTAATAACTGATGACATATCTTGTTTGCTATTAACTAGAGGAGTTGAAACGAAATTGCTGTAGGTTCGAAAAAAGTTGTGGTTCTTGCCGAAAATAAGTATTTCAAGCCTGATTGTTGATGCTTCCACTCGATTGACGACAATGGTCAGTAGCTCCAAATTGAAGCAAATCAATATTTGATGAGCGCCGATGTTTGGTCCGTTGTTCAGTTAGTGCAGTAGCTCCCTCCGTCTGTGCGCGAGCTAGACGAGCTCATTGAAAATGAGCGTGTGGGAAGAAGTATAGGCAAGGTTGGCCGACGTCTGTCACACTTGTGAATAGACGAGGAGTGGAAGAGAGAAAAGAAGGAGGAGGAAATCTTGCCTGAACTATTGTTGAATGTAATCTCTATTGTTCTCCTCCTCCTTTTCTCTTCCGATTCCCATTTCCTCTTCCTCTTGTCTCGGTCTGCCGTCCCGGGTGCGTCCCAGACTGACACTGGCACGCTCTACTCGGCCATTCATTTCTCAGAGTTGAGAGAAGCACACACACACGTCTCTCTCTCTCTCGCCCGACTCTTTCGAAATTCGAATTTGAACGATGTCGAAGGGGAGGAGAGCGGAGAGGGGAACGGGGCCCCGAATTGCAATGAATGCTTGATGATGGATTAGATGGCTCGGTGTGCCCGGAGAGAGGGCGGGCGGATTATGCATGACATTGTGTGTTTCATCATGTCGATTTCACATTGGTAGTTTAATGAAGAATGGCGTCACTTGTTGAGAAAAGTGAGGATCGAGGGGTTGATTGGTCTATTAACGACGAGGTGGAATGGCGCTTTCTCTCTCTTCCTCTCTGGTAGTCGAATGCCGCCTTCCTCTCTATCTATTGACGTTGCCGTGCCTCTCTGCCCTGCCGCTACGCAATGATAGGTGTGTGTGTGTGTTGTACTGTCACCCCCTCGCGTTTTTTGATGAATGGTCTTCTCCTCCCCTCCCCCTAGTTTCTCTCCCTTTGCCCGTTCTCTCTCTCTCCCCGCCATCAAAACTCTTATTTCACTCACTCATTCACTCTACCGCCTGTCTGTGCCCCGTTCACCCTCCCTCAGTCTATCTCGCGCGTTCCATCGAATCGAAACTCCGCCCACCATATCGCATCCCTCTCCTCCTCTCTCTCCTCCCCTCTTTCCGGCCATTCTTCCCGCCTCCCGTCGCCTGCCTCTCTTCCTCTCTCATTCACAGTCACAGTGAGAGCACATTCTGGGTTGTTGGTTCCCGCCTTCCCGTCCCATCTCTACCCATCTATTCCATTCACTATCCATCTGCGCCATACCCTTCTCTTTCTAAGAAGAAGAAGACAAAACTGTAGTCTGAAGTAATTTCCCCCTCCGATAGCTAGTCATGGACAGCTTCTACTATCCTCTGCTCGAAGACGACTATTCCGTACCCCCGCCACCCCTGCTAAACAGCGGCTCTGGCCCCGCCTCCACCTCCTCATCGGGAGCCCTGGTTGACCTCTTTGCATCGCTGACGACGTCCATGACGTCATCTGGCTGCAGCAGCAGCAACAATAGTGATCGGTCGTCGACGTCGACCTCGCCCGTTCCCCAGCTTCTCACGACAGCTGCAGCAAGTGCTGCAGCTGCATCTGCTGCACCCATCCCGCCCGCTAGACTGGCCTATTGTGCCTCTTGCTTCGGTCCCTTTATGCCTCCCGCCACGCAGCCCGGTCAACATCGACTAGGGGTAATTGTCGATTAATTAGTATATTCAATTAGATTATTTCTAAAATAAATAAAAATATTCCTATTTTTATTTTCGCTGATTGGTGTCTCTCATTGCAGGACTGCGGCCACTTTCTGTGTGCCAACTGCACGATGGCCCACCAGTACATGCACTGCTTCGAAGGACACCGTGTCGAGGTGGGTGTCGGGACTAGAGTCTAGTTTGGGCGAGATGATTTGTAGTTTGATCATTGTGCAGTCTGAAGATCATGGTTTAATTTATGTACACTTGCAGCAGCTGGGCGGTCCTCCTCCCTCGAACGGCCTGGACGCCGCCGTCAATGGCGCGATCAAGAATGGACGCGTCTCGTGCAACTGCCTCCAGGTGAGATTGTAGTTTGATCCGATGGAATGGGGACTGATTGTAGTTTGATCTCTGTAGTGTGTAGTCTAATCTCTATTGTCTCGTTGCAGCACCGCTCGCAGCCGCTCCGTTTCTTCTGCCTCTCGTGCAACCTTGCCATCTGCATTGAGTGCACGCAGGTGGACCACACGGCGCCCGCCCATCACTATGCTGATATTGCAGAGGTGAGAGGAAGAATCAAGCCGTCGAGACTGGTCTGTAGTTCAAAAACGAGATTAGAATTCTTTTTGCGAAATCAACACTAAACTTTAGTGTTGAGAAATGTCTGCTAGAGTGTTGTTTCGATGGTTTCGACTAGACGCGAGTGAAAAAAAAACGAAAGAAAGAATAGCGCGATAGAAGCCAAAAAAGCCGAAATTGATTGATGGCGTAATCACTCCAGGTGATTTGCTCACTCTCCCTCTTCTGCCTACAAAACACATCGATCGTTGAGATCCGATCCAATTCACTCTTGCAATTACTTTGTGTACCGCCGCCTGACAAAACGTTGTCCTCCCTTAAGCGTGCGTGTAGGGGTGACTGAAAGAGAGCCGGAGATGCTGACTGATTGTGGAGTTTAGAAATTCAGGTGAATAATTGAATCAGGCCTCTTCATTTCACATATTCTCTGCACCTGTAGGTTTATCAGAAAGACTACGTGAAACGAAGAGATCCGGTTCAAATATTAACCCGAATTTCAAACTCTACTTGTCTCTTGTGTCGGTCTATCTATCGATTGGTCTGCCTTCAGTTGGGTGCATGGATCCATCTATCCGTCTCTCTCCTACTTCCATTATAGCTGGCGTCTAGGACGGCTCCTCTTCTCTCTCCCACTATGCGCTGCTAGGGGGTTACGAGGCGCGGTTTTACATTGTAAGAGGATTGGTGGCGAACTGAATGTGTGCGGTGACTGTGACTCGAGTACGGTATCTACTGTACTCCCGTGGTGGCGCGCCCGAGGTGTTGGCGCCCTTGCGGTGTGCCGACGTCGATGACGGGCAGTCCGCGCGTCCGCCCTTGAGGCGCTGGCGCGGATGAGGCCCGTTTTCCCGCCGCCACGGTCTGCCCCAATGAGCTCTCACTCGATGATGACCTATGGATGATGCAATCTGCAAAGAGTGAGGGGCGAGAGTCACAGTGAGTGTGTGTGGATGTGGATGAGTTCGTCTCGATGTGTGGTAGGTGGAGGATTGGTATATATTGTAGATTGCATAGGAATGATGAAACTTCTGGATTGGGGAACTAAAATCGTACTAGCAAGAAGGGTGGGTTGTGTGTGTGAGCCCGGTGTTTGAGAAAGCGTGAATAACTCGGGACAGGGGAGGGAGAGAGAAAGAGTGACCTCTCGTTCCTACTTCTTCATCTTTCTTTCGCATTTCTCGCCCTTGGTCCGAGTGCATTGCGACTAATTCGCAATGGCGGTCAAGGAATGGAATGGAAGGTGGGGGAGAGGGAGGAGGAAGTGTTTTGAACCGATTGAGAGGGAGGAGGAGGGGGAGAGTTGCGCATGTCGAATTGGATCAATCGACCATTTCTTTCTTCTCTTTTCTGTCTTATTCGAGTCTTGCTTAGTTTTTGGCGGGAAGCGTGAGAACATCTGGAGGAGGAGAAGAATGGGAATGAGAGAGAGAGGGTGTGTGGCCTTGTGGAGGAGAGTGCCGTTGTCCTTAGAAGGGAGAGGAGACAGGAGGAGCAGAGGGAGGGAGGGAGGAGAGAGGAGGAGGGGAGGTGGTGGGAGGAAGTGCCATCTACCACCACCCCACCTCCACCACGACAGATGGCTAGGAGATAGGGAACACAGACAAGGGGATGTAGGGAGTGACTAACGAAGGATGATTGAATTGGTGATGAGTGTGTGAGAAAAGCCCCTAGGGATAGGGACGCATTTGAATATGCTGATGATTATTGATTGATTGATGAGTACTAATTATTGATTGATTAGTAATAATTAATATTCATTGAAGGTTGCCGAGATGCAGATGAGCTCGATCGAGCAGCTGGTCGTGGACGCCCGCCACAAGCAGGGAGAGCTGCTCGACATGTTCAAGGTACGGTTTCGATTGATTGGGTGGCGGAGGTGAGGGACCGCGATGCGCATTCAAATTTGAGATGGCTTCTTTGTGGAAAAGTTTCGTTGCATTTCGTCAGTATGTCGTTTTTTTTCTTGCGCATAGCCTCGGGGGCATTCAACTTTCTCCTCTATCCTTTTTTCTTTATCCCTCGTTTCGCTTTTTTTCTTCTGAGCGTAGATATGGGGCCAGACTAGAGCGTACACTTTTTGTTGTTGTAGAACACTGGGGGCCTCGTTAGGCGAATGGGCAATTGCAGACGAAATTTGATAGAAAAAAACGAGTCTGTCGGGAGATGAGTCGAAGGTCGGTCTGGGCCCTTCCTAGACTGTAGTTACGAGTAATTGGAGATGCAGATCTAGGCATGCCCAGACTGCAGTTCGTTAGTACTAGGAGAGAGAGATCTTGCCTCTTTCTACACTCTAGTTGGAATACTAGAAGATGGAGATGGTTCGTGCCATTTCCGGCCCTATCTGTGGTGTTGAACTCGAGTAGACTCGGATGTTTAGTGTGTAGCCGACCAGATGGGATTGGTTTCGATCTGCCCGCCGCTATAAAGTTAATGCGATCTCTCACTCTGCACTCTCACCGGCGCGCGCAGTGGATAATGTTTAGTGGAATGTACTATGGTGAGACGGAGAGAGAGAGAGAGCGAGTAGTGTAAGGGGCTTCGAGACGGAGAGAGTGTAGTAGATTCAGAAGTTGAATGTGTCTGGCGGATAGCGAGCCTGATACTTGTTGATAGTACTAGTGGATGTGGGAATGGTACTAGCAGCAATATCAGTCTCTTGTGAGATATATGTCATGTTCGCTATTCGCTAGGAATTGCAATTGCCATTTTGCTAGAAGGGAAGGAATGACACATGTTTGTCTCTCCTTTATGAAGCTCATTATTTCGGCTGTGCGAATCGGTATGATAATTGGAGTGCAATACTCGCAATTTGTGCGCACTGGTTCATGTAGCAGGCCAAAATGGGAGCGAATTTTGCGAAATTGGAGGGAAAATTTGGCGGTGCGAGGAACGGAAGAGGAGAAGAGAGGGGAGAGAAAGAGAGAAGTGTAACTGAAGGATGAATGAATTGAATGGGGCTGAATGGACACTTGTGGTGTATGTGTGTGCAACGACGTGCAGATGTGCGAAAGAACAGCAAATGAGATGAATTGCCCCGCTCTCTCTCTCTCTCTCTCTCTCTCTCTCTCCCCTCTCTTTCCTTCCTTTGCAATCAGTCTCCGTGTCTGAGAATAATGACCCGCCACTTGTGAACGACGTGAATGCGAAATGAGTGAGACCCGCTTGAGAGAAAATTTGAAACGTGTGCGTGCGAAATTGCGGGTGTTAAATTTTGAATTTGGCGCCAACTTATGAATTTAAATTTTCGTTTTTTTTTTGCAGCAAGTGGACGCCGCCAACAACCGCCTCAACCAGTCGCTCGCACGCGCTCACGCCATTCTCGACGAGAATGTCGCGGTGAGTACGGTAGATTACGGTAGCACTATCGATTGAGTGGTCACGGTCGTTAAGAATTATTGATTTTTAAAAATGTTATTTTATCGATTTGCAGACTGTGATCCGGACGCTCGAGGAGCAGCGCAAGACGATCGCCAAGGAGATTGAGCAGGCGTACTCGGCCAAGCAGGTACGGTAGTTCTCGGGGTACTGTATCTTGTGGGTTATCGATGACTGATTTTATTATTAAAACATCGCTAAATATGTATTGCAGCTGCGCCTGACGATGGTGGACAAGCGCATTCAGCAGATGTCGGACAAGCTCGGCCAGACTGTCGAGTTCACCACACGACTGATCAAGCACGCGTCCCCCACTGAGGTACGGTAGAGCGGGTTATCGACGATTGATTATTATGATGATGGGGAGTACTGTAGTCGGTTGAGAGGGGATACTGTGGTTGTGCACTTTTGTCGATGGACTTGATGCCGACAGGCGAAGAGATGGGATAATTGGTGTTGATTGCGCTCTCTGTCCGTCCTTCTTTCTGAGAAGAGGGATGAGGAATTGTGAAAGGGAGGAGGAGAGAGGAGTCTAGGTATCATTGAACTCTGGCGGTCGGTTGTATAGTTGAAAGAAGGAATGGGAAGGGAAGAGAAGAGGACAAAGTGGGGGAATTGAAGAGTGCACAATTTGAGTGGTGGAGGAGGATGAGGAAGGGTCGAGATGGGGACTGTGAGAGAATGGAGAGAGAGAGAGAGAGAGAGAGAGAGAGACCGAAGATGGGTCGTGGGATAGTTGTACAGGTAGAGCAATTATAAAGTGAGTAAGTGAGGGGGCCAATGGTCGGGACTGGACTGACTCTCTTTTGCTCTTCTCTGACGGAACAAAGTATTGGCGGGGTAATATCCAAGTGATTTGTGACACGGAAAAGGTAGCGGGCGGGAGAGGAGATAATTGAGCCGGAAGGAGCACTTTTGTTGTGTTTTTGTGCGGATATGAAGTGTATGGTGGTTGATGGATGTCGTATACTGTAGGAGGGGTTTGTTTGTATTACAAAAATGTTGAGAATATGTGCAAGCTGCGCGTGCGGCCCACCCAGAGAGTGAGGGGAGAAGAGCGGACCAATGTTTGGTTTTCCATTTTTTGTGTGCGGTAGATCACCCTTTGATGATTTTGTGGTGGGAGGATGGGTTTGCACAGACGGTTGGCGTTTTTTTCTCCTCGTTTTCTCCTCAATCGGTGTTCAATCTCTTTCGTCACATTTATTTTATGCGTCTGTGTCTGTGTCCGAAAAGAAGCGAAAGAAAGAAGAAGAGGGAACGGTCTGAGCGCGAAAAAAATAGAGAGCAAAAATGCGCGCATACACAGAGAAGTGAGAGGGAGGGGAGGGAGAAAGCGATGTGGGTGGTCTACCGGATGTCGTTTTTTGTAAACATTAGCTCTCCCTGTCTCTCGCGCGTCTGTATATACAGTAGCTTGTTAGAGAGGGATCGATGTTCGACCTCTCGTTAGCTCTGTATTCTGCCGCTGTTTTGATGATCGGTTGTGGTGGTAGGCTCTATTCAGTTGTCGATTGGTCGAAAGGGGGACCGGATGAGAGGCTTGTGTCCCAGTGTGTTTGGATAGTGGAATGGAGTGAGTGAGAGAGGGTCTCTCTCTCTCTCTCTGTTTCGTGTAAACGAATCTGCGTCGGTCTCCGACGACGTCAACGTGTGAGAGTGCCCCCGCGAGATGGGTGGTCGCTTGTGAATGGATGGAGGAGAGAGAGAGGGGGGGAATGGAGAAGGGGATGAAGAAACAGTGGAAAGGGACACTGGGGGGGGATCGAGGATCACAAAGTCTTGTGACGAAGGAGATGGCACGAGTTTACTCGAGAAGAAGAAGAATAGGGAGTAAGGGTTGGTGGTTGTTGAGTGAAGACAGAGGTGTTGAGATTTGGGATTAGCTGAGGGCTCAAAGGTCACACGACCGAGACGGGGATGGGAAGTGTCAACGAATGGGCGCAAACAATGGGAAGATGTGGTCGTGTTTGAATTTGCGCCGTTGAGCAATTTGAATGCTGAATTTGGCGGGAATCTTTATGTTCAAATGTTGCAGGTGATGGTGTTCAAGCAGCTGCTGGACACGAGACTGCAGATGTTCCTCGTCTTCAATCCCGACATGGGCAACGTGCTCGGATCGCCCTGCGAGGTACGGTAGCTGATGATGATTATTGATTGATTCTGGGTGGTACGGTAAATCCGCTGGGTCAGATTGATGATCACTTGGTCTCGCTGATCGCTCTCTTTCTTTCTGTTGCGTGTGTTTCGAAGCGCAATGTGCAAGCATGCACAAACACATTGGGAGATGCTGCTTCTTTGTGTTGGAAGGGGCGAAAAAGGAAGAGAGAGAGACGAAAAATAAGAGAGAGGAGAAGAGACCGGGGTGAATTGATGTATAGAGGGAGAGAGAGGGGAAATGGGAGAGAGTATTTGTATGTAGAGTGCTCGAGCACCGAAATTCATTTTCGCCAACCACGCTTTGGTTTTCTATTTCTGAGGCGCTGATGCGTCAATACTACTACTATTCTATTTCTCTTTTGCTTTCTCTCTCTCTCTCTCCATTTCCGTGTGTATCTCTAGTATGATCGGGGTGCGGCTACGCATCATCGGAAAGTGGTTTTGAGAAGAAGAGAGGGAGAATGGATGGGGGATAAGATTAGTGGGCTGGGACGGGTGGCTTTTGCCTGCTCTATCCGATCGACTCTCATTGATCCCTATCTGTGGATCTCTCGCTCCTCTCTCCTCTCTTTCTCTTTCTCTCTCACACTCACTCTTTCAACTCCCCCCCTCTCATCGAGAATGGTTCAAAGATGAGATGAGAGAGCGGGTGAAAGCGAGAGAGCACAGAGATGGAGAGGAAATGAAATGAGTGGGAAGATGAGTGTGTCTGTCTTTGACATCCAATAACTTGTAGCTGATCTATTTGTCTCTTCTTGGCATCAGTCAATATTGCTACAAAAAAATAAAACGCCCACTTGTTTGTGTTTTTTTTTAATTGTAGAACGCAACGGTTCACTGCTTGATCTTCTCATCTCTCCTTCCTCTTTTCCTCTTGCTCTCCTTTTCTTCCCAACCCACAGTGATCTCTGTCTTTGCCCAACCCCTCTTTCTCCTTGAGAGAATGCAAGTGTACAGGCGTTTTTTGGGGTCCTTGGAGCTCTCTCATCTCTGCATACCTATCTTGAGCCTTTCTCTTTTTCTCTCAATCTCTCTCTTACACTCTTTTTTCTTTCCCTCTCTATCCACCTCCTTTCCGTCTCTTCTCTTCTCTCTCTTTTCTCTGCGCTCCTTTCATCAAACCGAACAAAAAAGTTTGCGAAAAACGAAGATGAGAGCACAGCACAAGGTACACAGAAGACGGTGCACCGGAAATTGTGGGGATCAAATTGCGATGGGAATAAAGGGTAGAAGAAATGACGAAATCGGATCGATAATTCTCTCAATTTCCGCTTTTTTCAGATCGATCTGCCTCCTCTCAACGCACAGACTACCCGCCACAAGCTGAATGGCGTGCTCGGAGCCCTCAAGGAGAACCCCACAGACTGGTACGGTTGTTGTCGATTGTGTGCATACTGTAGGGTGTTAACTAATATCGATTAGCATACTGTAACTCACCTTGTCTCAGGTCCCCTGCCATGTCGTCTGCCCTCTCTGGCATGCCGCCCACTCCCATTGGCCGCCCGCCCAGCAGACAGTGCATCGGATCGAGTGCACCCGGAAGTGATGTGAGTGTCTGATGACGTCATTTATCGATTGATTAACCACCTAATTATGCAAATATTATTTACAAACAATGTATCCCTAACTATTACGGATTCTAATGTTCCTATAGTAGCATATCTAGTCTTCTTGGTGCTTTCTCGTTGAATTATCGATTGATTATTGCTTGATCTCAGATGCTCCGTGGTACTCCTCCTGCCTCCTCCTTCCTCGATTCAATCTCTTCCATCTCTGCGGCAGGAGCAGGACTGGGCAATGGCATGATCTCTTCGTCTGCCGTCTCTCGTCCCATGCCAACCAAGCAGTCGTCGCCCCCCGCTGATTCGCTCCTCGGTGAGTACCGTATCCCCTTAATATTGATTGGATCCCCTGCTAAACCCCGCTTCCATTTGACTCTACAATCTATAGATGGCTTTAAAAATATTTGCTTTTCAATGAAAGAGAATGGTCTGTTGAACATACTGCTGGTGTTTATTTATTTATCGATTGATTTAATTGGCGTTGTTCAGGTTCATCTCTGGGCGCCCTCGGCGGCACTCCCTTCGGCTCTGCTACCAGCGATGGTCTGTACGACAACTACGCCAAATGGTCGTCGGCCCTCGAGCCGAGTCTCGGCATGGTCGAACCCATCGACATGGACATGGACAAGAATGTATTCTGCCCACCCAGGTACGGTA
Organism: Pristionchus fissidentatus; assembly: GCA_036245785.1. Classification (NCBI taxonomy): domain Eukaryota; kingdom Metazoa; phylum Nematoda; class Chromadorea; order Rhabditida; family Neodiplogasteridae; genus Pristionchus; species Pristionchus fissidentatus. Next base: position 32,059,850 of record BTSY01000003.1, on the reverse strand, counting down.
GCAGCTAAGAGTATCGAAGAATGACTTTTTATTGCTGATACTGTAGCTAGAGGCGTGTATCGAGGACTGATTTAATTTTTTTGTTTTCTGCAGCAGGTCGCAGATCAAGCGTCAGAAGATGATCTACCACTGCAAGTTTGGCGAGTTTGGCGTGATGGAGGGCCAGTTTACGGAGCCATCGGGAGTGGCTGTGAATGCACAGGGAGATATTGTGGTGGCTGACACCAACAACCACAGAATACAGGTACGGTAAACGGGACGGGGTTACGGCAGTTGTTGAGAATCTTCCAATCGAGAACTAGCATTATTTTACTGAACCACCGCTAGATTTACACAGTGAGATGATGAATGAGGGTTTACTTGGTCCGGTAAAGTGAACTAGTGCCGCGGGGTACTATAGAGGAGAAGGCGTGGACGAAGAGGATGGCTACGGGGTTACGGTATGGTATCGCATCCTTTTGAAGGTGTTCGACAAGGAGGGTCGCTTCAAGTTCCAGTTTGGAGAATGTGGCAAGCGCGACGGCCAGCTGCTGTACCCCAATCGGTACGGTATCGGGAGGGGAGATATCGATTGGTACCGAGAGCTATGGGGAATACTGTAGTTGCATTATTGATTTTGTTGTCTTATCTATTACCTTTGCAGTGTGGCAGTGAACAAGCTGACGGGTGACTTCATTGTCACTGAACGCTCGCCAACCCATCAGATTCAGGTATTGATTTTTTTAAAATATGATAATCTGGATACTGTAGATAATCCTTTTTTTATCGATTTCTCTGGGTGGGATGTACGTAGCAGTGATTTGATTGGTTGACGCATTACAGGTGTACAACCAGTACGGCCAGTTCCTGCGCAAGTTCGGCGCCAACATTCTGCAGCACCCGAGAGGCGTCTGCGTCGACGCCAAGGGACGCATCATCGTGGTCGAGTGCAAGGTACGGTAGAAGACGTGATTATAGATTGATGATTATTATTTAATTTGAGTTGGGTAAGAGTTGAGAAATTTGTCGATATTGAGAATGAGCCGTTTTTGTACAGAATAGTAGATTTCTTTATCCACTTATCCCCATCTCGTCAGCCTTTTCTTCGATTTCTCGTGCGCACACGACAACAAGTAGTAGTGGAAGTGTGTGAGAGAAAGCATCTTTCTAAACCTACGCTGCGTCTCTGCCCCCCTCCACTGACTATGCGAGCTGAATGTGTCTGGTGACTCTGTCACTCTCGCCTCCCTCCCATTTCCTGACATGACACACACTCTCGTGTCTTCTTCATCTTGTGTGCCCTATGACAGATTGGGCGATCGCGAAATGACGGATGAGAGATAGAGATAGAGATGGATGATTAGTTGGTGTTTGGTGCATCAAAGCTCGAAGATCAATGATAAAAGTGATTTCGCATTCTGCTGTTCATTACTTGTGATTTATTGACGATAGGAACCACTACCAGTATACGAACACATCGAATTTCTCTAAAAGGTTGTGGTTAGAACGGGGATATTGCGTAGTGGTGACGTAATTGATGTTTTAATTATTGATTGATTTCTCTTGATTTGCAGGTGATGCGTGTCATCATCTTCGACATGTACGGCAACATCCTGCAGAAGTTCTCGTGCTCTCGCTACCTCGAATTCCCCAATGGAGTGTGCACGAACGAGAAGGGAGAGATTCTCATCTCGGACAATCGAGCTCACTGCATCAAGGTACGGTAGGGCGATCGACGGCTGACTTTTTAATGGGATTCTTTAATTGTTGATTGAGGATTGATTTTTTTAAATCTTAAATATTGATTGATTTGCAGGTGTTCTCGTACGAGGGTCAGTTCATTCGTCAGATTGGAGGCGAGGGAGTGACGAACTATCCGATTGGAGTGGGCATCACTGCCACCGGAGAGGTCGTCGTGGCCGATAACCACAACAACTTCAATCTCACCGTATTCGGACAGGTACTGTACCCAAGAACGATGTATCGTGAACTGAGGAATTACTGTAGCAACATAATACGTGGGTTACTGTGAGCATGGTTGATTACGGTATTCGTTGCAGGACGGCCAGATGATTGGCGCCCTCGAGTCGAAGGTGAAGCACGCGCAGTGCTTCGACGTCGCCCTCGTCGACGATGGGTCCGTGGTGCTGGCATCGAAGGACTACCGTCTCTACCTCTACCGCTTCCAGGTACGGTAGTTTGGACCTGGTGGTTGCTGTAGTAGGATACGGTAGGAATGCAATATGATTACGGTAGCATCATTGTGGCCGCATTGCAGAACGGAGCTGGTCTCCTGCAGTAGACTGAGGAGGAGCGATGTTTGCTGCTGCAGCTGCAGTCTGCAGCTGCCCACTTGGCACGGAGCCAAGTCCCGCCCACTCTACACACTGTTTGTTGTTGAACCACGATTCTTCTACCACTACGAAGAATCGTCCACCTCCCTCACTCCCGACTCAATCGATCGTTGTATGTGTACAGTAACCCGGCCTGCCCCACCACCACACCCTCACTCCCCACACGCACTTCCGATCCTGGTCTAATCGATAATCAATCGTTTTTATTATGATGCTACCGTATTCTTTAATTAGCTGCTGCTACATCCCCTCACACACTCTTATTTTCTCTCTCTTTCCTTGTTGTGCACGTTTTATAGCGAAGTTGTCGCAACCTTCCCCCTTTCTGTCCATCTACAGTATCCCCAATCGTGTGCTTATTAGCCCCGCCCCCTCTGAGCTTTTCTAGACGTTGAGTCCTCCCGATGCATAGTGTGTCGTCCCGAGTAGATTATCCGCCCTGGTTGTCTCACCGACCGCCCTCTCTCAGTCTGTACGAGGATTGTGAGTGGGGGACGGACTGGCCACTCGATTCTCGATCCTTGCACTGAGTCGACTCAAATAGATGCATACAGCGCCCCCCCTTGTTGTCAATTAAGCCCCGCCCCGCCCCCTCTATAGATTGTTGTTTTCTTCTTCTATATATTATAATCCTAATCGAGTCTAGACGATTCCCCCTCCATGTTCCTTGTTCCACACTCAGCAAGATCTGAATAGGGCGTGCAGCCAATCGTCGTCCCTTTTTATTCTGACTGCTCGATCCCGCCCCCCCCACCATACTTTCTTTCTTCTCGCAATGTACATACTGATTTTTGAGCTTTTCTTTCTTATATATATAGTAGTTGGCTTCTATGTTTTCTTTATCTTTTTGTGTGTTTGTGAGCCCCCCCTTGCGTCCCGCCCGCCAGACCCGCGCTTCTCTAATTATATTCGCCCCTACTCCCCCCTCCCTACCATGTTTTATCGATCGATCGCATCATCGCTCTACAGTATTCAGACCGTTTCTGGCCAAGACCTGTGTGTTCCCCATCCCCGTCTCTCTCTCTCCCCCAATCGATTCTACCCCTGTTTTGCTTGCTCGTTTTTGCCCTGGGTGCTAAATGCCAGACTACACTCTCGTACTATTGACAGTTCTCTTTAGATAAGTGTACGTGGTAGTTTGTTGCTCCCCTTTACCCCTTCTCTCCCGCCCCCGCCCCCTTGTTATGTAAGAGTAACGCTGGTTCGTAACTTCTTCCAATTCTTTCATATGATTTTAAGCAATCAATTGTTGTTGACTCCTGTGTTTTACTTCATCGTCTCTCATTATTTTCCTCTCTTTCTCTATCTCTTCTCTATCTTTCCAACCCTCTTCTCTCTTCCCAGTGTTTCTCCCCCCTTTCTCTCTCTCTCTCCCAATCAGATTCCGACCTAGTTTCGTCCCATCCCCTCCCTCCCTCTTTCCTTGTTTCATCTTTTCTCTCTCTCTCCACTAGTAAGCGCCGGGCGCAGTCTATGATCAAATATCGCCCTACCGTAGTCTTATTATCGTATAATCCTGCCTATTTTCCCCCGTTCCAAAAATCAAAGATATTCGATTGTGTGTGGTCTAGACGACGGTCTTAGCGGTTCCTTCCCCCTCTCCCTCGCTTTGCTTTGTTTCCTTGGGTCCTCCTCCCTTCCCTTACCCCCTAATGCCTGGTATGCGTGCTGGTGTCCTGCACCGAGTACGATACCCTGGCTACAGTCTTATCAGACTGTATCCCCTCCCCCAATCGGATGCACACTTGTAAGACGTCGATCCAATGGATAAGGTGTAGCCTCCCTCTCCCTCTCCCCTCTGAGCGCCCCCCCTCCCCCTCCTAATTCACTTTAATTCTTCTTAGAATATCGTGTAATCTCTTCTTTTCTCTCTTTCTTGTACACATACACTCGTTGTTAATGTTTCTTGTTTGTTTCTTCTCCCTTCTCCCAGTAAGTGTGGTATTATCTGTATTTGTATAATTGGAATATCCACAGTCCACATAAGAATGCTCTCTCGATTGCTTTCCACTCTTGGTCCCGTCCCCTCGCCCAGTTCTCTTAAATAGCTTTTTCTTTGTGCGTAATGTTCTGGTACAAGCCCCTCTTCCGTTTCTTTCGACACTTCTTCTCTGTTTCTGGTCTTGTAAACGCCGCTAGCGCATCTATTCCTACTCTCTTTATTTCGTGTAAGCATCTCTTATCTCTATCCGACCCTACAGACCTAATCTCTACAGTAAATCGCGTAACACCCAACGTAATCTTACCTCAATTTCCTCTCTGTATCTCGTGTAAGTTGTTTCGTAAAAAGCATAAGCGTATAATTACCGATATCTGACCCCGTCTCCCCTCTCAAAGTGCCGCTCTTCCCGCTCGATTGGAGTGCTACCCCCAACACTGCCACACGCGCTCTTATTGTTATGGGTGCACGGTGCGCGCGCGGATTACGGTAGGCCCGCCTACCGTACTCTTGGCATACGCCGTGCTGCCCGTTGTAGGAGTGTTCTTGAATGGCATTGTTGTTGATCCGTTGAATCGCGTTTGGTTTCTTTCTCTCCGAGTCTCTTTCCTACCACTTTTGTATCTCAGTAAACTTTGGGTATTAATTGATCACACAAACCACAGACCCCTCGGTCCCTCCTGCCCCGCTTTCACCCCTCGTTCCAGTCAACCGAACCGTCCTTTCCTTCCTTCTTTCTTTCCATTTCCACCCCCAAATTTCCAATCGAATCTTGTCATCTAATTCAACAAAACGCGCAACCTATCGTCGTAAACTTGTATAAGCCACCGCTGTCATACTGTAACCTATCGACCCCCTCTTTAAGTGCTCCCCCTTTTTTCTTCTGTGTTTGTTCTCACTAAATACTTTAAATCTTACAGATCGCGTATGTCCCCGATTTATCGCTTGCTTATATTGATTATAATATTGTGTATCGCGCAGTGCGCCTCTAGAAGTTTATTGTTGATCTTGATGACACGTCGTTTTGCTTCTCTCCCCTCTCTCCTTCTCTTCCTCTTCTTGGTCCTTCCCACCCAAACCCTCCACTGCACCCCATGGTTTCCACCTTTTCTCCATCCATCTATCCGAGCTTCTCTCTCCCATAACACACCCAGTATACCGTATCGAACTGAACCACACCACCGTCGCGCGCTTCCAAATACCGTACTCCTCCCTTTCACACCCATCTATCCATCGTAGATCCGCACCACCCGGCCGCTTACCTTTGTTACTCCCTCTCTCCTCGAAAACTACCAGAAAACCTACCAAAAACATGGCACATTTTCTGCCCCCATCTTGGCTGCGTAACCTGCCTGCTTCCTTCACACACACCTATAGGAGTTGTTTGTTTGTTGTATTCCATCGTCTCATATAACGACAGAGTTAGCTACCGTATCCCATCAGAGAGTATCGATCGATGTTATTGATTGACTGTTGACCGTCTGTTGTTGGTTGTTTGTGCGCACTCCTCCGGATGAGGCAGAGTTGCTTGGCGAGATTTGTGTAAGTAGCAATTTGTCGTCTATCTCTCTATCTCTCTTTATTATTAATTACACACACGCACAAAATATACTAGTAGTTGGCCCTCGATTATTTTCTTCTCTTCTCTTGTCTCTTTGTCTCCCTCCTAGCTTGTCTCTTTTTGTACCGTGTGTATTGTTGATAACACTACTGTTGTGTTTTTATACCTAATATTCGCTTCTTGTTGATAAACTTTATAAAATGCAGAATATGTCTTTATCGTTGGGGACAAGGGAATCGGGTGCGGTGCATTGTCGGTGCAGGCATCGAACAGTGCACGATGATTCAAAAAAAAACAAGAGGGGCACACCGGCAACGTCTTCGCGTGGGCTGCTGATTACACTACCTATCAGCTCTCACGAGCGGTACTGTTGCCGGTAGATCAAATTATATTTGCGATTACTACATTATTTCCGAGTTGAAGTGGAGGTTCTTCTCTATTCTCATCCCTGTGTCGTCAAGAAAAATTCTGGCATGACCTTCCAGGGATCGCAAAATTATTGTTAAAAAATAAAAGACGAACCTCATAAGCCAAAGAAAAATCGGGTATGAGCTTCGCAGGAATGCTGAATTTGCAGTGAAACGAAGACTAACCTCGACGGGCGACGAAAAATCGGGCATGGGCTTCGCGGAGTAGCGCCTGCGCAGTTTTAAAATAAAGGACTAACTTCCCGCGAAATCCACAAGTTTCGACTCGTCTTCCGGAGTAGTTCCTGAAGGGGAAAAGGAACAAAATCAAACCTTTGAAGTTGGTTACCACGGCGCGTGAAGAACATAATATTGGGGCAACTAATCCCGCTACTCCGTCTACGGAAGTATACCAATGGGCGCTTATACGGCCCAGTGATACAGAATAGACTAACTGATGAGAACCAGGGAGGGAGGGGAAAGGTCGCACGAAAAGAGAAAAAAAATATAAAGCCGAATTATCAATCGCCCGGTCATTATTCCCCGGATATCATGGGACGCAATTTGGGGAAAAGAAAAGGTCGTGGAGTGGAAACAGAGAGTTCCAGAGAAGAGATACAGCGTCCCAAAACTATCGAGATGAAGCGTCTTCTGCAACACAATACATTTATTACTGTAGTATCTATAACGGGCGGAAATAGTAACCCCAGCACGTTGATGATATTGATGGTACGTTTTGCAACAGCTGTTTAGGAATCTGAAAATCTAAGTTTCCCAACCAAATCCTAGAAAAAAATATTTCGAGGATTCCTAATATTAGATGACAGTTCTAAAACGCACCATCATCGTTTCATCATTGTCTGTTAACTGCTATTGTAAATTACCCAGACAACATTTAAAGCATTAATTCACTTAAGTAGATAGTTTCTCCATTTCACTCTCTCTCTCTCTCTCTCTCTGTCTCTCTCTCTCTCTCTCTCTCTCTCTCTCGATCGCTCCGCAATACCATGAGAGTAGAACACTTACTGGAAAAATAGAAAAAAATGATTAAAGGATCAGCAGCGCGACATCAGAACGTCGGAACATCGAGCTTCGGTCTGGAATAGAAAGGAATGTTGAACCGAACCCAAAGCTGTTCTTTTGGATCGACTTTGTGTCAACAAATCAAATGAGAAATTACCATAACGACAAGATGCACTTTTCGAGAAAATAATTCAAATTCCCTAATTCTCACCTGATTCTTCTCATCCGCCTTCCCTGCTTGTTCTCCATTCACCATTCAGTAGTTAATCGATAGACCGAGGGAGAGTGACGGATACGCACAGACAAGCCTGAAAAGGGCAAAAAGTAAGTCACAATATGTTTAACGATCATTTAGACATGCAGGGTGTGTAAAGTAAGTCTACTTCAATTGCGTTCTACACCGTGCCAATCGGGGGGGGGGGGGGGTGCTCGAAGCTCATGCGCGTGCCTTAAAGATTTGCAAGCGAGAGTGGGCGATATTTGACGGTTCCAGACAGGCGCACATTAATTAATAATTAAAGTAGCTCGAAAAATCGACTTCATTAACTTTGTTTGGGATACACGTATGTTTTCTGAAAAAAATGTTATTATTGTACGTAAATTTTCCGTTCGGATAATAACGAAACTACTGTGCTAAAATTGCGCTGGCATTCTAGCACTCCATATCAATATTTCCGTGATTTGATTATGTGCTTTCAATAGCCGTGGAATCCACGTTTTATGAAATAGGAGTAAAATATTTGTAGAGAAAACGTATGCCTTCATGGGGAATATATTTCTAAAAATTCACCGATATTACCCATATTCACCGAAGAGCAGACTCTTGGAAATTGTCAATCCGTATCTCCTTTACGGACGAAGAGATAAATATTAAAGAATTTACCTAAGAGAGTCCTAACAAAATTACGGAAGCCGTATTTCGGTTTACAAATTTAATTCATCCGCTTCCTCTAACAAAAAAATGAAAAAAAAATCGCCAGACACTGCTACCACGCAAGCGAAATTTCTTCCCCCGCTAGCACGGTGTGTATTCATTTGATACAATTTTTTGACTGGGTGTGGAACTTCTTTTGGACCCTTTCGGCCATTGCTATCACAATTCTATCTAATAGTTTACGGACCGGGAAGGAGCCATCCGATGAAGAAAGAGACTTCACAGAGGTCAAAGATGCGAATGGAGGGCGAGCAATTAGCCTGAAATTTGAAAAAAAATGATATGAATCAGATAAAGCCGATCTTAGCGGGAAGCCACTTCGACCACCTGAATAATTAGGGAAATAACAATTATGGTAGTTAGAAGATATTGCAAAGAACTTCCCATTGTTAGAGTAAATAAAAATTTACCCGGCATGGTTTTGCGGGATTGCACGAATAGTCCCGCGCATAAAAATGATGATAGATTAGAGTTTGAGCAGAAAAAGTCCCTATGCATCGCTCAAAAGTATCCGTCCAAAATGTTTCAGTCGTGTATCTTCAGGATTAAATGATGATCGCGCATATTATCCCAGATTTTTATTTTTTTTCCTTGTAGAGGCTGACACTAAGCATGTAGTAAATCGAAAATTATTTTTAACTGACTACTTTGAGTCAATTTTTTTGACGTAAGCCGATTTCTCATTATTTCGCAGTGATGACGCGACCTTGATAATCATACATCAAAGTCGACAAACAGTTTCGGAAAACACATCTGATTAAACGCATGAACAGTAGCTCGAATGAATGCGTGAAATAGGATCTATATGTGCTAAAGAAACAGGCTAACCTCCAAAATGATCGCAAAATTATTCTAAGATCCCAAATGTATGCCAACGATCGGTCTTCATTTGCCCACAAGACACGAACATTTCCCTTTTTTAGATGTTCCTATATTGAGGCGCCAACTCAATAGTAATAAAAAAAACCTGGTAATAACGTTTATAATTCTACCATAAAATGCTATACTGGTATGTTTTTTTCCGGTTCTCCTAACTTTCAGGATATTCAGAAAAGCCCAAACGTTATCTAGAAAAATGATCACGTCGCTGAAGTGTCTTGGCCTGCAGCCATGTTGCAACATAATCGTCCAAACCAGATCTCTAGCGCACATTATATATATATTTTTAAAATATATGAGTTTTAAAGAATGGTCTAAAATGAAATTCAGAAAGATACAAACATCTGAAGCAAACGCGAAAAATGTCGAGTGATTTATAAAATTATTTTTTGACTGACATTTTTGTATGCATGTCGCCATGAAATTAGTATTTCCAAAAATTAGTAAGTTAAGAAAGCTGTAGTACTGCGGAAAACAAGTCAAAATTAAGCCAGCTCAGACTTAGGGTCCACTTGTTGGAAACGATTCCCGAATTCAAAAAAATGTGGCCAAGGGTACCCATTTAAAACACGGCGTGTGGTCAATGGAATTCCAATAAAAGACCATTACAAATAGCCAATATTTTTTAAAACGAAAAAAATCAAACACCAACCTGAATGCCATTCTTCCTCCAGAGTAGATCACGATGCGACCTCATCTCTCTTCCGACAACGCAGCTGGAGATACTGTATGATGCATGTATTGCACACGCATCTCGTATCAGTTCCCAATGTGGTCAATCATTGGCTCTTTTACGGCCTTTTCTCAACTACCGTAATTCAACAGGGACGGGAATACGGACCGTAATGGGGAAGCCGAGATGGAAGCGTTTCTCCGTGGATGAGAGAGATGAGACGAGTGATGTTACAATCTGAAATGATGGATCGGAATTATTCAACTCTGGTTTCTCTCAAACAGTAGTGAAGTGGTCTCAACCAGTAGTAGGACTAGGTATTGAAGAGGGTATATCGTAGCCTCATCCTACTAGTCACAATCACTAGTAGCACCACTGGTTACGTCTGCACGCTAGAAGTGTTGGCGCGCATGGAATATGCGCATTTGATCTTGATTTATCATCTATTCTTGATTTATCAGGTGATAAGACATTTCGGAGAAACACAACTAGAAAAAAATGTTTCAGAAGAAGAAAAAATTTCGGAACGAAACGGACGTTTCTGAAAGTTTTTGTTTAATTTATTCATAAAATAACTTAAGAAAGTTTCTCTAACGTGTGCCTGAAAGAACTTTATGAAAATTACCTTTTTTCTGAACAAAATGTCTGAAGCGAATGTTTCTGAGAAGAAAAAAATCTGTCTCAAGCATCCTATTCTGAGAATTTCCGAAGTGTTATTTTTCCTTTTTTCGAAAAGGATGTGAGTTTGTTCTACTTATGCCACGATCAAATCAATTAAATGACTCTATGTTTTCAGAATAGGTGAAAGTTATTTTGATTCAAAAGTGATCTTTCAGAGACTGCTCTAACGTTTTATGGGAAATATCGAAGACAGCGGCTGCACATTTCGTATGACGAATAGTAATAACCTCGGGTTTTGCCTTTACCAGTTATCAAACTGTCACTACCGTACTATAAAATTGCGAAAATCGACTGGTAAAGTGCATTCCTATTTATCATTTTCACTACTAGTACCACCTGTACCAACGAGGCCATCAGTAGCACAACCAGTGCTAGCTCCAGTAGTCTACCACAAATAAAGCAAATAGTGGAGATACTAGTGGTATCACTGGTAGAAATAAACCAAAATCTACATGAATTATAAGCCAAATATTCAACGGCAGATGTTACCATAGATGGGCAACTAAAATCAAATTTTTTTTCAGGTGGCCGTCCGATCACATTATGGCCCTGCAGGGGGTCGTCATATGACCCCCAAAGCACCCCCTTTTCAGGTTTACAAGTGAAAAAAGTGATTTTTTTGGGCATTTTACTTGCAGGCGGTAGTCGTATCCCCTGCATGCGGTAGTCAAGGTACCCTGTGCCCACCTATGGATGTTACGGTGGAGTTCTATATTTGTTTAGATGCATAAATAACGAGGCACGGTGAATAGGTGACAGCACCTGTCGGCGTCCCTGGTTCCGGAAATTGGAAGATCATTTTCAATTAAAATTTTCGGTTTCCGATCAGAAAGCCAAATGAACAAAAATTTTGTTATGAATCCGGAACCAACGATTTTCTGTCGCCGCACTGAAAAAATACCCAGTGAACGCGCAGTCACAAAAATACATAATTCAATCTAGGCAATTAAAATGCTTATAAAAAAGGGGAGAATGATTAGAAAGAAAAAAGATTGCTCATGGCAGGTTTACAAATTCCTCGCCTTCTCACCTTATAATATGCGCCAATTTCGAATCTCCTCTTCATCTTCCCTCCAAATTTGAATCAATAAACGGGGGGAGAGTAGAGGCTCGGTTACAATCGATCGATTGTTTAGATCAAAGGAAGTTCGACCCGTCTGAAATATACATTATTTCATTTAAATGTATTCATACGATAATCTTCATAATTTCGCACTACCCATGAACTAAAAAATGATTAACGGTCTCACCTGTGTGATTCATTCATTCCCTTCTCCTCCATCGTACTCCATACTCTCAGTGTCCTCACTTCCTCACTCATCTCCACATCGTCAAAGTTGGTTGTACGGCAATCTGAAAATAGCAATGCAAATAGAAATATGCACAAATTGTCGTTGGGCAAAGCATAGTTGGCTCGGCGGACTGCCGAAACCATACACACTCATCTTTATTCAATAAATAACACACTAGATTAAATTAATGACGGACCGAGGGAGGACGCAGAAGAGATTGTGTAGATCGACAGAGATCATCGGAGACAGTGGTTCTGCAAATCGTACAATTTAATTGAGCATCTTACTATCGTATTTAATTGTCACAGCCACATCACTGCTCCTCACCAAATCAACTGCAATCTTCCTCTCTTCTCACTGTATTCACAGCAGACGATCATCGAAGAGAGATCGATCCACGTGGTGATTCGGCAGATCTGCAAGCACGACACTCCAATATTCTCAGAGAAAGAAGACAATATTTGACAGTACCGTGCCCTCTCGCCACTCTCCACGCAACAAACTACAAACGCACAGTAATAATAATGCAAGTTAAAGTGGCAGGTTGAAACAAGCGTGGAATCAGCGAGCTCTGCATTTTTTAACAGTAGTATCTTTTAAACGATAATCTGCTTCAAATAAGAAATGATGACGGACCGGCGAAGGACGAATGGAGAGAGAGATACACACACTAGACGGTAGATGACACAGAGCAGGCGAGAGACGCCAATTCTGAAAAGAATAATGGTTTATGCAAATAAAATAATACCAATACACTGTCAGCACCCACCGTATATTCTTCTATCCCCTAGTTTCTCCTCCTCTTTCTCACTCCATTCACAATAGTCACATGATGAGTGAGGGAAGCGCAACAAAGAGAATCGACAATAATCGAATCTCCTATCTGCAAATTGTATTATGGAATATATAACAATGAAATATCGGTGGACTATAAGAAGTATATTATTAATACAAAATGAGAAATATTTATTTGGACAGAAAATGACGGACCGAGGAGAGAACAGAGACGGTGAAGATCGACAGACGGAATCAGAAAAGAGGACGATCTGAAATGAATAATAATTTATTTAAATATATCTACACTCACCAATCGATAGCACTCGGGTAGATCAAATCACTACTTGATGAGAAGAAGGAGTGAATGACACGAAACAATCAACCAGCACCTGTAATCGAATACATTAGCCTAGTTTCTCAATTTCAAAAAGTCAAAATGACGGGACAGCAGTACAGACGTTGCTTACCGGATTGAATGGAGGAGAGGCGGAAAGATAAGAAGAGTGGAAGTTGAAAGGAGAGAAGGGACGAATCGATGAGCGCTCGTCAACAATCTGAATACAAATATATAATTAATTAGTTCAGTATGCGATCAAGAGACGAAACAACATCAGCACACCTTCTTCCCTCTCGATTGGTGAAGGCGACGCTCAAGTAACGATGGAGCAGTCTGACGTGACGGAAACACGTCGTGCGACCTGAAATTAATCGATAATACGACAGACTACGGTAGACCTCTCGGGTCATCCTTGCAACTTACTTTTGAGCCAACTCTGCTATCGGTGTGAAGTAGTGGGCAGTAAGACGGAGACGGATCGGTAACTGCAGGAAATCATCGATAAATCACTCTTCCACACAAAACACTAACATTGATCGATCGAGATAGCCCGCACATCCCTCACTCGAACTGACGCATTCTAAATTGAGAGCTCATAATTTAAATAAAACAAGAAACAGCAATCCACCTTCCAAATCATGAGCAGCCATTGGGTAGCTCCTACCTTCTCTTGAGAAGAATCGATGAATGGAGAGAGAGGAGAGTAGTGTCTGAATAGTAACCATCTAGATCATGTCCTCACCAGGAGAATAGCGATTAAGAATATCGGAATAACATGGAATACCAAACCTATAGAGATCGAGGAAGGACCGTTGTTCGACCGCCACGCGATTGCTAGTTCCTGTAGCGGTTCAGACCCATCTAAAATACAATCATTTTTCGATCGTCGCTCTGCCACCGTACCAACCTCGGGTGGTCTACTCTCAAATCCCAACTGATCCGGATGTTGAGGCACCTATCCAAATCAATTGATCGGAGACGGGCTGAGAAAAATAGGAATATTAGAGGAGTTTTCATCTTCCATCGCCATTCTACGTCACGCAGACGCTAGTTTACTTTGCCGGACCACGATAACCGCTAGATTAACAGTGAGTAGATGGAAGAGCCCAGTTTTGATTGGTCTGGTAGAGTAAACTAGTGCCGCCACGCAAATCTCCATTACCGCAACTCACCACCAGTCAACAAAACGAGGGACAGCTGGATGGTGAGGAGACATGAACTCCGCAGTACTTCTATAGTCGGTGAAACTACAGGTCAGCAGGTTATTGACAATTGACAATCTTGCAATATCCTTTCGGTGTTCTTACCGTGAGACCCGTCCTTCCCTCTCCAGTTCAGAATGAATCCCTCCTCTTCTCTTAAATCCACCGTGACGTCACTTCCACTCGTGCGATCTCTCGTCGCAGACGTTCTAAACAACAGTCATCAATCGATAGTCACTCAACTACCGTACCTACCTCGGGCGGCTGATCTACCATCACATCGGCCCTTCATGAGCAGTCGTATACCGATTTGATCAGTGGCGAATCTGAGAAGATTGAATATCACTAATTGCCCCCATCCATTCTCCTCCAGTACTTCTTCATAGCCGCTACTCACCGGGCGAGGTCAAGATTCCAATGGAGTCCGAGTGAGGGTGAATCTCGGCCTTGAAATGACCATCGACTCACTGCAAGTAAACACATTAGTGACAGTTGATGATTAAACCATATTTTCCGTTGTTGTACCTGGATGGAATCGCTCCACTCTGCTCTTCTCTTCTCCTTTCTCCATCTCCTTCCTCCACTCCACATCCTGGTCCTTCTTGCAGTTTTCTTCTCTTCTCCTCTCATTTCACTGTTGCCTTCCTCTTCTCTCATTCCTCGTAGTTGTACTTGCAGTTGATCGTCCTCTCTCATCTCTTCATTTCATCACTCCATTCCACGATGACGTCACTCTTCGATTCGATTCCCTTTCCATTCTTCTATTCCCTTCTCTCCACTCCTTCCTCACGACGAATCTCACCCTGATAAAATTGTAATCATTAGAACTCAATCAATATTAATAAACAAACAGTCACATACAAAACCATCTCATTTATAGTTGGTTTCTTTTAATTGTTCATATTTGTTAGATTCAGTCAGCTCTCGTATTTTTTCACAGCCGCTAACCGAGTAGAAGGAAGAGAAGAGCGAGCGAGTGCAGAGATCGACCGCGAGAAACTTGGACTGCGGGTGAAACTGCAAATCACCAAGTTGCTTATTTCTGGCCATAACATAGATACGAATCTTACCGAGCATCTTCTCATCCCATGCCATTGTTGATGTGACTTTTTGTTTTAGTGTCTTCCTCCTCTTCATTCCACAATCCATTCGTGACGTTATTTCTTCTTCACTCTTTTCTTCCTCTCTTCGACTCCATCCTCTCCTCAGTCAATCCTCCATTTCCTCTTCATTCAATCTCGAGCCACGACCACTCGGGGTCGCAACTCGGCAGTCGTCCCCTGGAAAGGGACAAGCATTAGTATCAGAATAGTCGGCTGGGAGCCGTGCACCCTGAAGTCACTCGAAAAAAACCGGGTAATATTGGACAGGACTGTGGCTACCTCACATGCCCCACCATAGGGATTTGTACGATCTACTTTGATAAATCATCAGTGTGACCTTAACCAAATCCAGGTACATAGCCCGAAGGCCGTTTTGCCAAAATTTCCCGATTTTTTCAAAATTTCCAGGACCGGTGGGGAGCAAAACTTACCGGGAATGAAGAGTTCTCCTCTCAGTCGGGTAGTCGCCCCGCACGAGCGTCGATCCTGTGAACTGGAGGATTAGTGATGTGGCAAGATAAAAGAGGGGGTAAAATCAATGATCACCACTAAGCATTTATTTAGCCTCTCTCCTCTCTCATTCCAGCACTCTTTCTATTCAAATAACTCTTCTTCCATCCTCGAAACTCCCAGTTGGGACTCTCAATGTCTCGGGTGGCATCTCTCTCTCTCAGTCCACCCACTCAGACATTCCCGTGAGGGAACTCTACTCAGTGCACTCGTATACAGAGAGTGTGGATTCTGTGAATCCTCCACACTCAACCAACTCTCACACTGAGCTCTGGTGAGGGACCTATTGCACTCAAACCAAAGTAGAATGAGTACTGATCGTCAGACTGACACTTTCAAATTGAGTCTCAATAAGAAAGCTGGCGAGGCTACCGATTTATTCAGTCTTCAGATCAGTCTCATGTGTCGTGAGATCTATGGCCGACCGGAACTCAAAGCGAGAGCTGGGTGAGGCCAACCCATTTAATCCGGCATTCGCTCGCTCATTCGTCACTTACCACGAGGAGGGGATGATCACGTTTGCCCTCCAAGCGGTTTCGCGTGTCTAACACGCTCCTAAGGAGTGCCTAGCTCCTCTAAACCCGCTTACCTAACCCTTCTAGTACACACTCACAACAAATGAAGGAAAAGGAGAACAAAAAGTATCTCTTGCACATAGACCGAAAAGTTCGTTCCAGGGAACAAACGCAGACAGCTTTTAGACTTTTTGAGGTGAAATATTTCGAAAAATCAGACATCATTTTAAGTTTTGCAGGCGCGGTAGCGCCTGAAAAATTGAAAATCAGGCATCTTTTTCGCTTTTTTCACCCTAAAACCATAAAAACCGGACATCATTTGGGACATTCGGGAACAAACGTTTTTGGTCTATGCTCTTGCATGAAAGAGAGAATAAACGATTGCACATATCGAAAGTTGGATTGATAAAGTACCGATTTTTTAACCGCCTTGTTTTCCACTCTTTCTCTGGGTTCTCACTCTCGCACATTCTTATCGGCCAGAGGCTCATTGCAGGAAAGACGGCGACGATATATTTTTTCTCTTCTCAATCCCATGAGCGCGTATTCGAAATAGATAAATTGAATTTTACTGTTTTTTTAGATGGCGCACGAAACAAGCAAAAGACGGGGAAGATTATTCAAGTAGCTTCGACATCAAAATGCTTTCGAATGGCACACGGGACGAGAAGGACAAAATCTTTTGATCCCCTCTGCAACAGAGAGCCGAGGGAAACTGGCTTTTGAGGAGTAACGGCGCCGTACCGCCCCAAAAGCCAGAAACTAGAGAATGTTTCTATGTTTTCTTCCAGATCCAACCTGATAGTGTCTCCGCTGCAAGGCCGCTATTGACGGCGGCAGATGGCAAGCGGGGGTTGGCGACTAGACTATATTTTGCCGACGATGGGGAGAAGGGAAGAGGAGGAAAAACCGTCTCCTGCAATCAAAGTCCATTAGGTGAATGATGACAAAGGAAGACGAGGGACGCGAAATGAGGAAATGATATTTAAAAATATAATATGCATTAATCGAACACGGCGAGAGAAAGAATGGAATTGCGACTAGTGATTGCAAGCAATGAGTTGGAACTTGGAAATGATAGAAGGATGAAGACAAGGAAGAGTAAATAAGATTTACACGAGGCAAAATCGAGGTGAAGTGAAGTTGACTTGCGAGTTTCTCTCTTTCTCTGGTCACTATCACTCTTGCGCGCTCTCTCGTTGTCGATAGGAAGACAGAGCGGAATAAGTAGAGATTTCTTGAAAGGGAATAAAAGTACGGTCGAATTATCGATTGATTGCTAATAGAGCGAGTATAGAGGAAGTGTGCGAAACAGTTCAAATGAAAATGTACAGAAACGCTCCGGTTTTTCAACGCCCCATTGCTGTAGGAGTCCGCGTATCGCGCGTCGAACCCTACAACAATCGGGAGATGAAAACCAGGAAAAAATGAGCACACCCGGTGTTTCTTTTGAAAGGTTCCGAACAGAAAGGCGAGTAGCTTGCCGAATCGGGCACGCGCGATGCAAAATCGAGCGCACGTCGTAATCGCGAGCACAGCGGGCGCAGAAAAACCTGAGCGAGGATGAAATGTAGTTTTTCTCGAATCGAGTAAATCGGAGAAAAGAAAAGGAAAATTCATGACGACACTCAATAATGATGACAACGTTCACGTCAAGCGGTTAAATCGCACCACTATTGCGCGAAGTATATTACGAGAAGGGAAGAGAGTAATGGAAGGAACGAGTTTTCTTTGTAAAGATGCTCAAGTGCAACATAAATGGATCTCCATGGATGAGTAATCGACTGAATGGTTCGGATCAGCGTTTGAATGCACAGAATGGGTAGAGGGGGTATGAGCGGGTGGTAGTAATGCACACACGTCAGCTTGGCAAGAATATGAAAACACGGTCACTAAATAACGAAAACAGTCGACGAAACAACGACATTCTTGATCCGAAAGTAATGTCATCACCGGTCGAAGCGAACACGCAAGGTCACCACAATCGCGTCAACAATAACACTAATCGCGTCAATGTTCACGCGCGAGTTTAAAAATTACCGTAACCATCTCTTTGTTGTTTTTGCTTGTTTGTGAGATTTTTTGTTTAAGATTATGAATCGACATATATTTTTACCTACATAAGTCACTTTGACATATCAATGCATTGAAGAAATGGATAAATGGATAAAAAAAGGCAGACTGCTTGCGCGGTCTTCGAGATTTTGCAATGGATCTACCAGAACGCGTATAAGATTTTTGCGCCGTTGAATAACGATGAACTGTATTGTAGGGTCTCACGAACTGTATTTTCTAATTCTTAAAAAAAATGGTTAACATAGGGAAGAAGAAGAAGAAGAAGGAGAGCGGGATCCAATGTGGAGATCTCACTGTGTGCAAGAATGATGGAATCCAATTAGAACAATTTAGGATTCCAAAGGAACTCGAAAAGCAGAGAAAAAGCTATCATTTCGCTCTCATAACAATACTCTCGTCCACTCTCGTCTTCTCACGTGCAACCATATACTCTTTCTTTCTTTCTTTCTCGATACATACACAATTGATAATTAATTTTTTTCTGATTATTTTTTTAAAAATTAGCTATTCAAACAAAGTCACTCACGAGGGAAGGGCAAAACTCGGCGGAGCTCGAATGACAAACTGGCCTTATAGGTAAATAGGGACCCCCAGGAGATGCACAAAACCACTTTCAGAAGTTTCACCTAAGACCCCCTAAGGCACTAAAATTGTTACTGAAGTTGTGTAGAAACGCCTTTGGCTGGGCACCAATATATGTTCTAACATGTTCTAACGTCGAGTATCTTGGCAAGAAGTATAGTATCCACTCTCCTATGGATTTAAAAATTAATGAGATACTAACTAAGCCAAATTCTCATTGCGGTAGGCAGTGAGAAGCAAAAATTTGCTTCGGGGGAGCGTGCACGAGGGAGACTTCAATCACGATTTCAGTGGCTTAGGGTGTCTTCACGGGGGCTCAAAGGCGGATAAAAAAGCGGTCCGCGAATAAGCTGCACTTACTACGGTATAATGCTTGATGTAGTCCACAATTTTCCTCGCAATACCGTAGTAGGCAATGGAAATTTTACGCATTGCGCTCGTGACCATTATCTGTTCATTTCTCTTGTAGAGGATCTGAATTTTAGAGCCCCTGTGGTCTTAGGTGAAACTTCTGAAAGTGGATTTGTGCATCCCCTGGGGGTACCTATTTACCTATAGAATCAGTTTGTAATTCGAACTCCGCCGACTTTTGCCCATCCCTTGTCAGTGTCAAATTCTGCCCGAAGAAGGTGTAGTGGAAAAGGCTTATCGGCAAATAAAAAAAATCGAAAATTCCGATTTCGGCGAGAAACTCGGCTTCACAATCAGAGTGTCTCAAGCTGATTTCGATAGGGAAGAAGTGTCATTCTCATTAGGAAGAGTGATCAATGGGAATGGGATACGGTCATCGATTGATGAAAGATGGTTTCAAATTATGGATTACTGTAGCTGGACCATCCCCACGACTCAGACAAAAACCGGAATGCGTGGTTCTACTGTAGCGCCTGTGAGGGGTTAAATAAAAGGACTAACCTCCGGCGAAATTCTCAAGTCCCGGCTCGCATGTTTGGTTCCTTAAGGGGAGATGAAATAAAATCAAACTACTGGAGATGACGATGCTCAGGTGTATGAGGGGTCAGAAAATTAGGGCAATTCATATTAATATTTCAACTGCGAGAAAGATAATGTCATTGGGCGCTTATAGGGCCCAGTGACAGAGTAGAACTAATCAGGGCCTGGGAGGGTGGGGACATCAGGGCGCACGATATCCGAGAACTATTATTTTTCTAGAATCAGACTTTTCAGTCGATTAGTCATCATTCCAGGGATATCATGAGACTCAATGCCAGGAAAAGAAGAAGGGATAGGGAGTGGGAATGAGGTCAGGGCGATCCAGAAAAGGGACAGCGACCCAAAACGAAGGGATGAGAACGAGATGAAACGTCTTCTGCAGCAACGTACATGTATTACTGTAATCAAACAAAGGGGAGCATGTATCATATGAGGCCGTTTGCGTAAGAATCAGACAATGAGCAACAGGTCTCGGTACAGCGAAAAAGTAAAGATTTGAGATAATACCGGTTTTCAGTGTACTTGAGTAGGCTGGAAACACTGGACAAATATTGTGGTATGCAAATTTCATTGGAGCTCAATCTTGAGCTCTGAAGATCTAGCTATTTACTGGTTTATTGGACACAGCTGGAGACCGCGTGAAGGAAACGCCAAAGTTGTAACAGAGACTCTAATTCATTTCCCATGAGTAAACTTTCTGTCATTTTCAAAATTTAAATATATCTGTAACTACTTAGAAAAAAGTAGTAACTCGCGTCTTCACAAAAGCCGGGCTACGGTATTTTGGTCATCCCTCGGAGAGGTTGCCACTATCTCTGAAAAAATTTTTTGTGACATTTAAGGTCTGCCAAACCAAGTTAAGAATTTTTAAGTGAGGCAGTATGAGCTTCAAATCACCTATCAAGAGTGAGGGAGGTAGGATTTGCATCTTATTTCCCCTTCATTTCGGAATTTCAGACACCGCGCAAGCTCGGGGATGAGGAATAAGAGTGAGATTACATGCAAATTGCAGTGTTCTCTCGCAAAATTGGTGATTTGAAGCTCATACCGCCTCACTTAAAAATTCATAACTTGGTTTGGCAGACCTTAAATGTCACCAAAAAAATTTTCAGAGATAGTGGCAACCTCTCCGAGGGATGACCAAAATGCCGTAGCCCGGCTTTTGTCAGGACGCGAGTTACTAGTTTTTTCTAAGTAGTTACAGATATATTTAAATTTTGAAAATGACAGAAAGTTTACTCATGGAAAATGAATTAGAGTCTCTGTTACAACTTTGGCGTTTCCTTCACGCGGTCTCCAGCTGTGTCCAATAAACCAGTAAATAGCTAGATCTTCAGAGCTCAAGATTGAGCTCCAATGAAATTTGCATACCACAATATTTGTCCAGTGTTTCCAGCCTACTGAAGTACACTGAAAACCGGTATTATCTCAAATCTTCATTTTTTCGCTGTACCGGGAAATGTTCGACCCTTAGGCAAACGGCCTCATATGCGTAATCCACATCGTCCATGTCCCTCTCATCCGATCTCATTGCCACGTAGCTCATTTGCCACGACTTCACGTCTGAATAGAGCACAGATATAATTAATTAGACTTAATTACGTAATGACAGTCATTACCTAGTGATGATACAACAACTTACCGGAGACAAGAAGGCAAGACGCGATTTGAACTATGAATGGCTTCATTTGCTTTCCACACTGAGCAGACAGATCAACGAGTAGCAACAGGCTGAAAAATATTGATTGATTTATGCATATTTGAATCATATTTCTTATTCGTAAAATTAGTGCATGTGCACTGACGACAGTGAACCCACGGTCTCTTGTTCGCATCTGAGATCTGTACTCACGTCATCCGATGTAGTCTAGTGGTTATGATTTGCGGCTCTCACCCGCAAGGCCCGGGTTCGATTCCCGGCATCGGAACAAATCTTTTGCAGGTACTTACCAGAATCGTTTATTCTTCGGAATTGGCGCGTGAGCTGCGCAAAAGCCGGAAGGAGAGGGCCGATGATCTGGAATTAGTTATCGTATTTGGAAATCTGAACTCGGCAAACGAATATTTCTGGAATAGTGTTTTCAATAAAGGGCGAAACCCATTATTTACAGGCACGTTTCTTTAACATTTTCTCATGTGAAATAAATGAACCTCTGTGGATTTGTCGATACAGTCTCATTGAGACACGCCTTCCGAATTGCCATCGCTGTTCGATCTGCAGTCTTTCTCACTGATTCCTGCAATCATCAGGTTTCGTGGCAAAAAAATGCCACGAGCCGGGATCGAACCGGCGACCTTTAGATCTTCAGTCTAACGCTCTCCCA
The DNA here is from genome assembly GCA_036245785.1 of Pristionchus fissidentatus. NCBI lineage: Eukaryota > Metazoa > Nematoda > Chromadorea > Rhabditida > Neodiplogasteridae > Pristionchus > Pristionchus fissidentatus. Next base: position 32,037,751 of record BTSY01000003.1, on the reverse strand, counting down.
ACTGAGCTATCATGGCTGATGGAAATGATCTCTGTAATCGTCCTAACCTTGACGTCGTCCTGCATTTTGAAGATTGTATTGAGAGTCTATGGCAATCAATGTGGCCAGCACACAGTGTTTCATCTCCACTCCCTTCATCTTTGACACTGTACTCATCAATCAGATTCACCTCAGCACCAGTGTCCAAACAAGCTTCAACTTGAACGCCTCCAACTACACCCGTAGCTAATCTGAACTTCTTAACAAACACTGGCTGATCACTCTCTTCTTTCTTATCATCGGATATTTCATCCACCCTGGCTACAGCATTCTCATGTGTCTCAACACACTTGATCGCAAGCATCCTCGTACCGCTGGTATCCACTGGCTTTCCATCCACTCCTAGTCTCTGTCCCAGATACCACCCTGCAGTAGGTACCGGCGCTGTAATTTGCATCGTATCCGGCACAGTGACTGCATTGGCTCTCGGACTGGGAACTACCGAACCTCTCCCCTGGGGCTTCGGCAGAATTGGATTGAAACCTCCCCTTGCACCTCTCATGTCTTGTGGAGGCACCGGTGGTCTACCCGCAGTATTACCCGTGTTACTGGTGGTGATCTACTTGGTCCCTTCCAGGTAGTGCTCCCAAGAGCGGATGCCGCCATCTTAGGGCACGCACTGGCCCGGTGGTTAGGATCATTACATGCCCAACACTTAAAGCCAGTAGCATCTTTTCCTCCTGTCTTCAACTGACTACTACTGTGCCCGTTCAACTTCGTCTTATCCTTTTCTCTTCTCTCCATAAACTCAACTACTTGAAGATGCTTTTTCATCTCCTCATAACTACCCTTCTTCTCATAAATCTTCAAAAGATCCTTGTACTCAGTGGAACCCTCGTACAAAATGATCAGTTGCATTCTCATCATCTCCTCCCGCTTTTCCGGTTCATCGTGCAACTTTCTAATCATGTGTTCCATCTCCTCACATACTACGTTGATTGTTCTACCTCGCACAGTCTGACCTCTTAAGAGACGGGATCGGTAAAACTCGACCACCCCCCGGACGTGGCCGCCCAAAATAAGAGCTGGGGGCCCATACTCGGGTGGGTGGAGGGTCCCCACACCGGATTGCACAAAAATACTTATTTCTATTTGCCGGCTCTGGACTTGGAGAAATATGGTTTTGAGTGAAAAATGGTCGAAAAATCAAAATTTCTCAAACTGAAAATATGAACTTTATTTATTATTTGCGTTATGTTTAGGGTGCCCAAACACTGTAAAACGCATGTTCAGATCGAATTTCGATTGATTCTGATACCACTTTTTGGACTCGAAATTTTGGATTTTCGAGAAAAGTTGGCCATTTTTCGAGCCGAAGCCAATAGTTTTTATGCATACATTATAGCCTGGCACCATATGCAACTATATTGTCCATAGCCAGGTCCACCCTGATTGACGAAGTTTCCGAAATTTTCACTCGAATATCTGTTCTCGAGGAAGTCGGTATCGACCTTTCTCATTTCCTTCCAATAAATCTTTTGGTATATACAATATTTACTTGTAATATTAATACAATATCATCAACATGATTGAATGACCATTTTAAAGATCCAATATACTATTTGGCGATAGTGGTTTTTGAAATTTGTTCATAAAACGTTGTTTTTGTAAATACGCCCAATTTTATCACACATATCTCAGAAATCTGGATCTCTACCAAACCCTGGTGCAGGTCAAATTGTTTGGAGAGTTTTACTAACTAATTTTGTTGTTGATAGTATTCAAATCCATGGGTGATTTGACCTGGAAAAAATCGAAGACTCAAAAGTGCCCAAATTTCTAAACAAAAAAGTTAATTCTGGGAATATTTGAAACGGTTCTTCCGAAATATTGCCCACATTCATGTTCATATACCATAAGAACAACTATGAAACTGATAACTTAAACTTATCAAAAAAAATTATTTTGAAAAATACCATGAACCCGGGTTCATGGTGAAAAATTATTTTTGGACCATGACTATGAAAATGAATGTGGGCAATATTTCACTAGAACCGTTTCAAATATCCTCAGAATTAATGTTTTTGTTGAGAAATTTGAGCACTTTTGAGACTTCGTTTTTTTTCGAGGTCAAATCACTCATGGATCTGAATACTATCAACAACAAAATTACTCAGTACAACTCTCCAAACAAATTGACATACGCCAGGATTTGATAGAATATCAGATATCTGAGATATGTGTGATAAAATTGGACGTATTTACAAAAACAATGTTTTATGAACAAATTTCAAAAACCACTATCGCCAAATAGTATATTGGATCTTTAAAATGGTCATTCAATCATGTTGATGATATTGTATTAATATTACAAGTAAATATTGTATATACCAAAAGATTTATTGGAAGGAAATGAGAAAGGTCGATACCGACTTCCTCGAGAACAGATATTCGAGTGAAAATTTCGGAAACTTCGTCAATCAGGGTGGACCTGGCTATGGACAATATAGTTGCATATGGTGCCAGGCTATAATGTATGCATAAAAACTATTGGCTTCGGCTCGAAAAATGGCCTACTTTTCTGGAAAATCCAAAATTTCGAGTCCAAAAAGTGGTATCAGAATCAATCGAAATTCGATCTGAACATGCGTTTTACAGTGTTTGGGCACCCTAAACATAACGCAAATAATAAATAAAGTTCATATTTTCAGTTTGAGAAATTTTGATTTTTCGACCATTTTTCACTCAAAACCATATTTCTCCAAGTCCAGAGCCGGCAAATAGAAATAAATGGTGTTTTGTGCAATCCGGTCTTCCACCCAACCGAGTATGGGCCCCCAGCTCTCATTTTGGGCGGCCACGTCCGGGAAGGGTCGAAGATGGTCGAATCTTACCGATCCCCTCTCTTAATCGCTTCTCAACATCTAACTGCGCATACAGGGTACCCCCTATGCAGCGGTCCTTCAACCAGGATAGACATTCAAGAATACCCTTCTGCGCATATTCCTTGGGTAGACCTTCATATTCCACTTTCGCCTTCCCAATAAGCATCTCCTTAAAGGGACCTGGCACTGCAAAATAAGTTATTTTTATTTAAAAGAAAATTCTTTTCTGATTAAAATGCAAAAAAATCGCATATTTTTACGATTTTTTTGAAAGGAGTTATGATTTTTCAAAGTTTGGATTTTGCATTGATGTACCGGGCGTTACGGTGTTTAGCGCGCTAAACACAGTAATGCCCGGTACGCGAGCACCTTTAAAAAATCATAACTCCTTTCAAAAAAATCGAAAAAATATGCGGTTTTTGCATTCTAATCAGAAAAGAATTTTCTTTAAAATAAAAATAACTTATTTTGCAGTGCCAGGTCCCTTTAAGGAGCACTTTCGATACTGTGTCACCCATTGCCTCGTATCTCAACAAGAATCCCTCCTTAAATAACTTCCACTTCTCCCGCGTTCCATCGTATTTATCAAGGTGGGGCAGGTGAGAGGGTTTGACATACGGTTTAGGCGAGACACTAGTCTGAGAGGGACTGACCTCTCGAGAACAGCAGCCTCTCCTCCTTGTCCTTGTCCCTGGAGTGCTTCAATGGTCCTTCCTGACATCCCGAGCGAGATTGCCTTCTCCACTCCTCTTCTCTTCTTGAGATCTCTTCTGTCCTCTGCAGTAGTGTATTTGGTTCTCTACCGTACCCATCATCATATCCTTCGTATCTCTCGAGCAAGGATTTAAAAGGCTTACTCCGTGCCCTTTCATTCACTTGGGCCTCCAAGAGGGCAGCTTTCTCTTGGACTTCCTTCTTGGATGCCCTCAATTCTTCGATGGTATTCCTCATCACGTCCATCTCATCATCGAGTTCGAGCACTTTCGCCTCGAGCTCATCGCGATTGAGAGAAACCGCCTGTAATATCCTTATTACTCCACTTTCATTTTCTGCTTGAGTCATATCCATAATCATCTCTATAAACTCTTTCTTTTCCTCCAATTCACCTTGCATCATATTAGATCTCCCTTCCAGTGCTCCCGATCTACACTCTTTCACATACTGTTTCAATTTCCCAATTGAAGCCACATCAAAGTATTTCAACAGTTCTATCTCTCTGTTTGAGCACCCCTCTAGCTCTTTCACCACGTACTCATATTTCGAAATCGCCTCGTCAATGCTGTCACAACCGATTTTCTCCTTGAGGCACAATTGTTGCTCTCTGCCATCTTCCCTCCATCTCTCTAATTCAGCTTTCTCTCTCATCCATTGCTCAACACCCGTCTCCCATTGAGATTTGAGATTCATAAATTCATCATAATTTGCTCGCAATGTATCCAAATCATCGCAGCCAGTGCCTTCCATGGCCATTCTGGACTTTTCTTCCATATGTGCCAATTTGTCCACCTGTTTTTTTTGTCCACCCCATGCGCATGCCCTCACTCTCTCTCTCTCTCTTCCTCATTACCATCATCATTATCTCCCGTTCTCTCTTCCATGGCATTTTCCCATTCACTCACTACTTTATCCAAAAGTACTCTCATGGCCTCCTTATCTTTTGTAAGAGCCTCTCGCAAACTATCACAGTTTCTCTGAGACATTCGGAGATATGAGGCTTGTCTGATGGCACTTTCCTCCATATATCTCACTTTCTCTTTCATTCTCATAACTAACATTTTGATGTCCTTGCCATTTTCAATGTCAGTCACCTTCTCTCTAGTCATTTTAGTCAATTCCGGCTTTATACTCACCTCTTCACGAAGGGTGGGAGCTCCGCCTCCGACATGGTGCGCGCCCGCTAGCAGAGCCGTCTCATCCAGCTCCATCTGCTCCTCATTAGAATCTCCATCACTTAGATTCAGTCCATTCATCTCTAATGCAGGCGTCGCAACTCTCGCGGTCTCGCCGTTCTCTCCAGAGGAATCCATTGTACTCGTGGTAGATCTGGAATACGCTTGTTCTACTCCAATCTATCACAATTTGCACTTACCACTCCAATAAATCAATAATACACTTAAACCGATTTCAATTATCGATCCACTTATTCGAACCAGAGCTTGGCCCCCATGTAAAGATTACGCACCTGGTTGTTACGGTAAAATGTCCTCCGATGGATATTCACTCGACCGTGGGCACGAATCTCGATTAGTTCTTGACGTCACTGTAGGGAGACTTCCAATTGAGCGGGTAACTGTAATCGATCGATTGAGGTACCTTCGTGGTAGACACCACGTCAGCAATCAACGAACAGATTAGCGAAGACCACGGTCAAGGCTTACCCTATACGAGCGACAATCAAGGCTCACCCACGACGCACAGAAAGCACCGGGGAAACTAGCGCACAAAAAGCACCAGCACAGTTTACCTACTCGCCTTAAGCGTGTAGGACCGACGCACAAATAGCACCGGGGTCCTCAGCGCACAAATAGCACCGAGTGGAAGATTACGACACGTTTTGGCGCACAGAAAGCACCGCCACGTGTTGCAACAAAACACAAAAGACCCTCAGCAAACAGGGTTCAGGTCGTCTAGATCCACTTCCACCAATCTGGCTGAAACTCATGCCCATTACCTTAGAATTTTGAGCAAACATGCCCCATTCGATACTGTATATATTGACTTCCGTAAGGCCTTTGATAGTATCGTTCACCGACTTCTGCTTTTTAAAATGTCGCAATTAGGAATATCCTCTCATTTAGTATCCTGGTTCGAATCATACCTTTCTGATCGCACCCAATCCGTTTTCATCGATGATTCATTTTCCCCTTCCACAGTAGTTAGATCTGGTGTGCCTCAGGGCTCATGCTTAGGTCCACTATTGTTTATCTTATTTATTACGGATATTTCATCGCAATTTCCACCTTCTATTCGTTATTCCGTTTATGCTGACGATTTAAAGCTTTATGCGGAAGCTCCCCTCTACTCTGATGACTTACAAAGTGCCCTTGATGTTGGTTACCTGGTCAACTCAATGGAATCTCGGGTTATCCGAGACCAAATGTTCAATTATGCACTATGGCCTCCACAACCCTTGTAGACAATTTCATATCAATAATGTCGCTCTTACTCCCAAAAAGACTGTTAAAGACTTAGGAGTTGTCTTCACGCCCTCTCTCTGTTTTTCTGAGCATATCAATGGTATTATTTCCAAATCTCGCTCTAAAATGTATTTCCTTTTTAAAGCATTCCGTAGTAATTGCATCGATGTTTACCTGAAATCGTTCACAACTTTCATTCTCCCTGGTCTCGAGACCTGTTCTGTTATCTGGAACCTCATTAATTCAGTTGAAATAACCAAAAATATCGAATGCGTTCAACGCGATTTTACTAGAAAGCTATTTTTTCGTTGCTCCATACCTTCTGTAAACTACCGTAGTCGATTACATTCCCTAAATCTGACAACTTTAGAACGCCGTAGATTTTTTATTGATATTGTCTTCCTCCATTCCATTCTTCATAAGAATTATGAGCTTGATGTTTCTTCCCTTCTCACTCGTTCTCCTCTTACTAGATTTGTCCGAAATTCACATTCTTTCCGTATCTCTTTGCCCTTCCTCCCTCGTAACTCTCATACCACCCTTGCATCTAGAATATCAGTATGGAATTCCCTCCCCTCTCTCTCGGTTAACTTGTCCCGAGATTCCTTCCGTAAATTTATTCGTTCCCAACCCAATACGTTCTTCCCTGAATCAATTATTTCTAATTGGCTCTGACCCTTTCTTCCTCATACCCTTGCTGCCATGCATAAAACCGATTCGACCTCGTCGACGGACATCCGTTTGTTTGCCCCCATTCACAGTTCATTTTCTTGTACGCGATCCTCTGACGGAATAAATAATGAATGAATGAATGAATGAATGAAAAGAGAAGACACAAGAAGACACGTAGTCACAAGAAGAAGACCAAGAAGAATGCAGAAAAACAAAAGGCAAGAAGACAGGAAGGCAAGAAAAGACAAAAGACAAGAAACGGGAAGACAAGAAGACAAGGAATCCGAAGGGACTTTGAGAACCCTTGAAATGCGAAGACAACACGGAGAATTCAAATAAATAAACTTTACTTGCCCACAGGGAGCGATCACCGCTCGCGACGCGGAACAACGCAACGACAGAAAACTACGAGAGAAACAACAAAGACAATTCCTTATGGAAATCTAGGCTAATCTTGACTTGTAGTCAAATCACTAAACACCGCATGGTGTACGATACAAAACAAACGGAACAATTAAATGGATCGTGAAATGACTAATTACGATAAATTAGTTACGATATCTACTTATATATTTATTGTGTGCAGGGAAGGGCGGCTACTGTATACCTACTGTTACTACACAAGTCGCGCAGAACTACCGGCCCTTTCGACCCGATACTTCTGCTGTTATAATAGTCAACAATCACAAATCGGCAAGAATATTTCGTAAATAAAATGACGAGAACGAACAAACCGTAGAAAGTGGGGTGTGGAGTGAGAGACAAAGGTTCATCGACATTATTACACTGTACACATAGGTGTTACCTGAAAGGCCATTTATTGGAAGAGTGAATAAGAGTGAATAATTGGATACATAGGTAAACAATGCAGTAAAATGCTCTTAAACACAAGAACTCGATGCGCAGACTCGCGCTCCGCATCGGGCTGCACATTGATCTCTTCCGTGTCAGAGTAGTAAACTTCGCAGTATGGTTTTACGCGAATGCACCGATATATAAAGTGTACCCATGAAAAAAGACATAAACACAAGCACAACTCACAAAGAAACGTAAGTAGAGAAGTTAGTGAACTGTTAGTCAACGGGTGAGTAGCGAGCGAGCAGCGACAACTGGAATACTGCACAGGTTGAATAGCTTTCTTACAGTATGCTAAATAGGATTGACTTTTATAGGGATTTAGGCGAAAATCCTACATTATGAGCTGTTTTTTTTAAATAGCAGCTCAAATCCGCTACAGCGTTCATTGCAAAGTATTCTCTTGGCGGTATAGCTCTGAAAACGCTCACCATGTGTCACTTAGAGACCTCTCACAAGGTCTCGCACTATGAGGATGCCCTGTTTGATCTCCACGTATCGCTTCGAGATGATGTCGCTCTTCCCGTATCTGGCCTTGCCCTTTTTACCCGCGAGTTCGCAGTCTGCAAATATATTTATTTAATTATTAAAATTTATTTATAAATATATTTAAATATATATGTACGGTAGTATGACTAAACAGAGGTGCAGAGAGGGCGAGCGGAGTACGGTGGTGTGTGTGCTGTACATACGTCAAATAGGTCTTCGCTGGCGAAGATAGGCACTTCTTCACTTTGCATGTAAACCCCTCCGGTTTTTCAGCGCAGCTTGTGCGCGCGATTTGTGTAGGGTAAGACGCGGCATGCGCCGCACCTTACACAAATCGGGCGCACATCGCGCGTTCTGTTGAAAGGTCTCGAACGGAACAAGCCAGGTCCGGCAAAAAGTCCGGCGCGCGTCTTGTAGAAGGCACAGCTTGTGCAATTGGAATCGCGCGCACAAGCTGCGCTGAAAAACCGGAGCCCATTAACATAGCGAGAGAGTGCAGGGCAGACACATAAAGACCTCTATTTACATGCCCTGCCCTATGCTAATTTCGAACTTGCGAGAAACCCATTTGACCTATGGTTCTGTATCGGACTAAACCTTTACGAAAGTAGAAGACTGTCTAACGATGTACCCGGTGGATGCGGGCTGCGCCCATAGGTTGAAAGGTACGTAAAAACGAAGAAGCCAACCTGCATTTTCAGATCTTTATGAATGATAAAAATGAAAAAAACCCAATCCAACCCGCATTTTCGATTTAACGCAACAAAAAAAGGTCAAAATGCTGATGTTTGTCGCGAAACTATGTTATCTTTTTTCTAAATCAGGTCGTACCTTGATCTGCTGCTCGGCCAGCTCCGTGACGAGCTCCACGAGAGTGACCGCCAGCTGGAGTCTGACGAGAGCCTGCAATAGTGGTCAGTTGTACTATTGTCATTGGCTTATTAGAGTAGCAATTAATGAGTAGTTCCTTCTCGTTTCTCGTTCGAAACGCATAGAATCGCGGCGTTTATTGCCCCATGACTCAGCTACTCTTTATCTCTTTTCTTGTTGGAATGACCACTGACCTCCTCGATGAGAGACTGCGTGTGATGATCAAGAATGTCGAGGCAGACGGCGGTGGTTGCGATCTCAGTTACCTTCTTGATCAGTCTGTCCTGACATGACAGATTCAAATTAATTACGTGTTTTTATTGATTTTTAAGCTATATGATGCGCCTAAACTTGTCGGGAATTCATAGCCCCCCTCAAAATGATGCTTTAATAAGTCTCCAGTAAAAAGAGGGAGATAAAAAGAGGGAGATAATACTTCTGAGGCCGCATGCATGGCTTTCTCTGCACGTAAATGACGTCACGTTTTCGAGAAAATAACCATTTCCCAAAATCCATGCATACTGCTTCTGAGAAACCATCTTTGTAAACATATTTTAGTAAGAGAATTGTGGACGGAAAAGAGTGAGAATTAACTGACCACTGCAGTCTTCATCAACGTGTGCTGTCGCTTCGACTCGGACAGATACCTCGATGTCCTTTGTCCATTCCTCACTTCACCAGCTTCACCCACGAATCGGCTCAGCTCAGGAACGGTAGCAGCTGGCGAGTGCAGCACTATCCTGAATCATTTAGTTTTTAGCCAATTTATTTACTTATAGAATATAGTTAATTTACTATCTAACTATTTATGAGAGGAATCACGGTAGAACCGACCATTTGAAAGGGCCAGCGGCGGTAGATTTTTAAAAAAATTTTCACCAAATGGAATATAAAGTGAGTGTGCGCTGGCGAAAATGATCTTTCGAATAGGTGAATATCCATGTTTTCACTCTGCGCCAACTCAATCACGAACTTTTGTAGGCGGAGATTGCGTCATTCATAGGTAATAGACAGAAGGCGAACTGACTACTGACGCAAGTAGTCCATCATCTCAGCAGAGCTGAGCGTGTTCGGCTGGAAGTCGGCCAGCGAGAGTGGGAAGGGGTGGAGGGCAGGAGGGGCAGCTGCAGCAGCTGCAGCAAGCGCGACCGCTGCAGCAGAGGCAGCCGAGGAATGGACGGACTCCGAGTGCTCGGATCTCATGTCGTCACCCTCTTCCTCCTCATCCATTCCATCGTCGACCATGGAGTGACCGGTCGTGTCGTCTCTCAGCTGCTCGACATCTCCGACAGCTGCAGCATCTGCAGCACTTGCAGCACGATCCTCCTCCATGGGCTCGTCTTCTTCTCCGACATCTGCAGCATCTGCAGCACCTGCAGCCGCTCCCTCCTGCATGGTCGCATCCTCTCCGACAGCTGCAGCATCTGCAGCACCTGCAGCCGCTCCCTCCACCATGGTCGCATCCTTTCCGACAGCTGCAGCACCTGCAGCAGGCTTGTCTTCCTCCATCGGCATATCCACTCCAGCTCCGTCCTCGACTGCAGCCGTTGCGACAGCTCCGACCGGTGCAGCAGGCTGCACTCCGACCGGGACGGCGACCGCCGGCTCTGCGACCGGTGCAGCTGTGGCCTGTGGAGCAGCGACCGGTGTGATGGTCGTGCTGGGCTTCTTCCCCATCCTGAGGAAATCCCTGCACCGCTTGATCTGCTTGACTTCGTACTCGATCTTGAGTGCCATCGTGGTTGCCTCTTGTGCATCGAACGCGCCCGCACGCTGCATCGCGTCCCAGGCATCGGAAGGAGCGATGGGGGCGCAGTACCGTACTCCGGCCTTTTGCAGCAAGGTGCGCGCCACGTGGTTTTCCTTCTTCAGTTCCGCCATCTTGTGGTGCATGTCCATCATGCGGCGGAGGCACTCGAGTCTCCTGAACACAAATTGTACACAACTCGTTTTATCGATTGTCCCGAGATTAATGTAGCATATTACCGATTGACCACTACGGTATCGTTTTATCGATTGTCCCGAGATTACTGTAGCATATTACCGATTGACTACTATGGTATCGCATTATCGATTTTCCCGAGATTACTGTACCATATTTCCGATTGACCACTACGGTATCGTATTATATTGTCCCGATAATACTGTACCTTATTACCGATTGGCCTGTGGCCCCCAACAACAACAACCATACTGTTTTCTGATTGCCTCGAAATTACTGTACCTTTTGACCAGGTATCTTACACTTTATGATCGAAACGAGTTTACGGGGCTCATAGATTTGTGAATGCTATTGTTATTAATATTATCAATTAAACTCACAGCTCACGCATCGCGGCGTACTCGATGAGCGTGTTCGTGTAGTTGCGCCTGTAGTCGTTATATAAGAACAAAAATTTTTTTGCAAGCTCATCCGCGTGCTCGGTGTCGGTTTGGGTCGGTTACAAATCGTTAAAATGAGTATAAATTACGAAAATTCAATAATGGCAACCTTATACCGACCAAAACCGACTTTGAGTAGGCGGATGAGCTCGAAAAGTTCGAATTCATTGATAAATATCCTTAAATTGCATAGGGCGATCATCAGAACGATAATAAAATGAAATATGAAAAGTACACCAGTACACCGGCACCCGCTCGACACCTAATCACACCACTTTTCATTACTTTACTTTCCAATCGATAATTTTCTTAGTTCTGAAATCGCATTTCTGGAATTTCGATGAAATATACGTGTTTCAAAAATTGAACGATTTCGTTAACAAACAACGATTTGCCAGCCTGTCGCAAAGAAGCGCCGAAAAGCGGCGACTTTTTCGGCGCCGGCGACGCCGAAAAAGTTCACTTGCGTCCGTTTTGAGAGTAATGAGGTACAAAAATTGGTTGCTCACCGGAATCCTGGACACTTTTTGCAGGGCGGCTCTCTCCGTCGATCTCCGTCTCCTTCTCTCCATCGGCAGCAGCAACTTCTCTGTAAGTATAGGGTTGTCGCAACCGGCACAAGTTCCACAATTTCCCGAACAACAAATTGTCTAGAATATGCTGTGTGCGAAGTGTAAAGCAGATTTTTTTGCGAAATGTAAAGAATATTCATCGATTTTCGTTTAAAACAAAAGAAACTAGAATCAATTATTGTCTCATTTTAATTCTCCAGACGCTCTACAGTATCATCCATCTGCCGTACCTCGATGACGGGCGTTCCGTCCCTCTCCTTCCATCACTCGCAGTTTCTCCATCGATGGAATCTCCCTGAGAAGAGAAGGTAATTAATTAAGGGGACATATGTATTGATTGGAGGAGCACGGTAGAATGGTGCGTCAGGTACGGTAGGGGGAGATATGTATTGATTGGAGGAGCACGGTAGAATGGTGCATTTCCAGAGTTGTGTCCAGCAGAACGCGGGCCACGATCCACTTCGATCGACCGAATTGACACTCGTTCATGGGAGAGAATGCGATGAATGATGGATAACTCATGTTATTGGAGGAGGAGGATCTTGTCGATTCGACAAATGTGAGCTCAGTGCTCGTGGGGTATAGCTACGGCAGGCAGGGGTCATAGCTACTTCAGCTAGAAGACATAAATCAGCTAGGAAGAAGCTAGAAGGCATAGCTACTTCAATTCTATGTAGCTGAAGTAGCTATGCCTTCTAGCTTCTTAAAAGCTGATTTATGTCTTCTAGCTGAAGTAGCTATGACGCCTGCCTGCCGTAGTTATACCCCACGAGCACTGAGAGTGGAGAGAAGGGAGTACGGTAGTAGTCAGTGAATTCTAATACTTGACATACGAGTGTTTAAATGATTTAAAATGAATATAAATTATTCGTTAGAGGGAGAGTCGAGAGGGAAGAGAGAGGCGGAGGAGATGCAGTGTCAGATGGACAACTCCCAGTGGATTGAGGTACGGTCATAGATAGGGTTCTCTTACTGGGAGCTGTTGGCAATGGAAAATGTGGAGAACAAAGGAACGCAGATCGCATCGCGTGCGAGAGAGTGAGTGAAATGGAGAGAGGAGATGGCGAGTGAGTTTCTTTCCAATACTTCCAAATTGGAAGTTCCAATAAAAGGGAACTCTAGCAATGGATATGCACAAAATTTTTTTTAATTCTTTAGGGTTTTTTTTATTATTTTTTGCTTTAAAATCGAGGGGTGATTTTTCACGTTACCGTCCCTGAGATCCTAAATTTTGGTCTGACCCCACGTGCCCGTCCGGGTCGCATCGCTGCGCCTCACTTCATAATATTGAGAGTCAATTCAAGTTCGGTAAGCACCCGCGCATAGAGGGAGAAGAACAATACTCACCGGGGCATTTCGAGAGGGGTGCGAGGACGAAGAGGAGGAGGGCGCGTCACCACTGCCTCCTGCAGCTTGCTGCACGTGCTGCACGGGCTGATCGTCTGCAAGAGTCACTCTTACCACACATATCTGACTTTCTACTACTAATTACTGAGAAAGCAAAATTAGGGAGATGATATCGATTGATAAGTAGTGCGTACGGTAGCGGACGAATCAATTATCGATTGAAATAGTGATCGTACCCTTGTCCGATCCGGATGGCTTGTCTGTTTCCGTGAGATCGTCGGTGGGAGGGGCAGCGGGAGTGGGCCGGCCGATTAACCCCACAACCGGGGAACCGACCGGTTGACCGCCTGCAATTACTATAATATACGACACGAGAACATAAGTCTATAGGCCTGTGTGTTTGTTTGTTTGTCCTTCTGCTCGCACCCAAATGCTTGTCTGGCATCTGCTTTCTTTTTGACTTTCCTTTTTTTGCGCGTACTTTGGATGGTCAAAAGCAGAGCAAGATAACAATGAATTCAGATGCTCACCTCCCGTGTCTCCGCTCGTGGTGGGCGTGGTCTGCTGCTGCTGCAGCTGCTGCACGGTCTGCACCGCCTGGGGCTGCTGCTGGGCGACGACCGAGTCCGCTGCAAAGGTTAGTCGTCAATCCGCGACTCAATGGAAGGTTACGGTAATAGATTTTTTATGGAAAATGGATAAAAAAATCTTATTGTTAGTTTGGCGAGAAAAATCGATATTCGAAGGTCAGTACTGAATCGATTTATTAGTTCACAATGTCTGCCTTTTTCGCGATCGATTATTTGAAAATGAATAGAAAAAAGGTGACGACAATTGTATGAAGTGAATTCAGTCTCACCTCCCGTCACGTGTGCTGGGAAATCGATGGGAGTGGAGGGAGAAGGTGGAGTGGTCGTATCCATCTCCTTATCGACTTCTGCAATAAGTAAGTACTATTTCCTATTCGAGGCGATGAGAGAGTGTACAAAATTAAGAGAGTATTTATGTGAAAAAAGTTATGAGTACCACGGGTTTTTTATCAGTAAACGTTCTTAATTAAGTGTACGGTAGTACTAGAATGGGTGATACAGTTTATAATCGAGTAGGTCATCATACCAGACTCCTGGAATGAGAGATCGGGGTCCAACTCGAAGGAGAGGTCGGGGTCGTCCTGGAGCTCCGTAGAAGGGCATGAAACAATAACACATTCATCGAGAAATGGTCAGACCCTCTCCATTCTACACTCTAATAGGTTCGACGGTGAGAGAGATCATGTGAAATAGAGAGAACCAGACACTTGCTCTATTGTCCATACTGTATCCGCGAAAGTGCACTAAGCGGTATCGATTGATTCGCCTATCGTGATCTACCGTATACTGGGGTTAAATGATTTGCCCTAGAATTGCTAGCTACAGTGATGGCCGGCGTAATCACGTTGGCAGGCGCCGTAAGGAAAATTGATCGCGTTCTCTAGATATCGATTGATTTTTTTCTCGATTTGACTGGCTGAAGAGGGAAGAGGGGAAAGTGTCGAGATTAATAAAGCGTTCCGCGGCTACACGCATATTCAGCTGGCGAGAGAGCATAGCAAAGAAAGAGACACGTGGAGGTATAGAAAGAGAATACGCAAACAAGTAGTGCATGCCATGAACGTCTAATTTTAATATTGTAATACTCATGATATGACGAACCAGTGGGGAGCATCTGCAGCAAGTAGTGCTGCGCCGACTGCGCCCAGCTGCTACCACGTGGAGACTCGAGCGTCGTCGTGTAGAGAGAGGAGGAGGAAGAGGAGGGCATCTCGTTCTCCCTCGTTTCTCCAATAAGGGCACATTAGTACTTGCTCAGTCTCACACTCTCCACAGCATTTCGAGAGCGGACATATGAGCTAGACGGCTAGACAGAAGTTAGAGAGCGTTCGCTGAAGAGAGGGTGCCAGACGGCGAAGCGAAAGAACGGGCCATATTATATCGGGAGGGCGCGCGTTACTCGAGACGGGGTGGACAAGTCTCTCCCCCTTCGAGTGGGGCAGAGACGCAGAGCTGTCTCCGTGCCGCAGTCAAGTGAGCGGGCGGGCGAAACGAGATCGATAATGCGAGGGGGCGGGGCGCGACGTCACCTCTCCTCCCGCTTCTCAAACCCGGCTCGCGCACGGAGCTGGTTTCGATGTGGGTATATATAGAGGGTCTGCGCCCTATCCTACCGTACTCAAGCTTCTGTATGAATGGATATGATGTGCATTTGGCATTCTGCCAATGGCCTGTGGCCGAGGAGCTATACCCCTGAAACGCTGTGCTCTCTAGCCAGACGTAGGCAGAAATTATCATTACTATTCGCTATAGCATCTCCCGGTCATGTCATGGTACGTCATCAAGCGGTTACGGTAGTTTTATCGATTCTATGCAGGACGTACCACGAGACGTCGTGACGTCATCTCGAGAAGCCGGCATCAGCCGAAAGCGATGATGCACGGCCGTTGATGCTGCTGCTGCTGCAAGGATCACCCGGTGAGTCTACGTTTCACAAGATGGAGATAGGGGGAGCCTTGGGTGGTTTAGTATCTTTACAAATTTTGTGTAACTCGAACGAATCGTATCTCATATAGGGAAAAGGCAGAGTGTGGGTAATTTAGTTGAGTAACTTAGTTGCAACTCAGAGTAACTTAGTTGAGTACCTGAGGGGGCTGCAGTGGGGAGCACCGACTGAATGTCGGAATGGTGGCTGAGCTGTTCTTCTTGGTCCCATCCAGATCCTCTGCAAATATATTTCTTTACACGATATTGCTGGTCTAGCCATAATGTCTATAGAAGGAGTAGTGTAGAAGGGTGACCTACCGGGTCGCTTCGCCTCTCCACCATCGGATGCTGCTCCCTGGAGGAGGACTGAAAGTGGAAGGATGCAATGAAAATGAGATACGGTATGAGTACGGTAAGTAATATTGCGGAAAATTAGTTTTTCGTAATGTAGGAGAGGTTATTCTAATAGGCGAAGCGGGGTGAAACCGGGTACCAGATAGATTCAGACTCTCTTCATTCCGCACACTCTCTCTCATCTGTCAGATGGTGCAAGAGAGTGTGAGTAATGGAGAGACGCAGACAGATAATTTCACTCACCAGGGGGCGTATTCGATGGAGGGCCAACGAGAGGCGTAGACGAGGAATGGAGGGAGGAGGAGAGACAGTCAGACCACCGCCAACGACGGCCGCATCTGCGAAATAGACACGGTTAGTTCAACTGTGGTTGAGGATTACGGTAATTGACAACGAATTATTGATTTTTATTTACCCAGTAATAGAGATGGTCAGATGAGGCAAAGAATTGATATTTGATCTGTTGAAACATTTTTTAATCGATTCATTTTGATCTGAAAACTCTTTGTCTCCTCTGAGCGTTCATATCAGAACTTTGATCACATCTCTGAGAGGATAGACTGCCGATTTGGTGGATAGGATTACAGTAACGCCAGAAAGTATTGACGTGCTTTTTCTTTCTGGTGTAACTTTTGAGGCAGAAAAAGAATCTAGCTGAAATAGTTATAAACTGTAGGAAATCTTTCTCTTTTTTAGAGAGCATATACAATTGTCAAACAGGTGGTTTCCGGTTGCTTCATCACTGTATATTTCCGGAAATCGAATCTCAATATCACGAACGTGTTCCTTGATAGATTTCCTTCAATCTATATCAGCTAGATTCTTCTGTTTCTTTTTCAAAAGTTACACTAAAAAGAAAAGGCGCGCCAATACTTTCCGGTCTGCTGCTGCTGCTGCTGCACGGGCGCGCCGTTGGGGCGAAGAACGGCCGGCTTCGCGGAGGTGCCCGATGCCGTCTCTGTAACCATTCCGAATTAAGGTACGGTAACGGGAAAGATCGATAAGTAGTACGGTAGTAGTAAATGGAATAACAGATATAATACTCACTCTTGGGGCCATCCTTGACGGAGGCGGGAGCGCCGGCGGAGGGGGCGGCTGAAAAAAGATCGTTGAATACGGCAAGCAAGAACTCTAATCGATTAAGTGTAAATGAGATATTACGGTAAATTTATCGATAACTAATGATATTACTCATTTTTCAAACCTCGAGTGGTGGCTAGCTGCGCTGCGCCCGGGGGAGAGGAGCGCAGTCTCCGGGGGCTGGAATGGGATAGGTGAGTGGATGATGTAATCGATATATTATAGGATACGGTAACAACTAACCGGCGGGCAGCTTGCGAGCGTCCGAAACGGGCGTGCGTGCGAGGGCGCCTGAAAGTACGGTATATCATCTGAGAACACGGTTAGAATAAAGACTAGAGTAGAGATGTATAGATAGATGAAACGCCTTCTCTGTGGTACCCAAACCCGATAACTATGTGGATATAAGGTTCATTCTAATGATGTGTACTCTACATTCAGATACTGTAGGTCAATTGACAACTGACCGTCCTTGGTGCACGGCTCGGAGGCCGCGTCTTGCTGCACCTGCAGCGTGGTCGTCGGCGCGCTGGGGGCGGCTTCTGGAATACGGTAAACCATGAATTATCGATTAGTTACGGTGATTACGGCACGAGCCTACGGTAAGATATCACTACGTTACGGTTGGCATATAAGCTAGTGTGTGAGCAGATAACAGTGGTTAGATCGTAGTAACTGATTACTGTAGTTTATCGATCGATAGGATAGGGAACTGACCGGACGGAGTGACGGCCGTCTCGGGGACGGACGCGTCGGTGGTGTCAGAATTGGCGTTCGCTGAAAAAAAAGATTATGCTGGGTCGATCGGTAGGTCACCATTGTGATTGGGTAAGAGACAATAAGGAGAGTGATAGGGAGGGTACTCGCCTTGCGATGCCGGTTCGAGCATCGGCTTCGTTTCCATTTGGAAGATTTCTCCGTGGAGATGGCCAAGAATGAGGGTTACTGCAAGAATAAGTGTGGTAGGACGGGGAAATGGTGAGTGGATACGAGAGAGAACAACACGATGATTAGATGCGGACGGAGTACGGTATCAGGAGCAGAATACAGTAGAATAGAGCGAATACGGTATCAGGAGCAGAATACGGTAGAATAGAGTGAATGCGGTATCAGGAGCAGAATACGGTAGAATAGAGTGAATACGGTATCAGGAGCAGAATACGGTAGAATAGAGCGAATACGGTATCAGGAGCAGAATACGATATAATAGGGCGAATAAGGTATCAAGAGTACAACTAATAATATGTCAATACTCAGTGAAATAGGATAGCAGCAAACAAGGAGCAGCCTTGTGAAACAAGGATTAGAGTGGGATCATGAGAAAATCGATATTCCGCGAGACTACGGTAATGGCATAACTCGAGCGAAATCTTATGAACTTAGAATGGATAGGGTACTAGAACCGCATTGATAAACAAACATGTTCAGGCACTACGGTAGGCCGATTAGAATACAATGGACAAGGAAACCAATCAATAATCCTAAACCTCCTAAACCAATCAATAACAGATGCGACTAGAAGGACGAGAAAGTTGGCATGCGGAATGAAGAGAGTGCGGTGAGGCTGATTCAGATTTCGGTCTGGGCGCGGTAGAAGTGAGACTGTGATCTAGTCATAATCAATTGCAAAAGTTTAGTTTAGGGAAAAAAGAGTGCCACTTCTGAGAATCGATATTGCTCCTATTTGGTCTTTTGAAACAGGGGCTGACAGCCGAGAAACGCGCAATCGATAATTAGAAGTTGGCGCATGAAACAAGTAGCGGGCTGGCACGAGGAAATCAAACGATTCAAGACTTAATTGAGAGAAGATTTGGTAGGAATTAAGCACAACATCGCGTTGGCACCATGTCAAGAGAAGCCTCTCCTCTCATTCGTTGTCTGACTCTCTCGTTTGGCGCTCACAACATGTCAGATGGTGAGAATGCCCCATTAGCATGGCGCTGAAATTTGTGAAACTAATCTCAGACGACGAGACATTTCTGGTGTGGGGACCGGTCGAAATGGGATCGTTATTCACAGAAATAAATTCATAAAATGTAAATGAGGTCAAAATTGAAAAATCTAAACTGGTCAAGTTGTTGGAACATGTATTGGGCATGTTATGTAAATTTGCCATCTCACTATCATTCATGTCCATGGAGAAAATAGCTTTTGAAATTTTCGAAAGCTATCTACTCCTCGACGAGAAAAGCTACAACCATGCCGATTTTTTTGTAACATTCCCAAGACATGTTCCAAAAACTTGACCAGTTCTGATTTTTCTATTTTGGCCTTGTTCGTCGGCTATAATTATTTTATTGCCAAAATTTGTATAAAATATTTTATAATTGATTATATATATTATATTTTATCGACGCCCGAAGGCGCAACGGAATAATGTGTGATTACACGAACGATGTACAGTAAATAAAGACTCTCTATGGGAAGTATCGTTTGGGAAGGGGGGGAGGTTGCAATAGGGGCAAATCAGTGTGTAGATCAATCGTCGTGGTCCCATCTGTCATCGTCTGGTCGTTGTTCTCTGTGTGGACTGAGAGAGGAGGGATCCGAGGAAGGGGACTCGGACGACCAGGTTGACTCATCTCCGGGAGCAGACTCAGTGATCTCTAATAGGAGGGGGATGATGTTGGGAGGGGGAAGTAATGCAATGCAAACTAACGAAAGGTATATTTGCTAATATCGTAATTACTATAATCTAATTCACGTAAACGACTCTTGTAAACATTCATACTAGGTGACCTGTGTATGTAAGGGGGAAGAGTATTCAGTAGCATAGCAACTCTACGGGGAAAGCAATGAAATCGAGGCGTTGACCTAGTACATTCTATGTGCACACCAAATGTGTTCGTTCTATCACGAAGGGGTTTGAAGATGAAAAATTTGTTACGATCTAAGATGGTCTCGCCATTCATTATTCTACGGGCGAAAACTAAGTCAAAGATGACTCTCCTCTCAAAAAGCGCTTGAAGACCAAGGTGAGACAGACGTTGAGGATAGGAAGGAAGACCAATTGGATAAGACGGAGAAGGAAAACATCGATAGAATAGGATTCGAGTGAATTGTTGTTGGACCTTCTCAAGCCTCTCACAGTGCTTCTTTACATAGGGATTCCAGAACGGACTAGCAAATTCAAGGTGAGGTAGAACATATGTTTGAAAGCATTTTAAAAGAATATCAGCACAATTGATAGAGACAGCACGTAGCATGATGAATAATGCAGTTTGGGCCTTACTAATGCGGGTATCGATAGAGGCAGTTCTAAGCAATGAGGGGACAACTTGGAGGCCTAGATCACGTTGAGGAGCATTTTCTGATTTTTGAGACAGAGCTACATTGTTGATGTGATATGAGGGAATGGGAGATCTACCAATATGAAGATGAGTGCATTTAGATTCAGACAGGGAGAGTTGGTTTGCTACGGTCCATTCATGAATAGCATTGAGAGCAGCTTGGAGTTGGGATGTACGGGAGGCGAACGAATTGGGGGAGTAAGAGATGTACACTTTAATGTCATCGGCATAAGATTGGATACGGACATCTGGGAAAGGGGAGAGTATGTGAGAAATGTCAGCAATGTACAAAGTGAATAGTATGGGACCAAGCACAGAGCCTTGAGGAACACCGGAGAGGACGGGAAATGGGTTGGAGACACAGCCGCCCAGGCGAACTGCGAATTGCCTATCAGTTATAAATGAAGTAATCCAGTTGAGAAGATGACCATGAATACCGTAATGAGAGCATTTTGAGATCAATTTAGGGAATGGTACGGTATCAAATGCACGGGAGAAGTCGAGATAAATTACATCGGTATTTTCTTTGAGTGAATGCGCCTTAGTCCAATCAAATTCACAATCAATAATATTGGTGAGAACGGAAGCGCCGGGGCGGAAACCATGTTGATAGTCAGGAATAATCTTGAATCGGAATAGATAGGGAGCAAGTTTAGCTTTCACAAGCCGTTCCATAGTTTTAGAAGCAGGAGAGAGGATAGAAATGGGTCGGTATGAATCGGGAGAATTGGATGCCTTATCTGGTTTAAGCAGAGGTGTAATGAGAGAGAATTTCCAGAGAGAAGGAACTACTCCTGTGACCATGCTGATATTGAATATATCACAAAGGGGCAGGGCAATAGCAGATGCACAGTTTCGGAAAATGATTTGGGGAATGTTGTCGTAACCAGTGGAACAAGAAGGAGATAGGTGTTTTAGAGCTTTGAAAACATCTGTAGGGAGAAAGGAGACGTTCGAGAGAAAAGGAGGGAGTGGGAGGGAAGGAATAGTGGGGATACAGCCATCATCAAGTGTGAAATATGAGGCAAATTGGGTTGCTAAAAGATTGGTAATGTTTGATATGCCAGTGACAGCGCAACCGGACGATGAAATGAGCTCCTTGGGGACAATTGACTTTGTCTTAGTCAGTGATCGAATGTGCCTGTAGAGATCTTTTGTTCTTTTAATTTTCTTCTTTTCACAAAACTGATTCCATTTTTTGATTTTAGACAAGAGATCTCTACTACACTGCTCGTACTGACTACGGACAGAAGGAATATTGATTTTAGCAAAAAGAATATTTCTGTGGTTGATGAGATTCTGGATGTGGGAAGGATACGAGGCGATTTTGGGTTTCGGGCAGTGATAGGGTACAAATTGATCAATACCATTGTGTACGACTGACGTGAAAACATTGTACATGTCATTTGAATTAGGAGAGCTACAGAACAAATCATACCAGTCAAAGGAATGAAGGTAAGTGGTGAGATCTTCATAATTTGCACGAGCATAGTCACGGACTAGAGATTGAGGGGTAGGAAGACAGTGATAATCAATAGAGAACGATATTCCTGAATGATCGGAAGAGGGGTTAAAGGGACAGTTAAGACAAAAATAAAATTCAAAAATACAGTAACCCAGAGAAAAAGAATTTTAAAGTGGGCTTCCGTCTCACCACGATTGCTAGCATACGGTAGGAATTCGCGGCCTCACGCGCGGTGCGGCGCGTTTTCCTGGCACTTTGCCAAGTCTCACCAGTTTCTCTTTTTTCCGTTTTGTTCTCGTTTTACGTTTTGTTTGTTGCTTTCACGTTTTATTTTTTCACTCCAGACGCGCGTAGTACCTCATGGTACTCTTCTGTGATAAGTGGAGGACGGCGGCGATCCGTGGCTGATGAGTATGGAGGAGAGAAGAGGATGTTAAGGCGAGTACTTTAGTTTTCACCTTCTCTATTGAATATAAATCGATAGAAGTTTAAGTTCACGAGATGAATGGTTGTTCGTGTATGCGTACGGATAGGATCACTGCTTATTGGCTAGACGGTTGCTGCTTCTGACCACTCGTCTAGATCGATTTCAATTCGGAATTAGCTTTCCTCTCTTTTTCCTCAAATTTATTAACATAATTCAGGCTTCTTCTCCGCATCGAAGTGTTCGCAGAGGACCCCACGAATGTTGAGGACCTCCTCGAGCGTCGTCTTCAGTCCCAGGTATGTGGTTAGTTTCGGTCTTCGTTAATTTTGTTTGGCACTACATTACTTGCATTGCAAATAGTTGAGCTGGAAATAAGTTCTTTCTGTGGGACAATAGGTATCAATTACCCGATACTACCCCAAAATACCATGTTTCCATTTGTTATACGATTGAAATTATGAGAAATAACTTCAAAAAAATCCCTAATCTACTGTATCTAACTTTACAAACTCATTCTCTCGATGTGGGAGTGGAATTAGTGAGAGGCAGAAAGTCGGAGAAATCAGAGATTAGGAAGGGACGAGGAGAAAAGTGTGCGTTGCATTTATGTTTTACCAATTTCTTGACTTGCAGAAGCACATCAATTTCTCCCTCAAGTCGCTCTTCGGAGGTGGACGCCCCGACCGCGTGAAGAGACGAAAGGCCAAGAGAGTTGAGGCGCAGCTCATAATTAAAATAGCAGTTGTTATTCGTTTAGCCCATTCCGTTACTTCGTCTGATCAAATAAATTGTTGTTTTTTAACCTGTTCGAAGAGGAACATCTCGTGGATGGAGATTATATTGCTAGGAGAACGTTACACGAGCTGTTCGACATGAGAGTCATGTCTACGGCATATGTGAGGGGCGAAGTTACGGTAGAAGTGAGAAGTAGAGGAGATACGGTAGTGCAAAAAGAGGAAGTACGGTGGATATGAGAACAGGTACGGTAGTTATGATAGAAGGCATACTATACGGCATCCACGAAACTTTTAAGGAATACTTTTAAAGATAATAGTAGCTACTCTTTAAAGTCGATAGATAATCGACGCCGAGGGATCATCCTTGATTTGTTTTGCGTACAATTCTCCCGACCGTGAAGTGATAGACGATCCTTACTAGTTCTCAGCTATGTGACTGCGTGGTGTACTGCCAGTGTTCTGGACATCCCACTCGGCTCACGGTGGTTCAATCCCCGCCGTCGCCTGGTTGTTTTGCTTTATTTCCTATCTTTCCCCAACCAAATGACAATCGTTGCGGGACCAAGAGGGCATTTGCGGGAATTCAACGGTGACTTAACTGTCCCTTTAATTAGGTCATGATCGAAAAATCAGTACTGATCAAGTTTTTAGAACGTGTCTTGGGGATGTTACAAAAAATCGGCATGGTTGTAGCTTTTCTCTTCGAGGAGGAGATAGCTTTCGAACATTTCAAAAGATATCTTCTCCATGGAGATGAAAGATAGTGAGATGGCAAATTTACATAACATGCCCAATGCATGTTCCAACAACTTGACCATTTTAGATTTTTCAATTTTGACCTCATTTACATATTATGAATTTATTTCTGCGAATATCACTCTTATTTCGACCGGTCCCCACACCAGAAATGACTCGTCGTCTGGGATTAGTTTCTCAAATTTCAGCGCCATGCTAATGGGGCATTCTCACCAGTCTGACACGCTGTGGCGCTCTCTCTCGTCATCTCTCTCGCTCTCTAACTCGGAGAGAGAAAGGTGAGAATAGTGAAGCGGGTGGCCTCTCCTCTCTCCTCCGGACTCAACCCTCTTCCCTTCCCTTTTCCACCGCTCATCGAGGTTCGTTATTTATTTCTCCTTAGCAATTTCGGTATCTTCGCGAAGCTCACGCCCAATTTTTCTAAGACTTTTGAGGTCGGTTGCTCATTTTTTGAGGGAGAAATCGCATTTCCGCGAAGCTCATGTCCATTTTTTTCTTGACGACGACTGACATTGGGGTGAGATTTCATTGACAGGTCGCAAGGAATGAACACGTTTGCCTTGGTATTTCAAAAATGAGATCATTGAGTTCAACACATGAGAAATTAGACGCACACCATGTCAAGAGGGGGAAGAATCTTCATTTGCGTGGCGCGAGATTCTGATCGGATTAACGCTTAATCCGGAGCGAGAGAGGGAGAGGGAGCGGTCGGAATGACGTCTTTTTGAGATAAATAAATTCATAATTCGATTAGTAGGTCAAAATCAAAAATTCTGCTTCCAACAAATTGTCCGAAATTGTCTTAGGCGTGCTCTGTAAAATCCGCATAATCTTAGCTGTTTTCCTCGAAGAATTATTCCAAGTTTAAAATTTAAATGCGGAATAACAAGTTGGAAATCAAAGGTGAGTAAGTGATAAATTTACACGACGTGCGTAAAGCAATTTCGGACATTTTGTTGGAAGCAGAATTTTTGATTTTGACCTACTAATCGAATTATGAATTTATTTATCTCAAAAATACGTAATTCCGACCGCTCCCTCTCCCTCTCTCGCCCCGGAATAAGCGTTAATCCGATCAGAATCTCGCGCCACGCAAATGAGGATTCTTCCCCCTCTTGACATGGTGTGAGACGTGAATTTACAACCGAAAAGCAACAACAGAATCATCCCTAGTACCTAGCACTATCTCGTTACTACTAACAAACACAGGAGGAGAGAAGAGAGGCGAGCCTCCACTGGGAAATAATCGAGTCATCGTAAATTTAACTTTTGATCCACCGGCTACCGTACTCTCTCCGCTCGTCAGAGAAGTGATGGGAACAGTAATCAGCA
The DNA here is from genome assembly GCA_036245785.1 of Pristionchus fissidentatus. Lineage (NCBI taxonomy): Eukaryota > Metazoa > Nematoda > Chromadorea > Rhabditida > Neodiplogasteridae > Pristionchus > Pristionchus fissidentatus. The sequence goes on along the minus strand of BTSY01000003.1, from coordinate 32,012,606 downwards.
GTCCACACGAAGACGTTATCACAATCGATTGATCGATTAAAATTGGAGAATGATAAATTGATACGGGAGCAGAAGATTCGAAATTGAAACGTCTCAGGGGTTCGAGTGATTCTGAAGATACGAATTTATATTTCAGACAACTTAATTTATGCCAGGTACCTGACAGGACGAGTAAACTGGACGATCCTCCTGATTCAGCAGCAGTAATTACAATGATGTTCGAGTCGACCTGGAAATCGATAATGTATCGATGATTCCGAACTACCGTACCTGAAGCGGGCGCGTGAAGACCCTCTCATCGATCGATATTGTATGAATCTGAATCGATTGATAACTCTCGGACCAATATAAAATCTCACCTCTTCTCCAGTCTCAGCATTTCTCATTTGCATTCTTCCATCAACATTCACTGTAAGCAGTCGAAGGTTCGGTGGAGATTCGCATTTGAGAAACAGCGCTGGAGCGAAAATGGGTCTGCCTACTCCCTCGTCTCTCCACAGAATACCACCCTTCTCCTGAAGAAAAAAAACACTAAATGCTTAATACTTCATTCCCATCGTGATAATGGGTTCTTCGTTTGAGGATCAAGCAATTATTTTGTGTGTTTGGAGGAATCAGATAGTATTCGTGTCACAATCACAACTTGATTCGGGAGGCTGTTTATTTTTAAAGGCCTCAAACTGCAAGAATTCCTTACCGTATCCATAACATACGTAGCTCCTCGCAAGGTTACGATAGCCACTAATCGATCGCAAACTGCGGGCGGTGCCTTCATGGACGCTCCGCCAATCTGCGTGCGCCACACGCGCGCACATTTCTGAAATACCGTAACCCGTTAACTACAGTATTAGGAATACCGTATTCGCATTTATCGTATTATAACTTCGAATGATACGTACGCGAAATGTACTACTGGTGTGAGTACTCCCTTTATACATCTCGAAGTGTCTCTTGCTTTTTCATGCCATGTCACCTTCCGCACTATCAGCGGAAGTTTTATTATTTCGGAATACCGTAATCCCATCTACCGTACCCACCATGGCATTCAATTTGTGTAGACTTCCATCGTAATCAGCCACATAGATGCAGTCTCCTACTGCCACCATTCCTCCTCTCACATTCGCCCCTCGACAACTGTGTCTGAAATTCATTAATTAATTTCAATTAATTTTAATTATTTAATTTGTCTGAAAAAGAGATCAAAATTATAGTAATAAATAAAGTTGATTAATCTATATTTTTATTATTACAAATTATTCCAATTTATATTCGCACCAACTAGTGGTTTATTGTTGCATCGAATGGAGAAGTATTTCATTATTCTTGGCATATCAATGGTCCTTTTAAGAGCGCTTGAACTCACCTCCACCACTGCTCTCCATCGTCTCCACGAAAGCAATGCACCTGACCATCGTAGCTGCCTGAAAATCACACGGCTAATCAATTTTTCCGGCGTTCTTCCTTTTTTGATTCGGTTGGTGATAAGTGTAGTGAAATGGCAAGTAAATCATGAAGGATCAAAGATGAATCAACTCACAAACAGCCACAATTCCTTCGTCTCCAACCTCGACTGCTGCAGATTCCACACGATGCGAGACTCGATTTGTCCATCGCAGTGAGGCCTTTCCTGCCAAATTGTGGTGTTAGGGCGCGGTCCATCAATGATCGACCGCGCCCTAACACCTCAACCCCATAGATTAAATACCTATAGCCAGCAAGTTTTAAGACACATTGCAGGACGATCTATGCGATCTAAACCATGTAGTAGGCTGCGTTTGGTAATAATTTGACGAAAAAACCCATCATATGCCACGATAACACTGCATAAAACACAAGGTTCGAAGAATTGGACCATCAGTTCATGGTAAATCTGAGCCCAACTCGCTCACCTCTCTTCACTTCCACACAAACAATCAATCCCGAGTGACTGCCGATGACCACTCGATAGTTTCCGTTGCGACTACAAGAGATCAAAGATCAGTCTGCACACATTTTTTTATAATTTGTAGCCCGCTTTAAAACGCAGCGGGCTTTTTTAAAAATATTTTGTAGTACACTTTAAAATACTGCGGGGATTTGTAACATTCGTTATTCTGTGTACTGTAACAGCTACCGTATACCTAAATCTTTCTGTCTACTGTATCTACCGTACCTTTTATTAATGATAAGCGGTGCGGCGTCCACACATTTCTCCATTGGCTGCGACCACAATTGAGATGGAGTATCGACTGATCTTTGATCTTCCTCGTCCAAGTTGATAGTCAACACCTCCGGCCATCGAATCTTTCCAGGCTCCGAGGGACCTGGAAGCATGAACATTTAGCTCCAGGAGCTAGGCAAAATTCCTAGCTACGAGGCCCTATTTCAGTTTTGAAGCGTAAAAATTCCAAAACGTAAACAAAAATGGAGCCTGGTGATCTCGGAAAAAAACAAATAATATAATAGGTGTGCCCCCCCCCTTCCTTCATTTACCACAACCAGTAAAGCACCTTCAGTTGGCCTACCTTCTCCTCCTCCATTCGCCACTTCCATCAACTGTCTCAACTTGACATCTCCCGCCAGAATCAGTTTTGTGCACACTTCATTATCGAGAGCGAAAGCCAGTCCTGCAGTGCGCACTTTCTCAATCTGTCCTTTCGCGGTGTTAGGGCGCGGCCCATCAAGCGACCGCGCCCTAAGCACCCTTCAGTGTAAGATACGCTAGATAAGCTCCTCATGTGGCAAACTATCTCGTCCAACTACAGGTGGAAAGGGTGTGTGAAATGAAGAGTGCATCGATGTACACTGAAGGGGGGAGGGGGAGGCATAGCACCCTGACTTCCCACTCTTTCCCTCCCCACTCACTCAACATTGCCGCAGAGTCCAGTCCCAACTCGGCCAGTGTCAGATCTTCGTTGAATGGAGCAACGAGACCGAGTCTGAGAGAGATCACATCCTAAGTGGAAGTGCCTGACAGACTACAATTTATAGTCAACGAAGAGATCTTCTCCTAAGATTAGCCTAAGGAAATGGTGATCAACATCGAAGATCAAGTTACAAAGACCAAAAAAGATCGCACCTCTCCAATTCCTCCCTTAGTCTCTTCGCATCATTCGCTCCTCTCCCATCGAATAACCGAAGAAGCGCGGGCACGTCAGTTTTCCCTTGAACATAGATCGATCAGATTACAGTAGTCCAAGCTTTATTGGAGCTCTGTAGTTTCAGTATCCCAAGAGTTTGAATAACAAACCACTCGAGTTGAGAGGCGTCTCTTCCACTCTCTCGATGTGATGCACTCGCAGTCCCGGTGGTAACACAGAATCAACCTGAAACAGAGATTAAATCGATAATGCTGAAATCATTGTCGACATCCAATCATTTTTAGAGATCAAAACTCTTCTCTTTTGCACACTCTCTCGACCAATATATTCGCGATAATAGATTCGAGTGTGTAAAGTGAGGAGAGCTTTAACCCTTCCAATGAAAGGGCGTCGGCATTCAGCATAAATCAAAGACCAAAGGTCACTGACCAATTCCCTGCTGACCACTCCATCACACTGCACGAATAGCACGAGAAAGGTTAATCTAAAAATGAGTACTTAACGACTTTTTTCTGACGCTACCGTATACCTGTGGACTGCAAACTTGACGAGACGCGCGGTGCCCGCGAGCCGCTTCTCCAAATCATGCGAGCTGCGCGCGAGATTTATGCGGACTCCGTGCAATTTCACCTGTATTGAATTGGTTGTTGAACATAGCCCCAGTAACCGATCATTCCCGTTGCGCCACTATCGCTCTTGAGTACTGATGGAAACACGGGATTGCCTTCTTTACACATAATTAAAGGTGGTGTCCCACGAACTTTTGGTCAACTGAGTTCTCACTGTCGGGTTATTGTAATCGGTTTCCAGATAAGAGCCCCGCAAACCGCATGTTCAGCCGATAAGTTTGAACAAAGTTATTCGCGTTTGGCTCTGTGCCAAACTGGCCCTGAATGCAGGAATTCAAAAATGATAGGGAGGGATAAGGGGGAATGAGGAGAAAGCGACCGTGTCATTGAAACATATGAGATGAGGAATGATGGAGCAGGGGATTCGTGATACTCCTTATTTAATGAAAATCTCTAAATAGTTCATTTCCTGCGTTCCCATTCCACTAGTATAAAAGAAAAAAAATACTAGAAATATTTTGAAATAAGATAGATCTAAATGACCTCATCTCCCTCCCTGCCCTCTATCCTCCATCCTCCTCCTTCTCCTCTCTCCACTCTATCGCCCGAATCCGTCCATTCTCCCTCACGAATACCGTCCACGATACATCTGCAACCAGTGGATACTGTACCGTAATTGGGATACGGTATTCGTGATTACGGTAGATCGATACCTCCTCTTCACTCCTCCAATCAGTAATCTCCTCTGCTCGTCCACTCTAATCTCCGTGCCATCGATTGGCTCCCCTATGACTACCGTACTCGCTCCGTGCGGGATCTCGGCGACCGTTGCCCAGCAGGAAACCTTGCGGTTACGGTATTGTCACCATTCAATCGATAACTACCGTACCTCCGTCACTCCATAGACATCGTAGATTCTTGTTTGGCAATCGGGCGAACGAACGCTGTTGATGAGATGGAGAGGGAAGGATTCGCCTGAAGAGTTCAAAGATCAGGGAAAGATCAAAAATTGAGTTAAACTGTGGGAGAAATTATATGATTGATAATCAATAGACGAAAGAAAGCTGTAAGCCTAGGATGGCTGCCAGTGTTTCCGCCCTGCGTTATAGACAAATTATCTAACCTCCAATTAGCAACACTTGCAGTTGCGACCGCGCCGACAGAAGTTGCTGCAGAGTTGAGAGAGGAACGCGAGAGAGAAGAGAGGGACACAACTGCAATCACACCAATAGCACCTCCAGAAAGGGGTAAGGAGAGATAGCGTCAACTAGAGGGAGATCTCCTACTTTCACCCCTTCTCTCACTCCTGGCCACTTTCTGGATGTTTAGACCAATGTACACAGAGAGTGAATGACAACCCGGTGAATGGCCGTTTCGAGTTGAAATCACCTTGTTGGCGAATAATCATGATCGGTGACATCGCGAAGTTGTGTTAAAAAAAATAAGAAAATGATGCATGGCGAGTTGCAGATTCACACATCCAATATCAGCCTCGAACAACAACCGTTTTCAATGTTATCCTGATTTCCGAGCCACAAAAATAATTCTGGCATTTCAACTGGGGATTGGCAATTTCAATTCGCTTTCATCCATTAACGGAACATTCACTGACAATTGCACTGAAGGGTTCAACCAGAACAACAAAACTAACCTGAACGAATGTGACGCCGTGGTGGCGCGCTAGTGCCGCGGAGAGGGCGCCGGGCGCTCGCGCCGCTTCCTTCTCCAGTAGCAGCAGATGCGCGCCTGAAGCAGATACATTATATCGAATCAATAGTGGTCCTATACAGTAATTCAGTCCACATACCGTACTTTCACTATTGACTCGACCACCGTAATCCCTACCGTATACCTGACATCGTCGCCCACAGTAAGACGTCGATCATTGAGGGATCGAAGTGGAATGACGTGCACTGTAGAATGGAGTGAGGAGAAGAAGAAGAGAATCGACAACTGAAAAGAAGAAGACAATTACATAGTAATGACGCAATTCCCAGACGGCACACTACATCCTCACTAAAACCAGTAAAAAATCCATCGAGTGTTCAAGAATATAATTTTACAATAAACCGTGCGAAAATTACTGAATCTTCTCACCTAAAGTCCTCCACATTCAATCGGATGCATTCCTCCGGCACATCCACGCGCTTTCGTGTTCCTGAAATTCTATATATCGGCATGAAACACTGCGGCTTCAATATGCCCATTATTGTTTGCACCGTTGTGCAACCACAAGTTGATATCAAGTCTACAGAGATTCCAGAAGTTGATATCGAGCTCATTCACAACTTGAGTTCAAGCTTTATATCAACTTGTGGTTGCACACCGGTGTTAGTCTACACAATTTAACATAAGAACGACTACTCATTCAAAAAAATACATATTTTAGTTCACATCAGCTTCCCCATACAGTACTACTCTCACCAGTGGTTCCTGACGTGAAGATACTGTAGGCGATGCCAGACTCGAGTGTGTCCAGTTGCTCCTGGATCGATATGATTAGAGTAGTCTCGCGCATACCGTAATCAATTTCTACAGCAACCCCATTTTTTTATTTACCGTAACCATCCCTCTACCGTAATCCTCACCTCCTCTCTCTCCACGATCACTCGCCCGTTTTCCATTGACCACCTTGTAGGCTGCGGTTCGCCCGTGGAGACAACGATGAACGGGGTCCCACGACGAAAGAGACTGGAGTACTGTACAATTAGTGTATCGATCGATCTCATACAGTAACTCACGCAATCATCGCCAGCAGAGTCTCCTTTCTGCTGTCCATTCTCAACGAGACCAGCGATCGATCGGGTACTGTAGCAAGTACGGTAGCCATCTCCGCGACCTATCAGTCGATAAATAAGTTAAAATGTAGCCACAAGTAGCACATACATGCTTCTCAAGCTCCGTACCATCCAACTCCTCCTTTTTCTCTCCTCTCTCATCTAGTACAGCTAGCCGCAAGGTACTCGGCTCGATGCACCATGGCATACTGTAACTCGCAAACATAAAAACGGCTCTGGTTTTTCAGCGTATGTGCGCCGGAGTGTAGTAGGCTTCGACGCGTCGCGCAACGAACCGTACAACAGTCTGTTGCACACGTCGCATTTATGTTGACAGGTCCCGAACGGAAAGGCGCGCAGTTTGTGAAACAATACTCCGGCACTAGATGCGCTGAAATCCCGGGGACAGTTTCAAACTGCAACAGTATCCAATCGTTACAAACGATTGCATCTTTCACTTTCCAAGTCGAATTTGAAATAATACTTTATTGGCAATTTAAGAAAGTGTAACTGGGGAAAAGCGAAGTTTACAAAGACCCATTGTAAATGAAAGAATTAATCAACGATAACAAAGAATACCGAATCAGTGAAATCAACAAACGACTTTTTGCATGCGGAATGTTCACGGGACCTTTTTAGCAGGATAAGAACAGCATACACAATAAATAATAGATAATAATCAATAATCGATCAGAGTGTCAAATATCAAAGATCAATCCGTCTCCTCTCCCTCATCTTCCCACTGTCCTCCATCTCCTCTGTCCATATCGTCAATGTCGGGACTCGGCGAGCGATCGACTTCTGAATATATAAAAAAATTAGATATTTAAATTTGAAAACTACACCACTCATAATAATGCCGCGTTCACTAGTGATTTTTGTACGAATTAGAGTCAGAAGGAATAGTGCAAAAGACAAGGCAGGAAATATAGCACTTCAAGATGAAACTCGGACTCACCTCTTCCTTTTCCGATCACAGCGCCACAGCGGAAACCTGCAAAAATCATACAGTATAACTAGCAAATATCATTTTCATTACCTATCGATAGTCTTTCAAAGCCATGAGGTTTTCGGTTTTACTTTTGCTACAATGCCAATCTGACTTCCTGGTGAACGTTGAAAAATGATTTTGTTCTCGCTGATACCAAATAAAAACACAAACATCTATCAAAGACAGCCAACTAAATAATAATGCCACCCCTTTTTCAACGTGTTGAATTCATGTTCCACTATTCCACTATAATACCGCCCTCTCTCTCACCTTCCTCCTCCTCCTGCACTCCTTTCTCCTCTGCTCTCTCCTCCTTTTCTTCCTCTTTGACATCTTCCTCGAACACAACCTGCAATCGATTGTCTTCATACCGTATCAATACCATAATCTTTTCTCTGACCCTAATCGACTTTTTTTGTATCGTATTAATATCGTAATCTCTTCTTCCCCGCTATCGATTTTCCTTCTATCGTATCAAACCCGTTATCTCTTATATCTATGTCTTTTTATGGTATAAATACCGTAATCTCATTCTTCCAAATATCGAATTTTCTTCTATCGTATCGATACCGTAATCCCCTCTCTTCCCCTCGAGATCCCCTCTTACTCACCTCGAATACCCTGTAATGATGGTTGAGCGCGGGTTCGAGATGCAACTGCCATCCTCGTTCCTCTGTGAGACAACCTGCAAATGGGTATAAATGAGGATTACTTAGTAATGACGTCATCGATTGAATTGTCGTGATGCAATACACCAATCCAATCCTATTTACATGGATGATAGAGGAGTAATGGTGAGTTACAAGGTTCAATAGCCTAGAAATATTGTTCGACTCATAAGATATGTTTTAACGGTATTACATGAAACATATCTTACTCTAGCTTAGTTATCCAGTTTCACCCTGTCACTACTCTACGTACGTCTATATTATTTCCTTTTTCGGTTTCTTTTACGTAAATCAAGAAATATATCGTATCAGGATCCTACAATGACATGAGGATTCGTATACTCATCGATCGCTGAATCAATGTAACTATGAGAACACTATCGCAAAACAGCCTCAGTGGAACCTCAACTCACCGAGTCTCGCCGGTTCCCTCCTCGCCAAAACTCCGTTCTTCGTCCGATTAGCATAGAACACCTGAAAATCAATCGATATTTGTTTCTCCACCATACCATTCACAACTACCGCCTCCAATCGAAACCTCATCTACTTCAGAGAGTATCTCTACTGAACACATATGTTTAACAAACAACACCATACTAATATCTCTTTATAGATTACAGTTACCGCAATTCCAAGATACCCCCCCAAGTCCCGCCCACTTACCTTCGCTGCGCGCGCGTGCACGAGTGCCATTGCACACATCGCGCACGGTTCGTGCGTGAGGAAAACGTCTCCGCCCGTTGCGAGATAGTCGAGTGAGGAGAGAGGAGGAACGACGATCTGACATGAGAATTGCATCATTACTAGTCAATAGGGCGGATCCTACCGTATTCTTGTCGGTCGTCTCTGCTGCAGTTGCTGCAGAGTCGGCGACCACGACAAGGGGCGGGGCGGAGCCGGGCTGCGACCGCTTCCGCGTGACCGCGGCCATCGCGGAGCGCGCGCGTTGAGTCGCCGCGCGATGCGCGTGCGCGAGGTGACGGACGGCGCGCATGCTCGCGTGCGTGAGCATTCCGCCTCCCTGGTGTCCGCTTGCGACGCGTTCTCCGCGTCGGACGACGACGCACGCGGGACGCGACGCCCGCAACACATCCAGCGCGTCGCGAACCGCAGCGTGCACGCTCGGATCGACAGAGGAAATTAGCAGAGACTCGAGTTCCTGTAACAAAGGCAGTTGTCGATTGTGAATGAGAGTGGGAAGGAATACGGTAGTCGACTTGCCTTGTTGGGATGGAAGGCGCACGGCCATCGCTCCTTGGCCCAATCAAATTGTCGTCGAGTCAGCGGCTTCTCTTTGGGCACGAGTGTTTCTGAGATATCAGTAATGTTATCAGTTATTCCAAACTCCGCCTTTTCAATACCTAGATTGCAACACCGAAACGCGGGGTTGCAATAATATTACGGATAACTGAGAAAAAAAATATAAAAAAAAGAGTTTCGCAATACGACCATTCCTCCAACTCGATCTCCATACGTAAAACAGACAGTATGGAACTATGGACGACGAAAAATTAGTGACAAAAATATGAGTTCATCTCCATGTACAGCTAAGGAAAAAACAGTAAGGTCCAAAGTCGCACGATTTATTTGGGTTTCAACAAGCACACATATAGGGAACGAACAACGAGTTTTAATTCTTCTAGAGTCGCTAAACGCACTGTATACCCCGTTCAACAGTAACTTCGAGTAATCGATAATCTACAGTACTCACCACTGAGACTACCGTACTCCTCCAGATCGGGTAGACTCTCATCTCCGTCGTAGGGACAGACGACCACTCGATCCCCGTTGATACTGCAATGAAGATAATGATCAAGGGCATCTCTATACTGTATCATTTTATATATTTCACTATGGTGAATTAGTACTGCGAAATTTGCGATTGCAATTGTATTTATAGTGAATTGTATCCACGAAGCGCATTATAAAGCAGCAATATGTTGGTAAATGAATAGGCCATAAAATATGCATACTGCTGGCGTTGTCGAAATGTACACTAATGTACATTCATTATTTACGAACCTTCTGCGACCATAATCTTTCAAATATTCAACATATTTAAGAGTGTTCTTCATTCTCGTATCCCTTCCCTCCCCCACTCACGCGATGGCAGAAGGCACCGTCCTTCCCTTCACTTTGAACCCCATTCAGTCACAATTCCCCTTTGTGTAGTATAAATATCTGTCTATCTATTTATCTATCTATTCTACATCATCACATTATTTCATTTGAAATAATATGTTATCGATCACTTACCGTTTGAGATGAGTGAGTCGATCGGGCAACGGCGGCAGCAGGGGAAGGACGGCAGAGAACGAACGACGATCGCGAACTGAAAAAGGGGGAGATTACGGTACTTTGTGGAAACAATCGATTTTTTGCAATTCCGAATGGAACCGTACGAGAATGATACAATGATGAGTTTCGCGGACATATTACAACGCAAACACAAATGCATTCTATTTCTATGGGATTTTGGGGTTTCATCGAACCATGAACGAATGAATTATTATTGTCGCCGCAATAGGTTGTTAATCTTGACAATATTAAGTAACATCACTAAGTTGTAAAAAATAAAATTCTCAACACACCAGTGAGGGCGTAAACACGTTCCAGCGGGATCTCCTCTGAAGTCTCCAACTCAGAGAGAACCGGACGAATGGTGAATCTGGAAATATCGAAAATAAGAAGGAAAAAACAATATTCTCGTCGGTCCATCTGCTATTTCTCAGTCCAGAGTACAATATAAACAGGAGGTATGATGAATTCTAATCGAAAGCAAAAAAGGCGTTTTCCATATAGATGCGCATGTCGAGCCTTTTTGCGAATCGTGCCCAGAGCTTCCGAAACGGGAAACTTCCGAATTACAATCATTCTGGAATGTCGCACCCCACGCAAGCCGACCCAAAAAAACAAGATGCCCTTGGGCATCATACCACATGTCACAATGTTACCTTGGTTCTTCGGTCGAAGTACTTGGTCCATCCGATTCCTCAACACACTCGGCCACTTTCATTCTGAGATCAAAGTTCAACTTTTGCTATCAACAGAGATCAAAGTACAACGGTAAGCTGGAAAGCCTTGAAGTTCTTACGACAATCTTTCACAACATTCGATCAGAGTCCAGACTGAGTTATTAGCAAATACATTTATCTTTTGATAAGATTTTGTCTTACCACGGTGTAAAAAAATCAATAAATAGTAGACTTTGAAAAAGAATAAAAACATGCATTTACTTGTGTCAAAGAGGAAATCGGATCGATAAATTGCCTTGCGCTAAACAATTTGAGTGGAAAGATGAGATGCAATCATAATATTTGAGTGATTTAGGGCTAAAAAGACCATGAGATTCGGGTGCTTCGATTTTGCAAAGTGTAAATTAAAATGTGACAAGGTTACACATGAAAAAAGTAAAATGGTACAAACGGAGAAGGAAAGTAAAAAAGAAAAGTGCTTCAAAAAGCGCAAATATACAGAAAATGGGTCGAGATAAGAGGACAATGGGTGCTCAAACCTGATTCTATGAACAAAGAAAACGTGTTTATAAAATCTGTAAAGATGCCAACAAAATTATCAAAAAAACTCTATTTCTACAAACTGGAGAGTGGTCAATCGAGGGGTGAAACAACCGGGCGCAGAAATCAATCAATATGTTGTATCAGTGTGTGTCAGTGGCACGGGTTACGGTAGATCAGAGAAAGAGGTAGACGGTAGGCGGGGACCAGCCCCAAACGGTCTCAATTGCATAGTAGTGATGTAATATGAAAGGGATGGATACGGTAGCTAGTAAGAAGGGATACGGTAGGACTAGTTCATAACTTTCTTGCAGTTGGGCGCTCCACACAGACAGGCCAATTTGTCCGACGCATCCTCTTCATCGAATTGGTAGTCGTACGTCAGCTGTAATCTGCACATAACTCGTCCTCTCTACCGTATGCGACATGACGTCACACGAATACCGTAACCCTCGACCATCCTTCTACCGTAACCCCACTACCGTACCTCTTCGTCTGCCTTGATCGGTCGATTGGCAGTGATAATGATCTTCTTGTCCTCTCCATTCGTTCCCAGATGCATGATTTGCGTGGCGCAATTGGGGTCACACGAGTGGTTGACGTATCTGCAGAGTTGAATTTATTGTTACGGCTCTATGGATCAAAGGAACTGCCTTAAGCGCCGCCTAACGAAGAAATCGTATTGACGGAGCACTGATTCACTAGGTGTACAACTCCTAAATATCGACGTTGAAATGAACCATGTAGACGTACTACGTATATCCAGCAAGTATGCAACCCATAATCCCCAGTTCTCTCCATCTACCGTAACCCCCCACTGTACCTCGCTGGTCCTCCCTTCATCGTAGCATCGATTATGCACTCTTCCGAAGCCTTGAACATGTACGTGCCGCGGTTCTGCGCGAAATATCGCTTCTCACGCATCTGAAATTGATAATAGATCATAATTAGGGTAATAAATATGAGAAAAAAAACGAAATACATAAATGAGATTAAATCAAACTTCACACAAGCGATGAGTCAGATCATTATGCCAATTATTCCGACTGCAATTCGAAAGTATTTTAAATATCATACCTCGCAAACTTCTGCTCGAATGATTTCTCCCTTGTACTCGATGATCATCGATCCCATGTCGATGTCTCTCTTCGCGTACAAACCGAGACCCTGAGAATATACGAATATTAGCGATACAATTTATAAGTGTGACCCACGCGAATCGGTAGGAGCAAAGAACCATTCTTTACAAGAAATTATAGATAGTGAAATCAGCCAGTTTGCCAAATTTATCACCAAATCGACATTCCTTCACAACTACCGTACCTGGATCTTGCTCCTCGCCAGATAGACCGTATTCCTCCACTCCTTACGCATCTTCTGGTAGGCCGAGTAGGATTGCTCCGTCGAACCGTACTGATCCCATCTGGAAATGGAAAATTATTGATTATGAATGATTATTTATAGAATGCAAAATATGATAGTTGTCCTAGTATGCATAAACAGTAAAGAAACTATTGCCCATCATCTTCGAAAGATATTTTATCAACTTTCTGAAACGCAAATCTACCTTCTACACAAAACACAGCATTTAGAGATGAAGTCGCACAATGTAATCTGATTTTGTAAGTCATAGACACAGATTAAATAGTTCCGTTAGCCGAGAAATCTACCTTGTCGCAAAGCTATTTATCGGAACCTTTTCCGTGCACTGGTGCTTAAATTAGACTCGTGGCCTATCGTTGATTTTTTTCAATTTAAAACCAGACTGTTCGTGGTTTGTAGTTTGCCAGGACAAGGTAGGCGCCTAACGGTGTGTTTTCGTCATTTTGCGACAACATGGTAGGTTGAGATCTATACTGACGTCTTCATGAAAGCTGTCCATTCCAAACTCGCATAGGTTATACATGAAAGTTTTGGGAACAATTTAAAATAATTACTGGATGGAGATGATGACTCTCGTTTGAGAACACAAGGTAGATTGGATTACGGAACTATTCAATCTGTGGTCATAGATCAATTTAGCCAGTCCACTCACTTTCCATTCGTTCCTAGCACTCCGAAATCGCCGCGATATCCGGAAGCCTTCATGCACATCTACAACAATTTTTATTATATTTTTAAATGTGAACCTGTTGAATCGCAGTTTCCCGAACACGTTATACATTGGAGAATCGTTAATGTAATAAGAGCAGTTATCTGAACTAAATAGTCGAAATATAATCATTTCCTCGATTGCGTATAGATGACGTCACTCTGACCTGCAATTCCTCATACAAACTCTGAGTTCTCTTCGCGGGTCCTCCACTGGACGTCGATGGTTTCGATCCCGATGGAACTGGTCGACGATGAGATTTGATTAGAGTCCTGCGAAATCAGTGGTTTTCGAATTTGCAAAAATCAGTTAAAATCCAGATCGGCAAAACATCAAAGTGACCTTCAATATCGCACGAGGCTATATCAGAGAAGACTAAAGTACTGGATTTCTAAAAGTTTACGTGGAACAGGAATGTACCTTGTCCGATTTTCAAAACGGATTTCTTCTTAATTTCTTTGTATTAGCTAATAAAACTATTTGTAATTCCGTCATTCGTATGCAATCACCCTCACCTCATTCTCGGTTCGCATCGTGCACATCCACTTGGATTCTCTGCGAGTGGAAGTTCGAGGATGGGAGCACCACCATGACGGAAGGAATACGAGTAGAGAGTCTCCACGCCCGGCAACTGCAAAGGGATTTATATATTAATTACACATTAAAAAGAAGAGCACTAATTAGAAGAAATGTGAGTATATTATTTCTCTTGATAGAAGTAACAAGAAGTCAGCAACACATCCGCTACTATCATTTAATTCACACAATCATCGTAGCTCGAATTCAACTAGTAACTCGGAAATTATGATTAACGTATTAATTCCAATAATTTAAATGAACCATTGAAGCATAAAAAGGAATCAATCAATAATAAAATACGTACCGATTCGGTCATCTTCGTGATCACTCCCTCTCCCAATCCAAAGAGACATTCGGGTTCCAATTGAGCCAATCGAAGGAAGACTCCACTGTGAGATCGACATCGAACCACGCCATCCAACACCTGATTGCGTCATACATAGGCAATATTAAAATTCGTCAAAATCAACAACGGTTTCACACCTATTGCATGATTCCTATGCAATCTCTCACCTCTCTCCACGCCTCCTCAGCAGTGGGTTTCTTCCACACGATGGGCGTCGTATTCGGAGGATGGCCTGCAATATTCATGTTACGAGAGTCGTTCAAATGCAATCACGAAATAATAAGTCAATAACATCGAAAAAATTTTGTTACAAATTTACAAAACTCGTTGTTTACATTAATTAAGAAAAATTAATTAATTAAATACCTTGAAGAACAGCCAAATCGTCTCTCGGAGGCGGCATCGAGACGGTGAACAGCGGCTTGCCCTCATGTTCTGAAAACGAATCTATAGCTACGCGCATTTGAAGAAGTGCTCATCTTTCAAGCTCTCCTGTTAGTTTCTCGAAATCACATCACTCTTCAATCGATGAATCCATCACACACGTGCGCAGCACTTAACCGAGAAATTTTGCAGCTAGCCCCCGATCGCCTATTGCGTTTGCACACAGCTCCTGAGCCGTATTTAAAAAAACAATGAAATGAGTTCTACTTTTTCACTATTTGTCATTTGCACAGAGCCCCGAAAAATCCTAGCCCAAATTCGCACAGTGCCCCTGCCCCCTGCTGCCCATGTATGATCCATCAATCTACCGTATCTCTTCCTCACCAGTGATGCTGAGTGTGTATTTCACACGCCGCCTCGCGTCGTGCGGCGACCAGAACATTCGCTGTGCAGAGTATCCCAGAGGGAAGATGAAACGATCCGAGTGGCACGTCTGAAAAAAATATCACTATTTGAAAATGGTTATGATTTTTTAAACCTAAATTTTCGTAGCACAAATGTGTGTTCGTGTTACAACTCATCTAAACCTTAGTCGGTCAAGATTCCCTAACTAATGGGAGGCCACTTTTTTGATCGCCGCCCGGAGAACTCAGGTTACACGACATAGACTCTAGTGGACCACAAACTCAAATCACTAATCGTTGGACACAGCTTAATGGATAGATTCGAGCTTGTAAAGTGGACAGAAACAAAATTACATAATACAGTACCTTGAGCTGCTCCGGCAGTAGCTGTCCCAATCGATGGAAAGTGAGTGCGCCCAGTCGCATCATTAATCGATTCGTGCCGTCCGTCGGCTGCAATAACAAGCGGGGTACTGTATGTTCAGTTCTCGATTCATCTACCGTAATATCCTCATCTCTTACAGTATCCTTCCCCCTTACCTCAAATAGTTTGGCGAGCAATTTGTTCTCCTCTCTGTGGATGTACAGTCGTCTCAGAGGCTCCAGTGAGATCAGCATTTCGATGTGGACGTCCACGTGGTTGGGACAGATGAAAGTCTGTGAATTGAGATATTGATTACTTTCCCATTTTTAACACTGTCTATATGCCATATCGTGAATACCGATTTGACCATGCCGTAAATCAAAACAGAAAAAAATAAAGGAATTAACGTTTATCGTCGCTCATTAAATAATCGGGGGGGGGTGACAATTCCGCAACCGACATTTCCGCAACGGCTTATAACTTTTCTCAAACTCGAGGAATCCGTATGAACTTTTTTGCCCTGTTAGTTAGTTGCTCACCTCCATCGATTCGGCTTGTTGCTGTATTTTTCTGACCATTATTAATTCTGCTTTTTTTCTTAATTCGATTTAATTCTGCCCTTCATCGATTTCACTGTCTCTTAGAGAGCAGAGTTGTTGCCTCATCCGATTCCAAAGCATTCTATAAGCTCTGTAGTAGTAGACTTAATGCCCCCAAATCCACGCCTTCTGGAATTATCGATCCTAACGGTAATTTGCTTCTGTCCAATGACGATAAATGTAGGGCATTCTCTGACTTCTTTTCATCCGTGTTTACCAATCCCATGCATTCCCCTCTCCCTCCCCCTTCTCCTTCAATAATCTTTGATCTCCCCACAATCTCTCATTTACATATTATAAGTGCTCTCAGTAATCTCTCACCTAAGATCAATATTACTCCTGACAATATTCCCAGTATTGTTCTCACTAATTGTAAATTATCGATTATCGCCCCACTTCTTATAATCTACAATAAGTCTTTGCTCACTTGCACAGTTCCTTCATTGTGGAGACATGCACTTGTTAAGCCCATCCCTAAGAAAACTAGTAACTATATATCCGATTTCCGCCCCATCTCTTTGACCTCTTCTGTTTGCAAAGTCTTTGAGAAGATTCTTATTAGTGAAATCACGACTTTCCTCGACCAAAATAATCTTTTCGACCCTCATCAAACAGGGTTTAGGTCTTCTAGATCCACTTCCACTAACCTGGCTGCAACGCATGCCCATTATCTCAGAATTTTGCATAAGCATTCCCCTTTCGATACTGTATATATTGATTTCCGTAAGGCATTTGATAGTATCGATCACCGACTCTTGCTCTTTAAAATGTCGCAATTAGGAATATCCTCTCATTTAGTATCCTGGTTCGAAGCATATTTATCCGATCGCACCCAATCTGTTTTCATCGATGACTCATTCTCGCCTTCAACTGTAGTTAGATCCGGTGTGCCACAGGGCTCTTGCTTAGGTCCACTCTTGTTCATCCTATTTATCACTGACATTTCATCACAATTCCCGCCATCTATTCGCTATTCCGTTTATGCTGACGATTTAAAGCTTTATGCGGAAGCTCCACTCTATTCTGATGACTTACAATGTGCCCTCGATGTTATCTCTACCTGGTCAGTACAATGGAATCTCGGCTTATCCGAGACCAAATGCTCTATTATGCACTATGGCCTTCACAACCCTTGCAGACAGTTCCATATCAATAATGTCGCCCTTACACCCAAAAAGACTGTTAAGGACTTAGGAGTCGTTTTCACCCCTTCTCTTTGTTTCTCTGAACATATCAAAGAAATTATTAAGAAATCAAATTCTAAAATGCACTTCCTTTTCAAAGCTTTCCGTAGTAATTGTATCGATATTTATGTGAAATCGTTCACAACATTTATTCTTCCTAGTCTAGAGACCTGTTCCATTATCTGGAACCCCATTAATTCCGTTGAAACTACCAAAAATATTGAACGTGTCCAACGCGACTTCACTAGGAAGCTCTATTTCCGTTGTTCTCTGCCTTCAGTAAGCTACTGTAATCGTTTACGCTCCCTAAATCTAACAACTTTAGAACGCCGTAGATTTGTCACCGATATTGTCTTTCTCCATTCCATTCTTCATAGGAATTATGAACTTGATCACTCTTCCCTCCTCACTCGTTCTCCTCTTACTAGATTTGTCCGTAATTCACATCACTTCCGTATCTCTCTGCCTTTCTTCCCTCCCAATTCCCACACCACCCTTGCCTCCAGAACCATATCAATTTGGAATTCCCTCCCTTCCCCCTCGGTTGATTTATCCCGAGATTCCTTCCGAAAATTCATCCGCTCCCAGCCCAACTCCTTTTTCCCTGAATCAATTGTTAAGAATTGGCTCTAACCCTTCTTCCCCATACCCTTGCTGCCATGCACAAAACCGATTCGACTACGTCGACGGACATCCGTTTCTTGCCCCTATTCACAGTTATTTTTCATGTATGCGATACTCTGACGGAATAAATAATGAATGAATGAATGAATGAATTATGAATTTTCTGCTAATTAGCCAAATTTTAATTAGCTAATTAGTTAATTTGTGGGTTTGAAAGCCCTCGAGATTCTGATCATGATAACACTTTGGTGGAGATATGCAGATAGGTTTAGAGCAGTTAAAACCCTCGTTGCGGAAATGTCGCGTTGCGGAATTGTCACCCCCAAATAATCAATAGTGTGGTTTTCAAGCAGAAGAAAATAGTTACCTTGTCCTTGAGGAATTTTCCGTTGATCTTGCATGCGCAGGACACGTGGAAGTTCTTCTTGCAGTCCAATTTGTAGCACTGCAGAGTTGCGCCACCACGACCACACAGATGACTGAAGAGAAGTGAGGAGATTATTAGACAGAGCACGACACCAGCCAGGTGATTCCCGTTTCAGTAGCGTATATGTAAGCTCCACTAAAAGAACTTAAAATATTTCGAGATGCAAGATGAATCCAGGAACACTTACTTTTTTTATTAGAAGTGAGACATTTCGCAATTTTCCTCATTTTCAACAAAAATTCCGACTGGTATTCTTTGACTATTCACTCACCAGCAAGTAATAGTTCCTCGCAGAATCGCCCGATCCACGTTGACCAGCGCGCCCGTTGCTGACTCGTACACCTAAGCAACACTTATTTTGATTGGAATTATCGATTGGAATTGCTACCGCATCCCTCATCCACCGTACCTCACTACTCCACAGTGCGCAGTTAGCGTGCACCCATCCGCACGAATCGTAGTTGAGCAGTCGACCGCACTGCGATGGCTCACCGTCGCCCTGAGAAACAATTGTTAAATATCTACAAATAATTCAATCTTTTGATATATCCAACGCTACAAACCCAAAGGAAAGCGAAAATCTAATTCCAGGTATGAAATAGTACAAAATAGTGTCACCGGATTTTATACCCAAATCCGTATGAACTCCAATTCATCAAGGGAACCACAAATGTCTCAAACATATTTATCCCCAAATGTTTTACTAGTCGAGACTGTTCAGACGGATCATCAAGACATCCAAACTTCCCCGATTTGCATCTCCCTCCTGAAACTCTCACTCACCTTCATGCAGCAGAGGACGCAATATCGAGTGTCGATCTGATGAGGAACCGACTCGACGCCCATCTTCTGCGCCGCCGACAATTCCTGAATATATTAGTGATTAATCGAGACTATACTCTATTCTGAGATCATCGAGCAACGATCAAACTGCAAACTACATTATATTACCAAACTACACACATTCTTCATTCGTCGGATTCGGAGGAAAGTGTCGAGCAGCTCCTGGTTGTACTTCTTCCAGTCCTCTCCCGCCGCACGCGAACGATCCCTCTTGCCTGAGAGCGGTCAGACTACAATTTTGATTCCAACTAAAGACAAGACTACAAACTACAGAATACTAAAGTGTATACAAAAGATCAACGATCAAGATCGAACCAGTGTCCGCCAGCTGCGCCAGTTCCATGCACCGGATGACGTGTACATTCTCCTTGCGAGGCGCCGGTTCGTCGAGTAGAGAGGAGAATCTGCAGAGAAAGAAGAATAGAGTATGTAGAGATCAAAGATCAAACATTTACCAAATTTTCGCTAAAATCCACAAAAAGTTTTGCATAATTCAAAACCCTACTGGCGACTTACTAACACTATACCTTGAGCTCAACTAATGTTGACGAATTGTAACATCAATTTACCGGGCAATTTTTTAGCCACATGGCAAAAAAAGACTATAGACAATTTTCACCTGTTATCCCTCGGACTGATGAGGTCATGCTGCATCTGCTGCATAACTCCTCCAATGGGAGTGGGGGCGGGCGGTCCGGCCGACGCGAGGGAGGCGGAGCCAAATCCGGCTGCAAGTGCTGCACCCACCGTCAACTCAGCCTTCACACGAACCATCGAACTCTGCAATTTTTTTTATTTGAAAAAAGACGCAAACCCATGACATTGGTGTTACACGTTTGTTTTATCCGTAAGGCACGGAAGATCTGAACAATGTGACTCTCTTAACAAAGCAAACAAGAGAATTAGCCAACTCATTTTCGTTCCCTCCTACCGTATCCCCCTGCACATATCCCTACCGTACCTGATTGATGCATCGTGCGAATGAATCAGCCGAGATCTGCTTCAGTCTCGAGTACGTTTGCTCATCAACATGCGCTTCTGCCTTGGCCAATTGTTCGGGTGAAAGAGCGACCTGGAGATTACGGTTAACGCGGTACGGTAGAGTAGACAAATTCAAGAGATTCAAATATAGTATTTTTTTAATTGAAAAATAGTGTAACCAGAAATTATTAAAAATATACCTTAGCAGTGGCGACAAACATGTAGTAGCACTTGAGTGTGCAGAAGGTGACACTGTCGTCCTTCTGGAATAAGGGAGATTAATATTTTGTTCACCAACCTAAGAGTCCAATTGAAATACCTTAACGCATTGACTGCGTGCTCAACACTTTTTTGTTCAAAGATTTCTCCTTCCACATATTTATTTCCGTACCAATTACACAGTTCCTCGTCTCATGGTGAGTGTATAATTCGCGATGAACAGCATAATTACAGTAACCACTCACTCCATCATCGCTGGGTGTCAATCCGAGCAGACTCATACTCTGTCTCACTCCGGTATTACAACTGCCCGCATTGATCTCTCGACTGCACAATCGACAACGAAGAGAAGAAGAATGAAGTTGGTGGAGAGAGGGTTTGATGTCCACTGGAAAGGAAATTATGAGAATAGTATATTCGGAAGGAACGTAGTATCACAAACAATGATTGATTACCAACTATATAGCAATTGTGAAAGGCGTCTCAAGATGTTTACGTGGTCAAAACTACACAGAACAATCTCACCATGAAGCAGCAAAGTGACGGGATTGCACATTTTATATTAAATATATTAGTTGTTATAATTTAAATAATTAAATTGAATATACCATGCTGCGCTTCGATGAGTGAGGGAGACTGCGGCGGAGTGTCCATTTGGTAGTCCTCGATCGGCTTCTACAATTTGAATGTTAATATAGTCAGACACAGCTCATTGGGAATGATCAAATAGGCGCGATGTTTATAAATTATACGTTATTCGTGAAGCGCCAAAGTGCATAGGATGTACTGTACATCATGTACAAAAAAAACAAGAGGCATACAAATCACGGTGGAATGCTTTTTCTTTGGCATGCTACAATCTATAGAACCCATTTTCTCACAATGAGATTGAAGTTATTTTTAGCATTTAAAAAGATTGCCTATGAATGACGAAATCCTTTCTGTAACCCACCTTCGTGTCGAGCATTTGCTGCAGTTTGAGCAGCAGTTGCTTGGTGACCTCCTCTCGACAGGGAGTGGATGACGTCGAATTAGCCCATGATGACTGAACAGAATTGTGTGTTATGGATGATGAAACGAGACACTTTTCTACCGTATAGTGATCGCTAAAATAAATACAAATCAATAATATTTTAGAAATATTTACCTCTCCCCCCGACATTCCGAGTATACCGCGCTCCTCGATCTGGAATCAATCAATCAATAGTCTCCTTGTCTCCTACCGTAATCCTTCTCCCCCTTTTCCCCTCTACTCACCTCAATGGCAATCTCGACCTCCTCATCTTCCTCCTTCTTTGTCTCTTTGAATGCAATTCGATGGGGTTCGGGAAGGGAAGACGTCCAATCGGGAGCCTTTGAGGAGCATCTGAAATGAGAGAATAAAATATAGAACGGACGTCAAGTATTAAGATTTCACAACAAACTGTTCAGCACTAATACTACCGCGATCGACTTCAATGCTCTATAGCAAATTTATCTTATTTACAAGGATCACTGAAACCTAGAACAACCGAGTTTCAACACCGCCAACTTTTCCCGGCGGTTTTCTGTCACATTGGCCTGTTCTCCACAGGTGCTCCGTGAATGTAATAATGCTTGCGGCATTCAATCGCCTTTCTGCTCAATCTCACCTCAACATTCCTCGTCTCTTCTCAACAGGTCCCACCAGATTCCTCAACACATCTCCACATGGCGGTCCACACTGAGAAGTTGAGGGCGCCGATCGATCTCCCTCGTCACGAATAACATTAGGAGTGGAGGGAGAAGAGGAGGATGAGGGCTGACACATTCTGGAAGGAGAAGGATGACGGTGACGTCAGTTGTCACGAGATATTTTGTCAATAAAAACTATTTTCCCAATTCTAGTAGCCCACAAATAAAAAGTGATATTTCACGGGTGCATGAAAACACAAATCACCTGGTTCGAAGGAAAAATGCAAGATGGGGAAACGTACTGATGGAGCAGGGAAATCCTCGCGCTGGGCATTAGTTGGGCCATTGACACGTCGGTTGCCGTCTCCATGGTCTTGAGGTTCTGCAAATAAATAATATATAATCAATATTTAATTTTAATAAAGCTCTACCTCGATAGAATTATTAATTGCGGCATATTTTGGCCATTTAGGCCCGAAAAACGTTTCCCAAAAATTGTAAAGGGAAACGTTTCAGATTTTTTTTTCGGGTTCCTAGTAGGGATGGCTAGTCAAGCAAGATAGCAAGATCTTGTTGGGAAATTAGCTGTTGCAAGATTCTCATTTCTAGCAAGAATCTTGCTTCCCTATCATTTTCACAGATTTTGCGGTGTTTTTCCAAGAAAGAATCTTGTTCCATTCAAGAATCTTGCTTCCCACAAGATTCCCACGTTAATTTCCTTCTCATTCTCCTCCTTCGCAAGAAATGAATCGGTCATTTTACTTGCGAAGCCATCCCTAGTTCCTACACCGAAGTTCGAAGCATCAACCCTTTTTTTTAATTCAATACCGTACCTTGTAGACATCCCTCGCGAATGGGAGCGTCAGATTGCCCAGCGTCACTCTCGAATCGGCCGATCGCTCTGCAACAACTACATCCGTGCTCGATCACGAATCTGACCCGCCGAACTGCCCCGCCCCCTTTCAACTTACCGTATTTCTCTCCAAGATCGCCCATGCCAATAATTGCAAAGGGGCTGGATTCGTTGCGGGGCGCGGGTTCGGTCGTTTTCCGAGGCATTGGAGGAAGAGCACCGAGGGCAGACATGAGACGCTCTTTGCATGCCTACAAATGGGAGAAATTCAAAATACAAAATACTATATTTTTAGCTAGTTAGCAATAGGGGTATACAGGACAAGGTCAGAACTGACGAAAACGAAAAATGAAAAAGTTCATAGATCTGGTGAAACACGGAAATTCCTAGCCATCCCGTTTTATAAACCTTAATCATCCGGTGTCAAAAAACGACCAAAGGGATTCAGAAACATTTATGTTTTTTTTGCATTGCACAATTCGGGATAGTAAAAACTACAGAATCATCATGTTACCGTACTCCCCCCTCCCTCATCTACCGTACCTCATAGTCGTTTCCTCCCGGTAGTGGCGTCTTCTTCTGCATCACTCGCTTCTTCTTCGTCTTCGGTGCGCCATCGTCTGCTGTTAATTATTGATTATTTTGAGTATAATAATGTAAAATTTAATTAAAGAATGGACTGAGGATGCACTAATTCCAGGATGAAGTATGTAGACATGTATTCTCCTTACAACTCCAATTCACACAGCGCACAACTCTACTCGAAAAGTCAGAACCCTAGATTCTACGGCTTAGAACTAGTTTCACAAATTGCTCACCTTGCATCATAGGCGGCATTCCCATTGGAGGAGGCGCCATTGGATCGAGTAGACGTTTGAGAGATGGACCACCTAAATTTAGTATAAATCGCCACGATTATATTTATGAGTAAGAGAATAGCGCTAGAAGTATTGAACCGCTTATGAAAACGGTAAACTTCATAAACTTGTGAAACGAGAATCTTCCTAGCGTGATATATCGAGCACTATTAATTAGTGAGTCACTTACCGCCAGGGAATCCTCCCATTCCCTGTGGCTGCTGCATCATTGGAGGAGGGCCGTCGAGGTCGCACGAGATCTAGAATAAGTATTCAACTTCATTCATAATTCCACAAATATCACTGAATATGTTCTATCAACTCACAACTATTTAATCCCGTTGCGACCGTAAAGCGCCTAGTTCTACCCCCAATCCCGCAATGTTTTACAGTCCCCCATAGACAACACGAACTTGCTACCGTACCTTTCCAATCATATCATCCACACACTCGTACACTTCCCTCTCCTCCTGCGATTGCAATTGCTCATACCGTAATCCGCCCAATGACATCGATCGCTGTGGAGGACCCCATCTGCAAATTAGAATTGATTATTTGCACATTTAATTATCTATAATTTGGCTATTCGAATAAGAAATACAAAAACTAGTAGTCTAATGCAACAATGACACTAAAATCTATTTTTACGATTTAGTGGCGGGAAATTCGAATACTATCCCAGATTCAAAATATTAGTGCCCACTACTAACCGTCCGCCCATCGCAGCCATCCGACCGCCCATCATCATTCCCGGACCGGGACCAGGAATGGCGCCCAGCTGGAACCCGCGCTGAAAAAATAAAGGATTGGTTAGAGGGGAAATAGATAACACAAATAAGGAACTGCAAAAAAAACAAATTAATAATAAAATTTAAATATTATTTCTTTTTTTAAATGAGTATACCTCCGGTCCCATCATCTGGCTGAAGGGCACCTGCTGAGGGACGACCATTTGCTGGTAACCGCCTGTGAATGATCAATTCAATCAATTTTATTATAATGTACCACAGCTCATACAAGAGAAATCAACACTTAACAGTGCAATAGGAAATGTAGGGCCAGCATATCATGGCTCCACCTAGTTGCTTTTTTTGGCAATTCCGGGGGAAATTCAGATAGCAGTGCGCATAAATTGGCATACTTAATTTAATCCAATTAGGAAACAGTCAAATCGCAAAATGCGCACTGACCTTTAAATTGCCTAACAATGACGCAATCTCTTGTACTCACCAGGTCCTCCGGGTGGTCCAGCCATGCTCATTGCCATTCCCGCTCTTCCCATTGACGCCGTCAGCATTCCACCGACCGTCGGTCCACCGGAGCCCATTCCGGCCCGCTGCTTCAATAAAACAAGTATTATTTTTCTGTTATCACGATTGGGTGAAACCGCAATTCACCAGGAGCATGAACATATTTTTTAGCAATGACAATTATTTTTTAATAAATCTTACATGCGCAGCGTACGACGTCGTAAACTCGGTCTGTATTCGATGGCGCGACTCGAATTCGTGCATCGCCTGTACGTGTGCCTGCAACGAAGCATTGTATATCGTATTTACGCATGATATTTTTAGCTCGCGACTTTCTCGATTCACCTGCCGCCCAAAGAACTTACAAAACTATGCATTTGATAGGTCGAATATGGAGCTTCAATCATTCTCACCTTATAATTTTTCTTCGCCTCTTCCACTTCGCGCTGCTTGTTCGGGATTCCGTCGAGAGCTCGCTGTAAATTTAAAATATTTTAATTTTACTTAGTTTTTTTTTAAAAAATGCATAGCATTTCAGCAAATAAATCCGCTACAAAAGTTATATCTATTGAAATAGCAACATACCGCGAGTGACTCCTTATCGTTGTCATTCAGATCGGCATCAGTGGGAGGCATACTCGTGGGCGGGGGCTGACCTGCATATGTGATGAAATGTTGTCAAGTAGAGGTTGATTGCATCCAAAGGACAAAAGGAAAGTAGCATGGAAACTGGTCGGGCAGGTTTTCGATTTTTTGATGGTCTATCGGGCAGGTTTCTATATTTTTGGGATGTTCTAGGGGACCATGACGGGCAGGCTTCGTTTTTAGGGGTCTAATTGATCAGGCAAAAATTTTGGCGACCGCCTTCGGCGGGCGGGTTATGTCGACCACTTTTAGACCTATGATTGCATCTACCCCCCCCCCCTTCCCGCCCCGGTCTCACTGCGAACACTGTGCAACGGAATTGGTGGCATAGTGATCCCAGTCTACTTATTTCAATGGTCTTTCAATGACCACAAAAATATTCACTCTCATTGTTCAAAGCGCCTTCAATGATCCAATAAGATAAGAACGGAAAGGCGAATCAACATGCTCTCAACCATCAACACCCCCCCCCAATTGCATCAGCTGCATCTTCGAAATTCTCCTAACCTGCAGCAGCTGCAGCAGCGGTCGCAGCATTGAGTGCTGCAGTCTCGGCCGTTTTCTTGATCTGTCGCTGCTTCGCATTCAACTTCTTCTTTGTCTGTCGCAGATTGCCTAGCTCCTTCTCCACTTCCTATAATTTAAAAAAAATTTTTACATAAAATAAAATAAAATCTAATATAAAATAGGCAGATCTTGGGCGTTTTCACTGCTGAATCCGCGAATATTCAAGCGAATATGGTTAACTTTAAACAACAACATAGTAGTGGTAGCAATTTGTGTGAAAATAATCGTAATACAACCTAATTTCGAAAATAAAACGAATAAATTCCGTTACGTCCATGGTCTTGTGGAGGTCGTTCGATGCCTTCTTCATCACCACATATTCCTGCTGCAGATCGGGTGGAAGATGATCGAGGGAGGGAGGCTGAGACTGCACGATACAAAATTAGCCAATGCTATTTTTTAAAAATAGATCGTTCGGTTGAAGTATGGATAAGAGAACGGCGAAACGGTAAATCAGCTGGTTGATGATTTGAAACATTAGAGAATTGTTGTGGAGCTTATTCCAAGACCATTGTTCCAATATTGCATTTATAAAATGATACGATCACACCAAAAAGTCAAATGACGGACTTCCGTTGTTTACCACACAGGCACGTACGCGACCCTCTCACTTTTGCCCGCTCTCTCGCTTTGGTAAACACAGGAAGTACCATTTTGACTTTTTGTGTGTTCGTATTATTTTATAAATGTAATAATGATTGTATGATCCGTTAAGGGCAGATTGAAACCACTATTCACCAGGATACCAAATGAATTAGATTTTCTCACCGGTGGTGGCAGTGGTCCTCTCATCGATCCTCCGAGACCACCAGGTATGCCCTGTAATATAATTAATAAATAATAATATAATAAGGTGATTTAAAAAAAATACAGAGACGCTGCTTCAAAAAGTACATCCACCCACCATTTAATTTCAAGACTATTTCAACAACAATAACTGATGAATAGGTAATTATTTAAATAAACTTACATATCCGCCGGGTCCACCAGGTCCGCTTCCTCCTCCTGCTCCCATTCGCATCGGTCCCATGCCCGGTTGACAGGTAGCCAAACCCGAGGGACCGGGAACTGCAACAAGGCAGATTCGAGCTATGCTATCAATTCATAATGATCTAATTTATGATTGTTCAACACACAGAATTCCAGCGGTGAAAATTGTCAAGAATGATAAATCTCTTCTAGGTAGTAGTTCAAGAAACAACACAGAATCAGATCAGAACCAATACCGTACCTCCCGGCTGAGGTATTCTGGGAATCCTCGGTCGCGGGACCTTCTCTCGCTGGGCTCGATTGTCGCGGGCTTTGCGGACGTAGATCTGAAAAAGAGAGAGACAGATGATTGTGAGATTCACCCAAGTATCGCCTATTTAGAAAGGGATTGATGCGCGCAATGCCTCGTACTCCAATACATTTACTGATGGAGGTCTCTGAGTTCTAACCAACTACGTTGATTCGAATAACTCGATTATATCTTTTGATTACAGTATCCATCTACCGTACCTGTCTATCGTCGGGACTCAATCTTCTCCATTCTCGATGAATAAACTTCGCTCGTTCACTCCACAGAGGCATCGTCTGACGAAGAGTCGGATGCGCAATGTTCACGTAGAGCACTGCCGCCTGTAGAAGAATAATAATCGTTAAGATTGTATGCTGCAACTCGATACGACCATTGCCTATACCTCGCATCATAAGAAGATAAGGTGGCTGCGAAACGCAGAACTTCCTAGTGCATCCTTTCAGTAATTCCTAGTGATGGAGTGTTTACTATTAGCCGTACACCACGAAGATGTGCCAAAATTTACTAAAATTGGCGAAGATATTTTTAGGGTGAGAAAAGTAGAAAACAAATATTAGCACGGTCTCTCTTCCTCACCTTAGTCGCCTTATCTCCCAATGGTTCGTCCTCCTCCCATCGCTCAGTTGCTGCTGCAGATGCACTCGCTCTCTCCTGGAAACAAGAAGGCACTGTTGAGTATTGAACGAAAATTAAATTATCCAAACAAGAGATCATTTCGAACACAGATAAAGAATAGATAAGAACATGATGAAGCTGGAGATCAACAAGTTACAATTTTCATAAGCAGAAATTACCAAGAAAGTCTAAATAATCTAATTTCTACCATCACTAGCGAATATTATTCTATAAATCAGGAATAACAAAAAAAGTAATTACCATTTTGGCTGAGATTCAACTACAAATAAAATAACTATGAAACAACGACTCAGCTAGTTGTGTAGGCAAAATAAAAAAAACGTTAGTCAAATAATTAGATCGCAACTTTCGACAGTGAAATTCATGTTTCAATTCACCCTCAAAACTTCCCATTTCCCACCTGTATCCCCACTCCTCCGTGTGCATGTCCCACTGCAGCCGGCATCATTCCTCCACTGCCGCCACTCATCGATGAATCGGGTCTGGAAAAGAACAAATGAATTGCGTCATCCCTATGCACTCCCTCACCTCATCATCCCCGGTTCCTGCTTGATCATCATTCCGCCCGGTCCCATTCCGTGCTGCTGCTGTTGCTGCAGGTGATGTTGCTGCTGCAGCATCATCTGGTGCTGGTGTTGCTGCTGCTGCAAAGAAAATGCATGCATTGCTTGACTTTGAACGATAGAACGCCGTCCCGCTTTCTCTAAATAGCAAAAGTGTCCCCACTAACTTTATCAGACAAAACCACAAAAATTTATTAACCGCATTCATGACTCCCGGTTCCTGCTTGATTAACATCCCGTTTGGTCCCATTCCCGGCTGGAATCCGATTGGCTGCTGCTGCATTTGCTGCATCGGTTGCACCGGTGCCTGCAGAGATTATGATAATTAAGGGACATCCACCATCAAACCGCAAAAGCAGTTGTTTCTTCGTTTCACATGTTACACATAGCCGTTCAGAGAAAATGTAGAACAATTTGGATGAAGATCCTCCGGCAATAAAAAAAATTTCAAATTAAGTCATCCCTTTGCAATCCACTCACCGGCTGACTATTCCCATCCTCCATCTCGGGCTTCGGCTGCGAATCATTGTCGTTCTTCATGATATCAAATGCATCTGAAAAACAAACAAAAATATCATCTTATGTGCACACTAAAACATCAGTTCACGATAATCCTGCGCGATACCGTACTCCTCACCTGACAGATTGTTGTCGAAATCGTTGAAGTCATCATCATCATTGTCATCAAACAGATTGAAATCCATGTCGTCAATGTTCATCATGTCGTTCAGATTGATGTTGTCCTGTAGAAATTTGCGATAAATTTACAATTAACTTATTTTATAGTGTTTAGATCAGTACAGCAAATGAATATAATTGGCGGTATCGATTGCATAGTAATGACGTAATACTCACCAGCATGCTTGCTTCGTTGATGTCATTGCGCAGCGCCTCACTCGCCTCCATACTCAGCGTGTCACCCAGCGCAAACGGATCCTTGATCATTCTGCAAAATAAAGCACATTAGACTCAATGTGTTAAAATTATTTTGCTGGTCCTGAACGGAATTTAAAAATTATCAGCTACCGTAACCCATCTCAACCGTGACTACCGTACTTGGGTTCTCGGTAGTCTTCCAGCACGGGCTCCGTCACATCCACGTCTATCAACGCCTTGCCGTCGACCGGTTTAGCGCCTGCAAATAATTGCGATATCCGAGATGCATTCGGTGGATTGCAAAACGATAGGTCTTTCCCCACATATCGCCACATTAAAACAAATATCCGCCACGTGCAATATGATATTATTTGTATATGTTTTCCACAGGCTGGCCACAAACTAATTCTGCTCGGATGGCGGTACTATTATGTAACAACAGTGAAACATGTTTCCCACTAGAATACAAAACCTGCACCCCAGGAAATGAAGCATACCAAAGAAT
The DNA here is from genome assembly GCA_036245785.1 of Pristionchus fissidentatus. Taxonomy (NCBI): domain Eukaryota; kingdom Metazoa; phylum Nematoda; class Chromadorea; order Rhabditida; family Neodiplogasteridae; genus Pristionchus; species Pristionchus fissidentatus. Next base: position 31,982,255 of record BTSY01000003.1, on the reverse strand, counting down.
CCCTCCTGAATCTGGGACGGATACGCGTCTTCCAACTGCGATCGACGAGGTTTCCGTTGCCGTTTCACCTAAATCGGTATCATTAAACGATTCAAAATGCTTCTCCGATGCATCTCCATAATTTTTTTCCATTGAATTTAAAATAATTGTTTTAGTGAAATTTCACACTCCTCACCTTCTTGGTCGGGTCGTTAGGGTCGGTCGCCGCATTTTCCTCCTCCTCTGCAGCAATCAACTTGTGCTTGGGCAGCTGCAAATACATATTTATTCTCTAACCACTGCCCATCACCAGCTGGATACGTGCTACGCGCTGCCATCAAAGGGGCGTGTACACCTTCCATACGTTCACTCCATACCTTCGACCTATTAAAATACAATAAATGAAGTGCATATGTTCAGCACCGTACCTTGACGAAGAATCCGCCAACTCCCAATTTCAGCTGCCTTCCTCCTCTTCCAGCTCCGCCTCCTCGACCTCCACCACGACCGCCACGAGAACCTTCGATGTATTAAAAATTAGGACTATTATTAAATTAATTCAGTGAAATTTGAATTGAACGAACTGTGATTGGACGCAAAGGGGATTTCAGGGGAGCTAATATTTCTTTCAAATGCAAAGAGAAATGAAGGACTAGGAGCACACGTGTTTCACGGCGTGCTAATGAGATGCGCAATTTCAGGAGAAGCCGATTCTGCCTTGCGTCGGGTTCGCACGTTTATCAACTAATATAAATTAATAAAAAAATCCACTCACCGGGTCCGAATGTCATCAGACTCGACAGTCCATTCTCCTCTTCCGGCCCATTGTCATCGTCCATCGAAGCGCCGACTGAACAATCAATTTAATTGTTATTAACTATTATTTATTAATAAATAATATTAATTAGTTAACCAATAAATTAATTCACAATGGCTGTCCATCGATCCTCCACTCCTAAACTCGCTCAGCAGACTTCCCAGCTGTGACTGACTGTCGCCGGAAGTGAAGGAATTGGCGCGAAATAGTGACGGCATCATCTTTGATTGCAGCACCTGAAAGGTTCGCGTTTCGGACAGTTAACAAAAGCAGACTAGGGTTCGATGAGCAGTCCCAGAGCGATAAATTCCCTAGATCAGAATATTAAATAGTACGAACGTCTATTCCTAACATTTTTTAAAAAATAATGCATTAATAAAAACCGACCTCGTCGGCGCACTTGTTCAGCGCCACGTTGTCGCACAGAATGAGATTTCCATCGTTTGCAGAAGAATAACACGAGTTCTTGAGTGCGTTTGGTCTGGAAAATAAGGAAATTCGATAGGAAGTCGACTCCCAGCAACAACATAAAGGTGTTAAATCGATAGACACAACACCTATATAATCAATTTCAAAAAATAAATTATATAAATACAAAGTGCCGACCTGCAGCTGCTACATCGCATCTTGTTGAGTGCTGCCGACTCGAGCATCTCTTCCGAGTGGAGATCCTCGCAAGCGCCGTGGTACCATCTGCAGGAATAAATTTGGGTCGATCGATTTTTCTACTTCATATTGTCATGATAAATTAATTTCAATATGATACATGAATTTAAAAATTTAGAGGGGACTAAATTTATCTCTAAATTTTGTGGCCCGGTTCTTCATTGGAGTTCTTCATTGGAATATGCAGGTATGTTAGACTACCGGCATAATATAATTGACATAGATCCACCACTACGAATCACTAAACTCATGAGGATTTGACATTTTCCTACACCAACGAATCAACTAACGAAATGGAACACCCAAAATTTATAAAGTTGCGGCCTTGAAAGAGGGAATCACACGCTTCGAAAATAAATTCCTAAACCTTTTCGTCGCATCTATTTGTCTGCGTAAGACATTAACAGCTACCAGTTTCCAAGCAACAAAACTCTCGAAAACACACTTCGAGCACTGGCTGCATCTGATGATGTTGTCGTTGAGGTTGTACAGTTTGCTGCACTTGGGACACTTGCGCAGCGAGAGGCACGGATAGCACAGGCCCTGAAAGTTTACTAATTTCTTCTCTATCATCTAATATCATAAAGCCTCCTATATTGTTAAAACTAAAATCAGCGCAATCAATCGATAAACTCCGTACCTCTTTCGTCAGCTCTCCACTGTTCGCCACACGCTTCGTGCACCGACGGCATCTGGCGCACCTGCAAACATTGTTCACTGGTGGAATACATTTTAAAATCAAATCTCGATCGTCATTCGTCGTGCTACCGTACCACTGGCATCTCCATGGTCCCGTGGGCGCGCGCTCCACCGGCGGATTGAGGCAGTACATGTGGTAGGCGACGTCGCACTCCTCGCACATTATCAGCTTCGAGTCGTCCTGGAACACACATATTATTGTAACCAAATATTTAACTAATTAATAAAACACAATTAATAAATACTCACTTTATTATGCCCACATCCCTCGCAAATCGTGCAGTCGAGGCACCGCCAGCCCAGCTTCACAACCGTCTCGTTCATCTCAAGTGGCAAATATTTAAAAAAAATTTCAATCCAGGAACCTTCTCGTTTCACGGTTAACTAAAAGACATAATGCTGTGCGTCCAACGATCGGTGTTCGCTTCTTTGCCAAAAAAAACCAATACAGTACACTCAAGCAGGGCGCCGTTTATAATCAAGCAATTTTGTATAATCTACCGTAATCCCATTATACCGTACCTTATCGTGCAGGCCGACGCAGTATGTGTGGAAGGTGTGGGCGCAGCCACTGCAGGCAACCATCGATTGCTCGCTGTGACGACCGACCGAACCACAGACGAGACACAGAGGAGCCGCGTTGAGGAAGACGTCGTCTGTGAGGAAGTCATTGATAAAATATTATCAAATAAAAACAATTTTAGAGAACTAGCAAGACTTAGGGCGCACGCTACCTTATGTGTTACTGTTGAAACGTCAATATCACTAGAGGTGATTCGGATGATACAAAATATCACTAATTGTTTCTTTTTAAAGAAATTGGCAATATTTACAAACCTTCAGGCGCTACAACAATCGTCCGCACATACTCGTCATCCTTGCCGCCTCGTCCCTCTTTCGCAGCCGCCTTCGCCACTGCAGACTGCTGGTTGGCTGACGATCCGTCGTCTGAGAAATCGATAATATGTTTAGAGTCGAAAGGACCCGGTGATCCCTGGTGTCAATACAAGCATAAAAGAGAACCGATCAAGTGCACGAACAATCGATCGAGCGGATATGCGTGCAAACAAAAAATAATACAACTGACCAGGCGGAGCGCCTCCTCCCGCTGCAGCAACTGCAGCGGCCTTGGCTGCAGCCACTTGCTGCAGGGCCACGAGTGCAGCTGAGCCGACTGCAGCTGGAGAAAAGAAGGGCAGCGCCGACATGCCGAGGCCGCCGCGAGTCGTGCTGCAAGATTGTCAATCTTAGATTGATATTTAAATGAAGGCAGAATTCGGGTCGTACTAAAGAAATATTAACCGCAATCAGCAAGTAAGGAGTGTGAGGCAGAAATACCCCAGGATATTTTGAAAAATAAATATAAATATTACCTCGTTCTCCGGCCGCTCGCAGCCGCGCCGCGTCCCTTGCCCGTGTTTCCAGCCTGGAATTACGTTTAAATAAGTTAAACTTTATAAAAAAACAATAAAGTAAATAGAAGATGATACCTTTCCTCGTCCTCCCTTGCCTCGCTTGCCTCTGTCCGTCTTTCCCAGTCGATCCGAGAAGACTCCCGACGGCGGCTTGCCTGTGAATGCTACAAATTAGTGTACACATACAGCTACAAGTGCGTGGTCTCTCTGCAAAATGTAGCCGCAGCTAGTGAGTGCATAGTGCATAAGGGTGCTGCTGCAGTGCATTGATTGCAACTGGGACGATAGATAATACTAAGGATTAGTCATTCGCACTAGCACTACTGCGCCCCGCATCTTATCTTTACGGTCAGCCATGAAACAGACCCATCATAATAATAACAGCTTATCTACCCACTACATCTTATCTATGGCACGATGGTTGATCGAGTGACGTCATCAATAGGCAATCGTCTCACCACCTGATCGCGTTTTCATCAGCGTTCCTCCTCTTCCGCCCGGCTTCTTCTTGCCTCCTCGACCACCACGAGAAGCGCCGCCGCCGCGGCTACTGGGAATAAATAAATAATAAGTAAATGTGAATTATCTATTTACTCTTATTTTCAGAAGCTAATACAAACGCTATAACTATATTGCACTCCATTTGCCCAATGATTTTGTTTATTTTGTCTGAATACAGTATCATTCTTATTGAGGTCAGTTCCGCTGCCTGCTGATGAAACATGTTTGCAACATTTATCCACCTAGACCACCTAGGCGTTTAATCTCGCGCGAAAAATCGGCAGGATTATCGTAAATGATAACTTTTCAGAAATAAATAGATAACGTACCCTGGTCTGAACTCCTCATCATCCTCACTGAGCGCATTTGGATCGAAGGAGGGCGAGTTGCGGGCAGAATAGGAGGACGACTCTGAGGAACCTGCGAGAAATTAATATTATAAATATTTTCAACATTTATAAAATTACAAAATGCAAATACTAAAAATATAAACTAGTATGAATGAATACCGTGCGCAAATATACTACCATGTTCAGAGCTCTGCTATAGCGTACGACATTGGAAGTACTACTCCAATCGGAAAACTACGCTATCATCAGCGAACAATGCTATTCGACACTATCGATTACTTGCTACCACCGTACTCACCACTCATTCTCCTTTCCCTTTGGGAGTATCGTCCCGACTCGCCGCCGATCGATCCTGCGAAGGGAGAGGAACGAATGGAACCGAGCAGCGACGTGCCCTGATTGCTGGCTTCTGGATCCGCCAGAGGAGAATCTGAGAAAAATATAATTATTATACTACTATTACTAACAATAATAGTAAAAAATATTAATAAGCTTCTTGCACAGTAGTATTAAAAAGCGATTTTATTCCTTTTTTTGCATGCAGCTCTTCATTTTCAAGAACCACAGTTCTCCGTTGTCCGTAATGATGAACAACTTTATTTTTTATCGATGTCTCCTCATGATCTACCGTAGTCGATACAGTATGTTACCGTACCCGCTCCTCCTCCAATCATGGCATCTTCTCCTTCGAGGGGAGAGTGGCGACACTTCGCACAGCTATACTCCTCCGTGTCCACGTCGATCGATCGATCGCACTCCGAGTGGATCCATCTAGGAGTCACATATTGAGTATTTATTAATTTTTTTTAATTGAACAGTATCAATTAAATACTGAATTACTACAAAAAAATTTTACTAGATAGAGATAAACTACATTAACTAATCTACTTTTCTTGAAAGTGTACTTATTACAACCATCCTATAATTACGGAGACATCAGTATTTATCAGAGTCTTGATAGATTAAACATCGGAAAAAGGGGGGGGGTCGCAATTTAGCATGGGAGAGAAGACTTTTTATCTGTCTGCACTGTACTCAGTCGCTATCACAATCGAGTGTACATACAAAGTGCAGACATGGGTATCCTTGCAAGCGATAATCTACGACTTCTGTATTTAAAAAAAGGAGTTTTTTTTTAAATTCACTCACTTCTTACAAATACTGCACGTGAGGAAGTCTCCAACTGGCTGCACTCCCACTCCACAGATCGGGCAGCACATGCCCACCCGGCGAAGGGTCGCGCCTATTTAATTTTTAAATTAATTCCAATCTGAGCCCGTTAGTGAGCGCGGGTCGCTGACCAGGCTCAATTATGGGCTGGGCTCTAGCATTCCAGAGAATGTTAAATCGCTATTGTTTTAGTCGTATTACGTCGGAAATAACAAAATTACCATAAATTTATATAAATATTGCACGATTCTTACCCGAGCCGCCTGGAGTGCTGCAATTACTGCAGGTTTCGCCTACAGCGCCTGCCGCTAGCTCCGCCGAGCATCCCTTGCACTGAAAAACAAACTATTTACAAAGATTAAAATATATTAAAGTATAAACAAGTGCGTATTTCAAGGAAGTTTGCGTAGGCGACGGAAGTAATCACCTTTCTGGCTTCCTCCCGTGTACCGGTGCGTGCTTGGGCGTTTCCTCTCCTGAAATGGGTTTATTTAGAACTATTCTAAGCTGTCAAATAGCGAAAACCTACGCTAATCTCGAGGACAGCGAATCGAGTCGATTCTTCTTCTGCTGAAATCCGTCGTCCATGGTTGCCGTGGCATTAGCAAGCCATTTGAAGCGCCTGAACAGCGCCCATTACTTTTTGGCGATAGTAGAATTCAGAAAGCATCGAGATAAATCGATAATTACTTCGCGCACTCGATTTGAGCACAAACACAAGCGAGAGATTACAGTAGTCTATGAATTAAAACGGCTGTAAACCATGGGAAACAACGTCCGAATGCTAAGATTCACCTGCGGCTAGGTAGGCTACCGTCATGCGCATATACTAGTCACATAATTATACATTTACATATTGAACAGATTTTACAAATGCAAAAAGAAGCCGAAACACACCAGGCTCTAGTCTGCGAGAGCGAAAAGGGGCGGGACTTGGCTAAGTGCCATAAAACTGGTGACACCTAGACATGCGAGCCGGCGTCTGACTGCGTAGCAGCCCCCGCGATCGTTGCGTGCACACATTGTGCGGGGCCGCCACCAAGCGCACGTCTCTCCGCTTTGTGTACTCTCTCGTCTGTCGCGATTCCGGGGCGAGTATCGAGTGTTTGCGGGGGTGTGTCGTGGCTACTCGAGGGACCAACCGGCGGAATTCTGGAAATTGAAATTCATAAATCATTGCAGAATGCTGTGACAACGTCAAAAGTGAGCAAAATCCAGCAGAAACAGTTAAAATCAACTCGTTTTAATTTTTCTTTCACCATTGCGCTCCCTATTCTGCTTTAATTTTCCGCTTTCTTTTGCTTTATGACGTGAAAATCTATCTTCATTTCGACTTCCGGTTCTTGATTTTGACTACCATAGCTAGTCGTCACGGCATTTTGACCATTTCGTGGCGGAATTCTGCCTAGATAACGTAAAAACCGCCGAATCCATCAATTGCACCCCCGATCTCCTCCCCCGGTCCCTTACTCGACGCTCTCTTTCTCCCCTTCTTCCTTGACTACTCTTTAGCCCTTCAAACAGATCATATGTTTGACCACTAGGATATTTTCCCACTAATTTGTTTCATTACCAAGCAGAGCCTCGCCGGGGTGGACGACATAAACCGAGTCCTCCTCTCCTTTTCAATATGAATTTTTTTATTGAATTTATGTCACAACAGTGCCGTCACTGGCAGAAATTCGGCTTCCGTGACTTTAGCTCCTTAGATTATTCCAATGCTTCCGAATGACGTCTCTCGCTTATCCATGATCTTTCACCTATGTGAAGTGAGAGAGCGTGCAAAAGGAAGAGAGCATGAGCTGATACATACATTCTCGACCGTAGTTAAATACCACTCACTGGCTTCTGGAATCCAGTGCTTGTTTAAATTTTCCGAAAAATTTTCCGTATCGAGAAAGTGCATGGGGTTTGTATATTTTAACTGAGCTCAACGGCAAATTGTCGAGAGTACGTCACAGCATTTCGAGAGCGGCCACATGCCAGAGAACGAGAGAAAAAGCGAGAGACAACAGCGCTCTGAAGAGACGCGTGCGATGCGGTCGCGTTGCGTTCTCCTTTTCTCCCCGTGAGTAAGGACCAGGGGTAACTTTAGGCCCACTAACTTAGTGGGGGTGAAAATGCATTTTCGCGCTTATTTTACTAATTATATTACATTGTGCTTATTTAGCCAGGACAGTAGCCTTGGAATACGTCTGACTTTCAGCCCGAACGATATGAAACATCACAGACAGCAGCTTTTGTATTTGTTACGCGAAAAAACAGGTAATCCTTATCCCACTAAGTTTGTGGGCCGCAAGGGTGAAACAGGGGGCATCCCACTAAGTTAGTGGGCCTAAAGTTAGCTCGATCCTTACAAGGGAGGGGCAAAAGTCACCGGAGACCGATCTGAATTTGAACTATATGGAACAGTAGGTACCCCTAAGACATGCTCTGACCCAATGTCGAAAGTTCCGATTTTGAACTTTTATGACTTTAATTTCACAATTTTATTTTGCGTGCGATTCCCCCCGACGCGGCTCGCACGTATTCCCATGGGAAACAGCGCGAGCCGAACACCAGCCTGTGTAGTCTAGTCGGTAAGATGCCGGCCTAGCGATCGAGAGGTCGCTGGTTCGACCCCCTTTTGTACAACTCATTTTGCCAATTTTTTATCATTTCTACTTTACATTTTATTTGTGAAATTCTCGGTTTCCATCGTTTCAAACGTATTCGCATTGATCGATTATTAAAGAAACAACATTGTATCCATCTTCCCGATGATTGTTTTATCTTCTGATTTTACAGATTTCAACGAAAACTAGCGATATTGAAAATAACAAGGATGGAATCCGACAATTTCACAAATAAAATATAAGTAGAAATGATAAAAAAATGGCAAAATGAGTTGCACCAAAGGAGGGTCGAACCAGCGACCTCTCGATTGCTAGGCCGAAATCTTACCGACTAGACTACACAGGCTGGTGTTCGGCTCGCGCTGTTTCCCATGGGAACACGTGCGAGCCGCGTCGGGGGGAATCGCACGCAAAATAATATTGTGAAATTAAGGTCATAAAAGTTCAAAATCGGAACTTTTGACATCGGGTCAGAGCATGTCTTAGGGGTGCCTACTGTTCCATATAGTTCAAATTCAGATCGGTCTCCGGTGACTTTTGCCCCTCCCTTGTTAGTGCTCCCCGTTCAAATTCATAATTCTGGAGATTTGCCAAAAATGTATGGCCGTCTCGCTGTACACTTGAATCGCTGTGTACGTGTGAAATATGAAAGGGACTTTTCATTTAAAAATACACTGTCATCTAATGCCCGACCGACGAGAGCGCACTCGAAACCAAGAGATACAAAAGAGCACATCAGACAAATGAGCACACGTTTCGTTGTTGGATGTGTTCCTGTCATTCATACGAGCAGAAGGCTCTTATTCAGCAGTCGTATTGTACCCCCCCCCCCTTCATCTTCCCTCAGCTGACTTTGATCCACCATCGAGTCAAGATGCATCCTCGACACCGCTATTGTCGCCGCACACGCTATTCGGTAATCGCCACAACCTGGTGATTTTCGGTACCACACGAATAATAAATCAAAAGATATTTGAGATAGATGATCCTGGTGAGACATTTACCCGATTAAATATCAGAGTAAATGAATTCATATGAAAACTCTATTCGGCACGGTAGTCGAGTCAAAAATTAGGGAGTCAAGAAGCGAAAATTGGATTGAGCGCCTCATGGCAATAGTTACTATTGCGCATCTGGAATATGACGCACAACATGTTGTAGACGAAGACAATTACAGAACAGATATCCGCAGCCCTGGTCTGTCAAACGATCGCTACCGTAATCCCCATGGCTGGAACAACTACCGTATTCCAGAAATATGATCAGCTACCGTAATCCTCCCCTAATCTACATCACGATAACTGCCGTAATACTCTGTCTTACGACACCTACCGTAACCCCAGCCTGATCTGTTTTACGATAGCTACCGTGATTCTCATCTTGATCTATGTAACGATAGATACCGTAATCTTCCCCTGTGATGTTTCACGATAGCTACCATAATTCTCAGCCACACGCACGTCTCGAGACACAACTGCACTGAACACTGTCCTATCTGTTGAGTTACCCTGGAGCTGATCCCGCCTCACAATGCTCTGGTGCCTCAAGGAATGTAAGGCAAACGAGCAACGAGTGTCTTTCCCTAATTGGGAAAATGCGCCCAAGAGCCGCTGTTCGGCGCCTTTTCCCAATTAGGGAAACACACTTTGTGACCGCTTCCATGACAATCCGAACATTGTGAGACGTGTTCGATGGATGGGCGAGATGACGTATAATAAAACGTTTCACGGCATTTTACAGGGGGTGTAGGAGAGAGATAGATCAAAAGAGAGTCATGGGAAGGGGTCAGCGAGAGAGGAGAGAAAGTGAGAGAGCCTGTGTACTGGCATTTTGCCAATCCCCTGATTCTCTCGAAGGGAATTTACAAGAGCCGTTCAACATTGTTCCCGCCAAAACGCCGTGACGTTTCGCTCCTAAAGAACAGATCTGGCTGCTAGAGAGCGTTCCAAAGCGAGAGACACACCGAGGTATAGAAAGAGAGTGCACCACCAGTAGCTCACTTCATAAACGTATCATATTACATTTGTAATATTCTATGCTGAAGGTGTACACACTGGCCACTATTCAGGACCTCCCAAATTGTTTTTCTCTGCTGTAGGATTCAACGTCTCATTACTGACCCATTTCGGGAAGTTTCACCTGCTTGCCAACGATGAGGTATCATAAAACATGAAAAATAAAATTTTTATTGACTTGGACAGAAGTGTGGGCACGCCCAGCCAATTCTGCCGAGCACGTTGCTGTAATCCGTAACGATTTGGCAGACAATCGTCGGCGGTGTTACAATTTCCCCGTACCGCAACACGAGGCTCGACAAGGGTATTATGCCAACGATGCGTTTCCGTCTCGTTTGAGCGGGAACTGTGGGCGTCATATGATTCCAAACAGAAAGGGGTCTGGGTGAGAGAGTGTGCAAAAGTGAGAGAGTTCCTCTCTATGTCATTTCTATAGGATTGAGCAACCCGGGGAATAATGTGGATGCATTTCCATCGCTTCGTGGGGGAACAGCCTTTAATCTTCCGTCCTCCAATTTTTTTAGCGTTTTAGAACTGCTCGCAGAACTCATTTTGGAACGCACGAAACACAGTTCTACAGTATCTAATACGTTTTAAAATCGAATAGGTGATTCATACCAAATTCGGGATACTCATGCAATCTAGCTTTCGATCCCTCGCGGAGCATCTCATATTACCGTATCCAACAGTCCCTGATTCCCTCATTCGCCCCAGTTCGTTCACTAAATCCGCCATACGGAGCAATCATGCCTCCAATCATCACGGTAACTCGACACCACTCCAATCTCCCGCGCAGTAATTACCGCCACACATTACTCACCCACGCGTACCTGATTTACCATACGCCACCAGCCCCTGATATCGTACTTCCTGAAATGTCAACGATAACGTCACCGGCGCGCCGTCATTCATCAGTTCAAAAGGGGCGAGGAAAGGAGACTGAAAGCGGTGGGCGGAGCTTCGCCCCGAGTGCAGTCCTGGCCCATCGCTTTCCTCTAGTCTTTGTCGACGGAACTCCACTAAAATTTTCCGATATCAGAGTTTCGCACCCTTATTTTAATTTTCTGTCCAGAAAGGGGTCAGCAGCGACAGAGTGTGTAAAATTTTGAAGGAGTCTCTAATTTCACATACTCCCTCTCTCATTACCCCATTCTGGAGGATCTATGGACCTCATCCCTTATTCTTTTCAATCTGCTATGTTATGCTACTCACTGTTCGACAGGCCTTTTCTAGTCAACTTTTGAAGCTCATATTACTCTTTCCTGAATATAACATTAGCAAACTTGCTCAATCCTTAGGCAGTAGGGATCTCTTCAAAGAGTGGCACCGTGAGCAACTAACCTATCGCTTACAAGTGATCTCTCGCAGATCACGCTGTCCCTCGCCCGATTCTTCGCTCTCCTGCTTATTCGGGCCACTTGCTTATTTTTTATCTTATTTACACCGGTGCAATCAATAATAGAGAGGACACACGATCTATTTTGAGACATTCTGAAACCTGCATCCACCAGTAAAATTCGGTTTCAAGATGGAGAATAAATCGATGAATTCCAATCACGATTAGGTAATTGTACGTCATATTTTATATTTTCTACCGATTTTCCCTTGCCAATTTTCGTTGTTCACTTCCGATCTCTTCCCGCCCGATTTTGGACGAACGCATAGTTTCCAGCAGAATGTGAACTGCGGGGTGGGGGATTCACGGTCTCTTCATTTCGCACACTCTCTTTTTGTCAGTCGTCACGAGCGGTCGCCTCTCCATTTCCTCCTATGGAGAGGTGGAGTTTCCCCTAGTTCAGCCCCAGGCTCCCTAGTACCCCTCGTCTCTACTATCGACTAAAGAAGACTGGAATCCCCATCCAAGCCGGAGTGGTCGCCGTGTGATGGGTATGACCTACAAGTTTATTTGATCCTCAGTATCAGTACTCTCGTTGATTCTCTCTAAGATTGATGACTCGAGTATGGAGGACTCTGGTTCAAGCTCTAATCCAAGATCCCTGTTTCGTACGAGATTCTCACGGATGGACCCCTTGCCATTTCCTATTCGACTATCGGGATCGTCTCTCATTTCCACTCACTCTCCAACAAGAGACCGATCCTCACCCCGAAAACCATTCGAGATGACTCGATCTTCAGACGAAATTCAACCGAAGATAATGAGCCATTTCAACGTCGTCAGAGGTCCCATTCGATTCCCCTGTGAACCCGAACACCCCTCTTGATAAACGACTATTAAACTAAAACTCTCAACCGCCGACCAGTGAAGATAATGTTTAAAATCTAGTTCCCATTCTGTGGTTTTCCGCATTTCAAAGTTTCAAATGTCCGCGGAATTTGGAGCTGTGTAAAACCCTATCAGTTGACTGCGCTCTCTCATTTTCGCAGCTCTCTCTCGCTGCCTGACCTCGAGAATCGGCTATTACTGTATGATTCTACCGCAAAGATGTGAAATCTGATGCGCTAATTGGCTGGGAATCCGAGACCCGAATCTGATTGGGGCGCTGATACTTGTGTTGATTATCTGGTAGCGGATCTGGTTCTTTGATGAGTCCGTCCCATCATTCCGTACGAATGATGAGAGAGACTCTTTTACATTCACACTAGGGTTGGCCTCTTGAGAGAGAAAATGAGATCTCGAAACTGTTTAATTCAATTATCTGCCTGGTTTCGAGAACAGTGGATAAGTTTCGAGATCTCGAAACTCAAATTTGTCTCGAAACTTCTCTTCATCTTAGGAATTCCTGCCATTTCGCGGTCTATTCTTCTCAATTGTTCTCAATTTCTCATATCTTCTCGATAGGTTTCAGGATCTCGAAACCAAATAATGCCCGATAATTTCTCATTCGAGAGCATTTCTAGAGTTTCGAGAAAAGGAGCGGTCATTTTTCTCACGAGGCCAATTCACACACTCTCTAACTCCTAACCCTTTTCTGTAGATTTGATTGGGCAGTGAAATGATGCGATCTGAGTTGAATGCGGTTCTTTAAAGAAGGAGTACCACGAATCTCCTGCTCCATCATTCCTCATCTCATATGTTTCAATGGCGCGGTCGCTTTCTCCTCGTCCACCCTTATCCCTCCCCATCATTTTTGAATCCCTGCATTCAGGGTCAGTTTGGCAAAGAGCCAAACGCGAATAACTTTGTTCAAACTTATCGGCTGAACATGCGGTTTGCGGCGCTCTCATCGGGAAAACGATTACCATAACCCAACAGTGACAACTCAGTTGACCAAAAGCAATTCCGAAAAGAACTTATACGGTATCATAAGACTATTGAAAAGATAATTATCGATAGCGAGGATCGGAATAAGTTCTTTCGTTTTATGAAGCGGTGCACCAACAAACCTAAGGGAGTTGAAGGCCTCAAAAAGAATGATGGAACTTTAGTGATGGACGACCATGGAAAAGCAAATCTACTCGCTGAAACCTTTGCGAGTGTATTCACCACTGATAATGGAACTTTACCTAATACAGGTACCCTACCCAACTTAGGTAGTTACAATGAACCTTCTTTTTTAAGGCATGAGATATGTTCACTAATTGAAAGATGGAAACGCTCTAGCTGTAGAACACCAGAGAACATTGACTTGGGTTATATCAAAAATATAGCTGTCCCAATCTCCGAACCACTCGAAATTATCTTTCGCCTTTCATACGAATCAGGCATGGTCCCGTCTTTATGGAAACATTCCATTGTAACACCAGTTAAGAAATCCCCTCCTTTCTGTGACCCCCTAAACTATAGACCCATTTCAATCACATCACTATTCTGCAGAGTCTTTGAAAGACTCCTGTGTAAGCCGATCATAGAACATTGTGAAACCCTAGATATATTCCCTGATGAACAATACGGATTCCGAAAGAAACGCTCCCGCGAGCTTCAAATGCTAGACGCTTTGGAAAATTGGACAGCGTCTATTAGTGATGGCGAACCTGTAGATGTAATATATTTCGACTTCGCGAAGGCTTTTGATGGAGTATCACACCCTAAACTAAAACACAAACTAGGAAAAATCGGGCTTTCACATAAAACTATTGACTGGATTACTTGTTATCTTGCGAACAGAACTGTCCAAGTTAGAGTACGTGAGAAACTGTCGTCATCATTCCCAGTTACAAGTGGCGTTCCGCAAGGATCGGTATTAGGTCCACTGCTATTTTTGATTTACACGTCTGAAATCCCCTTACTAGTCCAGAAAAATGGTGTCGTTGCACGAATGTATGCAGATGACATCAAAATTTACCGCCCGTTTAAAAGAACGGACACCACTACTCCATTACAAAGCGCAATTGATACCATAGTCAATTGGTCTGAAGAGTGGCAGCTACCATTAGCTGCACATAAATGCAACTCATTACATTTAGGTAGAGCAAATGCGAAGAATAAATACAAAATAGGCAATACTATACTAGAACAGAAATTAGTCATGAGAGATCTCGGTTTCATATTAGAAAAATCGCTCACTTTTTCCGACCATTGCAAGACAATTGCTCAGAAAGGTGTATCCGCGTGCCACATTATTCTCAGAGCTCTTCGCACCAATAACGCTGAAATACTCCTCAAAGCCTACTCTATTTACATTCGACCCATACTAGAGAGCGTTTCTATGGTTTTCAACCCCTACTTAATACGTGACAAAGAAATCCTTGAAAATCTTCAGAATTATTTCACTAGACGACTATTTATGAGATGCCACAAATCAACCTGGCAAACAATGCCGAATTTCCCTAATAGAAATATGCAGTTAGGTTTAGTCTCATTAGAAAAGCGTAGAGAGGAAATTGACCTGAAGACAGCCAGTAATCTCCTGAGAGGCAAATACAAAATATCTAAAAAGACACCACATCACTTTAGCTATTACTTCACTCGACATGGGATAAATTTCACTAACGCTAGTTCCACTTCAAACTACCGACATCATAGTTTCTTCCCCAGAGCGGCAAGGCTATTAGTGAAGTCCAGAGAATTGATCAGTTTCTCTGAGTGACTCGTTATTAGATTGTCATTGTCTTCCTACTGAATTCGTTTTTAATCTAACTTAGTTTTGTACCGCGTTTCTTGTGATCGCATAAATATATATATATATATATAAAAGTTCGTGGGACACCACCTTTAAGCAACAAAGCAACATTAATTTCCCCATGGATGCCGGAATTCAATTATTTATCATGTCATGCAATGGTGCTCAGATTTCGAAAGATTACGGGCTGTCGAAACAATTTATTTCTATCTTCGAAAAACAAGGAGACATTGTTCAGCACGACCAGCTGAGGTTGAAGAGACGTAAAACATACATGTCCAGGTTTGCGGGGCTCTTATCACGAAACCCATTACCATAACCCGACAGTGAGAATTCAATTGACCAAAAGTTCGTGGGACACCACTTTTAATAAGTTATTGAATTAATTAAAATAAATCTTAAATATTTAATTGAAGATGTGCAGAAAGAAACGCCGCAGGGACTCATGTTCTTGGGCAAGAGAAGGGATGGCTCAGGGAGTGTCGGAAAGTGAGAAAATACTTAGAAATATTGCGCACTCTATCTTGGCCCCTTTCTGGAGATTGCTGCGGAGCGACGCGGTCACAATGAGCGTGATAACTGATAACCAACAAAAATAGAAAAAAGGAAAAGCTATCGGAGATAGTTATAGCATACCATCACTTACGGAGATGTCATAGGACGGCCTGGCAAATGGTTGTTTCGCAACGACCCAACTTGTATGCAAGTATACTGTATACAGCATACTGTATACTTGTATACTGTATACAGCTTTGTAGAACATTGCTTCAGCCCCGATCGAAAGTAATCCACAGCACTCCATCTCCCCCATCCACAATGCACAATCGTACAGTCCATTTCCACTCGAAAAAATCGATCATTGCACAAATCAATCGATAATTTGCAGCATGAGATCCCTCGGTCCGATGCGGTTCGGTAAAAGTCCGCCATCGCGCCCTTCGACTTCTACGACGTCTCGGCCGAGCTGGACCAGTGATCTTTGATCTCTGACTCCTCCTCCCCAATCTAGTCTCGATTTTCATTCTCCCCCTAAAGATGAGCCCGAAGTGCTACCCCTGCCTACCCCTCCATCTCGATAAATACTCCTACCGTAATCCAGCTACCGCAATCTTGTCTCGATTGTGACACGGCGACAACGTACTGCAACGTACTGTACTGCAAAATCAGCCATCCCGGATGATAGATGCTTATATTTAAATATATCATTACAGGAGTCTGAATCAGCTTTGGAGGTGCTCATTGCTTACTTTGATGGGTTGAATCATAAATGTACGGTGGAAAATTCTGTCGCATATTCAAATACAGCGCATCAGGGCCCCATCGCTTGAACATTGAAAAAAATGCCTTTGTCTCGATTCTAGGGCGGAATCTTCAAAGGAATGATTATTCGCATTTCTTTTTGGGACCCAAAATAGAAACGCCAAGTTGTTTCGCATTCTACACAGGCTCCCACTGCTTTAAAGTGATATTACCTTATACTCAGAGGAAAAAAAATAGAATCGGAGCGCAGTGCTAACATTACTATACTCGAAATCCACAGGAAAAGGGGAATATAAATGCACAAATAAGTGCATCTTCTCAATTTCGTATCCTGAACCCCTATTTAAAGTGCCCGTATTTCAAATGCCGTTACATCCACATTTCGTCCATTCTCCCATTCCGTTCCCACCACTCCTTCCCCATTCCGAGAGAGGGAGAGAGAGAGAGAGAGAGAGATAACCATTTAATCTATCTCCTCCCTCCCCCCGTTCTATTCATCCTTCCCCCAATTGATTAGAGGGTGCGGCCGGCCGACTAAATGGTACCCCATTTGTGACTCGCCCTCTCTGATCTCTCTCTCTCTCTCTCTCTCTCTCTCTATCTCTCTCTCTCTCCTCTTCTCCCCGATCCTATCTTTCACTCGAATCACCAATTACGTGATTACGGAGAAGGATTTCAAACTTCAAATCGATTTCTAAACTCTAAACGAGTACTGCAGAAATTGAAAGAAGTGAGCAACAAAAAATCTACGAAAGCAAAATTCCTATGAAAATCTTTGAGACCCAATTTTATGGAAAACAAATATCGGAAGAAAAGAGGTAGAAGATGAGCAATACTCTTGAAAGTAACGATTTCCTTGATTTATTTTTTTTCTCCTTCAGTAAACGTGTGATAATGCTTGAACAATGATGAAATTGCAAAACATCGAATCATTACTAGTCAATAAGTTTTGATGAAATTTTCTTCCAAACTATGTGCAGCAGCTTCCGATCTTTTCTTCATCAGAAATCCAAAGGTACTAACTTCCGTTTGTATGATAGTATGGTTAGTCTCACATCATTCCACCCGCGGTCAACCTTACAGAAAGGCCTTTGGAGTGAGAGAGCGTGTGTAACCGAGAGAGGGACTCTCTCAATTTAGCATACTCTCTCGCTCTAACCCTGGTCTGTAGGTTTGGAATCATGTGGTCTATTCTCTCTGATGCACGCGCAATGCAATCTAATAATTCAACCACGCGGTTCATTCATGTTTCATGAGCATATCAAACTTTCGGAAAATTAGAGAGCGGAGATTTTTTCTCGTTATTTATCATTAGCTAATGTTCACGAGCACTGTTAGATTTTGGGTGATGTTTGTGTTTTTTTTCCATTGTAAGCAATGTGATTTAAAACACATAAAACGGTATTTTCCTTGCTGCTTTAGTACCCCGAAGTCCATCTTTCCCCCCCTTTTTCCAATTGCATTTACCATCTAAATGAGAACCACTTCCATCTCTCTCAGGGGGTCAAGGAATGACCGCAACCACTAAATGGACTGAGAGAAGGTCAGGAAAGGTGTGAAAAGTAAGTGACTCTCTCCATTCCGCACACTCTATCATCCTCTCTAACCGATGAGAGAGTGTTGCGATCGGAGAGAGTGCGAAGAGTCATTCTGGAAGACAAAGGACAGGAGTGTAATGGGGCCGAAAAGGCATGGGAACAGACTGAGAGAGAAAAGAGAGAGAGAGAGAGAGAGAGTTGAGTGATTAGTCTTTGAATGAGATGAGTAATCGGTGTGGGAGAGTGTGTTTCGAATGGCGGGAATCTCATAGATCTCCATCTCGCGAAAATGTTGAATATAATAACCAGAGAAATAAAGTCAGAGACCATTCTACGGACCCGTTAAACCTTCAAAATGGAAAAAATCCCGACTCCTTTCTGGAGGCTGTGAATTATGCGGATAGCAGGATACAACTGTGAATTGTGAGCAGAATCACTGTGCTAATCTGATAAGCGATTTTCACGTACTTCTGAAACACAAACGAACCATGAACGATATCTCATTTTGTCGGGCACGGCGTTCTGCGTAGAATGCCAAAATTTAACTCCAAAATTGAATTTCCAAAATTGCACATTATTTTAGTAACTTCTAACTCTGTGCCGTGACATTCATAGACTCGCCGAATATAATGGACATCTACACCTCTTTAGAAAATAAAATCTCGATTTCGCACCATAATACTCGCAATGAAGATCGTCCGATTAAGCTTCTCAGTGACTTTCGCTTACACCTGAAGCACAAATGAACGAGGAGCGATGCCGCATCTTTTATCAGCGTGATTAGTGTTGGAATCGAATTACTTTTTTTCCACATTTAACTTTTCGAGGCCTTTTTTGTTATTTTAAAAACAAATCCTAGGAAGTGTGGAAAATTAAGAGATCCAGAATCGTTTTAAATGTCTCTTTAGTGATACGTTAAGGTGATTTTCGATTCCTTTGAACCCATTGAAACTCGAAACTTCGCCTGGGTAATTTCGTCAGTGGAGGTCTTCTTCTCTCGGTGATACGCGAAATCACCGGCCGTAAATGCGCCTCGAATTGGGTGGAATGGTAAAATGGCCCAGCACTTTACGGGCACCCAACAAATGGGAGGAAGAGGAACAAGTGTTCTTCTTCTTCTTCGTGTTTCCACTCCTTCCGTTATTTTATCACCCACCAATAAATAAAAGTACTCGATGGAGAACTGAATTCCGAAATTCGAAATTCATGAATGCAGTGGTGATTAGTTTCGTAATATCTGGAGATGTTTTCGATTTCAATGTTATTTCTCCTTTCTCAAACATACTGTCGTGGAATTTTGCATTTATCTCCACAACATCGAGCTGACACCATGCCAAGAAGGTATTTTGTTGTCTGACTCTCTCTTTTCACGCACTCTCTTGATGATTATCTCTTTCTCTAACTTGATACTCTTTCGGACGAGGTGATCTCAAGCAGTGATTTTGAGAGATTTCCAAAAATTGGGCGCGAAAATACCTGTCGAACCTGGGTAATCCATCAATGTCTGTTCACTCTTTGAGTGGATGTTGAATGTGCGTGAGAGAGAGAGAGAAAGAGAGAGAGAGAGAGAGAGAGAGAGAGAGAGACTCGCATTTACCTTGGCGACAGACGCGTCTTTATGTCACTTTGTTAGAGATGTCTAGCCGGATAAATGGGGTTGGAATATTTAAAATTCCCGCCAAAAGTATTGCATTTTCCTTACCGGAAGTGCTAGATTCGCTTCAAAATTTCCGGAAGTAATGTCATTTCGCATCAGTTATGTTAGCAGAGAGGGGCACATTCTCATTTCCCTTCACCTAGTGCTTTTCGTCTATTAGGGCCCTGCAGAAGGTGCAATCCCATTAAAATTGCAACGCGAATTCTGAAAAAAGTTATGACTCGCCGCGACACATCATGGTAATGGAATGGCGCAACTAGAGTCGGGCACGGACATTCGGCAGGGATCTGGTGGGGGAAGCAGAGTATAGGATTGGTTCTGGATCCGGGTCTGGGTTCTTAGTCTGGTTCTGGGTCTGGGTCCAGGTCTGGGTTCGGGTCGGGGCGAGTACCGCAAGCCTGAAGAGAGCGACTCCATGACAATAGCCTCGAGCAAGCTGCACGCACTGTCAACAGAAGGCTCTCTTCGGTCTGTCGCGTGGTACTCTTCGGGTTCCTGGGTCGGGTATCGGATATCGGCAAGTGGGGTGGGAGGGGTAGTATCAGCTATAAAGCGAGGAATATAAGGGCGCGCCTCTTCTCACCACTACCGCTCGTTGCTAGGGTGATACAGAGAAAGCGACTCTTCTAGAAGGGAGGGGAAGGAAGGAAGGGAGAGGTGTGAGAGTGAGAGATATCTATCCCCGATGCAGCGAGAAAGCACCAGGTTCCACTCTAGACACTGATTCATCAGGCAAATGGACGGGTGCCTCATCATTGTAAACAGTGAGCGATAGGGGCCGCGACCGGGAAATGGTAGCATACCTGGGATCCGCAACCGGCAAACGGTGGACTTACGATGGTTAGAAGGGGAGACCACTCCCGGAGAGTGGGACAGGGGCAAGTGAGTGTCTGTGTATGCTCGTGCACTGTGAAAGGAAGGGGGTTGGCTCTAAGAGTGAATCGGGGAGGGTTAAGGAATGAATGGTACCCGAGTCACTCGATAGCCCTCTCTACGCAAGGACAATACGCGCGCCCTGGCGATTTCGTGTTTCGAAAGGGGCATACAATAAGCTCTCTCGAGAGGGCGATGATAAACTTACACGCGACGATTGTGGAGTCGACTGTAAGATGAGATGAGAAATCACAAGAACCACCGCCGTTTTATAGCGCCGCTCTCGCAGAGTAGTAAACTGTGCATACCGTTATAGGGTCTGTGGGAGTCGGGGTCGGAGCCGTAAAATGGGGGGGGAGAGCCGGAACCTGGTCGAGCCGGGAAGTAGGAGAGGAGACGACTACTGCGCTGCCGCTACCACTCACACTGAGCAATAAGACATACACAGAGGACAGGTATCAGCGAGAGAGAGGAAGGGAGAGGAGGAACAAGTCCCGCCCACTTTTCATCGGTGAGGAGAGGAGGGGGAGGGAACTGATTGATCCAGTGTACTGTATGAAGGGAAAGAGAGAGAAAGGGACAGAGAGATAACCTGATTCTCGAGCGAGAGAGGAGAGTGTAGGGTTATGACGAAAGTGTGCTGGGACTACCGTATTCGATCGTGGAGCCAGCCCTTTAGCGGTGCGCAAATGATCAAACAACTGTGTGCCCAATCGACACTACTACTAGTTGGCTCGAATTTGGTGGAGGGAGGGAGCGGGGCGCGATTTTCCGCCTCTTCTTTCCGCATAAATCGATCGATAGGGCGTTACCACCACCACTTTTTGCGCCTATTTCACCAAATTAGTGAGTGGTCGCCCCACTCTCTCTCCCTCCTATCCCGACAAATCATCACCAAAATTGAGCGCGCGCGCGCTTAATTCGCAAGGCTCCTTAATTCGGCGCTCTCTCGTTTTCGCGCGCCCTCTCGTCAGTTAGACGCTACGAGAGAGCAGGTAAAGTGAGAGAATTAGAGAGATCATCGTCCGAGCCACCGTCCAATTTTGCACGCTCGACTAGGGGGGGAATTAAGATAAAGAGGGGATGCGGGCGGGGATGGGAGAGAGATAAGATGGGAAGATGTCTAAACCTCCTCATTAGACGCACTCTCTAGCCACTGTCTAACCGCAATGAGACGAGAGATCAGGCGAATCGAGGAGAGTTCGTACCCAGGGTAACCTTGTGACCACTGGACCGTGACGGAATCTGATATCGTCGTTAGGCCACCGGAAATGCCCCCTGTACTTCCGGAAGTTTTTTGCCGGATTCGAAAAAGCCCGAAAATACCTAGCCCCGGCGATCTCTCGTTACACGCTTACTATTAGACCGATTCCTGGAGTGCCTTCTTCGCTGTGCTACATCCTTGCACAATTCACTGATAAAAAACTGAAACGAAATTGAATTTTGTTTATATCCGTTTCTCAAAATAAAAATCTCTCAAATTAGGCTATCTCTCTCTCTCACCTTCCCGCTAACATTCCCTCTCTCCTCTCTTTTACCTCGTTTACTGCCGTGTCCTCACATAAAAAGTAGCCCCTCCATCTTTTCTTCCTTTGATCTCGTCTATCTCTCTTTTTATTTTATCCTTCGGTCGTAAGACGCGCTCGCGAGCCACTGGGCGAGGAGCAAACGATCAGGGAGTACCCGGTACCCTACCTACCTGGGAACTGGGTACCTGGAACCTGGTACCCGGGACTCTTCTTGGTCCCGATGGTGGACAAGCTGCGTACACAAAACCTGGAAATTCTGGTCGCTCTGGTTGTTCTTTACCATCGAATGAGTTCAACATTCGAAATTGCGTCCTGGCGATCTCTTGTTACACACTTACTGTTATTCAAATGTCAGAACATCGCCAGCTCCGAACCTATCTAACTAAAATACTAGGGCTGCTCCCTCTGCTCCCCCTTCCCTCTAACTCCGGAACTTTCGATTCCAAAAAGAGTCGAACCTTTGTTGTTGTCGATACGAAATAACAGGTGATTGCTAACCGCAACTTCTATCTCACTGCAAATCGGGTGCGATGGAAACCTTTGAAAGATCAGTGAAACCCAAATTCCGCCATCCATATCATCCGGATCTCCCAAAACTGTCAAATAGATGATCTTGCAAGATTACGACATGTTTGAAATCAATCATTTACCATGTCAAAACTAGACTGATATGCTAAGACTATAATGGTCACCATGGACAATTATACTCTTGCCTGACAATGAATGATTGATCAGTCCGCAATACGCTCCTTGCGTCTTCTTTAATTAACGAAACAATCGATATTCTCGATCAATATACCGTACTTCCTCCTCTGCTTTATTTTACCTGCTAAATGATGCTCGATAACTTTAGAGAAAATCAATAATCCAGGATCTCTCCCTTCCACCCTTCTTTGATCTACCTCTCCTCTGTTCACGGCAACTATCTACGCATACGCAAAGCAAACAAGCACTACTGTGTGAAACGCGAGTGCGCGCAATTCTTCAATGGACCTCGGCACTCTCCTCGATTGGCACGATCTCTCACCGGTTAGGCAGTGCCAGAGAGCGTGCGAAAGTGAGAGAGTTCTGACGAAATGGGGAAATTGAATGGAGTGGAAGGGAGAATCATAAGAGGAGCGAGAGAGGGACGAACTTAGGAGGGAGGGAAGGTGAAATTTCGAAAAGAAGGTGGAGGCGGCAGGAAGTTTGCTGTTTCGCGGAGGACGTAAAAGTTTTAGGATTAGTGTACTCCTTACTGACAAATAATCAGTTATTCCCGAAATAACACAATCTATCTCGATTACGAAAATGTCAAAAATTGGAGGGTTGCGCCGGGAGGTTTGTTGATTCACGGTGCATGTAAAAGTTCGGCGTTTACATTTTTCCTCAATTCCACGTGCTCCATTTTCGAAAATATTTTTTTTTCGAACATTTCCAATCTTGGAAGACGATCAAGGTATTCTATCTCGAACACAGATAACTTACAGCGAGAGATAACATCGATCGATAAATCAATCAATCAAATTGAAGCACGGTAGGCACTCTTCCTCTCGACTCTTACTCTCTCTCTCTCTCTCTCTCTCAACTTCACTAATGGAGTGGACTACTCTCTCTCGGCCCTTGTATTCATGTATAGAAGAAAATCGCCCAAGACCTTGACTCGCGTCTGACCCTCTCCGATCCGCACGCTCTCTCGGTCACTCTTATCGACGAGAGAGTGTGCGGAATGGAGAGAGCGTCAGACACGACAACTTGACACCCTCTTGTGGTACAGAGTAGTAATTGCCACCTTTTAGCGTGGAAGGAGCAAGGACAGAAATGAGAGAGAGGTAAAGAGAGAGAGAGAGAAACAAGGAGTATGGGAGGGAAGATCTGAGAGAAGAAAACGATTGGCAAATGAGTTCCGAAAAATATGGTAAGAAGCGAGATATTATTTATTTTGCAATTTTCGACGCAAAATGCTGAGTTGCTCGACTTCGTTTATTGAGCCTGAATTTGTCTGGAGAATGAAACCCTGTTGCACCTGGGAATAGCTGTGAGTGAGATTTCTGCTCTTCGCTCAACCTGAGAGACTTATTCGGGAGAAGAAAAAAAAGATCGCCGAGATGAATGTTTATCCACCTGGGCTCGGAAATTTTTAAATATTCGAAGATCATTACTACCGTGGTGAAATATTTGTTGTTAATAAACGATGTGCTTTCATTTATTTTATTTATTTATTTATCGTACACCACAAGGGTGCGACAACATGCACATAAATGTGCGAGTAAAAGAGAAAATGTTTTTTTCATTGTTTCACAGGCGCTACACAGTTTCAGGCACTCCCCAAATTCGAACGCGAAAGAGCCAGTCTATTGTGTCCGGAGACTTTGTCCAATAGAAATATAGAGCGAAGGGAAAGACGAGATAGAGACATATTTTGTGTAAACAAAAATTAAAATTAATTATTCTCACATAACTTTTAGTGTAGAACGAGCAGTGAGAGGATGGAGAAAGATTGTCAGGGAGTGGGAAAGATAAGACATAAGAAATGGACAAAAGAGATCTGCAGAATATGACGAGAAATGAGAGATTAGTTTAGTTCGAATATCGATAGATCGATTTAAATAAGTGCAAAACATGAAACCTTGCACCACCTGGAAATACTCATGAGAGACATTTTTGTGCACTCTTGGGTTCCCTCGTGCTTCAACGTTTCAGCCTCCGGGCAAATTCGAGCGTAAATGATTAAGATGATTCCTTTCCCTTGCATTTTACATATTCTGAAAAAAATATAGTAGTTTTTAACTATCGTGATAGTCATGGTGGGCACAATGTGCTCACCATTAACGATGTGCTTTCATTGTTTCCCAGGCGCTACACAGTTTCAGGCACTCCCCAAATTCGAGCGCGAAAGAGCCAGTCCATTGTGTCCCGAGACTGTTGTCCAAGAAATATATCGTACGTACTGAAAATATCGGAACGTTTATCGCCTCGTGATCAAAAAATCCGATTTTTGCATCTTTGCGAGTACACATTATCATGATTTGTGTTTATGCTAATTCGATTAATCCGCATCGATTTGCCGGAATCTACCCGGACATGCCCGGTGAAATGTGTAAAATAAAGCTACAAATTCGATTGCAAAAAAAGCACAGAACCGGCAATTACTGGCATTTCCCGGCTGTATACGGTAGTGATGACAATTCGCTTTTTCTTAGTCGGTTTTCGCATCGAATTTTCTCCTTTATTTCACACATTTCACCGGGCATGTCCGGGTAATTTCCGGCAAATCGAGGTGGACAAAAAATATGAACCTACTCACGGGTCGTAAATAATTTTCTTCGCAAAGTTACAAAAATCGAATATTTTGATCACGTTGCGGTACACGTTCCGATATTTTCAGTACGTACGATAGAGCGAAGGAAAAGACGAGATAAATAGATAATTTGTGTAGAATCACTTACTCTCATCTTCACTATCATTTCTTTGTGTGCCGCAATCGACACATATTTCATGTAAACTTACTCACCACGTATATTAAAATATGTTACAAGAATGGGCGTGGAAGCAGGAATGAGTAAGAGAAACGACAAATTTGAGAGGCAAGGTTCGTCAGGAAGATTGGCAAAAGAGAAATAGATAGATAGATATTTATACCACACAAAGGGGAAATTGTGGCTGAATGGGGGTTAAAAGTGAAGGGAAGGAGATCTTTAAAGGAAGTTGGAAAATAATAATATTTATGCGAATGACGAGGAAACGCGGTACAAATTAAGGGAAAGGCTCGAATCATTAACACATCATTCCACAAGCCGGTCAACCATCCAGAAAGGCCTTTGGAGTGAGAGAGCGTGTGAAATCGAGAGGGACTCTCTCACTTTTGTACACTCTCTAGCTCTGACCCTGGTCTGTCCGTTTGGAATCATGTGTTAATGGACAACAGACGAAATGAGGTACGAGGTAATATTTTTTTTAGAAAAAAATAAGAAATTTTTTTTAGTTTACACAATTTTCTGGATTGTGCACAAAAATCGTCCGGGCTCATCGAGCCCGATTTTGTCTTGAGTACGAAACTCAGTCGCACCTGGTATTAGCTGTGAGGGAGATGTTCGCGCTCGCATGCGTCACTAGGTGCTACACTGTTTCAGCATCCATATGAATTCTAAAGGAAAGAGGCATGTCGGAGATGCGTTAGATGGGGGCGGAGGGGCGTGGCCTAGTGCGGAGCTAGGAAAGTGCCGGCATGTCGATCATATCTTGTTCACCATACGACTTGTGTCACATAAAGAGATGGATTTATGCTTCTGATGACAATACAATACAATATTTATCAGTGTCGCTTTAGGGGCGCTGATCAAGATGGGGTTTCGTATTGGTTTCAGACGTGGTCGATGGTCTTCTTTAGAATGATTCATTTTGTCCAGTATTGAGCGTCGAGTTCGGTCTTCTTTCCATATCACAGACCCAGAATTATTGGCTGGAGAAAGAATAGTGATCTCGCGAGCTTGACGTTGAAGATTTTGCGTTAGAATAAAGAAAGATGGTGTCTGCTTTCTTGAATTTGCGTCAACCAAACTCAAATCATCAATCTCGAAAAGAGATTCATTGAGTCTAGAACCTGAGGGACCAACCATCTTAGGTAGTCATACCCATGACATGGTGACCAATCCGGCTTGGATGGGGATTCCGATCTTGTTGAGTAGTCGATGGCATAGACGAGGGAAATTGAGGGGGAAATCCCCCTCTCCATCGTAGAGAAATGGAGAGAGATCGCTCGCGACGACTGACAGAAACGGGAATGACATTTCTGTTCTGATGGCATCAAAACAGAAATTATATTATTTTGATAAAAATAAAATATGTTATATGAAATATTTAAAGCATGGACGGAGGAAGCACAGGAGTTAAACGACGTAGAGTTTGAGATGCAAGATGGGGAAGCCCGTTAAAGAAGGTCTGCTAAATATTAGAGTGTTAAAAGTGACGCTACCCGATATCTTTTGGAGCCGCATTCTTGAAATGAGCGGTCTGTCGGACCCGATATCCGAGAGTGAGAGGGAGAGCGGACCCGATATCCTACTCTTTCTCACGTGCTATTGCTCGATTTCCATACACTTTCGTGGTGCCTTTTGTCATTTCTACTGGTTCTCACCATGGTCAGCGGTCGCTAGACATACTCCGATAAGAAAACATTACTTTTGTAAGTTATTGTTTTGTTTCTACCGTAATCACTATCGACGGAAATCGTTACAACCAGAAAATGAAAGGAACTCCAATCAACATCAGAAGTTGGGTAGACAGACGATCACAATAAACATTCACTGATTACGTTTCAGACCGATGGACAAATTCCAACTTGAACGAGATTCTATCCGGTTTTATCTGCGCTAAAACCCAGTTCACTGAGAATTTGTAACTTAACAATGGTGATCATAACAGAAATATGTATTTTTGATCTTTTTCATGAATCAAAATATAGTTTTCCCATGAGATTGTGTTCAACATTTCAGCGCAGATATCGGGTCCAGAGCATTTTGAAGAGTCGGATATCGGGTCCCTTCATTTTTCGCTAATTGGATTTAAGAACCGGTCATTGCGGCGGACCCGGCCCCGAATCAAATACTCTACTAAATATTTCGGGGAGAGAGCGAATGGTTTGATTCGGAAAGAAAGTCGTTATCGAATAGGTTACATTTAAATCTAAGTAACTGCGGAGCGTGAAACCTTGCATCACCTGGAAAGTACCGTGAAAGGTATGGATGTGCTCTTATTGTCACCCAGGGTTTATTTAATATGGCGGCAAAAGAGAATTTTTTTAGTTTGAAGGAATTGTGCAGAAAAAATCGACAGTGCTCATCTAGTACGATTTTTTCTGGAGAATGCAACTCCGTTGCACCTGGAATTAGCTGTATGCACTCTTTGCTTCCCAGGTGCGACACAGTTTCAGCCTCCATGCAAATGCGAGCGGAAAAGAGCCAGTCGATCATGCATCGTATTATAAGCTGATGCTGTGGAAATATCAAGCCCCAGGAAAGGCAATTCACGTAAAATTAATTAAAAAATTACAATAATATAACATTTAGAAGGAGGAAGGACAGGGGTGAAAGCCGGATACGGGAGAAATCGGTAAAGGAAATCTCAAACAAAAAAGATTTTCAAAATATTGCGGGAAACGAGCTATTAATTTAGATTGAAAGAAACACCATTTGCACAGGAGGTAGGCGGGGGTAAATAGGGTTAAATAAGTGCGGTGCGTGAAACATTGGAGCGCCTGGGAATAGACATGAAAACGATGGGTATGCTCATTGTCTCTCAGGTGCTACACTGTTCCACCCTCCGCACAAATTCGAGCGCCTAGGAACATGCCGATGTGTAATGCAGCCCTACGATCTCCAGGTAGACAATGAGAAGAAATGTAGCACTGTTTTCCAGGCCGAAATTTGAATGGAACTCGGTTTTCGCAGCACAGCATGCTCCCATCCATAGAAAAATGAAGCGTGAGGGTAATACGAACTCAAGACAAAAATCATGAGAAAAAAAGCTGGACAGTAAGAAAGACAAGAAGTTTGACAAGGAAGATTTAAAAGATTCCGCAAGAGAGATCTGTGAAGCAATGTCGGAAAACGTAGCTATCTTAATTATTGTTGTCGTTTTATTGAATAAACACCACAAAACGGTTGTGCTACGGGAGTCGAAATATGTGCGGAGAGAGAAACGATGTTGTACCTAGTACAATTGCAACATATTCCAGTCAACTCTTCAGAGAATGGTTTTGAGTGAAAAAGGGAATCATGCCACTCTCTTCTCTGATTATCTCCACGGCACTAAAGACCATACTCAAACCCCTCACCACATACTCAAACGAAACTGATTACGTCGTTCCCCCCCGGTAGTTGTACTAAACCTTTCCGTAAAGAGTAGGAGACTCGATACCAAAACATATTTCATGTCACCAATTTCTGACGACTCTAAATGGGCGTGTATACATCGAAATGGGAATTTTGAATCTCTTTTCAAAAACTATTTATGTTGAAATTTAAGTATTGTTGATTTTTTGTTTGGTTTTGTCGTTGAAAAAGAGCATGTAATCGACTTGCTTCCCTGCATTCGAATTTGTGCGAAGGGTGAAACGCTGTAGTTCCTGTAAAGTGGGCACCGAACACGATTCCAACCCTACTCAGAGAATTAGTGTGCAAAAGTGACCCCTCTCTATTCGACACGCGTTTCACTCCAAACCCCTTTCTGTAGGGTTGACCGATCTGCGGAATGGTTTGACTCGTGAGAGAAGGGTATCTTCCACTCTAGAATCGCCGATTGCCGGACTAGTAGACGAATGATCGGACTAGTAGCATTTGGTGACCGGACTAGTAGCAAGTGGTGGTTGGACTAGTAGCCAATCCAAAATTTCATATTTTTGGTGGTCGGTCTAGTGGTCGGATGGCCGAACTAGTAGCAAATGGTGATCGGCTAGTGGGCGGCCACTAGCCGACCACCATTTGCTACTAGTCCGACCATCGGCGATTCTAGAGCAGGTGCAACACAGTTTCAGCTATCGCCCAAATTAGAACGCAAGAGACAAATCAGATTTTCGCCCTTTTCCTGAAGGCTTGTTCGATAAAAATAGTAGGGGTAGAAAAACGAAATCGAGACATAATTTGAGTTAATTTAATATAAATAAAAAAACATTAATATACGTTTCATCTGAAATGAGAAAGGACAGGAGCTCGATAGACAGGAAGATCGACAAAGGCGACCTGTATTTATACAGATTGATACTGTATTTATACTTATTTATAACATTGCGGGAAACGAGAGATTACATTGTTTTTTTTGGAGGGATATCGTTCAATGCTCATTGAATATAGGCAATATCTTAATCTCAATAAGAGCGGAGCGTGAAACCTTGCAGCGACTGAGGATTGCCTTGAGAGCTATGAACGTGTTCTCATTGTCTTCCAGATGCTACGCGGTTTCACCCTCTGCTTAAATTCATGCGCGAAAGGGTAAGTCGTTATATCGTCCTTTTCTGACAATGAGCAGATATACGATTGAAAACATCGAAAATATATTATTTAATATACCATCGAAGGAGAAATTATATCTGCTGAACGTAGTAGTCTGGGAAGCGAGATTTGAAATTTATTCTGAAAATATGAATTATGGTAGGAAATGTATTATTCTCCGTACACTTTCCTTTTTTTTCTTTCTTTCTCGCCCCTGACCACTTTCTGGAGGTTTTATAATTTTATTTACTAGTGGGATAATTACTGATCCCGTCACTTCCGGAGTGTGCGAAGGGTGAAACTCAGTGGTACACAACGTTTCACGCAAGGACATTAGCGGGCAAGAGAGCAGAGAGCAGCAGAGAAACTAGTAAACACAAGAGAGCGTGTGAAACTGAGAGAAAAAGAAAAAAAACACAGGTGTCCCTATTTAGGGGGCGGCGAAACGCTGTAAATGACTCTACCTTAAAAAGCGTCTATTCGATGGTGTTGTTTTCCCCGCATTTCTATGCTGAAACTTGGTACCTAACTAAACGAAATCAGGAATCACTCTGCGTTGCTCAGCGTAAACTCGAACGGAAAATGTTAGGGATCACCGTACTAGATCACATTACAAATGAGCGAGTGCGTGATACTACGAAGTTGAAGGATGTTGTGAGAGAGGCGGAAAAGCGTAAATGGATATGGGTTGAGAGGCTCTCGAAATTATGCTATAATCGATGGAGTCTGAAAGTGCTCGGATGGACCCCAAGAGGCAAGAGGAAGCGTGGAAGACCGGCTAAGAGATGGAGCGACGATTTCGTAAAGGCAGCTGGACCTCTCTTCATGCAAATCGCAAGGAACAATCAAACTCAGTGGAGAATTCTAATGGCGACCCAGTTGACCTAACATCCAAATCAGCTGATAAAGTTGTTCAAATGTAAATGTAAAATGAAACGCTGTGTGGTACCGGGTAGACTTTGAAAGAAATTTGTAGAGTATTTGAGCGCCTTTTATGCAAGTCTGTCATAGACCATTGCGAAAAGCAGAACATATTCCCCGATGAACAATACGGTTTCCGAAAGAGGAGGTCCCGCGAGTTGCAAATGCTCGATGCGCTTGAATATTGGACATCATCAATTAGTAACGGAGAACCAGTGGACGTTATATATTTTGACTTTGCGAAAGCGTTCGATAGAGTCTCCCATCCCAAACTAAAACTAAAACTGGGAAATATTGGGCTCTCCTCGAAAACAGTTAGTTGGATATCAGGATACTTAAATGATAGGACTTTCCAAGTTAGAGTGCGCGAAAAACTATCAAGCCCCCATCCCGTCTCTAGTGGAGTCCCACAAGGTTCTGTGCTTGGACCATTGCTTTTCCTAATATACACTTCCGAAATACCATCCCTCGTACAAAACAATGGTGTCATTGCACGAATGTATGCAGACGACATAAAAATATATCGAGCTTTCAAAAAGGGTGATGCCTCTGTCCCACTATAAAATGCTATCGATAGTATATCAAACTGGTCTGCAGAGTGGCAGCTCCCCCTTGCGTCGCATAAATGCAGCTCACTTCACTTAGGTCGGGCCAATACCAAAAAGGTATACAGTATCGGCGCCTCCAAATTAGCCCAGAACGTAGAAGTAAAAGATCTAGGGTTCATAATTGAGAAAACACTTACTTTCACTAAGCACTGCAGAACAACTGCAATGAAAGGTAAAACAGCCTGTCACATTATACTCAGAGCTGTCAGAACGAAAAATGTTGAAATCCTCGTGAAAGCCTACTCGATATACATACGACCCATCCTAGAGAGTGCGTCCACTGTGTTTAACCCCTACATGATCCAAAACAAAAAGGTACTCGAAAAAGTCCAGAATTATTTTACTCGTCGACTTTTCATACGTTGCTACAATATGACACGGGAAAACATCCCTAATGTAGCGGATAGGAATAGGAAATTAGGATTAGACAAATTAGAAAAGCGTAGAGAAGCGATAGACTTGAAGACAGCCATGAATCTTCTGATAGGTAAATACAAAATCTCTAAACTCAAACCACATCATTTCAGTTATTATTACACACGAAATGGAATAAATTTTGCAAATTCTGGCTCTCATGCGAACTATAGACACAATAGTTTCTTTCCCAGAGCGGCTCGGCTTTTCTCAAAACCCGGTAATCAAATCAGTTTCCCTGTATGAGCGACCCCACACCCCCGACCTTTCATGATCTCAATCTGTTATGCTGTATTCGTTTTCTCTTTCTATTTGTAACCGCGTTTCCATTGAACACGCATAAATATATATATATATATTTATGCGTGTTCAGTTAGTTATATATATATATATATATATATATATATATATATATATATATATATAGATAACTAACTAGTTGCTTCATTCCTCATTTCACCCTTCGCTTTAGCGGGCTATGCAACTAGTTGCTTTTGAAGTAACTAGTTGCTTTCTGATGTGACAAATTTACATGAAATAATTTACATGGAAGATGGTGGGAATTATTAAAATGTTTATGAGGGGGATCGTGAGATCATTTTTTAAAACTATGTTTGGCATCGAAATCGGTTTGTTCACGCCGCGCTCAAACGATTAATCAGTGGAACGTCATATCAAGCCAAAATGTTAGTATTCTTTGTTTTCTTTTCACTTCATATTAGGGATCGTCCAAAATTTATTTCCAATTTGTTTTACATTAGTAGGACGACAATAAGTAACTGAATTCTTGTCAATTGGTATAAAAGGGAATGTCTTGTTCACACACAGAATTTGATTTGAAAAAAAAACAGAATATTGTTATTGCAGGTGCTCTTGAAAATAATATTTACGTGACAAAATATTTAAATGGTAAGCCTTTCGCTATCTATGTTATTTTAGCGCTTGTTCCGAAATGCTTCAGAAAAGCAACTAGTTACACACGCCGCTCAAAGCAATGGGCAAATGACGGAATGGCCCGTTGCTTCAGAACAAAAGCAACTAGTTGCCCAGTGCCAAAACCGTTAATTTTCAAAGTCTAGTACCGGGATATACTCATGATAGCGAGCGATGGATCTTACCGCCTCCCCAACTTTTACATAGTTTCACCTACGGCCTAAATTTGGACTCAATGCGGCCAGCGATTTCCCCACGTTGTGTGTGCGTGAGACTGAGAGCGAAGGAAATGACGCAATCCAGTTCGTGTAAAATTAATAAATCCTCTCCTTAAATTAGAACGAAACGAAATACGTCGATTTATGATACCATTTTACTTTTGCATCCCAATTTTTCAGCACAACGAGGAGTCGGAACCATGCCAGAGTCTTTTGCTGTCTGCCTCTCACGTTTCGCACATTCTCTCGATACTTTCCTTTTTTCTCTCGAACATGCTCTTGCCGTTACTCTTTCGAATGCTGTGACACGACACGGATCTGCGACCAATGCGATGGCGCATGATAATATAAATATATAAATATTTTTCTCAACGTTCAACACGTTGAGAAGACTTCCTTTGTTGCATTCCATTCCGCTCTCGCCCCTGACCCCTTTCTGGAAGTTTCCATAACGCGGTCAATCATTTATGATCTGCTCGGGTGAAATGATGATTACTGAACAATGGCCCACAGAATGATCGGCCTGAACCCTTTGCGTTCAAATTTGAGCGGATGGTGGAACTCTGAAGCACCTGGAATAGCGCGAAAAAATGGGATTTTTCTCTTGTTGCCTTAAATTCCCGGCGCATTTGTATTTTGGAGAGAAAAAAAACC
Organism: Pristionchus fissidentatus; assembly: GCA_036245785.1. Taxonomy (NCBI): domain Eukaryota; kingdom Metazoa; phylum Nematoda; class Chromadorea; order Rhabditida; family Neodiplogasteridae; genus Pristionchus; species Pristionchus fissidentatus. Next base: position 31,948,435 of record BTSY01000003.1, on the reverse strand, counting down.
CATTTTTTTGTCTTACGAACAAAGCCATTAGTCTTAGTAATTTGAATGAATTAATTTATTGCATTACCTGCTCTATTCTCCACCTCCTCTTCCTTTCATTCCTCTCTTCATTTCACACATCTTTTCTCGTCACGGGCGGTCCTCCGCCCCGCTACTCACACGATGATCGTAATCGTCGCACCGGGTACCGTACCCTCCACCCCTACCGTACCCCGGCCAAGTCCATCTACCCAATCTCTTCTCATATACCGTAAACTCCACCTGTTACCATACCCCAGCGAAGTCCATCTACCGTATCTCTTCTCATATACCGCACCTCCACCTGTTACCGTATTCTCTCACCATCGCCTACCGTATCCCTTTCAATCTACCGTAATCTTCTCCATTTCCAGCGGTACTCGTCGCATTTTCGATCGGCATTTCTCTCATCTTCTTCTGTGGCAAGGTTAGATACCGTAGCCTACCGTAATCTACTGTAACCATCCTCAGAATGATCGTGATCGCGTCAAGCGCAAGGAGAGTCTCAAGAAGAGTCTGAGAGAGGAGGAGCGGGTGAAGGCGGTCGACCGAGACACGTACGGTAGACGGGACAAGGAATCGCAAGCTGACTCCTATTGATCTACCGAACCCAGTGTGGCCTACGGAATCCTACCGGGCCCTATCCTACGTCCACTTGCCGTCATGACCACACCATGGTCCACAATGACATACCGTAACCCACATTAGTCTATCATACCGTAATCATCTAGAAGTTACTGTAGCCTACCGTTTCGTTACCCAAAATGACCTTCCGTAACTCTTGGCAACTTACAGTATCCTGCACAAATCTACAGTAACCAGCCATGATCAACTGTATCCTGCCGTATCCCACATGGACTACCGTAACTCTACCGTACTCATCTTTGCAGTTCGAGCCGTCGCAAGAAGTCGAAGCGGGACTCTGAGAAGGAGAAGAAGAGCGACAAAGACAAGGACTCTTCTAGCAAGCGGAGAAAGAGCAAGAGTGGCGGAAACACTCGTGAGTGTTGGCACGGTGCCAAGAACGATTTGGCATTATTCCAAGAATGAATTTACAGCCAAGAAGAGCGACCGCTCAAAGCGCTCCGCCAAGTCGCCGCGGCCTGCGAGCAAGTCGCCCCGAAGAAAGAACAGCGATCGATCGAGCAAGTCGAAGAAGAAGAAGAGTCTGTACGGGACCCCGAATGAATCGGTGAGTACCGTAATCCGATCTATAGCGTAACCCTAGTAATAACTAGCGGGGTTGTATTGAGGTTAAATGCACTACGCTCTATGCGTACACTACGCTCAAAGTGTATGCATAGAGCGTAGTGTCGCTCTATGCGTACACTACGCTCTATGCATAGTTCTGGGCGCGGGTTCGGTCCAGGGGGTGCTCGATAGGTGGCTCCAGGTACGGTCCAGGGAGCGCCCTGTAGCCGGCTCCAGGTTCGGGCCAGGGGGAGCTCGATAGGCGGCTCCAGATACGGTCCAGGGGGCGCCCTGTAGCTGGCTCCAGGTTCGGTCCAGGGGGAGCTCGGTAGCCGGCACCGGGCTACATTAAAACTCGCAGTATGCTGGGGAATGTTAATCGCTACTAAGAGTACTGGCTTATTCCGGTGGAAAAGGCTCGTGAGGCAGAGAGCGATCGAAAAAAGTTTCCACTACGCCACTTCGTGGCTCCGTGGCAACTTTTTTCTATCGCTCTCTGCCTCACGAGCCTTTCACAACGGAAACGCAGTATACAGTGCGTTGAGAACTTTTAGAACATTTTCAGAGATGTTTCCTGTGATCCCCTACGCCCTCTGAATCTTTTTGGAACTTTTCAAAATTTTCGATTTTTCACGTTAAAACATGTTAGAACATGTTCAGACACGTTTCTGACATCGCAAAACACTTTTTCCTGTGATCCCCTACGCTCTCTGAATCATTTTGGAACTTTTTGAAATTTTCGATTTTTCACTTTAAAACGTGTCAGAACACGTTCAAACACGTTTCTGACATCGTAAAACACTTTTCCTGTGATCCCCTACGCTTTCTGAATCATTTTGAAACTTTTCAAAATTTTCCATTTTTCACGTTAAAACTCGGCAAAACAGGTGAAAACGTGTTTCACGGTACTTTAAAACGTGCCAGGAGCACTTGCGGCACTTGCGAAAAATGCGGCAAAAGGTTTGCCCGCGGCGGGGGTCGAACCTGCGTCGCTCGGATTGCTAGTCAAGCGCGTAACCCACTTGGCTATAGATTTGGTTAATTAAATTTTATAAAATTTGAAAGGTTTTCTGGTCAGTTATCATATGCAAAAGGTTCTGAGAAGATAGAGCGAATTTGAAGCGAAATATAAGGAAAATGAGAAAAAAGTGTGACCGGACGGAAGGAAAAAAATACGGACAAACAGACAGACAGACAGACAGACGTTAGCATTTTCTAATATATAGTAATTTACAGAACATCCGCACACTGGACAGACCCGGCTCGAACAGGGAGAAATCGAGTGTGTTGCGGTAGTCAATCGACTATCAAATTACGGTAGCCGATTGATCTTTGATCTTTCGCTTCAGAGGATTCGTCGTCGGTTCGTCGTCGTCGCGTCAAATCGATTGAGGAGAGGGACAGAGAGCAGGTACCGTAACCGCCTACCGTATCCTACAGTATCCCTCACTTCAGGAGAATTCCAAGATGAGAGTGGACCCCACGCAGAGTGACAGATCTGACAGGTGCGTGGAATACCATATTCCTACCGTATACCGTACCCCGCGGATACAGTATACGTTTGAGAAAGTACTGTGTCTTGCAGATCCAGTAAGAAATCCAGTAAGAGAAGGAATGCGAAATCGATCGATTCCGAACCAAGAAAGAAGAAGAGCGGCGGATCTTTGAGGAAGTCCAAGTCGTCCGCCTCAACTCCCAAGAAGTACGGTAACCGTAGACGCGGATTGCTGTATCCTATCATTTGCAATCGAATAGAGGAATACTGTACCCCAGGGGCATGGGATTATGGTAATTCTCCAGACATTATCGATTGACTTTGCAGGTCGGACAGCGCGTGGTCCAAGTCGCTGTTCCGATCGGCCAATTCACTGAAAGCAGATGCGGCTAAGAGGTACGGTACCGTAACCCAAATGCCGTAACCATATACAATTACCCATCTACATAGTACAGTATCCATTCTACCGTGTACATTGCACAGAAATCCTTCTGCCGTATACCTGACACAGTAACCCATATTACCGTAATCTGTTTTCAGTGCCCGCGAGGATGTTCCTGCATCCAAGAAGTCTGTGAAGGAGAAGGATCGAACTCAGAAGAGAAAAGACAAGAAGAAGAAGAAGACTGGATCGAGCATGAGATCTGTGGGTGACAAGGACAACATACTTACCCCATACCTACCGCTTCCCATCCGTACAATATCCCACACCTACCGTATACTTATCCTACCGTATCCTACACCTTCCGTATCCCGCTCCTACCGTAACCTACCATTTTTTGCATACACTTCCGCACCGTTCCGACATGTTTCACTTCACTTTTACCCCATTCTTGACGATCGTTTGTTGTTTCTCACCGAATCGCTCCTGCCACAGTATTCTCTGTACAGTACCTCCCCTACCTTATATTTTACATTAACCTCTTACCGTACCTTACTTTTTTTTGTTTCAGCAGAAGAGTGAGCGCAGCAGCGCGAGCAGCACCAAGACGGCTATTGATGGAAGCAAGAGGGTGAGAAGAGAGATACTGTAGCTTACTGTTTACTGGAGCGAATGGGTTACTGCATGTGATACTGTAGCATGCAGCATACTGTAGTGACCCATTCTAGGAGACTAAGACTCAGAAGACAGAAGAGGAAAAGAGCCTGCGAACTGCGAACAGCAAGAGGGAGGAATCGAAAGTGAGTGGATCACAAACTGACTGAAATACAGTATCTCGAAAATACATCTTCAGGTCACGAAGAGCGGTTGGAAGAAGAAGAAGACGGGAGAGGACAAGACTGAGGAGAGCAAGAAAGAAGACGCCAAGTCGAAGGTGAGATTTATCAGGCGAAGCTGAAACCCAAGTGTGCCTGGACCAGTTATTGTCATTCACTATTTATGGATTAACTGCTTCAATTTAGCAAAATATATTAAAATTCAGAAGAGTAAGAAGGAAGTGAAGAAGTCGAAGTCAAAGTCTGTTGAGGATAAGAGTAAGAGAGAAGGAAGCAAAAGGGAGGATCCAAAGTCTAAGAAGGTTCAAAAATCGATAATTCTCTGGATTTTATTGATTTTTGCTCTTGTCAGGAGACCAAAAGTGTCAAGGATGTCGGGAAGAAGAAGAGTAAGACTGTAGAGGATAAGAGTAAGAAAGAAGACAAGAAAAAGAGGAAGGACAAGGGTGAAGAAGATGTCAATAGTGATCGGGTGCGTTACCGTAATCCCCGTTTCGACGGCAATTTCGAGCCTTCCTGTGTTTAGCAGACTGATCCGTTCCCTTGCAGTCATCGTTGCGGGAAAAGAGCGCAAGTCCTGTGGTCAAGACTGCTGTACCGTCGTCTGTCAACGCCTCCTCCGTCAAGTCGAAGAAGGATTCAGTAAGTTGTTATCTTCTTCATTGATAGATTGTTCCAAAACTCCAGAAAGGGGTCAGACGTCACTCGCAGATATTGCTTCTGACCCCTTTCTGTAGTTTTATCCCACATGTTAATGTTAGACTGAAAATGTAAAATTTTGTCAGTTGTTTACACATGGTTTGAAGACTCCAGAAAGTGACTCTCACTTCTCGCCTCTGACCACTTTCTGGAGGTTGGACACATCCCATTTGTTCATATTTTAAGGTGGCCAAGAAGAAAAAGACCGAGGAGAAGTCAGACAAGAGCTCGAATCGTGACAAAAAGTCTGAGAAGGATGACAAAGTGAAGAAATCGGCGAGATCAAAGACCCAAGGTTCGGAAAAGGAGAAGAAGAAAGATGGAAAGAAGAAGAAGGCTTCACAATCTGTGAGAAACTAACTTAATTATGATTGAAGTTCATTAATTAGCGATTAATTGTCATATTTTAGAGTCGAACCTCTGGAAGCTCCCGTGAAAAGTCGAAGAAATCGTTCCTGGAGTGAAATGTAGATTCATTTTTCAGTAGAACCACGGGATAAAGCGTCGAGTTACCATTGGTGTTGTATCACATAGCGAACAAACACGTGATTTGTAATCTCCAGAAAGGGGTAAAGAGTCAGAGGAGGCTTGAATAGTCTCATATACACACTTTTTCGCCTTTATTGGAGGGGTCGGCGGGCTTTCGAACAAGAAACAAAGAAACCAAAACACATTGTTATTCTTTAAAATAGGCCCTATATTTAACTGAGGTAGTACTGTGGTGAGGTGGAAAGAGTCGTAAAGCGCTAGTATTTGATAAGAGAGAAAGCGGACCAGATTCTTTGGCAGGGTTGTGGAAATGAGGTATGCTTCTTCGCTCTTTCTTAAGCTAAATGCGGTAGACCACGGGCTTATACAAATTAAATTAAACATGAATTCAATCACAATTCTATCAATCATTTATCATGCCAAAAACTTGATTGAATTCAGATGTGGTATTTGAAGCAACATGATAATTACTAGGTGACAAAGACAATGTGCTAGTGAGAGAAGTGCAGTAAGTGAAAGATGCACAATACTGTTTCAATAATATGATTCGTAATCTATCGGGATAACTAATCTGCATCTAGTCATAAATGAGTCGCTATTACATGATAATATGATATGATTGGGGAGAGAATTCCACAAGGATACAATGCGATTGACTAGGAAATGGTGATAGAAAGTAGAATTTGAACGAAATTTGTGCAGTTGGAACATATTATTACGTCTCGCACGAGGAGGGGCAGTACAAAAGAAAGCGGGCAAGCCAATGTCAACGTCATTATGAACAACTCTGTAGATGAATGATAAATCTATCAAAGTGCGGCGATATTCTAATGGTTCGAGTTTGAGAAGCTTTAGTCTATCGGAGTAGGGAGGATGCGGTAAGCCACACTTGTATCGTACGTACTGAAAATATCGGAACGTTTACCGCAATGTGATCAAAATGTTCAGAATTTGCATCTTTGCGAGTACACATTATCATGACTTGTGTTTATGCTAATTCGATTAATCCGCATCGATTTGCCGGAATTTACCCGGTGATGCCCGGTGAAATGTGTAACAGAAAGCGACAAATTCGATTGCAAAAAAGGAACAGAACCGGCAATTACTGGCATTTCCCGGCTGTATACGGTAATGATGACAATTCGCTAACTTAGTCGGTTATCGCATCGAATTTTCTCCTTTGTTTTAGACATTTCACCGGGCATGTCCGGGTAGTTTCCGGTAAATCGAGGTGGACAAAAAATATGAACCTACTCACGAGTCGCAAATAATTTTCATCGCAAAGTTACAAAAATTGAACATTTTGATCACGTTCCGGTAAACGTTCCAATATTTTCAGTACGTACGATACATTGCGCGTTCAGGGAAATTGCGTTGTACTTTTTCTATCTATCATTTTTAAACAATTACGGGGCAATGACAATTAAACGACTAGCAACTCAGATAAACGAATCAGTTTTATGGACTTCATTAGTAACTTCATTAGTCTTCACTCGACGATTCTTCTTTATGCATGGACCAATCGACTTGGCTTGGTTGTCGAATTTGTTCGTAATCAAATTCAGTTTGTCAAATAGTTTGACTAGGTAGTGGCCTCAATAAATAGGCACTTCATTATGAATGAATGATGAATTATTGAGTGAGAATTGAGTAATCGCAGTCTCTTCATTGAGCAACTCATTGCATGATCGAATGTGGGAAATAAAGAGACATAGGTGAACTAAAATTACCAATACACAAGGAGCACTACCCTAATGCATTACGGATTTTTCATGATAAACTACAATAATAAATTTGAAAAGAATCAAAGCTCACCTGCTTTAACTTCCAGTTGGCGACCATGACAATCCCAATCCTGAAATTGAGAAGCTAAATTTTAAGAAAAATTAAGTCAAATCCAAAAATCATTCCGCCCTCTTTCGTATTCTCACTTTAGATTAGAATTATTCACCATCAGTACTAAAAAACTGCTACACAGCTGTTTCTAAATATCTAAATTAAAAAGCGAACCGAATAGATCATGACACAATCTCCCCTTGTGTCGATTCCGGACACGCCGTCGTCTAATGAGAGAAACCAATTGGGAACGTTCCGACATTCCCAACTCGCGATGTCGAGGGTTTTGCCTGAATGGGAAAGTACCATAGAGGTGAAGGCAGTTACAATTAGGTAGTTCATTTTTGTTCCCATAATGAAATTCCCAAAAACCGATACAGATGTTCACTAGTTTTTTCGCAAAGGAGAAAAATTGACCTTTCCAGTAGGGAAGTGAATAGAGTTTGACAGAGTATTCAGCAGTGAAAATAGTTGGAATGGTAATAAATAGAATAATGGAGAGACGCATTGTTGAAGGGAGCTTCTCAAATCGAATAGTCAAAAAATGAGATTGGTAAAAAGTGTGAAGAGTCGAACCGTTTTGTGCTATAGAGTGAGCAATGGTTAGTAATGGCGAGACGTTTTGATGCGAGACAATTAGTAAATTGAAATTAGTCAGTGCTTTCACTTGGTGTGACCATTATTCTCAAAGCGTGAACTTTTCGCCACTTGTTACAAAGTTTACGTTTACGTCAATAATCAATTACTCTTTTTCTTAAATCGTAGATAAGACGACTCTCAATCAGGAGAGAGATGTGAACATTATTTATGTACAGTCGTGCTACTCTAGGCATCTAGCTCATGCCATTGGGAACTAAAGAAGAAAAAAAATCATGAACACTGATTAGTGTATAGATGCAATGCCCACAGTAGTTCGGATTAGGTAAATTACGTCTCGGTGTGATTTCATAATTGCCGCCAATAATCTTGAGCAGTACTGCAGAGAATGAATACACTGACTATGAGATGAAACACCCAGTGCATTAATATTGTATATTATATCAACATTGAGTGTATTCGCACGTCGAAAGTGTGCGAAAACGAGAGCGTTTTAAGTGTATCATACACTAGGTCACAGTCTCACGGGAGTGCAGTAAAAGCAGCATTTGAAAAATAGTACTTAAACTCCGCCCACTCATTTGAATTGCTGAAAATCGTGGTGAATTTTCTCCCACACAGAATTTTAGCGTACTGTAGCTATTACTCCCTCTAGAGGAATCCACTGAGCGTCGATTCCGTGAGAATTGGGCGAGCTAAGTTGATCATTGTCGCATCGGCCTACTTGGCTCAGAGGTAAGTTTCTACAGTATCAATCTAGGGACGGGGGTTCGACCCCCGCCCCATGCATCTTCTCTTGCTGATTTTTGGGGAGACTGAATTTGTTTCAATCATTCTTTCGCGCATACGGTAGATAGCACACCACGCGTGCATGGAGTGCATTTCCTTCAAATGCAGTGGCCATGATACTGTGAGGTGTCACGTATTCGTTTTGGGTGCATTGCATTTGAGATGTGGCGTAAAACGATCATCATTTGGCAGTCCACACTGTTTGAAACAAACACATCTCAAATTAAAGAAAAATTTTTTTATCAAGAGAAAATCATTCATGAATTGTGAATTGATAAATTATTGCACATATGACACGAATGCTAAATAGGATACCAAACAATAATACTGCTTTTACTAGACTGTTTGGAAGTTGTGAATTGTTTGATTTCTCTCGCTCTCTTAGAGATAGATCATTAAACAAAAAGTTGTGGACAGGGGTATTAGACTAGGACCTTAATCTTCACTCGACGAATCTTCTTTACTGTCACAAGGACCAATCGATCTTGCAATGTTGTCGAAATTTTCCATACTCAAATATCCATGAAAGTGAGTGCCTGAGGAGTATGAACGTACGTTATAGTTTTGTACACTTTAAGTAGATCGTCTTGCTAATATTACAATTATAAAAATGATACGTAAGTGAAATGGACTACTGGTAAAATCATTTTCTATATCTAAGCATGTATTATTTCTGTGTTTATCAGCGGAACGTTTTATTACCTGGCTCAACTCTCAGCTGGCGCCCATGACAATTCCGTCCCTGTAATTATTAGAAGGTAAATGTCAGCAATTCTACACCCAGAAAATAAACAACTGCACGCAGTGAACATGATCAATTACGTGTCTGAAACAGCTCTTATGTGAATTGCAGGTAAGTGAGCATGTTCACTTTGTGACCGTAGTGATTTTTTTCTCTGAGTTTCTTTTTTTTGTGGATAAAGTGAATATGTGTTAAAACGCGTTCTCCGTAACAGCGCACACACAGAGAAACGTTTGTTGTTTTGAAACTACAAGCACCTCACATGACAACCGCGTTTGTTATATTAAACAAGCATGTGAGTACTCGGAAAACATACGTTCATCAATTGTGAAAATGATAAACGTGTCAATTAAATAATACAAACATGTTCGTTAAAATGGAGACCAGGTCCGGTAAAAAGAGTTGAGTGCGGTCGAGACCGCGTCTACCGTAATCCTATTTCGAAATTGCTCCGACCATTTTTCGTATTTTTATCGATTTGTTTGCTTGTTGTTTGACTTTTATGTTTATTGTACGCCCAAACTCGTTCTCTTCGCGTCTCTCCTCTCACTACCCGATGCAGACGTTCGAATTATGCTCTATAACGATAGCATTCTCCAAATTATATTTCCATCTTTACGTTTGCTTCTTTCTTTCTTGTTCTGCCTAATTTTGAAGTTGTTAAAATTGTGTTGATCGCAGGAAGAAGGCAAAGATCATCTAAGTCTTGGCCACCGGCCACCGGCAAGCGCAAGCTTATGGCCGGCAACTTCTGAAAACTTCGGGCACGCCGAGCAATTCTGCAGTTTTCCTGTAGGGGGGGATGGCACAGGGACTCAAAATGGCCCTAGGAACTTCATACTTTGGGGTTAGAGTGCCTAGGGGTGGGATACACTTCAGCCAAAAAATTGACCCCAATTATCGATTTTTGACCTACCAAAATCGAAATTTTCATTGTCATTTTTCACCATCGTGTTACATACCATTCGATAGAGCATCGAAAGTTATGTAGGAATCTATGTTTTCGTGAAGATTAGTTAACAATTGTTTGAGAAAAAGTTAAAAAAATCGATATTTTTGAAAATCGAGAAGATTCAATAATTTCTTTCCCTATTTTCCCATGATTTCCGGGCCATGAAAATTTTGTACAATGTGTAAAAAAGGATGGCGAATCCCATAAAAATTATCGCGACATTAATTTCGAACCCATGCATCGCTTTATTGAGCAAATTCTATCACCCGATCGGACCGATTCTCATCTCAGGTTCGAATCCGCCTGCCGACATAAAATTTTTGCCAGATTTTTTTCGTCACCGAATGATGCTGTAAACATTCTAAACCAACTTTTATGTGTATTCTGATGTATTTTGAGTGCTTTCGCTAGTTGTTCGATTCCTTAAAGAGTTCACTATTTGCTTTTCTCGGCTTCTTCGGCAGGTTCCTTCGTACCCTTCTTCATTGCCTTATCGAACAGTTCCTCCTTATTTGCCTTCTCAGAGTACCGAGAGGATAGTTTTTCACGTTTAACACATAATGAAGAGTATTATGGACAATTTCGAAGAAAGTTTCGATGAAAATTTCTGAATAGATAGAGCCGACCAATGAAGATCTGACAGTTCCGAGTCGGACAAGTATGATTGTTGAACCAGTAAATGTAAATTTGGAAGTTTTCATAATTTGTTGATATTGACTAACTAGACGTTGATTACGCGTAGCCCGAGGGGAGGGGAAAAAGAGATAAATACAAAGAGATTAATGGAATGGACTCCTCGTAAACGAACGCGCCCTATCGGAAGACCAAAAAAGAGATGGAGAGATGAAATTGTTCAACTACTTGGTGTCAATTGGAAGGACACTTGCAAAAGAAACCCCTATGCATGGAGAAATAGCATCGTTCATCGGGCCCAGACCTTGAAGCATGAATAAATCTGTATCTGTATCTGACTAACTAGAAGTGATGTGTCGAGGTTAAAAACACTACGCTCTATGCATACTTCTGGGTGCAGGTTTTTGTTCAAGTGGAAGTTCGGTAGCCGGCTCCAGGTTCGGTCCAGGGGAAGCTTGGTAGACGGCTCCAGGTTCGGTCCAGGGGAGCTGGGTAGCCAACTCCAGACTCCATTAAACACGACATACCGTGAATTTGGATTTTTTTGAACGATTACCCGGTAAAACCGGGATTAACCAGGGTCAAAACCGGCCAACCTCTTAGTCATATTAAATTTCATCAATCGGTCTGAAAATTATATTGAGCGTAGATCATTGCGTTATCCAGTTATGGCGATTTTCGTTTGCGGCGATTACGGTATACCGCACTATCGACAACTAACTTTATTTCTGGAAAACTAGTTGAAACATGAATTTCCAACGTTTGGTTTTCTGTTTTCTGATGATGTACGCCTTTTATAGCCAATCAATCTTCGGTTATCTCTTTTTACGTAATAAAATCAGTTGTCGATAGTGCGACATACCGTAATCGCAGCCCACGGGAATTGTCATAAATCGAGAATTCAATGAGCTACACTCAATATAAGAACTTGGATGGATAGGTAAACACGAGAGGCATTCAGCGAACAATTTTCAGACCGATTGATGTACTCCAAAACGAATGGGAGGAGGTTGACTGGTTTTGACCCCGGTAAATCCTGGGTTACCAGGAAATTATGCAAAAACTTTCAAAATGACGGTATGTTGGTGAATGTTAATCGCTACAAACAGAACTGGCTTATCCCGTTGCAAAACAAAGTTCGTTGAAATTTAGGAGCGCGTTATACATGTTTGAAAACATCACGTCGAAACGAGTTTGACAAGGATTAGACAGGGATTAGACATTTCCGATGTCACAAAACATTTTTCCTGTGATTACCCACGTTCTCCGAATCATTTTGGATCTTTTCGAAATTTTTGATTTTTCACGTTAAAACGTGTTAGACCATCGAACAACCCGCGAAAGCACTCAAAATACATCAGAATACACATAAAAGTTGGTTTAGAATGTTTAAAGCATCATTCGGTGACGAAAAAAAAATGGCAAAAATTTTATGTCGGCAGGCGGATTCGAACCTGAGATGAGAATCGGTCCGATCGGGTGATAGAATTTGCTCAATAAAGCGATGCATGGGTTCGAAATTAATGTCGCGATAATTTTATTGGATTCGCCATCCTTTTTTACACATTGTACCAAATTTTCAGGACCCGGAAATCATGGGAAAATAGGGAAAGAAATTATTGAATCTTCTCGATTTTCAAAAATATCGATTTTTTAACTTTTTCTCAAACAATTGTTAACCAATCTTCACGAAAACATAGATTCCTACATAACTTTCGATGCTCTATCGAATGGTATGTAACACGATGGTGAAAAATGACAATGAAAATTTCGATTTTGGTAGGTCAAAAATCGATAATTGGGGTCAATTTTTTGGCTGAAGTGTATCCCACCCCTAGGCACTCTAACCCCAAAGTATGAAGTTCCTAGGGCCATTTTGAGTCCCTGTGCCATCCCCTCCTGCGCTGTTACGGAGAACGCGTTTTAAGTCGAAGTGAAAGGTGTAAAAATCTGAAAAATTGCTCGAACCGTATAGAGCATCGCACATGTTCCCTTGGTGTGCATTCCTGACACTCCGTCGTCCCACGAGAGGACCCATTCGGGTAAATTCTGGCACGATTTACCCTCCATATCGAAAGTGTTGCCTGAAAAGAATAGGATAGCTCAAGTTTGAGGCAGTTAATGAACGCTGATATAGAGTTTGCGGGTAATTATTATAGTTATAGCTAAAAATATAAAAAAATGTCGAAATCTGACCTTTCCAATCGGGGAGTGAGTAGAGTTTGACAGAGTATTCAGCGAGAATAATCGGAATGATAGCGAGAAAAAAATGGAGAGATGCATTGTTGGAACGATGAAATGTTTGCAGTGTGAAACAGTTTTATGCTAGAGTGTGAGCAATGATTAGCAATTGTGAGAGGGATTCGATGAGAGAGAAAGAGAATTCGTTAGTATAGATTAGTCATTGATTTCACTGGTTACGAACATTATTACCCGTTCTATTCTCTTTTCTCACTGTTCTTTGGTAATTTCTGTTCCGGCTTTGCTGAATTTTTAAAACTCGATTATGAATTATTACAACTATTAATATATAAGCTTCCAAATTAAAACAAATAATCATTAATATTAATTAAAAAAACTTAATTAATAATTACACATTGAGAATTTTATTGCTCGCTCCGTCGACGGCTGCCATCTGGAATATTAATAAATTAGTACTCATGAAAAAGATACAAATGTAAAATAAATTAATGTGGTGTTAGTTTTCGGAAAAAGGAAATGGAAAAAGGCCAAGATTTGAATTCCCGCAATTTCATATCTCAGTTCTCCGTGGAGCAATCGACTCAAAACTTCGAATATAACATGTTTCGACCCTTTTACACCTATAAACGAAATTTTGAGCCGATTGCTCCATGGAGAACTGAGATAAGAAATTGCGGGAATTCAAATCTTGGCCTTTTTCCATTCCCTTTTTCCGAAAACTAACACCACATTAAATATCTTGCGATGAGTTTGTTGCAAGCGATTTTTTCACTACTTTTTAAAATTCTGCGAGAATATTTCTTGACTAAAAATATTTTTAAAAAAAATCGACTGTTTCTGAAAAGGTGAAAAAAAATTTTTATGTAAAAGTATATTGGAATCTCTGCATATCTTTTATTTGTTCTTCATGTTATTTTTCCCTATCTGGCTGCGCAACACTTGATTAGCGAAAAAAGATTAGCGAACCGATCGAGCAGTCTCCTCTTCACTTCCGGTTCCAACTGCAGTCGACCCTCCATCAGCCACTCTTGAGTGCCCGCCTGAGATTTTGAGATGTACGACAGCTGCAGCAGCTGCAGCAAGCAATTTCTACGGGTTCATCTTCTGAGCTGTGAACACTAATTCTCCTGTAGCAACAACTACTAAACTGAAGACAACCTCTACTGCAAGCAGTTCACCTATTTTCACGAAATGGAGAATTCGTGTTTCAGCAACATCTCAAAGTAGTTCACCAACAAGAACTCCGTGTCTGGATCACATTAACCAAATTCACGTCAGATAGATATGTACATCGAACTGCACCACATCCAGCTTATTCAGCACTGGGAAGATGCAGCCATACAAGCCGTCCTGCGATACTGAGAAAGAAAACAGGTATTTTAGAAATAAACTTTTATTTCTTTGCACATTTTCAACTCAAATTCGCTCCAAATTCACGACAATGACATTTTTGGTTCTTTTATTGCGGAGAACATGACTTAATCGATTGTAAAATTATTACCGACAGATAAGTATCCTATGAAACGTGAATGTCACCGGCCATCGCTGAGAGATGACAAGCTCTTCGCTCGCTCTCGCTCTCCGGATACTTTTTTTCAGGTCCTGCAAGATGTAAAATTAAATAAATATTTTTTTGAAATCAACAAATTAATATATTGGTAACATTTTCCTTGGCGGCGTGCATCATAAAGTCGTCTACTGATAAAGACGCGACAAGACTTTTGCAACAGCCTAGTAAAATCGTTTACGAAGTGGATAGAATGCGCTCAATAAATATACAATTGTACAGACAAGAAGAAAGATAAATTCAATATAATCTAACAAATACAAGCTAACGTTAAAACGAGCTCTCTGTAGTGGCGTAACTTACTGGGAAGGAGAACTGCGCAATCCTTAGCACGTTCTCTCCGGTTCGCTCATAGCTTGCGCATTTCGATCCCTTGCAGGCTACCAGTCTCAATTTCAACTTGTGCAAGTCGATCCATAACGCTCGTGAATAACCTCCCCTCCCGCCTAGTAACTGCTCCCAAAAACCCCTTCTCAGTAGGTCTCCGAAAAAAACCCAAATTAGTTACGATCACCTCCCGAATCCGTAAGTTGTGATTGTGACACGAACACTGCCTGATTCACCATGAAAAAAACTTCTCGATCCTGAGCCGAAGAATCCACCATCATGTCAAGATAACCCCTATCACTCAAATCACCGATGGAGAATACAGTATTAAGTATATTAAGTATATCTTTCCAAGGTGTTCACAAATGAACCATAGTCAGCATCTGTTTGTTCCTGGTACCCGCGGGTACTAACGTTTACAATTTGTTAAGTGCAAACCATTTGACTAGGATACACCGAAGAAAATTAACATTTGATGTTGCCCGAAACACCTGAAATACATTGGCAACAAAATAGCAAGCATTGTATTCTGTTCTTCCTTGTAATCAATTTAGTTGCTTTGACATATATTTAATTTGTCATATAAAACAATTAAATTTTAAAATCCCATGTAGCAGGGATCGCAAACCAAATCCATCGTTACCTTACGTTGCCTAACTTCCAAAGTGTCTACATTCAGACCAATGACCAGTTACATGACATCAATATTGAGTTAACCCGGTTGATTCACTTGAGTATCCCCTGGACCTGGTAGGGTACCTCCTCCTGTTCCTCCTTTTGCACTTGCTCCTCTTTATGAAGCAAATTATGCTATTCTCAACTGCGAAAGACTCCTGCCTACACTCGTACCCTTTGCACCCGGGAACGTAGATTCCTGCTGTACCTGATCGAGTACCTGTTATATCTAGTCCTGTGCGTAATGCACGTTTTTAGCATGTGGTATGTCTCTTTTTTCCCGGAAAGTACCAGTTCGCCGGTACATGATAGGAGGACATTCCCAAGAACAAGAGAAGCATCACTTGTAGTACAACAGGTACACCACCAGGTGCACGGAATTGTTGAGCAACTAGAGAGGTAGAGTGTCCCATTCTAACTTACAAACTGCTGCGCTGTTTCACCCGTTTCTGGATCGTTCCTGTGGAACGGATTCGATGCGATTGAAAAACTAATTTTATTCGTGGATAAAAATAGAGAACTTCTTTTCAACAAAAAGTCGGGATAAAGCAGGTGGTGTAAAATGAAAACAGTTTACAAATATCGGAATATAAATATCCATGAAACGGTTGCTTCGATGGGTGCCAAATAAAATTAGTGTTCACATATGGGAGAACAAAACGTCGTGGATTGGTATCTATGGTAGGAATGATGGATGGGCTGGTATATTCGCTCTTAGAGTAAGTGCTTTAGTCTTCACTCGAAGAATCGTCATCACTCCCGCAAGGTCCAACCGATTTGGCTCTATGGACGAAGCTTCCCACAGTCGAACCGTGGAACGTAGCACCTTAAGACTAATGCTTCATAACAGCTTCTAAATGGTGGAAGGATATACTGATAGAAGGCGGGAACAAATTGAATGCTCAATTATTATAATACATTTAACATTTAACCTTTCACGAGTCTCTGCTTGAAGCCCTGGCAATTGAAGTCCTGGAATGGTTCGAACATTTAAACATTTTTCTACATATATGCTACGGCTATATTATTTAGGATAGTCCCTCGTAGTCAAAAATTGAAGCAATTTCTTTCTGAAATCGCTTTTATTTTGATTTCTCGAAATTGGGCGTTCTCGGCGTTAATTCTTCGGACAAATGATGCTCATCTGTTACAATTCAATTGAAATGGCGGGACTAATTTAGAGAAGGAGCAGCTGGCCTCATAAATACATAAAAAGGCAGACTACTTACAAACATGAAATGCCAATTAAACCGCGCCTATTATAATTGCAAGATGTTGATGACCAACTTATCAATGATAGAATTTAGGACGGCGGTACGTGAACCGCAGCACTCCATCATTATTCGTGTACCGGGACATGCCCAATACGCGAGTGTGGTGTGATGTGTACCGCGGTACCTACACTGTTACACTCAGGCCCACCTGTCTTGTCTTTTGGGCGTTTTTCCCCGTGCACCGTTCGTCCGAGAATGTATCGGCTACCGTTTTCGCTACCCTAGTACACTTATTTCCCTACGAGGAGAAAGGCGGAAAAAACGAACCGAATAGACAATTGCGCACGACCCCTGTGACTCGATCACATAATTGTGATGGCCCGGATGAATGTCCAGACACGGGTGTCCTTTTACGTCGTAGTGCTCTTTTACGTCTGAATGAAGCACAACGCTTTAAGAATATAAGGATGCAGAAACAATCTTGTTAATTAACTTATTCCAACTAAAAACTAAATAATTAATGAACAACGAACCTCCGTAGTAGAAATTGATAGAGTAACCAGTCAGGAGATTTGGAAGGAGAGCGAATAGAAAAAGGGAAAAGTGCATTATTGTAGGGATATTATGAGTTTCACAATTGATGAACTGTGAAAAGAATGCCGAGTAGAACATTTTTATGCTGGAGTGGGAGGTATGGTTAGTCGTTGTGAGAGGGATGTGATACTACGATTAGCAATTTGAGATTAGTAACTTCTTTCACTGAGTGCGATCATTGAACAAGGTGAAAGTTACAGCTCTTCTTACTTATGTAAAATATGAGACTGTCCGTTATGATCAATACGGATCTGGAACAGGTAAAAAAAACTTGCTCCTAAGGGTACCTTTCGACGCTGTCATCGATTTCCATTTTGGCGGAAAATGTGTTTTTTTCGAGTAAAACTAGAAGTTACCTATAGGAGCAAATTTTGAGCCATTTCAATTTATGACCTTTTTCCAGACCCTTGTTGAGCCCTTGTTGATTTCAACGCAAACGCCGTCATATACAAACAATGAAGCTCCTAGTTGCTTGATTCAGGAATCTTTTTTGGTAATTCACAGCCCGAAATGAGGCGAATGCAGTGTTCTAGAATCGACCTCTGAAAACGTTTTGAACAGCCTCATTCTTAAAAAAAACACAACACACACGTTTTCCGATCCTTTATCTAGCTACAAACGTTTAGGAAAAGCATACAAAGCGCTCATAAAATATACAAGTGTACATATAACAATAAAGAAAAATACGATGCCTAACAATAAATACTGCATTTCGTTCGAACCCGTTCTATTCTCATTTCTCACTGTTCTTTGGTAATTTCTCTTCCGGCGGCTGAATTTAAAAAATTCAATTATGAATTATTAAAACTATTAGTTTAAAGCTTCCAAAAATTAGAACAAATAAAATAAATAATAATAAAAACTATTAATTAGTAATTACAGATTGAGAATTTTATTGCTCGCTCCACCGACGGCTGCCATCTGGAAAACGTTTTATTTAAAAAAAATATTAATATATTTCTTATTTACAGAAAAGTGAAATCTAATAGGTACTCACTTTCAGTTTCATTACGACCTCGGATAACCTATCCATAATATTAGAAAAAGTGTTTGGTTATTTAATTATTTCAGCTTAATTATTACCTGACTCCTGAGAACTTGATTGGCAAATCGATCGAGCAGCTTCCTTTTTACTTCTGGCTCCAATTGCAATCGACCCTCCATCAGCCACTCTTGAGTGCCCGCCTGCAATTTACAGTTTTACGACCGCTGCAGCAGCTGCAGCAAGGCTCTCCTACAGTCTGAGTTGCAGCAGTATCTGCAGCAGCAAGATATTCCTATGACCGCGACTGCAGCAGCTCCAGTTACTAAACTGACGGCAACCTTTACTGCATGCAATTCACGTAATTTTATGATACGGTGAATTTGTGCTTCAGCAACGTCTCAAGGCAGTTCACCAACAAGAATGCTCACTATTTCTCCGGAGCTCCATGTCTAGGTAATATTTAAACAAATTCAAAATAGATGAATACCTCGCACTGCGCCACATTAAGTTTATTCAGCACTGGGAAGATGCAGCCACACAAGCCGTCCTGTGATACTGAGAAAACAGAAACAATAGAGCAGAAATAACATTTCAATTGTTTTCTCTCCAATTCCACTACGCGGACATTATCTTTTTGGTTAGTTCATAGGGAGAACATGACATTAGCGATTGCAAGATCATTGCAGAGTGATAAGTATCCTATGAAACGCAAATCTCACCGGCCATCGCTGAGAGATGACAAGCTCTTCGCTCGCTCTCGCTCTCCGGATACTTCTTGAGGTCCTGCACGTTGTAAAATTAAATAAATATGCTTTAAATCAATACATTAATATATTGATCACATTTTCCTTGACGGCGTGCATCATAAAATCGTCGACTGTCCAGTGGGAGTGGAGCGTCCACAAGTCACGAGACCAACCGTAGCCCTCAAATTGTCACTTCTATACCTCCAAAAAGGGAACAGAGGAGAAAAAGAGAGTGAGAGTGAGACTGAAAAACCCTCGGAGTTTTTATACACTCGATCTCTCCTTATCAGGGGATCACTGTAGAAGACATTATGTAATTCGTTTTAGAAAAATAGGAAAGCAAACAACCTTTGGGAAGATTTTAACTGCGTGCTCGGGGAAGTGAATGCGCTCCCCGATTACCTGAAAAAATCATGCGGCTTCAGAAAATAATTTCGAAAAATTACATTCTCTTTCCCCCCAAATTTTGTAGAAGTCGTGTACAATTTATAGAACCACTAATGCTGGCCCATTCAAAACATCAATTCCCGCCGCATCCCAGTCAAACCCCCAGAAAGGGGTAAGTAGACAGTGTGTACAAGCATGATGGTATCTCATTGTCTACGCACACTCTCACCACTGACCCCTTTCTGGAGGTTTTGAATCATGCGCAACTCACGGTTCTCACACAAGCCTCCATGGAGAAAACGTCGTCCCAGCTAGTCGATCGATTCCAGATGGAGAGACACAACGAGCTCATCCTGCATTATTTTTTTGTTTTATTTTTTTTTGCAAGAGATTCTTTTTTGGAAGTGCCGTGCAATTCTCACGTTTATCTACCTATGAATAGACTATGAAACTCAAATTCAGCCGCGCATAAGTGAATACTCCGCCATGTCCATGGGAGCATATTCTCATTGTTTCCGCAATATTATCGACTATGAGATGTAAAGTTGGAGAATAATTGTAAAAAGACTAATTTCTTAAAACTTCAACATTAACCTGCTTCTGGTAGTCTCGTTTCGCGTCTCGGGCACGAGGTAGAACATCATGAAGGGCTGAAAAGGCAGAATTATTTCTGGTTTTGCAACTTCTTTCATCGTTGCATCTGTTGGGAATGGTACAATGTAAGAGAAAATCAAAATGTTTTTTTTTTGAAAAAAAAATGTTCCAGAAAACAAGTATTACTCACGTGGAGCGCTCCATTATCGGTACCGTGGTGCGAGTGGGGAAGCTGAATATTTAATTAAATAAATATTCTTATTTATTTTAAAATATCTATACTTACTTGGAATTCAAAGGTGGCAAATCCGTTGACCCAAGCGCGGCCTCTCTCGTTGTTCTTGACGAGATAGGAAAGCGCAGCGTACTGTATATATTGTGCTTTGCATTTATTTATTTAAAAAAATGAAGAAAAAAAATTAGGCAATGAGCACATTTCTGTGGAGACATTGGAGACTGAAAAAAATCCCTCTTTCCGAAAACCGACTATTGAGGTTTCACCGCCTTCTCAAGTCGGAGTATACGCGCAAAAATTCAGTGTGAGCGAACCTTTTAAGTGTCGTATTATACAAGTTACACGCCGTGCTACGTAATTCCGCATACTTCCAATTAGGCAGAAATAGCCCATTCAAAACGCACCTCCCAATTCCAGAAGCGATCGAATAGGTAGATCTCGTAGCCCGGCTCAAGGTAGTTTTCGATCAACCTGAAATAAAGCAGTAAACATTCTTACCCTGTTCTTTTTTCTTTTCTTTTTTTTTTCTTTTTTTCTTTTTTTTCTTTTCTTTTCCTCCAGAAAGGGGTCAGGAGCGAGAGCGTCTCTCTCTCTCTGCCTCTTTCTGGAGGCCTCTGCCCCCTCCCCCTCCCTGAGAGTGATGTATCACATGCTGATCTGCGCTCGCAACGGTCATTCGTCTGGTCGCCTATTTGTGGATTGTATTTGATCAGACGCCGCTTTGTCACTGGTGCAACGCACAACTCTGTGCGAAAGCAACTGAATAAATGATGACGATTTTATAGCCAAATAGGCACATTTCCATTTTAAAACGCTTCTTCTATTACGCGAATAGAGATAGCCCTTCGAAAATACGCCTTTGTTTAGAATTGTGATCGGCTCGTACTGCGACAATTAGTAATTGCTGCATTCGACTAATCACTCTTCTTCTAATTTTTATTCTAATTAAAAAAAACGAACGCATCTGGATTGACGACACCCACGTCGCCATCGATGAAAAGAAGCCAGGAATCCTCGAGCACCTGAGAATACAATACAAAAAAACCCGATAAAGTTGGACTGATTACACGATCATTTTGTGATTGCTAAATAGATCTCAGTAAGAAAGGAGCCTGACCTGCTCCTTCATAAAGCGATGTACGTTGCAGTGGCGTCGGAAGAAGAGCTGAAACCGAATTTTCGGCATTTAAAAATTACGATCTCAGATGATGGTTCAGTTCTTTCCTTAAGATAACATTACAAAAGCCTTACTGACACAACAGAGCCTCATGTATGTTCATTGGCTATTGCATAGAATGAAAAAGGGTATTGAATCATAAAAAAGTATTTGTAGGGATTGTGTGGTCATCAACTGACATCCCTATGCACGGTGCACTCTGTGTATTTGTCATCGTAGAAGATGGAGATGTTGTAGCCGTGTGTCGCCGCGTAGCACTCCACGCTCAAATCAATTTCATCGTTTCTCGATCGAAAAAGTATGTTTTTGGCATTGCGTTGCTTCACCAACAATGTCATCGTCCAAACAATAGCCTGTACCTAAGAACATTGAACGAGTCGCGATTTTCTCAGTGTTCTAATCCATAATGAATTTTCCGTTTCCCAGAAAATGGTTGAAATTCGCTCACCTCCTTCTCGCCGTCGCGTATCTCTCCATCGGCGTGCCCTTCATGACCACTACTACGATCGTCGCTTGGATGCTGCAATGAGTCGCACAGTGACTGATAAGAAGAAGATCAGATTCGTCGAGGGGCAGGAAGCTCGACTATTTTAATGGAGGCAAGTCAACCGACCTCCTATTCTGTCTCGGCGTCGGCAGAATAGGGAAGGGCTTCGCCATGTCCGAGTGCCATTCGGGCGTCTGATTATATTATTGATTTTTTGACTAATTGATCATAATATAATTACGAAACATCATTCGACTCACCGGCACCACTCCGTTCACAGCTATCAGCTGCTGCGCGGTCGTGGTCGGCGTAGTCGCGATTGTTGCTGCTGCAGATGTCCGACTCGTTGGAGTGATTTTTGTTGCTGCAGCTGCTGCACTGGTCTTGTTGGTGTACGCGTCGGGTGATTTGTGGGCCGGATCTCTTGCGGGTGGTTCAAAGACAGCTCGTGGAGCGTCAATCTAAATATTGCATAACAAGTTAAAATATGAAAGAAAAAATCTGAAAGCTAAAAAAGGTGCTGCCGGAGTCAAAACTGGCTGTACTTCGACTACTACACCGGGGTGACCTAGCAAGGGCAACGTATTCCATGCTATCCAAGCGTCTGGAACCCGTTTACATTGCTCATCCTATAGGAGATAGCATATTTACCGCCACCGAGAGGGATGACTCGTGAAAAGTGACCCTTCATAGGGCAGCAGTGCCTTATGTGAGTTGGACGTTCACTCAGGTACCATGGTAAAGGTAAAGTAAAAGGTAAAGTTGCTACCGGAATCAGGAGGACTTTTCACCATATTTTGGAAGATCCATAAAATTTCCAAAATATGGTGAAATGGAACTTACGTCTTCGCTCGGAAGTCTTCTCAAAAGCTCCGCGTATTCGGCGTGCAGATCGCTCGCTATTTGCGCTTTCCACTGAAAGTATAAATTTCGAATTATAGAATTCAGCAGAAGCGAAATTATGTCTAGTTAGAGGAACACGTTAGGGACAGCCGTATTTATTTGCGACCATAAATTCGAATAATTAAAAAATTTAAAAAAAATCAAAAGCTCACCAGCATCATGATTATGTAGAGAGTGAGCACGAGTATTGCGGCGCACAGAAAGTACAAAATCTTGGTAGCCATTTTCCGGTTCCTCATTTCGGATCTGAAATTTGCTACATAATTCCGAAAAGGGGTAACGACAAAGAGCGAAAGATTGAGTCGCTCTCTCACACGCCGGTTTGGAAATAGAGATTCGGGCGAATTTTGAGTGGAAGTCAGCGAGAAATGTAGCGAGCAAGAAATCAAATGCTACTGAAGCGGCACGAGAGTTGCCGAGATACGGAAGAACATTAACACTGAGAGCTGGAAGGGGATTTGGGATGGAGGAGGAGCTCTTCTCCAACTGTGCTTGGATACTAAACAGGAGCGTGTGCGCTCTAAGATACAGCTCTGGTGATCTCGGCTCTAATGGATAGTTAGCGAGAAAGCAGATGCAATGGAATCTCTTGAATATAAGCGATTCGAGTTATAAGGGTGTCCCGAAAGTCTTTGCACTTTTCAACGTTTTTGCTTCTCTCTTGTTTCGCCTCACCCGTATGGGACATTGTTGTAGTATGTTAGTATGAATACCAGCTCTCACTACTTTTCGAGTGTTGACTAGGGAGATGTGAGACACACGGTGCCTTCTGTAGAACTGCAAACTTACCATACACAGACCTGAACTTCAATAGTTTTGAAATTTTATCCCGCGTAGAAGTGGAAAAAGTTAGCACAAAGTGCCAAATGAGTCAACGGGTGATTGCGGACAATTTCTGAATAATTTCGTCATCACTACGTAATAACGAAATTTCAACGTGTTTTTTGAACCGCTGAGATTTTCTACGCAAAATCGGTGGCTGTGAATTCCTGTTCGCCTATAAGTGTGTATAAGCCATTTTTGGGGCGAATTGGGGCTGAAGAAGTAGGAAATTTGAAAATGTCGAAAAAAATATTTCTGATGATTTTCGAGTTTTCATTAATGACGAAGAAATTAACAAGAGTTAGACCTGGAAATGCAAGTTAAATTCACTCTCATTACACACGTAAAGTCGTATTTAATTAGCTTCAATATTCATAAAGATTTAGAGTCTGAAAGGTATGCTTTAGAAATCGTTTAATTGCATATTACATCACTACTAGGTAACATTCCGACAATCCAACAGCATAATTAATTTCGTTAATATTTTGTATTGATAAGACATGTGGCAATTCGTGGCCAGGAAGTATATTTTTTCTAAAATTTTCGAAAAACTGAAAGTGCAAAAACTTTCGGGACACCCTTATAACTAGACAGACACATGCTAGAGAGAACGCGTTTTGTGTATCAGAATTTGTGTTTTCTGACCGCAGTAAGCAGACATCAATATAGCAGTCGTGACCTTAGTTAACTTGTAGTATTCTTGGAACAGCCATATATATCCGACAACGACGCAACTGTGGTGAAACCAATTCACGCTGACAGACTTACGCTGGTTGTGGCGCACAATCCAATTTGACTACAGAACAAGAGGCGATGTTGTTTCAGCCCGACAAGCTATTCCGGAGAGGGATGTCGATAAAATTGAATTGCAGGATGGTGCTGGTAAATTGCGATAGGGGATCACTCTTCTCACGTTAGTCATAAGAGAGTGATGGTAAAAGCGGTGAAAATATCGTGAAAATTTCGGATTTAGAACGGACAGCAAAGTGGGTTTCGCTTGTTTGAAGACGATTCCTCAACATAGCCAAATTCTATCATTGCCGTGAGCAAATTTTGTAGTCAATAATAGTTTAGGACAACGCAAACTGCATGAAACGACATAGACAATGGGCGCATTTATATCCTTCAGCGGCGCATCGAAACATGAGGGGGAATTATTATGTTTTCAAGCTGGGTAAACTCAAGCGGCCAGGCGGGGGACAAAGATCCGCAATTCCGAAAGCGACTGGAAAATACGGGACAAATTCACTCCTCCTCCTTCTTTTTCGCTGTCTCTGGAAACCGCCGCATCCATTACTAATTAGCGCCACTCTAGGAGAACAGTAAAAGAGACCAACTCGACGCAGAAAACGCTCTATTGCAAAAGCAGGAAGTTGCCAATATCTAGCACCAGTATTACATTTGGGCTTTTCGTAATTCCACAGTGCCCACTCACAAGGAAATAAATCAGAAGCGACATATTATGTGTAACAGTAAGAAGGCACAATCTTTCTTTTCGGTGAGGCTGGAAACATGTTGCGATTCAATTTCGGGCAATGCATGTGGTATTCTCCGATGGATGCTGCTGAAAAGGGCCCAATCTGAATCATCATTTTATACAATAGGAAGATAACAACGCATGGATGGATGCGCATGTGTGCAACATTGTGCTTCTATGTTCCTTCTTCTAAAACCCCTTGCTTGTCCCTAGAAACACAAATTGTCCCCCCCACTTGAATCGATTGCCAAAACACGGGCTAATCTATTAAACACAAAGTGTTTCGAAAGGTTCCTTAAAAACTTAACTATCGTTCTTTTGGAATTTCCAAATTTCAAAGCTTTTGGAGTAATAGAGACTATATTTCACTTTCACTTGGAATCACCTGTGTGGCCATCTCACTTTCTAATTAAGATCGCGCAAGACTCCACCCACTTTCCTCACTCCCCCCATCGTCTCGTACCCGGCTGGCGTAAATCTCTCGTCCCCTATACAACCCGTCTATTTATTCTCTCGATAGTTCGGTTTGCGTGCGGTTTGGGGAGCGGACTCTCGGGTTCGCTCTCGTGTTACCGACTGTACTGCTCGCCGTGTCAGGGTTCTGGGAGCGACGGTTCCCACCCCCGGGGCACGGGAGTCTTTTGGTTCAGGCAGGAAAACTGCACGCAGGACTGTGATTTTTATCTTGATTTTACGCATGTATGTAGCAACAAACTGACGTTTACACAGATGAAGGGTAAAGACAACAAATCACAAAACCCTAATTCCGCATGCGGAGAACATCCATCGTATCTCGTTCTTCACTTGTCTCGATTCTTGTCTCTCGTCACTTTTCGAATAGCTGCCTCGTGAAGTTTTCGAATTCCGATGAATTCCGTTCCTCCAGCCAGAATACACAGCGTTCCCACGCAGTACCTACACACAGAAAAAAATGTATTACTGTATTTATTAAAAATGTATTTATTAGGTTTCATACATTTTCATGGATTAGGTTCCTCTCCTCGTCCATGGCATGTATGAAAAGAAATACATTTTTTTTCTGTGTGTACTGAAGAGAATAAATTGCGACTCATATCACCAACGTTTCATGGAAATGACAATCATTTCTGGATCTTGTGAATCGAAAAAAACCGAAACTTGAACATAAAGTGCTATATGCATAACTGTTTCGTTGTCTTATGCTTTGCTATTTTCAAGGGGGTGAAAAATTCAAATCACTTCCTTACCTTTTCCAGGCTCGTGTTCCTTTTGTCTAATGAATTCGACGAAGAACATCGAAATTAGGACGAGAAAAGCGATCAATCCTTTCTCTAACTGAAATAAAGCCCTTCCAAAACATTCAAGATGAGTTGGAGCATGAAGAAGCAAGAGACACGCCGAGGTGTAGAATGAGAGTGCACACACCAGTAGTCCATTTTATGAACAATCAATCAATTGATCATATATGACGGGTGCAACTAAAATTTGCACCACAACTTCGAAAAAGCATCTTTTTCTTTCATTAAAGGATGAAATCAAGAGCTATAGATTGCGAAATTTCTGTCTTGATATTCGCCAATATTGCAATGTATATATTCGGCGAATAAGGAAATCTCCATCTCCCTAATCATTGCTGGTGGTTTGTTTGAAATCGCCATTCTGACGGGCTTTTGTAATGGCTCGCCCGGTAAACCATTCTGACAACTTGTCAGAATGGAGAATTGGACTGATCATTTTAGGAAGAGGCCGAACCATTCTGACAAGTTGTCAGAATGGCGTACCGCCTAATTATTCCGCTTTTTGTATTGATGTCATTATGTTGTGTATTATGTATATTAATTATGAGTTGCTCGGAACGATAATTTCCACATCAGTTCACAGATCCAGAAAGGGGTCAGAAACAAGAGAATGTGTAAAAAGAGAGAGAAATTCTTTCTTCTACTCACTATCCTGCCCATGACCCCTTTCCGGAGATATGATGGCAAAATGGAATCATGCGCCTCCGCATTCTTCGTTTTAAGTAGTTGACGACGACCAATGTCGAATCCATCGTTCACATCGACCAGCTCACACACCCTCACATCGATGAAATGAAGTGAGATAGAGAGTTCGCTCGTTCAAATCTTAGTCAAATCTGGTCATCCCCTTTGTTTTTCGCTTCATTTTAATTCATTCTCACAGATTCTTCCCTTCGCAGTTGGTCGGTGCTTATTTCACTTTATTACACGCTCATTGACTATCATTATTTTTGTCAATATTTAGCCACTTTTCCAGAAAGGTGAAACCGGATCAAGCGGACTCTCACTATCAAGGATGACGATGACCGATACGCAGTCTATTATGTTTAGATTACGTGAAATTCACTGGAATTTAGCTATCAGGAAGAAGATTTTATAAATATCCGCTACCTCAATTTATCTATTATTCCCGTCAAATAAAAGCTCACTGTGTTGCACATATCCTACAATCAATGTCGATATAAATTATAAATAAAAAGAAAAGATTGTTGCACAAAAATATAACGAACAGGCCATTCTGACAAGTTGTCAGAATGGTTTGGCCGACCAACCATTCTGACAAATTGTCAGAATGGTTGTTCCGAATAACCATTTTGACAAAGTGCCAGTATGGTTTTTAAGGGGAAATCGATGGAAACAGTGGTGACGCATGTTATAGAACCAAATAGTAGACGAAAGTAAGTAGTTCCCAAGTATGTAGTTCAAATAAGTAAGTTGAAATTCCTTTAACATGGCTTTTCGCTGTGCGAACCAAGCTTCCGAAAACTTGGAATGGTACCCTACTTTTTAGGTAACTATGGTGCAAATTTTAGTTGCACCCGTCATATATCAGACGATAATCGCTCAGATTAGGATGGGTCGGTAGTCTTCATAAGGAGAGAAATTGGAGCGAACTGGTGGAATGCAACTTATCAAGACTACCGACCCATCCTGATTTCATGAGCGTATCATTTCAAAATTAAAGTACGTACCTCTCGGCCATGAAGCATCTGTGCAATGAGAGTGGCGACGGTCACAACTGTGATTAGAGGAACGAACATTATGCTGAGAGCCTACAAAAATTGAGTTCATCCTTTGTACGCAGTGCACCCAGAATGAATACACTCACTATTCAGTGTATCCTACACTGAGATAGGGCATCTAGTGTATGATACACTTACAAATCTTTCGTTTTCGCAAGCTCTCTTGACGCGCGAATACACTCAATATTGAGTGTATCATACACTAGATGCCCTATCTCAGTGTATTCATTCTCTGTGTGTTATGCAGGTGGGAAAAATATAAGCCTATACAAATTGAGGCCACCAGAGGTCAACTAGAGAGACGTACTCAATTTCTCAAGATTTGCAGCCATTATTTGAAAAAAAAACGCGCGAGAGAAGAAGATAACGGAGTAATTGCTATTATAGGGGAATCCCATCAGTGAGACCCACCTCGAAAGAAATTGACTCGAGAAATTAAAGGAAGAACAATTTGCGGAGCTACCTTGGAAGTGGCAGTAGCCCCATTTCACGTGTAAGTCCTGCTTTTAACGCATGTGCCGGGCGCTTCTCCATCTTTATTTGCTCACCTAGTGTTAGTCTTATTTTCGCAGTGAATAGGTAATGAGCAGAAGTGAGAGAAATATAGAGATCAAGGATGTATGGTGTGATCTCTGAGTCTAATAATGATAGATCAATACTGATTAGTCGCTTGGAGATTCTCTGGAAACTTCATCGTTGGATAAATCTGCTTTGTTCTCTGAGAAGAAGGTGATTATCGATTGAAAAAAGTGAAAATACAGAAAGTGCATGTTGGATCCTGTCATTATCTCCACAATAAAAGGACGCGATCGGTCTCTCCAATTCATTCATCGATCGAAATGAGACGAGTTCTGCTCTTCTCTGCACTGCTGCTCGCTTTTGTGAGGTTAGTTGCCGGAATGGAGGGGTCTGTCCACCGGGCTAGGAGGGGTCGGTCCACCGGGCTAGGAGGGGTCGGTCCACCGGGCTAGGAGGGGTCGGTACGGGGTCGGTCCACCGAGCTAGGAGGGGTTTGTCCCCTTAGCTATGATGAGTCGGTCCATCGGGTCAGTAGGACACCCAAGTTTAAAGACACATATAAAGTTTATGATACTGTGTCACTACGGTACTGCTGTTCGGTGATGAATCATTATAGAAGAATAATGTAGGCCAGTGGTGGGTACTTTAGGCAATGTGTGGTAGAGGGCACTATTAATTGGTTGAAGGATACGGTAAATCACTTGCATAATAGATAGCTATTGATGCTGAGCGATCTGAAGTGCAGCGATTCTGTATTAATTGTATTAAGTATTAAGTATTAATTATTATTCATCGATAGGTTACTGTAGGTTACTGTAGTACTGTAGGTATCGATCGGTTACTGTACTCATTGTAGTGAGTGTTAAAAGAAAGCAAGCAGCGTTCACTTTTTAACACTTGTGGAAATTCCGCTACAGTATACCAGACAACTGTTATTGTATCGCAAACTAAGTGAAAGTATTAGTATATATTGTTTGTTTAAAAAATATTACTATACACTTGTTTCGTTCACTTATCGTATCTCTCAAGAATTTGTATTGACTACTACACCTCTAGGAGGATCGGCGAAATCAAGGATTTTCAAACATGAATAATGTTTTGGGAAAGGTTCCTGTTAATTCCATATTCCTAAAGACTATTATTTCAGAACGTCTGTCTGTCTGTCTGTCTGTGTGTGTGTGTCTGTCCGTCCGTCACGTTTTTCGCATTTTCCTTATATTTCGCTTCAAAATCGCGCTATCTTCCCAGATCCTTTTGCATATGATAACTGACCAGAATAGCTTTCAAATTTTACAAAATTTAATTAACGAAATCCATAGCCAAGTGGGTTACGCGCTACGCCAGCAATCCGGCACCCCCAGGTTCGACCCCCTCCGCGGGCAATCCTTTTGCCGCATTTTTCGCAAGTGCAAGAAACTGT
Organism: Pristionchus fissidentatus; assembly: GCA_036245785.1. Taxonomy (NCBI): domain Eukaryota; kingdom Metazoa; phylum Nematoda; class Chromadorea; order Rhabditida; family Neodiplogasteridae; genus Pristionchus; species Pristionchus fissidentatus. The sequence goes on along the minus strand of BTSY01000003.1, from coordinate 31,918,426 downwards.
TCTAACACGGTTTTGAGTACCGTGAAACACGTTTTCACCTGTTTTGCCGAGTTTTAACATGAAAAATCGAAATTTTCGAACTTTCTTCAAACGCACCGGTGAGTGTCGGGGATAACAGGAAAAGTGTTTTGTGATGTCAGAAACGTGTCAGAACGTGTTTTAACGTGGAAAATCGAAATTTTCGAATAGTTCCAAAATGATTCACAGAGCGCAGGAGACCACAGGAAAAGTGTTTTGCGATGTCAAAAACGTGTCAGAACGTGTTCTAACACGTTTTAACGTGGAAAATCGAAATTTTCGAAACTTTCCAAAATGATTCAGAAAGCGTAGGGGATTACAGGAACAGCGTTTTGTGATGTCAGAAACGTGTCAGAACGTGTTTTAACACGTTTTAACGTGGAAAATCGAAATTTTCGAAAAGTTCCAAAAATGATTCACAGAGAGTAGGGGATCACAGGAAAAGCGTTTCGTGATGTCGGAAACGTGTCCGAACGTGTTCGAAAACGTTCTGAACGCACTGTATCTTGCGTTTCCGTTGTGAAAGGCTCTGAGAGCGTTCAAAAAAAGTTGCCACGGAGCCACGAAGTGGCATAGTGGCAACTTTTTCCGATCGCTCTCAGCCTCACGAGCCTTTTGCAACGGAATAAGCCAGTACTCTTTGTAGCGATTAACACTCCCCAACATACGTCGAGCTTCAATGGAACCTGGAGAGCCGGCTATCGAGCTCCCCGTTGACCGAACTTGGAGCCGGCTTTGAAGCTTCCTCTGGACCGAATTTGGAGCCGGCTACAGAGCTCCCCCTGGACCAAACTTGGTGCCTGCTACCGAGCTTCCCCTGGACCGAACCTGGAGTCGGCTGCAAAGCCCCCCCCCCCCCCTGGACCGAACTATGCCATGTAACTGTACGCCCCCCTGAAACATACTTTGAAAACGTAGTGTGCACCCTACCATAACGTAGTTTAACCTCAACACACCCTGCCAGTTTTGCCTCATTGAGTGACCATCGTTGATAGGGGAAATCGATACGTCTGCGGTGAAATATACAAGCATATTACAAAATTCAACTTTCTCATAATATTTCTCATTTTTTTCCGATTAACTTTCTATTTAATGAATATTAAGCATATTTTTGTATTGGAAACGTGGAATGCCCCCTTACTGTTTTTTTGGTCATTTTTGAATGCGTTTAAAAATATGGCTCACAAAATTAATTTTGCTATTTGCAGGCACCCGGCTGCGGCCGTCGATACACAAGCACTACGGGAAAGATCAAAGTGAGTTCACTTGGCTATTATATACCTTTGCGCCGGTATGACAGAATGACACTAACGGAGTGAAACTTTAGCAGCTGCAATTTTTTTTGTTGTAGTACACCCAGTAGTTTTTGAATATTGCAATATCGGAACAATAATTGCTCCTTGCAGAGCATACTATCCGAATACGCTGGCCTTTGCACCACATGAGTATGAAGGCTTGAAGGCTAATCTACCACCAACATACTATGCTGCTTGGGCAAATGGAGTACTCTGCGAGCTTTACAGTAAAACCGTGAGACGTTTTCCCACTATTAATTATGGTCTGTTCCTTAATCGATGCGATCAGACGAAACTCTTCCATTGATACACCTCTCTTCGGCACTACTGCTGAAGCCCGAACAGGCCAATCAATAGTCGGTGCACTCTTGAAATGACCATTTCAAATTGCATTGTTCATTGTTCAGAAATCATTGTTCTTAAAACCATTTTTTTATGATTCCGGGCTTAAGCAGTAGTGCCGAAATTCTTGAGTAATACATTACTAATAACGTACTCAGCTCAACGGTCAGCTTCTGGCTGACGTATTCTCGGGCGCGATCAGTGCAGAGGATAGAGATGCTTTTCACAAGGACGATGGTCACCGTCCGTGCAAAACAAACAATGAAAGGTGTGCACTGCTTAAACTTTGGTTTAAAAAATTAATAATACTTGCAATCATTGTACATACTCAACAAATAAAACTGATAATACTGCCAAAACATTAATAGTATGGTGTAAATACATTCCGGTCAGATCCCCTGTGAAAACGGGGCGCCCGGGGCCGCCCCGGGCGACCCGAAGCGACCCATTGAATTCACAACCAGGAGAGTGAGAAATTCACGTTGAATCATCAGTCCTCCCACTTTCAATTCCCTCTCATTTTTCGCATTCTCAGGACTCGGTCATTTTTCCCGCGAAGCCATCCGTCATCATAATATGTATTCTAAACACTACTTGATCGCAGAATATCGTATCCGAACGATTACGAATTTGAGAGTTGTGGAAAGAAGAAGACGACACCTGCGCACGCCTCCGCTAAATACATCAGAAACAGTTACCTGCGAGAATGTGCGTTTTTGTTCTCTCTTCTCTCTCTCTCTCTCTCTTTCTCGTTGAGAGGCGCCGTGGAATACTGTAGCTTCTTCACTGTGTCTAGCAGCGCGGAACGTTTTATTATTTCGAATGAATGATTTCTGATACAACATCAATTGCAGTTAAGCAGAGGGACTGCGCGCCAGCTGCACTGGCTAAAGTGCAGGCTGCCGGGTGGAAGAAGCTGGGCCAGTACTACAACCTCACTGGCCTCAGGAAATGGAGAGAAATGGAAGGGGTAATTACTTATTCATTTCCGGTTGGAGGATAGTTCTTATTTTTTTATACGATAAAGTTGTCATGCTTTCTCGTCTGCCTGTGTCTAGCAGCGCGAAATGTTGCATTATTTGAACAAGTGTTTTTTTAAACAAGAGCTGCTTCCAAACGGAGTCATCGAAACGCTGTGTTTTTTTAAATATTCATTTTCGACTTTTCGAATCGCAATGACATTGACAGAGCGGTAAATTTGCTAGAAAAACGCTTTTCCAACGATTTGTTCCTTGGAAAAAGTTTGCCACTCTCCTCGCTCCGCACACTCGTGTGAGGAGAAAGTGCGCGGAGTCACTAGGATGAGGACACAAAGTGAACCTGTGAGTGAAATGTCTCTTATTTCTAGTGACTTTCACTTACAGGTGAGTGCACCTTTTTTTCTTGGTGTCCTGATCCTAGTGACTTTTTTTCTCAGAGTACCCTGGCACATTGGCGATTCTCTCACTCTCACGTTCCCTCTCGCCTTAGTTAAACACAGGAATTACCAATTTGACATTTATAAATGTATTAGTGAAAATCCTTGTTAATTCAGCTGCAGAAGTTGCACGAGAATCATCGAATGTCCGTTCATTACATCGCACAGTCCACTTGGCCACCAGAACGAGAACAGTCCGGAAAATTCCTCTGCGATGCACTCAATCCCGAGGTGAATAATTGATTTTAAAAAAATTAAATTAATCAATTTTAATAATAAAAAGCACCTAAATATTCGATTACAAACACACAATGCTCCATTGATTGTTTATGCGCCCTGCAATTTTCTGTTTTCCCCTCTCTATTTAGCATTTTACTATCTAGATTGATTCTAGTCGATTCGCGGATGGTCGGTACGCGATAGAAAAAAGAACGAGACCTTTTGCAACTGCTCAGCGACGCTAAAAAAATAAATGAGGCCATATATGCATATATTTGTACAGGTGGAGGCGGCAATTGTGAATCTGCTGGCGTCCGACTACCACTATATGACTGCGGATACGGACGTATTCACCATGCTCTTTGGCAATATCAATGTAACGGAGCTGTACGAAGCGTGCAAAGACCCAAAGCAGAAGTGAGTTCGATCGCCGCAATATCTTACCGTTTCTGTAGATTTTACATGCAGTAAATTTACAGTATACCTTATCAGTATGCCCTATCGTAAGCCTACCGTACACCTTAACGTATCCCTAGAGTATGCCGTACCGTACCTCTATAGCAAACTTTGCCTACTTGTTCAGTACACCTTACCGTACCGCAACAGTGTACCTTACCGTGCTCATGTCACAGGGAATTCTCAACTCACCCACTGGGCAAGTGCATGTGTTCTCTCACCAAGGGAGCGACGTTTTGCATATACAACGTCGTTGCTAATTTCCTCACAGATTTTGGTAATTCAGTCATTAAATTAAATTATTTTTTCCCACTGTATGACAAATAACATTATTATTTTGTCTATTTTTTAATATTATTCTCTCTGCAGGCTACCTGACGTGTCCGCCATTTAACGCAACGGCGAACCCCGGCGACGTCTGGTTCAACAGAGCACTCACAAGAGCAGTGGAGATACCCAAGGAGCGAGTAATCGCGCCCCTTCCCCACGCTCCGAGAGAAGACCCGCCCCCGTCGGGCGCCGACTCCCTCTCCCTGCTGTTGCCCCTCGCCGCGCTTCTTCTCGGCCTCTAGGCGCCAAGCTGGCGCCACTATGCGCCACGCTGACGATAACTGGGCTAATGAAACATGTTCAATGTATGCACACGTGACTTTCGTTGTAACATCGCAGTAAGGACTCGAACTGATACATAGAAATGATCAAAACGATTCCAAAGATCGACCATTCTATTTGCAAAACTTTCGATGAATAGGCGTGTGATGTCATAGTATCAAGATCAATTTGTGTTCGTCTGTCAGAAAGGGAAAGAATCTTGTGCGCCATCAGCCTGAGCTGGCAAGGTGTTGGGGATAGGCCACTTCTGCAGAAGTTGAGTCGAATAAACATGTGTAAGGCACCCTCAAGACAGGCTACAGTTCCATATTTCAACACAAAACTCGAGTAAAGCTCGGGCATCAATGATGAAAATGATTATGATTGTAAATGAGTTGATGCTTGGCACTGGAAATATTTTTTTTCGAAAGTATCCTAAAGACGTGTCGTCAATACCCAAAAGGGTTCTAATACGGCGTGTTCTTAAATGGCACCATCCCCCGATTATCTCTTCCCTATCCTCATATCTTATCCCTCAGCCCACTCTGTTCTGGCCTCACACTTGTTAGAAGTAGCGCATCAGGGCTTGGCGCCTAGATTAGGGGCTGCCTTTGCCTGCCTTGGTGAGTGATGATGACATATATCTGTCCTCATACCCTGCTCTCTCACATCCATCTGATATCTCTGGTGGCAATCTGTCACTGTGTTTAGTCATTTCTCGCCCTTTCGGCGGATTCTTTCATCTTTATCACATCTTTATCCGTCGGAAGTCACTTTATGATAGCTCTAAACGGAATAGAGATTCCCACAATCCCAGGTCGACATTTCTTGAATAGAGACAATTCACATAACTCCGACTCTCCAGAAAGGGGTAATGATCGAAAAGCCCGCGCGCTTTCTATCATTCCTTTGCGTGGTCAATTATGGAGATTCCCAGCGAGTACAGACATTGAGCCCCTTTTTTTCTGGAAACAATATGCCAAGTCGTTTCCCCCTATCTCAGATGAGTGAAGGAATGTGAAAAGTGGAAGTTGTAGAGCATACAAAACGTGTGATTTATCTCCCTCCCCTCGGTGCAATGTCAGTCTTACGCAATCTCTTCTTCCCTGCTATACCTCTCCTAGTACTGATTCTACAGCCTGGTATGCCCTCTAGAAAGGTGTCAGGAACGAGAGATCGAGTAAATTCAAGAGCGATTCGCAGTTCTCTCGCTTTCACGCTCGCCTGCGTCCCCTTTCTGTGGAGTTTGATTCATGCGCGATAAATGTAATGCCTGTACCTGTGTTATCTCGAGCTCAAATCTTTTTCAACTCACGCAATTTGAATCGTTTCATGTCCATACTAATTAGTTGCATGGACCATATAGGCGCCCCCAATCTACCGATTCCATCAAATAGGAAGAAGGGGAGGGATGAGATCGTGCAGACTCCGCCCCTTCCTCCAATAAATCCGGATACATCACTCACTCGACCTCTATCTCCTTCACTCTCTTCCACTCCCAACCCTTGTAAAATCAGTCTATTTTATTACCCTCTTCACACATTTTCGTCTGTTTTGGAAAGTTTGTCTCACTATATTTGGCCAGCTGTCATAATCTATTGGTTCTTTCTCAATCTAAAGACTTCCTTTGATCGTCTCACAAATCTTGCACTGTCTTGGTGTATTTGCTCTCTTTTTTCACTACAAAGAATTCCGGCAGAAGATTATTGCATGGAAGATTGAGAGATCGAGGGATTATTGAGGCCAGATTGACCTCTAGTCTTCTCTTATATTCGGATACTCTCTCTCTCTATCTCTCTCTCTCTCTCTCTATGTCCTCCAATTGGTCATAATCCGGAAGGGGAATTCCGATATCCTTCGTATGTGTTTAATTTGATCATTTTTTTTCTTTCGTGATAACATTTTCCCCTCACTATCCTAGTGGCAGATGAATAGTCGCCCCTAGGGATGTCGCGTAAGTATTCGTATTTTCTCGTTTGTGAGAGATCGGTATTGCAGCGGGTATGGTACTAAGAGTGAAAAGGAAGTGCCAGTAGGTGTGCCCACTAAGGAACTGGCACCCCTAGTCACCCCATGGTGCCCTAGGACATTCGCACTTGCCATAGCGTTCTTTTCTGTATTTTTTTTGTGGAGTGAACCCCGTATTACTTGGCCGGAACCAGGGTTCCGGCTAGAAAAATATAAAAGAGTATACAATAGTTGCGTTGACTGGTTATTCCTTATGGTAACAGTCACTCCAAGGTGTCCAAGCACATTCGCACTTCATAAGTGCAGTCTCGCCGCAAGTTATCACACTCTCAAATCTCCCCAATCAATTATAGATACAACATCTATCTTTATAGACCTTCCATCCCCTCATTCATCATTTGTTGTACATACAATTCGTTCCTCCTTCGACTGATCTCTATCTCTCACCTGTCTCTTCCCTCTTCCCTCTCCTCTCCCCTCATTTGAAGTTGTCTCGTTCTGTAATCTGCCCTTTCCGATTCCCTCCATCCTAAATGTCATCACCATTTTGTACAAGCGGCTTGCTCTTTCCATTAATGATTCCTGGCTAACTTTTGTGTGCCTTTATCTCTTTCCGTCGCACCCTCTCCCCTCCTTCATAAATGGTCCATAACTTTGTTGGCTAGCTACTAACTTTTTTCTCTTCCGCCCGAATGTAACTACTTCGTATGCAATCATATGATCTTTGATTCTTCAGATATGGCTACCGTCTCTGTGGCAACGGCAAGTGAATATGGATGGTGCTCCTCAGGTTTGTTTAAGAACCATTTCTTGATTATAGGTGAGCGCACATTTCATAGATGGACAGTTCATCAAAGTTTCCGTTCTAAGTCATCCCGTTCTAAGTCGACACGGTAGCTGGTTTGATAATGTGTGGAAATTATCGGTTTGCAGGTTACGGTACGTGTTCGTCGCTCTCTGACGAAGATCTGCAGATATCGAATGGAGAGGAGGAAGAGAGTGAAGCCAACTACTTGAAAAGAAAGGAGGAGGAGAAGGGAGTGAGGGAAGAGGAGGTACTCCAACCCGGCATCTGTCCCCATTGCAAGCACATTTACAACAAGGTGAGACATCTTTTGATCACGCCAAGAGTAAAATAAGCGAAAAATGTTATGTCGGTGCAAGGATTTGTGCAAAAATCGGTTCTATCGTAATCTATCAGGACAATAATCCAACTAATTAGTTCTCAAGATGTGCGCTTTAGCATCGGTCCAATTATAGACACCTGGGAGAAAAAAATGATTAGGAGTAAACTCTTAGAGCTGTTGTTGCCACCTGCAATATTAGAAGCAGATAGTTGGGAGAGGGCTGGCTTTCTGAAATTTGAATGCTTTTTGAGGGGAAGAGAGGGTTATTACTTTCATTGTCAGCAAAATCCAGTTAGAGGGGTGAAAGAATTTGTTAATTTCCAGACTAGGTCCTTTTTGTATAATCTACTTTTTGCAATCTGGAATCAGGCTGGGTGAAAATTAGCAGAGGACGCAAAGACCTCTATCTAGACTGAATAATTTGATTTGAGTTTGTCTGTTCATTCATTGTGTGATGGGTGCACATCCTAATACATGAGTAAACACAGTGAATAGAGATGAGGGATTGTGGGGTCATGGATGTATGGTGTTCACACAATAGCCTCTTATAGATCTCGAGGGATAAGTTCCAGATGGATGAATGGCAGTCCCTGATCTTTTGGGTATACATCAACGTCGGGCCTTTAACAAAACCCGGTGAACTGTATTATCTGTTTCGAAAAAACCTGTGAAAAGTTCCGGACCTTTTTCTTAGTCTCTCCTCATCTTTGTATCTTTATCTATGTACATGTTGTCCCCTCCTCCTCATCTCTCTCAACACCTAATAAATGCGCCCTTGTGTTCTAGCAGACTGTCTCATCTCGTATTGTATCATCTGCCGTTCTATTGGGCGGCTCTCTCAAAGCGTCGTGTTTAGTGTGGCTGACCCGAGTGCGCAATTAGCAGTACACTGTAATTAGAAAAGGGAAGAGTGAGAAGGGAATTCTAGTTTGCCAAATCAGTGTTGATTGTGTACTTGGAGATGATTGGGTACAGGAAGGTTGAAGTTATCATAGTGATCTACTAGTCTCTCCTTGGCCTCATCTAATTAATTGGAGTTGAATGGAGACAGTCTGTTGCGTCATCTCGGTGAGAGTTAATCAAGGTCCTCGAGGGAAAGAGGATACGGTAGGGAGAGGAACTGTTTGTAGTGTCCTCAACCGTGTATACAACACAAGAAGTGTAATTGGAGGAATGAGAAGGAAGAGGCGCGGTTGCGTAAGAGGAGGGGAGAGAGAGAGAGAGAGAAATATGGTCAGGAGGAGGGGTGCACCTGTGGTAGAGGGAAGGGGAGCACGACTAGACGCGATGATGGGGACTCTAAACCAACACTCACTCGAGTCTCAGTTCAAGTGTGGATAACGTCGTAGTGGGTGAGAAGAGACAAAGAGGATTACAGAAAATGGAATGAATAGTAATGAAGTGACTGATCGACCCCATTTGAACGGATTTAAGGAGAAATTAATGAGACACTTGATGGGATTAATCGGTTGGGTCCCTTCTATTCAAATGGAAAAGAAATCCTCCTTGTGTCTTACTATGACTCTTTCTGCGCTATCGTGCGCCATTTGTATTCCATTGCCAGAATGCAAGAGGTCATAGAGGGAAGAAACTCGCATAGTTGTCGGTAAGGTGGTGTAGATGCGTTTTGGGTCACTTGTTCGTGATAAATTGTGAGCATATTCTTGATTTCAGCCGATGACTCTTCAATGTGGTCACTCTCTGTGCAATCATTGTTGCATTGATCTCCTCTCTCGAATGGATGCAAACTCCTCATCCAATATGAGAATTCGACCACGAATGGGACTAAGCAGCTACAGTAGATCATCCTTCAACAAGGTAAACTGTACTTTGAGCAAATGTTTTTCTAAATATCTAAAAAAAATCTCTCGGAAACCGAATAGTGAGATTCTGAAATGAAGAAACTCGTTTTCAATTCAGCAGACTCTGACGTCATCATGGAGCAGTTCGAACTTCTCTGTGTGGAAGAGTCCCATATGCACAGTTTGCGGAGAATCACCGAAGAAAGTGAGCAGATTTTATATTTTTAGGGTTAAACAGTCCTCTTTGTTTCTGAGAAAACTCTATCATTCTCGAGTACGCTGAAAGAAATATATAATTACACGTATGTAACAATATTCGTTACGGTCGAGCGCTAGACGTATCGAGAAGATTACAGACTCCGCCCGTGCCCAATCTGACTCTGGAAGCGTTCCTTGCCACCATCAGACATCTCTACGATGGAAACGGACGGTGAGTGGGTGACAGGGCCACATCATTCCACCCGCGGTCAACCTTACAGAAAGGCCTTTGGAGTGAGAGAGCGTGTGAAATCGAGAGGGACTCTCTCAATTTAGCATACTCTCTCGCTCTAACTCTGGTCTGTAGGTTTGGAATCATGTGGGGCGAAACAAAGGCATCTCCAGAAAGGAGTAAAAAGCGAATCTTATCGCTGTTCACGACCACTCACTTTTTTGAGGGATGGCCGAGTTGTGGAGGGTATATGTTACATGGGAAACTAAAGCCCAAAATGGAGAAAGAACGACGACTAGGCCGTGGGAGTATGATTACATGTCATTCTTCACCAATGACTTGCTTCAGATTGGACTCTTCATGCAATACAACAAATCACGAAGAGTCAAAGAATGCAACTTCGTTCTTCTGTCTACGAGCGTTATCTTCCCCCGGACTCTCTTCCTTCTGTTCCTCACTCAATTCTACCCCACTCTCTCTTCCCTCCTCTCGTGTCTCAATCAGAGATTGTACCGTGTCAATTGTTGGTTCGAAAGGATCGGGCAAAAGTTCTCTCGTGCAGTCTCAACTGTGCAATGATATGCTCATTGACGATTTGTTGGGACGGAGGAAGAAGATGGGAGAGGAGGGAGAATCGCCTCTCGCGGATAGCAGTTCACACAAAGGCGAAGGTGCGGTACTTATTCTTTCCATCTTGGGATCACATTTTGAACTTATTGAAATCATTCCTATCTTGCTCTCACTATCTCGCACGTGATTCCGTCTGAAATCCAAAATTCCATCCATTTTCAATCACATTTGATTTCCATAGGGAACACTACTGTATTCCATCAATCGAACCATTTCAGGAAGCTTAAAATATATGCTGAAATTGGTGGAGACTGGAGACCTGGCTGAGAAGATTTCACATTCAATGGGAGTCGTTGTGATCTACTCAATTATCGATCGAGAATCTTTCCTCGATGCGAAGAGGCTTCTGTCCATATTCAGCAAGCAGAGAGGAGTCGAGGTAAATCATTAGACATACAAAATAGTATTCCTTTCTTAGGCAATACATGACGCAATAGTGGCATGATGGTTTTAGTGATAATCTAACTCTTTTAGCTGCCTATGGTTTTGGTTGGATCGAAGAGTGATCTCATAAAGAGAAGAGTCGTCGATAGCTATGAGGGACAGCAACTGGCCAAGGAATTTGACTGCCCCTTCATTGAGGTGAGCTTCGAAATGATGGTGTAATCTGGTTGTGCACTAACTGAATGCTAACCACGTGAATTTAGCGTCCAAATTCATATGCATACAATCATTGTTCAGGTGTCATCTCGTCGAAATGAATGTGTGAATGAAGCATTCATCGAATTGGTCCGACTGATGGAATCCCGACGCCATCTCAACTGATCGGACGATTTTCCACATAACAATGCCTGGGATAATGTAGTTGCAATTTTCTATGCAATTTCCCGACGTATTCTATGATAGATTCCGCATGGCATTCGTTCTGTCCAAACTCATTTCACATTGTCTTGTCATTACCACCGACGGGTTTGTATTCCTCCTGTGAGATAGAGAACTGATAAGAAATTAAGAATAAATCAGATTTTGCAATCAATGAAAGATAACAGGTTTATGATTTGTTGTTGATAAATATCAAACAATCAAACGGTGATTAATGACAATGAAAATCAAACATGCTCTCCATTGATCAGTCTGCTCCATCTGGAATAAGTAGAATTTCTACAAAACCCGTTTTACTGATGAAACTGCGGTGTATGTATTATTATAATATTATATGTCCATCAAATGTTACGAGATTCGAACGCCGGTGTGATGAGAAAAACAATTCCGAGCAGGAATTCCTATTTTTCAAAATTTATTTCGTCTGGTCAACTCAATTTCTCACTCACTTAGGCGTTCATTCGTTTCTTCTATCAGCTGCTCTTCTATGAGCTTCGTCGATGAGGCTCCGAATGCCCAGGTTCAGCAGAGTGAACACACCGAGAATCACGGTGGACCAGAAGAAGAACAGATCTAAAAAGCGTATTTACGTTCACGTTATTAATTGAAAACGTGAAGATCTCTGCATTTGTGCTGAGAAAAAACTTACTATCTCCATTGACTTCTTCCGCAAAGAAGAGCTTCATAATGTAAATCCCACAGTTTGCGAGAAAACACACCAGAGCTTTCTTGAGCTGAAAAAGACAGTCTGAAGGGACCTGCGCAGTAATTCCCTTAACTGTGCTGCTCTACACTACATATGTTAATTGTTTGTAAAGATGCGTTTTCTGACTATATTTCTGGGAACAGATGTCACATGATTTCAAATTGAGGTGGCCGAGAGTCCAAATTTCCATTGAATCAGTATCAGTAATCAGTATCATATAATGTCACACACAAACCTCTCCTTGATAGAAGATCTGGGTCAATGACGTGCATAGAGTGGTGGTGGTAATCGCAATTGCGAAGACAGACACGAAGAACATATTACTGAAAGAAGAGTCGAACGCATGGTACTAGAGGAACATGTAACTCAGGCGGATTGAGCGGTCGGTGGGTGAGTGGGAGGGGATGCTGAGGTGTATCACAGCTATAGATCAGCACATGGGAAGCATACTGTATGGTTGTCATCGATGATGGGAGCTGATCGATAATATCCGAAACGCGCTATCAAAAGTTAGCGAAGATCTCACATATCGCAGATTTGGTCATAATAATATTATGCTTCTACTACTCTTGGAAATAACAAAATAACTGTAAATCTTTGCAATTGAATTTCATCAATGACTGTCTCACCCACAGGAAACGCGCGACTACACTGGCTTTAATTTACATGCAAAGCAATGGCATAAAAAAAGAATGCGGCTTGAAGAAAATTGCGGAAACTTCGAAAGTAGCAAAACGCCCATCTCGGGAAGAGGCCCTTGTGACAGGAGCGAGGCGCCTCTCCGTTTCCCGCTATTTCCCCCAGATCTCTTTATTTGCTGAGCTGGTGTTTTACTTGTTTGAGTAGTGAATTCGTAATGAGTGTAGTTGGAGGAAATAGCGTGATCGCGTAAAATGTCAAAGTATGCGATAATTTCCTTTCACTGTTGGAATGATATAGAAGATATCACTTTCGCTTGGAATCATCAACAGTGTGGTGTTTATCAAGTGAAGATCTCACTTTCTAATTAAGATCGCGCAAGACTCCGCCCACTTTCCTTCGCTCTCCTTAGCGTCTCGTTCCCGTCTGGCGTAACTCTCTCCTCCCCTATACCTCCCTTCCATTCGTCCTTTCGATAGTTCGGTTGCGTGCGGTTTGAGGAGCGGACTCTCGGGTTCGCTCTCGTGTTACCGACTGTACTGCTCGCCGTGTCAGGGTTCTGGGAGCGACGGTTCCCACCCCCGGGGCACGGGAGTCTTTTCTCCGGTTTTCGTTTGCACGTTGTGCGCACGTCTCTCTTACAGTCCTTCGCTCTCTCGCAGCGCTGATACTCAGCCGAGAGAGGGAAGAAATGAAGAGAGTCAGTACACGTAACGTGCGATGGACGTGCAACGCACAGCCGTGGTGCATGCGCACACCGTGCGTTTCAAAACCGGAGTTGGTTCAGGCAGGAAAACTGCACGCGAGACTGTGATTTGTAAAAATAGCCCCTCAACAGAAAGACACACTCTTGATAGAACATGGACGAAACTCCGCTCGCATTCCTTACGCAACTATGCCAATTGTAAAGTATGTAAAGTATAAAGTAATTGTAAAGTAAAGTATGTAAAGTATCCATCTAATTCCGTCGCCAAAACATGGATGAAACACAATTGAATCGAACAAGTCAATACTTTCACATTAGGGTTGCCGGATCAAGTGTCAAGGGTTGTCTCTCTCTCCCCTGACCTTTCCTCTCATTCCAAGTGCGAGAGATAAACAGCCAGGGGGCCCAAGGGTTTGGAGTGATAAGACGCCGAGAGAGATAACAAACCAAGCCCTTGGTTTTTCCAAGCGCTTGATTCTTTTCAAAAGCGTTAGTTGGTCGATTAATTATTTGAAAAATTGTTAATTGTTGTTTGTGTGAGTCCTAATCACGGTAATGGGTCAATAACAACATATACAACTTGTTAAATCGTGCAGGGAAATTGTTTTGTTTCAAGGACAAAACAATTTCCCTGCACTTTTGTTTTGTTTCTCTCTCCCCTGTGACCTCCCTCTTATCAAGTGTGAGTGAGAGATCGCACTCTCTCAGGCGAGAGAAACCAAGCCCTTGACCCTTGGACTTGAAACGGCAACCCTATTTCACATCCCATCCATTTAGTATAAACGACAGATCCTTTCGAAAGAGAGCCGATCCCCTCGTCACTAAGCGTACGTGGTGCGTGTGCCTCAATAGAATTCTCGGTAAAAAACAGCGACAACTTTATTTCTAATTTAAAAATACTCATGAGAATGGCTAACATAAGATTATTGGAAAAAGTGATAAAACAATTCTGACTAGTGATAGAACAACATGATTTCGACAGGAACAGATAGCTGGTCAGAGTTAGGCATAGAAACAATGTAATTAGAAACGAAAATTACATGTAAAGAAAAGGGAGAAAATGGTGATTAGACAAAAGCGAGAATTGCGATGTAAAAATCTATGTATTTTGTGATATCGATTTATGTTGAAGGAGAGAAAGCACGGGAGGAATAAATACCCAAAGTATTTTTAGAAATACTATTACTCATAATGAGGGAACATGTGAAACGAAGATAGATGGCTGATCCAATTGATGACCCGGATTTCGGACTGTAACTCGACGGTGGGAGTGGCTATGAATGAAAAAATAGCTCAATTGAGGAGACCACGGGAGTCCATCAGTTGAACCAATTCGATGAAGGCCTCATTGACACATTGGTTGCGGCGAGAGGAGACCTGATATTTGTAATATTAGATGCATAATATTTAAAGGGGCTTGCAGAAAGGATGCTTTGGCTAAGATGTGATCTACGAATTCGGGGCAATATTGAGTGATCGATATTGAGTGAGATATTCTCTTGAGTGATCGATGGCAAGCAGTTATGGACGCTGTATGCAATTCGTAGTGTGCAACAGGGCTGTGCGGAAAATGATTTTCGGAAAATTTCGGAAAACGGAAATTTTCCGAAATTATTTTTCGGAAAAATCGGTAAATTCGGAAAATTTCGGAAAAAAATAATTGATTTTTTTTCTTCAAAAATTAGTGTTTCATTAGATTCCCCGTTTTCTGATTTCTCTAATCCGGCACGTTTTCCGTTATGTTTTCAACGCGATACATTTATCTAAAGAAACAAAATTAATTTTCCTGAAAAAAATACAAATACGGAATGAAAAATTGATATTATTTTCGAATGGCACTATATTTCGGAAAATATTCGGCAAAAATTTTCCGACTTTCAAACTCGGAAAATTTTCCGACTCTTATTTTTTCCGAAAAAAAGTCGGAAAATCGGAAAATTCGGAAAATCGGAAAACGGAAAATGCACAGCCCTGGTGTGCAACCTGTTCTCACCTCAATGAAGGGGCAGTTGAATTCCTTTGCCAATTGCTGTCCCTCGTAGCTATCGACGACTCTTCGCTTTGTGAGATCACTCTTCGTACCCACCAGAACCATGGGCATCTAAATGATAGCGTCATGTAACATCAATCCACATCCCGGTCTACATTCCACAAACGGAGTTGTGGAGTGAGAGAACGTGTAAAATAGAGAGCTGTCATTTCACAAAATATGAGGAATCGAGAATGCGTGTAATCAATGTACCTGTACTCCTCTCTGACCGCTGAATATCGACAGAAGTCTTTTCGCATCGTGGAAAGATTCTCGATCGATAATGGAGTAGACCACAACGACTCCCATTGAAAGAGAGATCTTCTCAGCCAAATCTCCAGTCTCCACCAATTTCAGCATATAAGTGACGCCTCCTGAAATGAAAGGATGATTGGAAAGAATAATGAAAAGTGAATAGAAAATGGATAGAACAAATGAATACAGACCTTAGCTCGTGCGAGAAAATGAACACTTGCAAAAAGGGGGAACTAGCAGACAGCGAATGAAATATGTGGCTCACCTCCCTGTTCCCCTTCTCGGTGTGAATTATCGTGCAGGAGAGGCGAGTCTCCTTCTCCCATTTTCTTCCTCCGACCCAATAACTCGTCAATGAGCATGTCATTGCACAGTTGAGACTGCACGAGGGAACTCTTTCCTGATCCCTTCGAACCAACAATTGACACGGTACAATCTCTGATCGATACACGAGAGGAGGGGAGAGATGATGGGGTAGATTGGAGGGAGGGAGAGAGTGAAGAGATGAGAGTGGAAGATGAGGAGATACACGAAGAATCCAATCTGAAATGAGTCACCCTCAGATCATAGACAATAAATTGGCTATAAGTGTTGAACCCGGGACAGCATCCACTTTGAGATTTCCTCGCCGGTCAGATACTTGCATTTTTATGACCGCAATCGGTTTTGGCCCTTCAACGACTCACCTTTCATTTCCATTGTAGAGATGTCTGATAGTGGTAAGAAACGCGTCGAGAGACAAATTGGGCACGGGAGCAGTCTGCAATCATTACTGTTAAAAACTCCCAAGGAAAGAATATGTTTGCTGCCCTATAATTGAATGTTCTAAAATCAGAAACAAAGCAAACATTTGGACGATTTTTCCCCCAAAGTAGGATAGTTTCTCACCTTCTTCGGCGGTTCTCCACAAACTGTGCATCTGGGACTCTTCCACGAAGAGAAACCATTCAAGCTGCTCCACGATGATGTCAGAGCCTGCTAAAATACATTTTAAAATACGAACTACTCAAATGAACATTCGTTCAATATAACTCAATCAAAAGTATACCTTATTGACGGAGGTTCTACTGTAGCTGCTTAGTCCCATTCGTGGTCGAATTTTCATATTGGATGAGGAGTTTCCATCCATTCGAGAGAGGAGATCAATGCAACAGTGATTGCACAGAGAGTGACCACATTGAAGAGTCATCGGCTGAAATCAAGAATATGTGTGCAATATGTGTGCAATTTTTAACTAACAATACAGTAACCTATGACACATATTGACTCAAACTTGAAGCCCAATGTCGCGTATCTGCATAATTATTGCAAAACCACTTTAGAGGCACCATCTTCAGATGCGCCTTTAGGCACATAATCTTACAGGCAACTATCCATGCAATTCTCTCCCTCCTACAACCTCATGCATTCCGGTCATAGGGTACAAACGGCTACCCAACCGATTAATCCCATCAAGTGTCTCATTAATTTCTCCTTAAATCCGTTCAAATGGGGTCGATCAGTCACTTCATTACTATTCATTCCATTTTCTGTAATCCTCTTTGTCTCTTCTCACCCACTACGACGTTATCCGCACTTGAACTGGGACTCGAGTGAGTGTTGGTTTAGAGTCCCTCATCCTAACATCTAGTCGTGCTCCCCTTCCCTTTACCACAGGTGCACCCCTCCTCCCCTACTCGTCCCTCTTTTTTCCTGTATTCCCTCCACATCTTACGCAATGTCTCTTCTCTTCCTTCTCATTCCTCCAATTACACTTCTTGTCTTGTATACACGGTTGAGGACACTACAAATATTTCCTCTCCCTACCGTATCCTCTTTCCCTCGAGGACCTTGATTAACTCTCACCGAGATGACGCAACAGACTGTCTCCATTCAACTCCAATTAATTAGATGAGGCCAAGGAGAGACTAGTAGATCAGTATGTGATAACTCCATCCTTCCTATACAAAATCACCTATATCTGAAGAACCAACACTGATTAGGCCAACTAAAATTCCCTTCTCACTCTTCCCTTTCGTAATTACAGTGTACTGCTAATTGCACACTCGGGTCACCAATACTAAATACAGCACTTTGAGAGAGCCGCCCAATAGATGGGCAGATGATACAATACGAGATGAGACAGTCTGCTAGAACACAAGGGCGCATTTATGAGGTGTTGGGAGAGATAGAGGAAGGAGGGGACAACATGTGCATTGACACAGACACAAAAACGAAGAGAGACAGGGAAAAGGGACCGGTAGTTTTCACTGGTTTTTGAACCTGATAATACCGTTGACCGGATTTGGAAAAATGCCCGGCATTGTATACCAAAAAGATCAGGGACTACCATTCACCCATCTGGAACTTATCCCTCGAGATCTATAAGAGACTATTGTGTGAACACCATACATGCATGACCCCACAATCCCTCATCTCTATTCACTGTGTTTACTCACGTATTAGGATGTGCACCCATCACACAATGAATGAAAGAGCAAATTCAAAGTGCGTTAGAGAGTCTAGAGAGATGGCGTAGTAGCGGCCTCTTGCAATTTCCTCCTAGCTGGATCCCTGGCTGATTCCACATTGGAAAAAAATGTTTTGTTAAACTCTGACTGAGCTTTTAACCATTGGATGTTCATAAAAATCGTATAAATGTCCCTCCCATTTTGCCCTCAAACACATTATTCAAATTTCCTAAAATCGATGAGCTCATCAATCCTTTTTTTGTTGTAATAATGCATGTGGCAACAAGCTCTAAGTGTTTACGCCTAATCCTTATTCTTCCCAGGTGTCTATAATTGGGCCGATGTTAAAAGCGCACTTCTTGAGAATTAATTAGTTGGATTAGTGTCCGGACATATTGAAATAGTTCCCATTTTGAAAGCATTTCCGATCGATCACTTTTACATTATACCAATAACGCTAATCGACTGCTGTCTCACCTTCTTATAAATGTGCTTGCAATGGGGACAGATGCCGGGTTGGAGTACCTCCTCTTCCCTCACTCCCTTCTCCTCCTCCTTTCTTTTCAAGTAGTTGGCTTCACTCTCTTCCTCCTCTCCATTCGATATCTGCAGATCTTCGTCAGAGAGCGACGAACACGTACCGTAACCTGCAAACCGATAATTTCCATACCGTATCCCATTAGCTAAACTTCATACCGTATCGCATGAGCCTTATGGAGCTTATGAGTCCTAACAATATTCCATCAGCTACCGTATCCCAACTACAAAGAACGATTCATTAACCAACCTGAGGAGCACCATCCATATGAGTTTGTCGTGGCAATTGAGACGGAAGCCATATCTGAAGAAACAACTATCAACTGACTGCATATGAAATACGTAAATTCAGTTTAGAAAAGCGAAAAGATAAAGAAAGCGCGTCAGTAGCCTGTGGACAGAGTTATTGACCATTAATGAACGAGGGGGGAAGGCGAGAAGGAACGAGGGAAGGGCACACAAAAGTTAGCCAGGTATGATTAATGGAAAGAGCAAGCCGCTTGTTCAAAATGGTGATGACATTTAAGTTGGAGGGAATCGGAAAGGGCAGATTACAGAACGAGACAACTTCAAATGAGGGGAGGAGAGGGGAAGGAGAGAGACAGGTGAGAGATAGAGATCAGTGGAGAGAGAAGACGAATTGTATGTACAACAAATGATGAATGAGGGGATGGAAGGTCCATAAAGATTGATGTTGTATCTCTAATTGATTGGGGAGATTTGAGAGTGTGATAACTTGCGGCGAGACTGCACTTATGGGGTGCGAATGTGCTTGGACACCTTGGAGTGACTGTTACCATAAGGAATAACCAGTCAACGCAACTATTGTATACTCTTTTATATTTTTCTAGCTGGAAGCCTGATTCCGGGCTGGAAATTACTCGGGGGAGGGAGTGCCAGAAAAGAACGCTATGAGTTCATTTCCGATGTGCAAATAGCGCGAGTGGAATTCCAGTTCGGAATTGAGCGCACCCACTGGCACGTTTCTCTCGCTCAGCAACTTGCCAGCTGTAATACCGATATCGCGCAAAAAAGCAAAAAAAAAGCATCTAAACGCCATCACTAAGGGTGACTAACGCGTTCACTCGCCACTAGGATAGTCGGAAAATGACATCACTTAAGAAAGAAATGATCACGAACACATGTGAGCGATATCGGAACTTCTCTTTCCGGATTACGATCAATTGAGCTCGATCAATTGACGATTTTACAAGAGAGAGAGCGATAGAGTATCCGAATAAAAGAGAAGACTAGGGGTCAATCTGGCCTCAATAATCCCTCGATCTCTCAATCATCCATGCCATAATCTTCTGCCGGAATTCTTTGTAGTTCGAAAAGACAGCAAATACACCAAGACAGTGCAAGATTTGTGAGACGATCAAAGGAAGTCTTTAGATTGAGAAAGAACCAATAGATTATGCAGCTGGCCAAATATAGTGAGACAAACTCTCCAGAACAGACGAAAATGTGTGAAGAGGGTAGTAAAATAGACTGATTTTACAAGTCTTGGGAGTGGAAGAGAGTGAAGGAGATAGAGGTCGAGTGAGTGATGCATCTGGATTTATTGGAGGAAGGGGCGGAGTCTGGATAGCCTACCCCATCCTTCCCCTCCTTCCTATTTGATAGAATCGGTAGATTGGACGCGTCTATGTGGTCCATGCAACTAATTAGTATGGACATGAAACGGTTCAAATTGCGTGAGTTGAAAAAGATCTGAGCTGGAGATAGCGCAATTAGGTTCAAACACCACCCCTAGCGGGACGTGAATGAGTACCGGCACATGCCAGAAAGGAGGGGTCAGGTCGAGAGGTGCGAGAGAGCGCGTCAAAGCGGGGAACTCCTTGTTTAACGCGATCTCGCGCACCCGACCCCCTGGAAAGTTGACCGGGCAGTGGAGTAATATGGTGAGAGAGCCCCTCTAGAGTTTACCCGCAAATTCAAAGATGGTTCCTAGACGTCCATTTCCGAATAGGTCGTTTTCGAACTCTGCTACAAATCATTTTTAGAGCATCCTAAATCTAAAAGGGCACACTCCCTCCCCTCGTCTTCGGTCAGGGAAGTGAATGAGTAC
Source organism: Pristionchus fissidentatus (assembly GCA_036245785.1). Taxonomy (NCBI): domain Eukaryota; kingdom Metazoa; phylum Nematoda; class Chromadorea; order Rhabditida; family Neodiplogasteridae; genus Pristionchus; species Pristionchus fissidentatus. Next base: position 31,897,916 of record BTSY01000003.1, on the reverse strand, counting down.
ACAGGGAAAAGTGAGGATAGTAAGGAAGATAGGAGATTGCGTAAGACTGAGATTGCACCGAGGGGAGGGAGATAAATCACACGTTTTGTATGCTCTACAACTTCCTCTTTCCTGTCCACCATCAATCATCTGGGACAAGGAGAAACAAATAGGCAGGTGATTCAAAAAAGGACGCCATATTCGTAACGCGAACAACTTTGAGCGAACACGAAGGGATCAGGAGTGAGACTGCGTAAAACATCGAGAGCGGCTCTCACGCACACTCCATCCTTACCCCTTTCTGGAGGTCGAAGTGATGTGAATTGTCTCTAATCAAGACATGTCGACCTGGGATTGTGGGAATCTCTATTCCGTTTGGAGCTATCATAAAGTGACTTCCGACGGATAAAGATGTGATAAAGATGAAAGATTCCGCCGAACGAGTGAGAAATGACTAAACACAGTGACAGATTGCCACGAGATAAGAGTTGTGAGAGAGGGTATGAGGACAGATCATCACTCACCTAGGGAAGTAAAGACATTTCCTAATCTAGGCGCCAAGCCTTGAGGAGCTACTTCTAACAACTGTGAGGCCTGAACAGAGTGACTCAATCCATACTGGGGTCTCTTTTTCTGTGTTCTCTGAAGTATTCGAAGAATTCTGTAAATTGCACCTTCATTGTATCCCCGAATCAGTTCTCAAATCAGTCATTCCAGAACTTTATTTTGAGAAAAGATTTACGGAAAACAATCCAAAAAATAAACAAAACAGCTTGGATCTAGTAGGAGTTTCGCTCTCCTCTCGTCATCTTCCTCCCTCACTCAACTCCTCTCTCCTCTCCGGCAGCTCTTCTAGCGCAACCGCATAAACTGCTCGAATGCTGATACTCGTCAGTGCGAACGCACTGAGAAAGACCAACGACCGGCAGAAGAGCAGAGCTGAAATTGTGGTTGTGGTCAATTTCTTGCTGAAAATAATGAGTGAAATCTGTGATTTTGACATGCTCTCCGTAATATCGTTTTAGTGAACGATAATAAATTCAAATGAATATATCAAAATTATACAATTATAAATTCCTTAAATGGACTAGTGTTTTGTGAAATATCGTTATATACCTCGGTGTGTGTGTGTCTTGATTTGTCATGCTCTCCCGCCTGTTGCGTATTTATTCAACAGAGGATTAACGAAGAAAGGTTTTTATAATTTTGGATGAGTAAATTGTGTGACATGCACTCACTTTCTCCATAGTAATCTTCCCTCTCGGCGAGTTTGAGGCCGTACACGGCACAGCGTAGAAATACGGCATAACCTTCTTCAGCTGAAAAGCAGGAAAATCATTCTCAATACGCCCTTTCTTTATCAAAAAAAGATGAGCCATAGAGACTGATAACGGTCACTACATACACCTCCCACATGATTTCAAACCCGCTTAAAGGAATCAGGGGGAGAGAGTGTGCAAAAGAGGGAGAGAATCACTCTTGATTTTACATTCTCTTTAATTTCAAACCCCTCTCTGTAAGATTTACAGGCTTGTGGAATGATTCTCCCTGTTCACGAAGGCGGTCCACGGTCGACGAACTCCCCCTCCAGGAGGGGTATGACTGTCTGACGCTAAGGGAGCGTCAGACAGTCATACCTATTTTAACAGTTTTAACCATATTTTAGTTGTATAGTACACTTGAAATATGTAGCTATAGATATTGTAACCAAATTCAATGAATACAAACTGTGCGCGAACCTCAAATCCGCAAAGCGGCTGTGCCAGGAATCCGAGGAATGTAGTAATGGCAATTGCCTTCAAACCACATGCGTACATGCTGTCCACTGAAGAAGTTCTTCTCACAAATTAAACGAATCCATATCGCAAGAAATTGCGCTAAAATCACAAACTGTCACTCGGAAAGATGATACACGCTTAGACTTCGAAAAATTACGAAATATCGGGTGAGGTCTTTTGTGCAACTCGCCGTTTCGTTGTTTCTCCAACTCTAACATCGATACAATGGATCATGTGTGAGTACGCTACTATTGCAGTTTGACCTAAAAAAGATGAGGAAATGAATTCATTTCATTATTAAAACACGGAAGTCTTCGATTTGCGTCGATAAATTGAGCGGAGTGAGATATGAGGAGTCACATCAGAAGCTGATATTCACGAAGGTCTTGTGTGCCCTTGCGACAGCAGAGGGAAGACTCTCCACTTTTCACCTGCTATTTCCCTCGACGTATCTTTATTTGCCCGTCAACATAGTGTCTTTCGCGTTTGGTTAGTGAATTGTTAATGAGCAGAGGTGAAGAAAATAGTGAACTGAGCAGTAGCGATCTCCTATTTCGACCAAGATCTCGTAAAGCTCATTACGATCTCACAATCACGTAAATCCAGGATCCGACTATGATGATGGTGTGAGTAGATAGGCGATACCGTTCTTGTGAACTGCTCATCGGGTCAAAGCTATGAGTGCGACGGCTCTGTCACCATAGATACGGGAGCTTTTTCGTTGACGCAGATAAACCGTGATTATGATTATCTCGCTGCAATCAGTGGATGCAGCAGTGCACACTGCATTTTGAGTAGCAAAAGCGGAATACTTGGCTGGGAAGGCTCATTCCAATAGAATGTTTCACACGATAATTTCACTGTAGTTCTCTGCCATAATCATTCCTTTATCATGCACAAGCCTGAATGTGCGAAATAAACATCCGAAGTCGAAGTTTCCACTAAACTAAGTACTTCACTCATCTCGTCTCTCCTCCATTGTTAAGCTTCGAACAGCCTCCTCGCGGAGAGTTCGAACGCCGATATTATACAGTGTTGTGCCAATGACAATAGCGAGCGACCCAAAGAAAAACGAAGCTGAAAAAATTATGATAAAAAGTGCTAATTAAAAAAAGTAGATTTGATATTATTTAGTGATGATCTAATATTGTTTAGCGAAGTGGAACTATGTAGAACTTCGTATCGAACATTACCATTTCTTCCATTATCTTAGCAAATGATCTACAAACGGCGATGGTGTACATGACAGTACGGTACGTACGCACTAGAGGAACATATGCCTTTCCGGAACGGGCAGGGAAATCCTTGTTTTGTTTCATTTTTGAACAAAGAAACGGTCAACCCTAGTCCTTACCATCTCCTTAGACATCGGTCGTTACGACCAGTTTGACGCAGTACATCGCGCAGATTGCGATAAAACACGCCGATCCTTTTTTGAGCTGAGAAAAAGTTTTCTTCATATATCGTGTTTTATGAAGAATAGTCATTGACAAATACGAAATGATCAATTCGCTACGAGAAAAATACGTCTCTGGAAACCATGGAATTTGTTCCAATACAAGCCCCTTTGTATAAGGGTGTCCCGAAAGTTTTTGCACTTTCAGTTTTTCGAAAATTTTAGAAAAAATATACTTCCTGGCCACGAATTGTCACATGTCTTATCAATACAAAAAAATAACGAAATTAATTATGCTGTTGGCTTGTCGGAATGTTACCTAGTAGTGATGTAATATGCAATTAAATGATTTCCAAAACATACCTTTCAGACTCTAAATCTTTATGAATATTGAAGCTAATTAAATACGACTTTACGTGTGTAATGAGAGTGAATTTAACTTGCATTTCCAGGTCTAACTCTTGATAATTTCTTCGTCACTATGAAAACTCGAAAATCATCAGAAATATTTTTTTCGACATTTTCAAATTTCCTACTTCTTCAGCCCCAATTCCCCCCAAAAATGGCTTATACACACTTATAGGCGAACAGGAATTCACAGTCACCGATTTTGCGTAGAAAATCTCAGCGGTTCAAAAAACACGTTGAAATTTCGTTATTACGTAGTGATGACGAAATTTTTCAGAAATTGTCCGCAATCACCCGTTGACTCATTTGGCACTTTGTGCTAACTTTTTCGACTCCTACGCGGGATAAAATTTCAAAACTAGTGAAGTTCAGGTCTGTGTATGGTAAGTTTGCAGTTCTACAGAAGGCACCGTGTGTCTCACATCTCCCTAGTCAACACTCGAAAAGTAGTGAGAGCTGGCCCTCATACTAACATACGGGTGAGGCGAAACAAGAGAGAAGCAAAAACGTTGAAAAGTGCAAAGACTTTCGGGACACCCTTATATATATGCGATAGGAGAAAACTGTATGCGAACCTCTCCTTTGTAGAGCACCTGGGCAAGTTGCGTGAGCCACGAAATGACGATAGTGGCCGTGACGAAGCAAGATATTATGAACATCTTGTTGTTACCCAGTCACTGTAAAACAATTCCACAACATTGCTCAAAATCTAATTTTTTTACATCAACGGAATCATAACGAGAATGCAGATCACATTGTGCTCACGGGGAAATAAGTCTACGACTTCATAAGTCTAAGCTGGACAGCGACGACCTCAGAGTCTAATAGGCGCAGGGAGCGAGGCGGTTAGACTTTGAAAGTCGTCGCTGTCCAGCCCATAAGTCTAGAGTCGTAGACTTATTTCCCTCTGAGTATAGTAATTTCTAGTGTTGACAGCTCGAAAAGCGTTTCGAGTCCGTTTCGGAACAGTTCTTTGTTTCGTTGTTAATCTTCCTTTGTTCTCGTACAAAAGTTATTTTGAGTGGTCAACACTAGTAATTTCAATCGGATATTGCACTGTACGCAAGACTCGCAGACAGATGGGTGAGGTTTTCAATGGGATATTGAAACACAAGAAACCTAGCGTCAGTATAAATCGTGAAATGATATGGAGAGAAAATAAGGAAAATAGCCGTGAACACTAATCCAAGGTCTCCTAAGTACAAAGCGCAACAAAAGAATCAGACGAAAAGAAACGCGTTGTTTCCTCTGTACTGTGTGTTGTTGGTCAGGGTAGCATTGCGCAATAAAATTCCGTACTTTTCCTACCTGGGGCATGCACTTTACCGACGAGAGAGTAGGAGGATATGTGGGAGGGTGATCGCTATCGCATAGGGATACGTACACAGTTTGCGAAGGGTTGTTCAAAATCGAGAGAGTTTTCTGTGGTTTGTTGGGTAGTGCATTAATTTCATTAGTAAAAGACGGAATTTTTTTAGTTAAGTTGGGAAATGAAATATGAGGAGTGCCATCGGAAGTCCTGTGTGTCTTGTGAGAGGAGCGAGGCGACTTTCCCCTTGCTATCTGCCTCTCGTCTTTCTTGTTTGAGTAGTGAATAGGTAATGAGGAGAGGTAAAGAAACTGGTGAAATTAGTGGTGGCGATCTATTGTTTTGACGACTATCAAATAAAGCTCATTTCGATTTCGCTTGTTTAAGGGCGTAACTCTTTGGGGCTCGATCTCGTTTTATCGACTAATGTGGGAATGGACGATCCCGCTATGGGGAACTTGTCAAAGGTCCTAAAAGCAACGGTAAAATTCCCCCAGAACGCGGCAGTCTTTTGGCTCAATGTCATACAGAAAAACTGCACGCGAGACAGTGATTACTTCATCCCAATCGTGGCTGGATGTGCCTTCCAATAGCAAAAGGATAAGCCGATTGGAATTGCGTGCCTTGAGAAGACAACAGCTGCTATTCGAAGGTGCTACACGAATCATTTCATAGCCATCTATTTATCATGTACAAGCTGAATATGCAAATGTACAACGGAAGCCAATCATTCCACTCATCTCATCCTTTACTTATCTCGTTTCTCCGCCGCCTCTCTTCTAACAGCCTCCTCATGCAGCTTTCGAATGCCGACATTCATCAGCGTTATTCCACTGAGAATCACGAGGGTCCAGTAGAAGAAGGGGGCTGAAGAATATAGGATATGAAAAACCGAAATGTCTTACGGTGCATTAGAAATATCGATGCAGCACGTTGCATTAGAGGCACATGAGCTGTTTCAGCAGGGAAAGAGAAGCATGAGTCAGAGTAAGTAAATGAATTGAACTGAACTGAATTGTAAATGTGTTAGAATGCTCACTTTCTCCCTTGACTTCGTCCATAACGACGAGTTTGGTGCAGTAAAGGGCGCAGATTGTGAGGCAACCGAACAACCATTTTTTGACCTGAAAAAATCATATATAAAAACTAATTTGTTGGAAAATTAATTTCATCAAAATGCTTATTTCAATTTGTAACACTGATTTCTTCGAATATCAATAAATAATACTCTTGTAATAAAGCAGAGAGCCGAAAATTCAGCGATCTTTGGCAAAAGAAGATTTCTTTTTCATAATAATTTAGAATTTTTCTCTTCAAAATACGTGAATTCCTTGGTATCTTATCCATTTTCTGCGTTCGGGTAATGATCACCTTTAATGATAATGACACATGTAATGATCTCTTCGTAAATTTTATTCCAACGAACGTTTCACTTTTTAAAACATTTCGGTAAATTTTCACTTATTGCATCATTTAAAATATGTGCTCGAACCTCTCCCTGGTAGATCATATGAGCCAGCATGGTGATGACAGAGACGGCAACAGTAGCAGTCACGAAGGCAGAGATAAAGAACATGGTGTACCCCAGTCACTGCAAAAGATTTCGGAACATAAATATACAATGAAATATAAATCGCACAAACTGCTCTCTTTTCAGGGTAAGCTAATATTGTGTTACAACACAGGAATCCGAACGTTAGTTTGAATCAACAAAAAGAGACGGAGGAAACTCAGTGTAGTTCGTGTGTGTGCTAAGCTCTAGTGCAACAAATAGTCAAACAAACAGAAATGCGTTTTTGCAATTGAGCAGTCAACTTTTTTTGCCAAAGATCAACTGCAGACGAGAGAGTACGTGACATTGAGAGAGTATCACATATCGTTAGAGGGGGGGGGAACTCATCACTAAGGGAGGCCGATGAGGGAGGCTAGCAAGTTCGCCTGATCACCAGCAGTGCGGTGTGGAGCGAGGGTTGGACAAAATCGAGGAGATACTGTTATGTTTTGCACGTCTTATAATGAGGTACCATCTGGCACGGCCGGATCCTATGTCCGCGTAACAAGCGCGAGGCTTCCCGCTTTTCGCCTTCTATTTGCATTGTTTGCCCGGGAAGTGTCTAACTTGTCTGAGTAGTGAATACGGAATTAATTGGTGTGAAAAGAAGGAGCCCGACATTGATGGGCAACTTTTAATTGTGCAAGTTGTTTATCAGTAAGTAGGAATTTTCAAATAGTATATATTTCTGATGAACGAAGGAGCTTAGAAGTTTATGCACGAGAATGTCTGAAATTGGAGATTCAAATGAAAAAAAATAATCAAAGATCATTATTATGATTATAGAGGGGGAGGGGAGGGGGGAGAAACGACTGTTCGCCGACGTTGCCGAACTGGTTTTACGAAGGGTAACAAGAGCATGTTCATGGTCGCCGTAGTTGTTGTTCATTCATCTCGCTTCTCATCTCTCGCCGCTCGTCGCTTCTGCCTCTTCGTATCGTCGCAGTCCGATATTCGACAGACTAGCCACGAATAGGAGGAGGGTCACGACGATGACGTAGAGTCCTGAAAGAATTGTGTAGTTTTGCACGATAAAAAGGAAACAAACGACACACTCGCAGTGCGGACATAAACCCGTTTGACATAATTTATTCACTGGAAAAACGTTATTTGCCCATTCTAACCCTCCCAACAAATATTCTTCCTTTCTCAAACAAACAGTTTTCGTTTTTTTTACGATTTTTAAAAATAAGAAAAAGTTTTTAAAAAAAATCACTTTGTCCTTCCTGCTCGCCGTTGACTGCGTACTCGATTATGTAGATAAGCAAGATGGAGAGGGAATAAACCACGAATATCTTCTTGATCTGGAAAGAAAAATACTAATTGTAAAGAAAAGCAGAATGGGCGTAAATTTGTAAAGTTTGAATTCTCCCGGTAATTGTGCCGCATAATTTTTAAGAGACTTTGATAAAGACACGGAAAATGACACCGGTCTTCATCGAAATTGACTCGGTAACTCTGTGCCATAAATAATTTCGACGCTGAGGAGCAAGCTCTCTGAAGTTGTGAGTGTTAGCTGACTATAAATAGGCGTAAACTTTTTAAGACATCAGAGCTCTGAGCTCAGGCCGCAGGAAAACAGAAATACTTTTCCCACGAAACTCATAAATGTAAAAGAACTGTGCAATTATGGCGAGAAGAGAAACTGTCAGAGAGGCACGAACATTTCTACGAATAGATGCTGGAAAGACGACGGTATACGATGAATACACTGATATGATTGTGGGAAAAAAACATAGGGTCAAGGCACCACGTGAAAAAGTTCGCTTACCTATAAGAGAAAGTCACTAGAAATAAAAGACATTTCACTCACTAGGGAACCGCAAAAGTCGGGGGTGGTCCCGGTGAAATTCATTTACATAGGTGGATGTAGACCCCTCAGGGGATCTAAGATCACGTTTGAAAAGTTCCCATATTTGCTTCCACAGTACTGAAATTCAACGATGAAAATTTGATGAAAATTTGCGCGCGCTTCCCTCAGACTATTCCCGCAGTTTCGGAGAGCTCTGCGGGAAGCGACCGTAGCCTAGTGGTTAAGCGCGACCGTAGCCTAGTGGTTAAGTTAAGCACTGGGAAGATAACTTCTTCACTTGATGTCCTTAGTGACTTTTTTTTGAGTTTGCCAAGCGAACTCCGCAGAAAGGCGTCGCGAGGTAAATAGACACAAAAAGAAGAAATGAGAGGGATACAATGCAAATGTTGTTTGCAATCGAAAGAGTACATCTCTTTGCAAATAGAAGCGGTGAACGGAACACTGCGGAAATAATGAAAGCTAGAGAGTTTCGCCAGCCCTACTTCCGGCAATGTCCATGATCAGTAAAAATGAACGATGCACGCTTTTTTGTGAAAATAAGCCAAAAAAAGCCTCAAAGATCTTCAGCAGATTAATCCGTGGAACAAGGTGCCACCACCCTCGGCTCTTGTACATGTCCTCGATTAGTGAGGCATCCCGACTTTTCGCCTGCTATTTGCCTCCAACAGTATTTGCTCATCTAGCCGAGTGGTCAATAATTAATTGAGGTGAAGAAAGAGGGTGCTCTGATGTTGTTGGGAAATTAACTCTTCGATGTGTTGTTTAGCGGTAATTTGGAATTTACAGGTGTTTTACATTGCCGATGCCTTCATTGGTGAGCAGGAAGTTGGAAATGACTGGGCTGGAATGTTTTCTGAGCCCAAAAGGTAACACTAAAACGGACAGAGCAAGCCCCTAGTAAAGTGGAAGTGCTATCTGTTGTGAATAATACACTAACATAAATGATCGAAAGTGTTCAACATATTCTATCATTCGAAAATAACACCTTTATATCCGCTCTCCTCGAAATTAGTTTCAAGGAAACGCTGAAAATGCACCCAAATTGTTCTCCCAGAAGCCCGGCCTCTTTTGGATAGCGTCTCACCCCTTCCTCTCAACCCCATCTCAAGTACATATCGCGGTACTAACCAACCAGTACTGCGCCCACTCCTATTCAGTTTTTAAATCAATCCATTCCCTAAAGCCATTCGAGAGGGCATTGAATCCTCTCGCGTCGGGCGAGCTGGATGTCCTTGGGCATGATGGTCACTCGCTTGGCGTTGATGACGCGCGTATTTTGGTGTGCCCGAGGGAGGATTACGTGCGGTTTCAGAAATAAAGAGATAGGTAAGACACGTCATAGTTGCGAGATACTTCCACACATCAATGATCGGGAAGATACGTCACCAACCAGCAAGACTCATTTCGGCTTTGTATGTATGTTCAGAGGCAATCCAATCTTCTTCTCTCTGATCATCTGCGCCTTATCCACCATTGTTCTGATTGCTCTCCATTATGCCGTGAAATTATTTGCGAGCCCGCACTCTACTGTATAGACCTTTAAATCAATCAGGTATCTATAACGACAAAACTTGATTGAATCGCAGTAAAATGTAATGTAATGGAGCAACATTGTATTTGCGAAACTCGGTCAGGCCATGAAATACTGTGTGAATTTGAAATCGAAGTGGTCAGCGGAAAATCGATTCGTGCCAAGTCGATGTCGGTTCTCACCTCGGCGCGCTTTCTCATCTAACAAATGGACGCGACAGAAGAAAAGGCTGTGATATCAGGCGGAAGTCTTCCCACACTCTAGACGCCGAACGGTGCGCGAAAGAGTGCATTGAATGAACAGACAACAGAATACCCTAGGGCTGCTCAACTCTGCCAGTGTTCTAAAGCAGTGAACGCGAACGCGGGCATTAGGGGCTGGAATATCGGGTTACCCTTATTAAAAGTGCGTATTTGAGCGTCGATTCTTATTTTCCGACGACTATGTCTACGTTGTCTAACACCTCGGCTCTTCTTCCCACATATTCGCAGGCGGTACTGGAAACAGCCAAGGTTTGTTTTCTTTAGCTTCATGTTCATGATTTGTTTGACGGGTATTCGTTTCTTACTCACAATGCAGTTTCTTGTATGCATGACAGAGCATACCAAAACTCATTAATCACTTAATTAATGCACTATTGTTTCATATGAGAGAAAGAAATCGCAAATCACATAAAGCATGACATTTTCTAGCAAAATTATTTCTAATTGTGTTTATTATGTTAATGTGTTCGTAGCTTTTTCGGGTCACTAAAGTACAAAACATCAGGATTTCGCTGAGGACGTGAAGGAGGAGAAGACACGCTGGACGACCAAGCAGAAAGCGTATGGAGTGGGAGCAGTGCTTGCGTTTCTACTCATCTTGATTGGAGGAGTTGTTATCTTCCATTGCAGGCATCTTCTATTCCAAAACGCGAAATGTGAGCATTTTATACCCTAAATTTATTAACGATAAGCATTGACCTCTCGGCCTTGTAAAATTGTAATTTTCAAATTCAGCCACCCCCATAGACATTCGCATCCGGCCTACGGGCGTCCAAATGAGAGGCTACAACGCGGTGAAGGCGCGCGAGTACAATGGCTCCGGAGAGTATCTCCGATTCAAGATGGATGTAATCTTTTTTTTACGTGCTCTAAGATATTCAAAACATAATATCGTTTCTATAAGTCGCCGCGAGCGGTCCCTCTCCTTTTTTTCAAAACATAAATTAATTTTTTTAAAATTCTTCCCGGATTATCTAAATATTATTTGTTTTGAATAAATTTCAATCAATAATACATTATGAAGCCTAATGATTGTTACTTTTTAAGATAAGAACGGAGCTATGCCATCCGGGGAACCGAATCATTCTCAAAGCTTTCAACGTAAGTACTCTAATCACCACCGATCCAATGCTTAGAAATAAAAAAAAAAGGTTAGAGAGTGAGAACATAAATTACACCACGGTCTTCAGAAAAGTTAAATTAAAAAAAAAAATTTCACAGACGACTGTTTACAACGGTGATCTGGAAATGGGCCGCTTCCGAGGGGGCGCTCAATCGATTTACACGGCAACTTCTCAAATGGCAGAGGAACAAGCCTTCACCACCTTCCTGTACTTCCCCCTTCAGACGACGCTCAATGGCGGAGATTACGGGTGAGAAAAAAAGAATAGTTGTTCAGCCTAATCGGCCTAAGGATATCGTAAATTCAGCGCGCGGTTCGCGCTCAATTGGAAGTGAAACACGAAATAATTAATTAAAGGTTCTCACTCTGCGCGGCGAGACATGATTTGCGACTGCTCGTGAAATACTCCATTAGATTCCTCAAAGGAAAAGATTCGAAAAGGGAAGAAGATATGGAGCTATCAGAGTCCCTCCTCGTCAGTTGTGATTTCAACCACATAACGTATCACAATGTTCGGATCGTCAGGGAAGCGGCCACAAAGTGTGTTTCCCTAATTGGGAAAAGGAGCCGAACATCGCTTCTTGGGCGCCTTTTCGCAATTGGGAAAAGACAATCGTTGCTCGTTTGCCTTACATTCTCTGAGGCACCAGAACATTGTGGTATATGTTGGTGGACCGTATTGTGGATTAAATTTCACAAATGGATTTTCTACCTCAAGAATTTCGAGTTCCTGTTGTTCCTGATAATTTTCCTCCTCAAAAAGACCAGGAAGGAATTCTTGAGCGCTAACTACAGACGTAATTTCTTTCATGAGCGTTATTCTGAAATTTTCTGAGTGACCTTATTACAGTTTTGTTGTAAACTGATGATTCGTGCAATTCTTTTAATTTATATTATTGTACCGCGTTTCCTCATGATTCTCATAAATATCATTATTATATATGAGAGGAATCACGAGAAAGTCGAGGTTGGCAGGGACGTAGAAATTTATGATTTTTGATTTGGCTGAAACTATAGCACAAGGTACTACAAACCTCCCTCTACCGAATGGCGTTGACAGAATTTCGATAAAAAATTTCGCAACCGCGTGAAACACAAAACAACCTGGAGACTTCGGATTTTTTTCTTAAAATGACAAAGTTTGAAAATTCATAACTCTCTTCAAAATGATGATAGAGATTTCCGGTTTGGATATTTGGATAGAGAAAGAAAAATTCCGTCAAGTAAAAATGCAACGGAACTACTGTCAATTTTGCTTGAACAGCATGAAAACTATTCAAAACGAGGAAATACGTGGCTATCATGAGTTGTAACTTATATTTTTTGCTTATAAAATTTTTGAAAAAAAATTTGATTTTATAAATTTTTAAATTTTTTTTTCGTATTTTGGACAATAGGAAAGTTTTTAATATCTTTTCATAGTTTCGCCTTCTCGTTGCTAAATATACTGTATAGATAAAGTTTGAGTGGTTCAGGTAGTTTAACTCCGAAATTTCTCAACGTTTACGCATCAATTGTACAATAATTATTTTCGCGTATTCAATTTCATCAGTGATCTCCTATTCTTCTTGTATGTATTCCACAAAGATTCGTGCCCATCGCGGGGTCCGAACCAGGCTAGAGAGCGTGGGGAAATGAGAGAGCGCTAGAGAAGACAGAGCGTGCGACGTTCGTCAGACACTCAGTTTTCTTGGCCTTGTAGCTCGTTTCTTCGAATAGATATCAACTCACTTTCAAAAAAGGAAATGTTCTATACATGATGAGAAATACATGCAAGAAGAATAGGAGATCATTGAAGAGACTGAATACGCGAAAATAATTATTGCACAATTGATGTTTAAACGTTGAGAAATTTCGGAGTGAAACTACCTGAACCACTCAAACTTTATTTATGCAGTATATTTAGCAACGAGAAGACGAAACTATGAAAAGATATTAAAATGTTACATCCAAAATACGAAAAAAATTTAAAAATTTATAAAATCAATTTTTTTTTCAAAAATTTTATAAGCAAAAAATAACTCATGATACCCACGTATTTCCTCGTTTTGAATAGTTTCCATGCTGTTTAAGCAAAATTGACAGTAGTTCCGTTGCATTTTTAATTTTTACGTCACCTGCGCCCACTTCAAAAAGCATGGCCCTTTTTGGCTCAGTTTCTGGTTACAATTAGTGCCCCCAACCACCACCAGAACGCACGCGGTGGGAGCCAGTAGTTTTTACTTTTATGATAGTAATAATATATTTTGCAAAAGCGACCGCCCTTCATCGGCTCAAAAACCAGGAATGAGTTTTACATTTTCACCGTGTAGTCAAGGAGTTTCTCTATCCAAATATCCAAACCGGAAATCTCTATCATCATTTTGAAGAGAGTTATGAATTTTCAAACTTTCTCATTTTAAGAAAAAAATCCGAAGTCTCCAGGTTGTTTTGTGTTTCACGCGGTTGCGAAATTTTTTATCGGAATTCTGTCAACGTCATTCGATAGAGGGAGGTTTGTAGTACCTTGTGCTATAGTTTCAGCCAAATCAAAAATCATAAATTTCTACGTCCCTGCAGCCCGCGAAATGCTCGAGTCTCTCGCGATTCCTCTCATATGTGCAGTTGCTCTCAATTGTAAGATCAATTTTGAATATTTGTAAGCCCCTCTTTCACTTTGGCACCATCTAATCGACGTTTCCATGTTCATTTACACTGGAACAGCGTTTGAAACTATTTTATTGGGTAAAACAAGGGCAGAACCCCTCCCGTGCACAGCGTTTCATCGCCCCCTAACATCAAAACCGTTCAAACGCAGGACTCAGGAACGAACTCAGGAACGCAGGAGGAACGGTTTTGATGTGCAGGGGTTTCAAATCCGGGGCGGCCGAACAGTAAACAACAACAAAGGGGCGGAGACTGGTGTCTAGCGCTCTCTCGCTTTCACACACTCTCTCGTGTTTACTAGTTTCTCTGCCGCTCTCCGCTCTCTTGCCCGCGAAAGTCCTAGCGTGAAACGTTGTGCCGTGCTCTTTCAAAATTGAACCAATACAGTTTCACCTTTGTTATCGGTACATATCGCATTGAAATACAACAAAAAAATTTTTAAAAAACATTCACCATTCGAAAATCAGAGCATTATGCTCGCGAAATTGCGAAATTTCCAAAGGAAGGACTTCGAAATACCAAAACTGCGCTCCCAATAACTCGTGCCGCATTTCGATTGCGACTTCCCCACCATGTTGGTTATTCGCTTGGCGTGCAAAGCGCATGAATTTCAGTGTCCTCGAGAGGGGATTACTCACGGTTCAAGAATTCATGAGGAGAGTAAGAAACGCCATAGAATAGAGTTAGTCACTCATAGTTACCAGATACTTTCACCTATCGAAGTGCGGGAAGTCTCCAATTTTCCTTACTCTGGAGATGTTGTCTCCAGGTGAGAGAGCATGCGAAATCGAGAGGTGGAGACATCACTTCTCCTAATAATTGGAGATGTGAACACTCCAGAGTAAGGAAAGCTGGAGACTTCGCACTCTGAGTATCGAAGGGCGGACCATCATGAGTCGAGTGTGCCGTGCATTTATTACTACTATTATAAATTCGTCTCCGATGTGTTACCCCAGTCTTATTTCCGCGACCCTCATGTGCACCTTGTCAATAAGATTATTGATATGTCTCCAAGATACCGTAGAATCAGCCCGAGCCTGCATTTCTACTGCAGATATCAGTTTGATCGAACTCACAAGGAAATATGCCTACGAATCCTAAATTCTAGACAAGCGACAGCATTTTAAAGCCTTTGATTTAGAGCAGGGTGCCATTCCTAAAATGTTAAGGTCATCGCTCGGTAACCGAGACTATTCGAGTTGTGTACTTATTTCGGTGGTCGGAAGAACCTCGAAGCACGCCAAGTTGGTGTCTTTTCTCACCTCGGCTCTATTTCGCATCGCCAAAATGGACGCTGTGGGCTGAAAAGCCTGATATTAGGTGAGAAGTCTATTCATTTCACACAGTCTCCACGCCGGCCAGAGAATGCGAGAGAGAGAGAGAGAGAGAGAGAGAGAGAGAGAGAGTCTTTAATGTTGACACGCGACTACAGAATGACAGCTCTGCCAGGGGGCAAACGCCACGATGTAACGCATGTATTGAGGGGCGGGGATACCGGGCTTCCCTTATAAAAGTGCTGATTCGGGTGGCAATGTTCACTTGTCCGACGACAATGTACACCTTCCCCCACGCGTCCGCGCCTCTTCCCACCTACTCCCAATCGGTACTAGAAGTAGCAAAGGTTTGTACTCTTTTGTCTTTCTCATCTATAATTCAGTAGAAAATCCTTCAATTGCATACTTCGACGTTCATTTTATTGATGTTGCCGGATCAATAGATTATCGAGATGAATGAATTACATCATAAACAAAGATCATTATCTACATTAATTTAACATTTTACACTATGGGGGAGGCTAATGGTACATTTAGTGTCACTGGTCTAGACGAGATAGCCCTCTCAGAATGATCGCTCGCCCGCCCTCAGAACGAGTGATAATTTCATTCGAAGATGGAGTTTCGTCTGGGCCAATGGCACTAAATGCACCATTACGTAAATATATCAGGAAGACACAGAGGAAGAAAAGAAGGAGAAGAATACTGGCTGGACGACCAAGCAGAAAGCGTATGGAGTGGGAGCTGTGCTTGCACTTCTTGTTATCATTATTGGAGGAGTAGTGATCTACCAGTGCAAAAAGAGTGAGCATTTGGTATTCCTTAGATTAATCTAATTTTTGACCTGTCCCTGTACTGTACTCATGAATTCCATGTAACTGTAGTACCTGATGTACCCCATGCGCTTGATGATGTTCCTCTTGTACCCGGGAACGACCCGTACCTGGTCTTGTAGATACTGTACCCGGGAACGTAGCCGCGAGCAACTAGGTATCCAGGCAAAAGCATAAGATGTACATGGTCAAGTACACTGAATTGTTCAGTATGTTATAATAATCACTCATTTTAGTAAAATATTTCATTTTTGAGTGTACAATTTGTCAAAAATTCAAATTCAGGCACCCCCATCGACATTCGTGTCCTTCCTACTGGCTTCAAGACAACGGGTTACAACGCGTCGATGACGTCGGTGAACGGGAACCCGATCTACCTCCGATTCACACTTAATGTGAGCAAGTTTCGCTCTTTAAAGAAAATGAATAATTAATCAAAAAATATTTAAAAATCGATAAATGTTCAGGTGAGCACCCAGCTCTACCACCCGGGAAACCGCATACTGCTCAATGGTTTCAACGTAAGTTCCTCTACTCCTATCACTACAAAGCCTGTAAAATCCTTGGATTGGGGTCAAGAGAATGAAAATTTGCTCCTTGTCCCCTTCCGAAAGTCTTTAAAATCATGGACCCTTATAATCCGTCAGAAGTTCGCGAACTTTTCACGCATCTTTTCTTGCTCGTTTTAGGCTATTTTCTTTTTAATTTGCGTTAGGTCATTAGAGACGCATAAGAAACTACTAATGCCGAAGAAATTAACCAAAAATATAAGCTAGGGAATTAGCCGCACCTCTTAGAAGGTCACGGAGTTCTGCGAGTTTTTTTCCGCCAGCTAGACAGTGACGAGAGAGCACGTAAACAGAGAGAGAGCGCAGAAATACAACAACAACATTGCTTACTTTTCCCTCTCCTCGTTCCGCGTGCTCTCTCGTCACTGTCTAGCTCGCGGAAAACAACTCGTAGAATTCCGCGACCTTCTAAGAGGTGCGGCTAATTCCCTAGTTCATATTTTTGGTTAATTTGTTCGGCACTAGTAGTTTCTTATGCGTCTCTAATGACCTAACATAAATTATTGTGGAAAATAGCCTAAAATGAGCAAGAAAAGATGCGTGAAAAGTTCGCGAACTTCTAACGGATTATAAGGGTCGCATATCTCAATTACTCCACGCTCTATTTCTGAATATTTTGCTCAAATTGATAAGAAACATCTGTATTTCCAGGCGACAATATACAACGGGGATCTTGAGATGGGCATGTTCCGCGGGGACGCTGTGTCGACCAAATTGACAAAGCCTCGACTTGCGAGTGAAGGCGCTTTTACCTTCGTATTCTTCCCCGTCCACCTAACACTCCATCGCGGAGACAAAGGGTGAGCAGGAATTTATTTATTTGATACACCCCCGGAAGGTGTGAAGGTAATTAAAGGGACCTGGTACTGCAAATGAAGTGAATTTCAGATTAAAGAGAATTTTATTCCGATTCGAACGCAAAAACCGCATATTTTTACGATTTTTTGAAATTAGTTAATTTAGCCGCTAAACACAGTAGCGCCGGGTCATTCTGGCCTGAAACGGGATCTTTGAAAATTCATAACTAATTTTTAAAAAATCGTAAAAATATGCGGTTTTTTGCGTTCGAATCGGAATAAAATTCTCTTTAATCTGAAATTCGCTTGATTTGCAGTACCAGGTCCGTTTAAAGAAACGAGGAATGATAAAATAGATAATGTGTCATATAGTGGGAGGATAAAGATGCAGGCTAGACAACGAAGCTTGTTATGCTTATACGTATAGTTCATCACCAACTCATTCATGAGCAGGGATTAGGAATATGCGTCGATTGCTTGGCCCTTTGGACTTTTTTTCGGTTGATAGTTGTATCAATTCCGCGTTGCAATTTGATTTCGGAGGCACCTATTGTTTTCAGTAGCAGCAATCATTAATAAAAAAGATAAATGAAATAAGTGGTGCACGATAAATAGGGAGGTGCAACACAAAACAATCAACTGCAGATTCTCCGATTGCGTCCCGGGCTTTAATCTTCCACTTCTCGTGAAATACTCCATTAGATTCCTCAAAGGAAAAGATTCAAAAAGTGAAGAGAAGATGGAGCTCTCAGAGATTTTACCCTTTGATTGTACCTTTGACCACATGAAACATATTAATCTATAGAATATTGTTGCTCTCAACTGTACGAATTCTCTCGGGTTTCGAATGTATAGCTAATCCGTGCAACTATCGAATCCACTTCCCCGATATTGTAATTGATCAGCTTTGGAATGCATTTTCTTATCCTCAAATGTTGAAGCTTATTTGGAGTTTATTCTTTGTAATTCTCTCATCACCCAGTGCAGTCAAAGTGGATACTCACTTTCATTTCCTTCGGTAATACCTCTTCAAGAGTACTGAGTGGCAAAAGAAATAAATTTTTGTAAATGTATTTTTCCAAATATATTTTTCTTCAGAATTGTAGATACTGCTCGTTTATTTGTTATGGTAAGAATGAAACATATTGGTACACTTTTGGCTTGTTTGCATAGTAAATGTACATATCTCATCACGCTGAAAGAGGGTTTCAGCCACCAGAAAGGGGCTACGAAATCAAGTGAGTGCGTGTGCCAATGCGATGATCCCCCTTAGTATCGACGCGTTCTTGTTCTAACAACATATTTTCACGACTGGCTGACAAACCCGATAAAGAGGGAGAGGTTGGTTGAACTTCTTCGGTTTGGGAGATGAGTTTCAAGTTTTTTCACAATCTATCTCTCCTCTGCTACGAATGATCATAAAGAGGGACCTCGCACAGCAAAATAAATTATTTTTATTTAAAAAATTCTTTTCCGATTAGAATGCAAAAAAGCGCATATTTTAACGATTTAAAAAGAAGAGTTTTGATTTTTTTATTGCGTTAATGTATCGGGCACTACGGTATTTAGCGCGCATTTAAAAATTCATAACTCCTTTCAAGAAAATCGCAAATATATGCGATTTGAAAATTCGAATCGGAAAAGAATTTTCTTCAAAATAAACAAAAATATTTTGCAGTGCCTGGTCCCTTTAAGCAGATTTGGGAGTGTATTTTTTACTTATAACATCTGACTCAATTGCTATTGATAGAAGCGTATGTAACGATTTTTACACGATCGTTATGCAACTTATGAACTTTGCATTAGAGCTATCATTCGTGATCAGATTTAACGAAGAGAAGATTTCCGCCAAAAAGATTTCCGCCAAATGAGATTCGAGTCGTTGGAGATTCGACTCTACCCTAACACCGACAACCATCTCACAAAGTACGACGGTCTCCAATCATGCAAAGAAAGTAATCAATATTTACAATATCCTTGACGCGCTGATGGTCCGGCGGGATTTGAGTGACGTCAGCCTGTCCGTCAAGTGGTTCCGCAGCTCCGAATCGGGAGACATACGATGCATGAAAGAGTGGCTGCTCAGCATGCCCACGATCAAATCGTTGAGAATTTTGTACAATAGATCACTCCCAAGTGTAAGCATTAAAGGGACCTGGCACTGCAAAATAAGTTATTTTTAATTTAAAGAAAATTATTTTCTGATTAGAATGCAAAAAATCGCATATTTTTACGATTTTTTTGAAAGAAGTTATGATTTTTCAAAGTTCGGAATTTGCCTTGATGTACCGGGCGCTACGGTGTTTAGTGCGCTAAACACAGTAATGCCCGGTACGCGAGTACCTTTAAAAAATCATAACTCCTTTCAAAAAAATCGTAAAAATATGCGATTTTTTACATTCCAATTGGAAAACAATTTTCTTTTAAATAAAAATAACTTATTTTGCAGTGCCAGGTCCCTTTAAAACTGACATCTATAGCTCTATGGAATTCTTGATGCGGATCAAAGGTGATCTAAAAACTACTGTTTTGCTTGCGAGTTTTGCTACCAAATTTTGCTTCTTCAGGACGTCGCCGATTCCGTATTAGACGACGCGGTACTATTTCATCTTTCGAAGCAAGCCAAAAATCTCGATTTGTCTAGGATCATCGGCCGATATTCGATGGAGACGATATTCGACATTTATGAGGTTTCCAAAGTTACTCAAGTGCACGCCTTGAACATTATACAAAAATTAAGGGATTTCGCACCGACAAACATGAGACAGTGTGGCTGATAGTATCTCGAAAAGACGCTCCGGAACTTGACCGCATGTATAAAGCAGATCTGGATCGAAGCTGTGATGTTTGGTTCCACAATATTTCGTTCAGGATTGTTCATAGT
Organism: Pristionchus fissidentatus; assembly: GCA_036245785.1. NCBI lineage: Eukaryota > Metazoa > Nematoda > Chromadorea > Rhabditida > Neodiplogasteridae > Pristionchus > Pristionchus fissidentatus. Next base: position 31,877,761 of record BTSY01000003.1, on the reverse strand, counting down.
ATCGATGTCAAAGAAGAATATTGGCGACCTTCCTTTTAAGTATTATTTTTTGTTCTGAAATTTTCCATATATGCTATTCCTCCACTTATAGGAAATGATTGTGTCTGTCTGTCTGTCTGTCTGTATGTTTTTTGTTGTTGCAGCGTGACAGACATTTTTTTCATTTTCGCCATAAATCGCTTCAAATTCGCTCTATCTTCTCAGAACCTTTTGCATATGATAACTGACCAGAAAACCGTTCAAAATTTAAAAAGAAAAATGCGCTAATTTCATGGCCAAGTCGGTAGCGCGCCAGACTTTAAATCCGAGACCCCCAGGTTCGACCCCGCGGGCAAATATTTTGCCGCATTTTTCGCAAGTGCCAGAAGTGGTCCTAACATGTTTTTGAACAACGTGAAACACGTTTTCACCTGTTTTGCCGAGTTTTAACGTGAAAAATCGAAAATTTCGAAAAGTTTCCAATTGATGCGCAGAGCGTAGGGGATCACAGGAAAAGTGTTTTGCGATGTCAGAAACGTGTCTGAACATGTTCTAACATGTTCTAACATGTTTTAACGTGAAAAATCGAAAATTTCGAAAAGTTTCCAATTGATGCGCAGAGCGTAGAGGATCACAGGAAAAGTGTTTTGCGATGTCAGAAACGTGTTCTGACATGTTTTAATGTGAAAAATTGAACATTTTAAAAAGTTCCCAAATGATGCGCAGAGCGTAGGGGATCACAGGAAAAGTGTTTTACGATGTCGGAAACGTGCCTGAACGTGTTCTAACACGTTTTAACTTGTAAAATCAAAAATTTCAAAAAGTTCCCAAATGAACCGGCGATCGTGGGGAATCGTGGGAAAAGTGTTCTGCGATGTCACGAGCGTGTACAAAGACGTACGACGAGTACATGCGAACTGAATACACGGTATCCTGCGGTTCCGTTGAGAAAGGATCGTGAGGCTGAGAGCGATCGAAAAACAACTTTTTCGATCGCTCTCAGCCTCACGAGCATTTTGCAACGGAATAAGCCAGTACTCTTTTTAGCGATAAATATTCCCCAACATATTAAGCTCTCCCTGGACCGTACTTGGAGCCGGCTACCTAGCTCCACCTGGACCGCACATAGAGTCGGTTACCGAGTCCTCCTCCGTAGATCGAACCTCAGGAAAGCTACCGAACTCCCCCTGGACCGAACCTGAAGCAGGCTACCGAGCTCCCCCTGGACCGTACCTGAAGCAAGCTACCGAGGTCCCCCTGGACCGAACCTGCAGAACTATGCATAGAGCGTAGTGTACGCATAGAGCGTAGTGCATTTAACCTCAATACAACCCTGCTAGTTTGTTACTTATTATTCAAATTAATAACATTAATGATGTCGAGGTTGCTGATAATAGTGGTAAATTTCACTTTGAATTGAATCACTCGATAGCCTCAGGACACAGTAATCCTGTATTTTGCTATTTTTGCGTGATTTTCTTGAGACCCCCCTTCAATCCTAACTTATCCTAATTGCGATAGATATTTAGCAATGAACTGTGGAAATTGTCACGCTGTTGACACTGTCACACAAGTGTTTCTGGTCAATTCTATGCGATTAAACTGCGCATTATTCTGGAATTCTAAGGGTGCGGAATTGGAAAATGCTTGATTGAACATTTATCGAATGACGTAGAAACAAAGGTATAACGCACGAAAGGTATACCGAAAAAAGAATGTTTTGGAGATTGCGATAGGGAATGGATGGGATGAGACAACCAAATCCACAATAAATCAATCTGCTAATCCGTACTCTGATGCACACAAATGTGTACGGAAAAGTTGAATTGGTTCTTCGAAATCTGCATTCCAAAACCCGTGACCCTCGGGCCCTTCCGAACTTCCAAGGGTTTGATTTGCGTAGAGCTCTTTGACATAGCCACAGACGCTCTGTTCCTCTTGCATTCTGAAACAGAGTGAGGCGCCAATTCTCTCTCGGAATACATCAAACGTGTAGTTAATCAAAACGGGAAAGACTTCGACGCGGAAGAACACCATACCCGAATAGATTTCACGGCATTGTAATGGATTTTTAAGGCTATTCCACTCGTAGCAATCAATGTAAGGCGCCTTGAAATCATCATAGTAGTCGTAGTAGTCTTTCACAATCGCCTTCTCTTTTTCTGTCAAATTAGCAACAGTGATTCGTGCTTCCTCGGGCTCAGTCGTGTAGAGTTTGAAGATGGAAAGGAAGAATCGATTTGATTCATCGTCCATCATTTCATGTCCCGCAATGGAGAAAATAGAGAATATCTCAGATCGTACGGCATTTGTAATCACAGGATGTGAATTCGGAGACGACATTGTGCTCGATGAGAGAAATCTAAAAGAAATATTGATTTAAAACGACATGGAAATGGCATTCACGTTCTGTAAAAAAATATAAGGAACATTAGTTTTAAGGCGAGGAAAGGCGTAATGAAATCGACATTATGGAGTATTGTAACAGCATCTCACCACTCTCACTGCGTGCAATAACATGCGAACAGCGTTCTATTGCATGGGCCCCAGGTAAAAGCAAGTTCGTCTTCTTACGCTAAATGGTGCGAGAAACAAGCTAAATTCTGCATCGAGAGAACCGGGTTTATTGAAAGCCGATTCGTAGTTCAATATATTTGATAGGCCGCGAAGAGACAATGATAGTAATATTTTCCGTACTTCAAAATATTCAACATATGCATACATTTTAAAGGTGGTGTCCCACGAACTTTTGGTTAACTAAGTTCTCACTGTCGGGTTATGGTAATCGGTTTCCAGATAAGAGCTCCGCAAACCGCATGTTTAGCCGATAAGTTTGAACAAAGTTATTCGCGTTTGGCTCTGTGCCAAACTGACCCTGAATGCAGGAATTCAAAAATGATAGGGAGGAATAAGGGGGAATGAGGAGAAAGCGACCGCGTCATTGAAACATATGAGTTGAGGAATGATGGAGCAGGAGATTCGTGATACTCCTTCTTTAAATAACACATAATACATTTTAAGTGCGTTATAACTGGCAATGAGGAGTGAGAGCTGAACGAGCAGCGCAATGGTGTTGATTAATGAGCGATCGTAAACAGGAGAGGTGACAAAAATTTACAGCGCGCGTTTGTATATGATGTAGAAAAATTATCCGAAGAAGATGCAGGGAGGGGGTGAAGAGGAGGACCGGAATAGGAATCGAAAATAATATGAATGGGAGAAGGGGAAGTGAAAGTTAGGGAGAAAGAGGAGGAAAAGAGGGTGAAACAGGCGAAAGTGAAAGTTGTGAGAAAATAGGAGATAGTTGTGCAGTGTTATGCAATTGGTTGCTTGCACTCGGTGACTCATCCTGTCTCTCCTCGAATTGCGCCTTTCTCTATTGGACGACATTTCGCCATTGCCAAGAAAAGGAGGAAAAAAATCTTTACATCCATCCACCAACGAATAACGCATGTGAAGATACTCGGATTCGTTTTAAAACTAACGTATTAATTAAATAATATTTGGAGATTGTTCGATGAAATATGACCGACTTTGCATATCCGTAGAATGGGAGGGAGATGGCGTGGAATCCATTGTGAATTATTATTTATTCCACAAATGGAAATCTTGTCAAGCCACCTCCAAAAACAAATGCAATATATACGTTATATAATAACTCTTCAAACTGTGAAAGTGTAATTACTAAAGACTATTATTTCAGAACGTCTGTCTGTCTGTCTGTGTGTCTGTCTGTGTGTATGTCTGTCTGTGTGTGTGTCCGGCGGTCACGTTTTTCGCATTTTCATTATATTTCGCTTCAAAATCGCGCTATCCTCCCAGATCCTTTTGCATATGATAACCGACCAGAATACCTTTCAAATTTTACAAAATTTAATTAACGAAATCCATAGCCAAGTGGGTTACGAGCCAAACTTTGAATCCGAGACCCCCAGGTTCGACCCCCGCCGCGGGCAAACCTTTTGCCGCATTTTTCGCAAGTGCCAGAAACCGTTCTAACACGTTTTTGAGTATCGTGAAACACGTTTTCACCTGTTTTGCCGAGTTTTAACGTGAAAAATCGAAATTTTCGATATTTTCCCAAATGATGAAGGGAGTATCGGGGATCACAGGAAAAGTGTTTTGCGATGTCAGAAACGTGTCTGAACGTGTTCTAACACGTTCTAACGTGAAAAATCGAAAATTTCAAAAAGTTCCAAAATGATTCAGAGAGCGTAGGGGATCACAGGAAAAGTCTTTTGCGATGTCAGAAACGTGTATGAACGTGTTCTAACACGTTCTAACGTGAAAAATCGAAAATTTCAAAAAGTTCCAAAATGATTCAGAGAGCGTAGGGGATCATAGAAAACGTTTCCGAAATTGCTCTAAAAGTTCTGAACGCACTGTATCCTGCGTTTCCGTTGTGAAAGGCTCGTGAGGCTGAGAGCGATCGAAAAAAGTTGCCACGGAGCCACGAAGTGGCGTAGTGGCAACTTTTTTCGATCGCTCTCAGCCTCACGAGCCTTTTGCAACGGAATAAGCCAGTACTCTTTGTAGCGATTAACACTCCCCAACATAAGTCGAGCTTCAATGTCACCTGGGGCCGGCTATCGAGCTCCCGCTGGACCGAACTTGGAGCCGGCTATCGAGCTTCCCCTGGACCGAACTTGGAGCCTGCTACCGAGCTTCCCCTGGACCGAACCTTCGGCCGGCTGCAAAGCTCCCCCTGGACCGATCTTGGAGCCGGCTACCGAGCTCCCCCTGGACCGAATTTGGAGCCGGCTACAGAGCTCCCCCCTGGACCGAGCCTGGAGTCGGCAGCAAAGCTCCCCCTGGACCGAACTGTGCCCTGCAACTGAACGCCCCCCCTGAACCATACTTTGAAAACGTAGTGCGCACCTTACCATAACGTAGTTTAACCTCAACACACCCTGCTAGTTTAAATTTCACAAACAAAGTTCATTCAAATTATTTATTATTGAATTGTGAAAACTTTTAAAAAATATAAATGTTATTGATTGGACGGATATGAGAAAAGGAAGAGTTGAAGGAATGTGAATTGCAAATGCTCATTGTATAATACAATACAAAATAAAATTAATAGGAGATCAGTCGGCTAATCCATACTCTGATTTACTGTGGAGTTTATAAGAAAGTTCATAAGTTGCGCTATAGTTTGAGTTCCAGAATAAATGATCATTTGGGCCATGTAAACTCTTCAGGGTTTCGTTCTTGTAGAGCACTTTGATATTGCAACTAAAAAAACTTTCCATAATCATCCTACGACTGATTACGAAGCTAACTTCTTTTGGGTACAACGCAATCATGTGATTAAGGAAAACGGGAAGTACTTCCACTCTGAAGAACACAAATGCCGAATAGATTTCGCGATATTTTAATGATTCTCGTAACTGACTGAGCGTATTATATCTAGGTAAATTCAGGCGCGAGTGATGATTATAGTATTCTTCAACGATCGATCTCTCGTTATCCGTAAAATTCTCCATAGTTATTCTTGCTTCCTTTGGTTCATTCGTGTAGAGATTGAATATCGCAGTGTAGAACCGATTTGCTTCCTCAAAAGACATCACATCTCCGAGAGTGGAGAGAATCGAGAATATTTCAGTTCTTGTAGCATTTGGAATTACAGGAAGAGACGACATAAATGTAATGGACCTGAAAGAGAGATGCACTGCTTATGAAACAAGAAATGAAAGTAGGATAAAGTAGCCGCGAAAATTGTCAACGGTATACTATTCAGTCGCATTCTCCAAATGCCAACTAGAATCTGCGTGCAACGTATATGAATACAAGAGATGGATAAAATTTGGGAATTTTTTTATTCTCTTACTTAGGATTGCCCTCATTAGAGAAAAAAGCGAGAATCTCGAAATGTACTTTTCAAATAATTTCTCGTTTCAAGATCGATGAGCCGATTTTTGAGATTCTCTTTTTTCCCCAAAGGATCTCGCAATTCGGCGTTTAATTGTTGGATGAAGGAGCGCAATCTACACTTATTGAATTTCTCATGGTTAGAAAATATTTTTGACAGTGAAACAAAGTTAGAACTACGTAATGAACTAATATTACCTACTTGAGTCGATGTTTGGCCAGAAATTACGCGGATATAAAATTGAGATTGAAAAGGAAATGGAAAGTCGAGAGAAAAGAATTGTGATCTAGTGATGTTCAATAGCTAGAATATGAAAACAAAGGACGCGAGAATATCGATCCTACACAATGGCGTCTATTTTCTGCAGGCCAAAACTGGAGACGAAGCCGTTTAAAACATTATTATAAACAAACTAAAAAAAGAAACTATGTTTATTTGGAACATGCGCGAGTTATAGAATTTAGCAATTGATTTTTTTTAATTGGCTGATAATTTTTTAATTGGCTGATACTTAAAGGGTTCTATTTCGTTTGGGATATCGATTTTTTGTTATTCTGCGCATTAAACGCGATAATCTATAAGAACGCCAACGTGTAGGTCATCTCGCGTCTCTTTTTAGTTCACACATGACTGGCCATTGACATTAACCAGATCAGAATTCGTCACTATCAACATTCGATCTACTATATCCACATATTCTATTTATAATCCACCTATTTTATCGTCCAACAAACCAATTTCGAAGGTAGCATTTTCAATTTATCTAAATATAAGCCAAAATGTAATTGAAAGCCACAAGTTATACACTAAACAGCAGAGTTGCATAGAATCAAAAAAAGAAATTAGGGATCAGTGTGATTCTATGCATACTCAACTTGAATATTATATAATTTCCTTACATCTCGCGTAATTGTTTTTTATTCCGAAAAGCGCAATTTTACTTTAGCTTCACTTTCATCGATGTCTGCACTTCAAGTAAATCAGAATGTTACGAGAACTGAGATATTCTCTTTTCTCTCAACTAACGGACATTCCTTTTCTGACAATGATTCGAGTCGATTCTACATTGCAATATCCAAACTCTACACGACTGAACCCGAGGAAGCACGAATTACACTAGCGAATTTATCAGAGGCAGAGCGATTGATCGTTAGAAAGTACTATGATAGTTACGATATCAATGCCCCTTTGTTCCATGCCACTGCGTTATCGCTATTTCGACAATCTTTACAATGTCGTGAGATTTATTCTGGAATGGTGTTCTTCAGATTGGAAGTGCTTCCCGTTTTTCTCAACGACAAGCTTCAATTGTACCAAGACGAAGTCTCCTTTGCCCTTGCATTCAGATTCAATATTGAAAAGCGTCTGAAATACGATATCAGAGCTTTCGACAGAAGGGGAATGCTAGGTACTGGCCACGCCATTTGGAATGCCGACTTTGAAACTACTTTCGAACGTTTGCATTACTCGTACCTTGTATCGGAGTACGCTTTAGCAGATTAAGGCCCTGCGATAATTGTTATACGTACTTTGTGTTGTAAACGAAGCATCTCCCTTGTTCAGTTATTGTTCGACATATATGAATCACTTCTTATTTACTACCAATTTTTCGTTGAATATATAATTAAATTGTTTTTGCAATAAAATAAAGATGTTGAACAGTTCGGTTTGATACTTTCTTATCCTGTGAATTCTTCGGCGGCTAAGCCTGTCGACCAGAGATGTTAGATCAATTAATCCTATACTCGAATAACAAAGGGTTATTCGAGAACAACAATGCATTATTCGCAAATAACCTTTGTAATATGCGAAGAGAAATATTCTATCTAGCAACACTACTGTCTGTCTCAGATTATGAACTAGATTATTGAACTGATTTTGTAAGGCCACGACAGTACAATGTAGGCTACCTTTCGTAGTGGCAAAATGCCGTCTTTGCTCTTGCATGTTCATGAAGGATGGAAGAAATGGAAGTCGGAATGATGCTGCATGTATGTACATTGATTCCTCTCTCTTGTCGGCAAGAACGCATTACCTATAGGTCATTCTGCCTATAGGCAGAATAACCTATAGGTAATGCGCTCTCATTCTGCCTATTGGCAGAATGAAAGTAGGAGGCCCGGTCTACCTCCTCTCTTGCACACCCAGAATGAATACATTTACTATTGAGTGTATCATACGCTGAGAGGGCCTCTAGTGTATGATATACTTACAAATCTCTCGTTTTCGCATGCTCTCTCGACGCGCGAATACACTCAATATTGAGTGTATCAGACACTAGATGTCCTATCTCAGTGTATTCATTCTCTGTGCAGGCATGTTAGAATTTAAATCGTCGATGAATTTCATTTGTGGAGGTGTCCATGGGAAATTGGCCGAAATGTTTTGTGCTTCAGAGCAAATGCTATGAAATGAAGGTGAATTCTGTTAGGAGATGTGAGAGAAAAGAAAGCGTTGACAGAGATGAATTATGATTTAGTCATGCTCAATATCTAGTTTATGAAAAATAGTAAGGACGTGAAAATATCGATCGATAAGATTACATTGGCGTCTATTTTCCACAGAAAAACAGCTAGGGACCTTTCACATTTAAAAAAACCCAATCCAATATTGAAGTAAGCAATTTGGAAAAAAAATTGTGAACACATTGTATCGTATATGATTGCTGAGAGGATCAAACACTACTGTGTGATATTTTGTGCTTCTGTCGCACAGCTAAGCAGTTTGTGCATTTATTTATCGAACAATTGGTTGCGCATAGTAATAAATGAACAACGATTACTGTGGCCTCCTGCAGTTTCGGGAGGGGATTTGAATGAATATTGATGTTACTAAGACAATACAAAATACGCAAACGTAACACAATTCATTGCTCATCAATCTGTTAATTTGTACTCATTTTCATGTTGAGAACGTTCAAAAGTCTCAAATTCAGCATTCCATATGTCGTGGCCGTTTGGGCCTTGGGAAGTCTCCGGGATTCTCTTTTTGTAGATCAATCTTATTTCGGATTTAAGAGTCTCTTCGAAATGCAATCTCACAATTAGTGCTCGGGTAAGATCATCTAGTTTGAATTCAAGGTTGTCTTTGAAGAAAATGGGCATCATTTCTAATCTGAAGAACACCATTCCAGAATAGATCTCGCGACATTGTAATTGTTATCGAATTTTCCTTATCTCGTGCGTATCAATATATGGTCTCCAGAAAAAGAAATTATTGTAGTAGCTCTTAACGATGAGCCGCTCAATCTCCGTGAAATTCTCATATGTAATTCGGGCTTCCTCGGGTTCAATCGTATAGAGTTTGAAGACCAAAGTGTAGAATCGAGATGCACCTTCGTGAGAAAACGGATTTTCCTTGGAGAGTATAGAGAATATCTCATTTCTCGTAACATTCGAAAGTACTGGAAGTGAAGACATCTGTAAAATGGGATGTAGCTGAAAGCACAAACGTTGTTTTTTTTATAAAATTTGAAGCTTCGTTTGGAATATGCGTCAATTTACAGTTCAACGGTTAAACTTAAAACACTAATGCTGTGAAAAGTTTCATTGATGGATTCGAAATGGTCTTTTAATTTCGCACACTCTCTGCGAAATGACGTGACTATCCGTCTAGGGTTGGCTAAACGATTGTGGTTATTCGGTCAGCAATAAACTCCGCCCACAATTGCATTCCGCAATTCTGAAGGAAATCCATTCGGTCCGCAATTAAATAACAAATAGGAGAGAGGCTTGTGGGGGATTGTGGTTCGCACATGCCGAATAGTCAACATTATATCAAACCCCTGAGTGAATGCTTTAAAAATAAGAGAATGGACAAATCGGTAGAGGACATATCGAATCATGAAAGGAATATGTAATATTATAGGACATGAAAGGAATATGTAATATTCACCTTTGAAATAGGTGCTGCGTTTTCGGAGATGAGGCACGATGTTGATATCAATGAATTTGAATTAACGTTTCGTTGAGACGTTAGAGACGACACGGCTTTATTGGGAGAGAACTTCGAGCAAATGATGTGCATAGCGTTAGTACAATTTAGAACGCGAAAATATCGACTCGTTCTATTGGCGTCTATTTCTTACTGAATAGCTTATGAAACGAGTAAACTATTTTTTTCAAATAATAATAATACGTGAAACGCCGTATAATAACTTCAATTTTAGAAAATCACCGAACATTAAAAGTCACAATATTCACTCAGGAAAAATGAAAACTGCTTAAATTTTCTGGATTTTAAAAATACCATTGCCGAATTTTTGGGTTATTGCACAATTCTAAGAGACTTTCGAAGTGCTCGAGTCTATCGCGATTCCCCTCATAAAATGCGACATACATACATACATATTTATCCTGACATCAAGGCAAGGGCCTGCAGGAGGTATCATTCGGGGACAGAGGTGGTCGGGATCTTCGAATTCGAGGCAACTGGATCAAGGGAATGAATCATGCTTGGCTTCCTTGGTCAATTGTAGTGCCGATCTTGGACGATAGACATTTAGCGTAGAAGTAGATCTTCCAGCTTCCAGTGATGTCCTGACTAGCGTGTATCAACCGAAGTGGGAACTCACGTCGTAGTCTTGTCGACTGGGGCCTTTCTTGAAAGTTGACGAATTGAATTATATATAGTCGATCCGAGTCCTCTGCTCGAAGTGGTACCGGCACTTTTCGTTATTTTCTTCAGATTGATTCGCCCTTATTATCAAAAGTTTGTTTGATTAGAAGGTGTATTTTGCATACAATGCAAATCACGGACAATACGACGATTTTGCGGGAAAACACACACACTATCATTGAGAAGTAGTGAAATTAGGGATGGCGAAGGTAGAATAAAATTTGCTGTTTTGACTCTCGTATTATCGCTAATCCTACGCAAATAAGACGTGTGAAAATAAATATTACATGTACGATTCGACAAGATCGGAATCCCTGTCCTAGCCGGCCTGGTCACCGTTGATGGGTATGACCGTTTGATGTTGGCTGCTCAGATACCAGTTTTGCTAATTCTCAATTTGATTGATGTTTCGAGCTTGGTGGACTCAAGTGGAAGAAAGATGCGTCACCCGTTCGTCAGGACTGCCTTCAGCCTCACGTAACCTAACTATTCCCCCTATGGTCCTAAGAGAGATCTCGTATATCAGTGCGTTCGCGTAAGGAGCGCAGAAATATCCAAAAGTCCGTACAGCAAAAAGTGATTACTTGATTATTTCACATATCCTGATAGCCCTTGGTATGCTCTATCGATTTACGGTTCATTCATGATCTGATGGTCCTAATTTGCATAATTACATGAGGTCAAAGTTGGACTAAATTCATAGATTTCGAACTCTAGCTCGTCAGGGAGAAGTGCTACACGTTTGGCTGTAACAGCAATATTGTCCGCTTTGACGAGCTCTATCGGACTGTGTAATTTGTTTATTCAAATTTTCATTTTTGAAAAATTCGAAAAAATTTAAAGACGATTATCTCGGAAACGAAGCCGAAAAGCATTCCTATTTTTTGATATGTTGTAGCCCTTTTCAAGATCTACAGGATAGACGCGATCAAATACCGTATCGAGGGAGGGTAAGTACTCAAATCATGGAAAAACTGAGGGGTCCTAATCGAGAGAAACCACTGATTTCACTCTCATTCCACTCATTCGACGGGGCCCGCGCGGTTTAAATTGATTGAAATGAGAGGAATGGAAAAAGAATCGGCCAGAAGTCACGTATATTTTTCATTTTAGACCGCGCGGGCAGCGTAGAATGGGTGGAATGAGGGTGAAATGAGGGGTTTCTCTCGATTAGGACCCATCAGTTTTTCCATGATTTGAGTACTTACCCTCCCTCGATACGGTATTTGATCGCGTCTATCCTGTAGATCTTGAAAAGGGCTACAACATATCAAAAAATAGGAATGCTTTTCGGCTTCGTTTCCGAGATAATCGTCTTTAAATTTTTTCGAATTTTTCAAAAATGAAAATTTGAATAAACAAATTGCACAGTCCGATAGAGCTCGTCAAAGCGGACAATATGAAATGTCAATGAGTTAAAAGCGCATTACTAGATCCCAGCGACATAACTGTAGAAAAAAATCATTTGAGGTCATCCAAACCTCATTCTTTTCTCGATATTAATAACATATCTGCAATTAACGGTGAAACACGGCAAAAAAACGCTGTGGACCATAGGTACGCCTGAACTTTTTCAGCTTCGGAGATAAGGTGATTCCAGAAATTTCTAATTTTTTCTCTCATTTACCCCCCCCCCCATTTAATGGAGGCTTTGAATGATGCAATAATAAAGAGAGCGCGAGAGTGTAAAATGAAGAGATCACACATTCTCCGACGCTTACTACGGTATTGGGTAGCCTTCAAAAATTTTTTTTGTATATATACAAAAATTTCATATATGATTGTTAACTAGACCAAACTCTACTGTGTGATATTTTGTGCTTTGTTTGTGCAATGAAATATTTTCTGCATTTATTACGATTGGTCTTGAATTGTAGGAAACGCATGCCGAACAACAATTGCTGTGAACTTTCTACAGGTGAGGGAGGGGTGGGAACGTTGACTAATTCTGCGCAAATTTCATGGGGTGCAAAGTGCAAAAACAGTTCAATGCACCCTTTCATAACTTTTTTACTAGTGAAGCTACAACTTCCAAACTTGATACAGGGATTGCAAGCCACGTTTGGAAAATTTTCTTTCTTTGATTGGAGAGATTTCGTTCAGTTTGAGCTGAGTTACACGAGTTTTTCACCCTCAGAGGGTGGATTTCCACACGTGAAATTTGCACAGCATAAGACAACAGAAAACACAAACACGCATAAGACAACAGAAAACACAAACACAATTCAAATCAGTCTGTTAATTTATACTCCAATTTACGACTAACTTTATTTGAACGTTCATTAAAAGCCTCAAAGTCCGCATTCCAGACTTGGTGGCCCTTTGGGCCTTGCAAATTGGCTAATTTTCTCCCTCTATAAAATACTGTGATATAGTATGTGAGTGACACTTCATTTTCCAGTCTCAAAATGAGAGAATTCCTAATTTGTTTTCGGTACAAATCTCGAACGTTGTGGATAAAAATAGGAAACATTTCAGTTCGGAAGAATACCATTCCAGAATAGAGCTCACGACATTGTAATGTTTGTCGAATTTGCATTATCGCGAAGGTATTGAAATATGGTCTCCAGAAACACAAATCGGCGTAGTATCTTGTAACGATCGATCTCTCAGTTTCTGTCAAATTCTCCAAAGTAATTCGCGCTTCCTCGGGTTCGGTCGTGCAGAGTCTGAAGATGGAAAGGAAGAACCGAGCTGCTTCCTCATCCGACATCACATTTTGTTTGGAGAGCATAGAAAATATCTCAGTTCTCGTTGCATTCCGAATTTCCGGAATTGACGACATCAGTCCAAGTGAGGCTGAAAACATGACGGTAAACTCTTAATAAACTAGGAAAATGCAGGATGACCTCAAAACATTCCTTTTTCTACACTTTATCGTTCGATTTCCAAATGATTCCAAACATACAGACCAGGGTCAGAGCGAGATAGTGTGCAAAAGTGAGAGGGTCTCTCTCGATTTCGCACGCTCTCTCACTCCAAAGGCCTTTCTGTAAGGTTGACCGGGCGGTGGAATGATGTGTTTCGTGTCAAAAGGTTTAACCTTCAAAATATAATTGTTACTTTGAAAATTGACGCGCCGTTAGATGAAGAAAAGGTGAAGATAAAATTGACGATATGCGAGGAGATTTGAATGAAGAAGAATTGTGATTTAGTGATGTTCAAAATCTGTTTATGAGAAAAAAGAGGACGCGAGCGTATTGATTATACACAATGGCGTCCTTTTTTAGGCTTAGGATTCATCAGAGCTCTATGATTACCAAAAGACGATTGGAGTAGGCCGTTTGAGTAGACTCTTTTTTAGTCCTTGATGATTAAAATTGTATCTCTCCCAACCGATTTGTGAAGAGAGTGTTCTAAATAAAGTGATTTTTAACTTTCTAAACTTTTCGTGATAATCGTTCTCAACGCGGTCTGCATGCTTTTCATATATTTATCGGACGATTAGCAATGCATAGAGATATGTCGAACAACGATAATTAGAGTATGTCAAGGATATGTGGTAGTAATGTGGATACAATACAAGCAGAACTCAAAATACATTACTCTCCTAGTCTATATTTGAAGTTTAAGCCATGAAAATGTTCCTTAGTGATCTCAAATTCGGCATTCCATAAGTCATGGCCCATCGGGCCATGGACACTCTCGAGAGTTCCCATTCTGTAGAGGTCTTTGATATGGTCGCATAATTCCTTTTCACAATACAACATTAGTGCGAGAGCAGCGTTAACTTCATATCAGTGCGTTCGCCTAAGAACCGCCACCCTGTCGTACAGCAAAAAGTGACTCGATGTATATTTCACATATTCTGATAGCCCTTGGTGTGCTTCATCGATTTCTGCTTGGCTCATGATCTGAAATTGCGAATTTGCATAATTACGCGACGTCAAAGTTTGGCTATTTTCAATGTTTTCCTACTGTAGCTCGTCGGGGAGAACAGATAGAGCTTTGATGCAAAGAGCAATATTTACCGCCTTGACGAGTTGAATCGACCTATGTTATTTGTTTATTCAAATTTATAATTCTAATTTTTTCCATGAAATTTCAACATGGAATATCTCAAAAACTAGGCAGCAGTTCATCACAATTTTTTGATATGTTGTAGCCCTTGCCTCAATGTATAGAATCGTCACAAGAGAATATTCAAATTTTGCGCGGCAAGTATTCATATATATTCGATAAACTAAACCTTTAGAATCGTGAATAACCTTTCATTTCGTCCCCATTTCACCCAATTCACCCTCACTTCAGATCATGAGCCAAACAGAAATCGATGAAGCCCACCAAGGGCTATCAGAATATGTGAAATATACATCGAGTCACTTTTTTGCTGTACGACGGGGTGGCGGTTCTTAGGCGAACACACTGATATGCGTACAACGGTAATTTGTCATGTAGTAAAACCGGAAACACCTCGAGCCGGAAAAAGACAATTTCCGAATATATCTCACTACAGAGCAGTGGTTTCTCACGTAGGGCCATCGCAATATGATCAACGAACTGAAATTGGAACGGAAAATTGAAACGTATCGTTCGACCATCGATCGTTCGGCCTCCGACAAATTAGCAGGCGTAAATCGCGCTTCTTCAGGTTCGGTCGTGTAGAGTTTGAAGAGAGAAATGTAGAAGCGAGCTGCATCCTCACTATTCATCACATCTCCGAGCGTGGACAGAATGGAGAATATCTTAGTTCTCGTTAGATTCGCTATTTCTTGAGGTGAAGGCATCTGGAAAATGAGATTGACCTGACAGCACAATGTAAATAATTTCGATTGATTTATGCATCTGCATAAATTTGTTCTGCGGTCAAACTTAGAATTCTACGCGAAGGGTGAAAAATAAAAAAAGTCAGGAGTTTCGTGATAATACTATCCTAACGAGCGAACGATAATTGTAATTGTTTACCTTGGATTGTGGTGCTTAGCTTTTCGTAGAGGAGACGCGAAGTTTATACCGATGAATTTAAAGTAGTTTACGTTAGAGGCGACGAGGATTGATATGGAGAAAACTTTGAGCGAATGATTTGCAAAGCGTGAAAATAAATAAGAAAGCGAAAATATCGACGCGCCCCACTGGCGTCTATTAGCAGCTTATAATATAATAAAATTATAATCTAAATAATGATTATAATATATCTGCCGGTCACGGTGAAACGCAGTACAGTAACGTAAGTGTGAAGAGAGACACATTTTCTCCCCGTCTCTTCAACGCGGTGCTGAGAAGCGCGATGGACGACATCGACTGGGAGACCTGCGTATTCCGGATCTACGGACGTCATCTTAGTCATCTGGAGTACGCCGATGATGTCGCATTGGTCGCCAAGTCACGAACTGAGCTGGAGAAGATGCTGCGAAAGCTCATGGAAGCGTGCGCACGAGTCGGACTTGAAGTCAATTCCTCCAAGACTATACATACTCCTCACATCCTGCAGAACGACCCGCGCCCCAATTACCATTGACAATCAAGTGTTCAAATTCGTCGAGGTTACTACATATCTTGGCGGAAGAATTTCTCTACCCCTTGACCCTTCCGAAGAAGTGGAATGCCGGATTTTTGTTGGGCAGCCTGGAGCAAACACCACCACCTGTTGGCGTCTCGCATTCTTCCCATGAATACTAAGAGGAGGCTCTTCGACAGCTGCATCTTGCCTACCGTACTCTATGGTATCGAGGCACAGTTTTATTCGTTCATAGAAGAACATATTACAAATCAGATGAATAAAAAAACAAGAGAAATTTGCTACACGTAACTAAGCTAAGTGTGCAATCGAAACGCAAGAAAAATTTAATGGACTGCCTAAAATTTCGGGTAGAAGCATGCAAATCGAGAGAGAGAGGATACTTAGTCGGCATCTTTCACTTTTTAAATGCCTTCCGAGCTCTCTTCTCTCACTTGCTCGAAGAGCTCTACAAATTGTGTGTTCTTGCGACAGAATGGGCATTTGAGAAATTCCTTATGGTTGGTCAATTGATAGGCACACGGAAGGCATGCAAAGTGGCCGCATGAGGTGAATACGGCCCGACGAGTGGGGTTTGAGTGGAGGCAGATTCCACATTGACGAGAGTAGACAAGGGGAAGAATTTCACTGAAAAATTACATGAAAATTACATTTATGCAATAACTAGCGATGATAGCAAAATTAGGTTTTTTTCTTCGAACTTTTCGAAATTGCAAAATGTTACTTAAGAGTTATTCTCAGCGTTCGGAAAAGCAGCATTTTTTTGTTCAAAAAAAAAACAAATTAAATTTTAAAACAAAATCTACTCACCTCTTGTCATCCTCCTCTCTCAACATTTCGATAATCTCCATCTTCCCATCATTCCAAATGAGTTCCGCTTCATTTTCCTCATCTTCATAAACTTCCTCTTGATCATCAATATATTCATAATCCTCATCCTCTACCTCATCGTCATCCAGATCGGAATCTTCATCAGAAGAAGAAACGAGGTCGATTGTGCACTAAAAATGTAATTTCTATGCCGACTCATGTATCATTATTATTGTTCACTTCATGCAGAAACGAAATCAGATTGGTCGGCGGGTTTCGGTAAAGCCTAATCAGTTAATTGATCGATTGTGATCTATAGTCTTTTTTAATATGCAGAGCAAGTAAATAACGGCCAAACTGTCGTATGAAGTAGGTACTATAACTGTTAGTATGTGACACTGGCACTATAAAAACAGCAAAATGAAGAAAACTGGGAGTAAAATCAAAATTACATATTCATGAAAAATAACTCATTGTCAGTTTAAAAAAATTATAATAATACCTGAGTCGCCCTTTCCATCATCTCCTCATACTCCTGTTCCTCATCAACAAATTCGTACGCTCCCACCTCGATTTCATCTTCGTTCATCATAATTTCATGTTCGTGGTCATCGATCTCGATTTTGCTCTGAAAATGTTATTTTAATCCTGACCTAAAGCAGAATTCGTAAATTATTCGAGAAGAAGATGTAGCAAGAGAGAAACCAGTGAAGAAGAGACAGATAAAATGATTGGAAAGCGAGTTTTAAAAAAAAAATTACCTGAGTGGGCTGATTCATGCGCTCCCAAGGGTTGCTTCCTCCACACCCGAATGACGGCATTCTGATGCATTATAATCAATTAAATGTGTAAGAGCACAATGAAAGAACACGAAATAGTTGAGTGAGAAATGACGAGACAACCTCTTTCCATTTCACACACTCTCCCATCCACCAGAGAGAGAGTGTGCAAAATGAAGATACTGCCGTGTACCTTTTCGAAATAAATGTAAGACAATACAAGGCAGCATATGGAATAGATGTAAATGAACAAGATGTCGAATGTACATGCTCGCACTCATTTATAGCAGCCTCAGTGCTTCCGGACTCTCTCGAAATCGGTGGCTTCCAGTCATATTTACAGGCGTCAATCGCACATCCAGTGACAAATATTCCCTCTGGCATGATAGTTTTCAATGATCGGGGGTCACAGAATCTGTGGAGCCGTCGATATACCCTATGTGCGTGAGAGACCCAAATAAATTGTGGAACAAGCGCCTAAAAACTAGAGCCTCCCAACGATACACAGTATGTTTGAAATTAACCCTATTCGTAAGTTGGACGTCAACACACATTTAAAAAAATTCGAATTTTGAATGTGGCTGTATAACTCGAAATCGAATTTCAAACACTTTATCGGCCATTTCCTAATA
Organism: Pristionchus fissidentatus; assembly: GCA_036245785.1. NCBI lineage: Eukaryota > Metazoa > Nematoda > Chromadorea > Rhabditida > Neodiplogasteridae > Pristionchus > Pristionchus fissidentatus. The sequence goes on along the minus strand of BTSY01000003.1, from coordinate 31,859,614 downwards.
CATTCAAGCAGTAGAGTTGTAGCGCACGAGGAAATAGGTGTCGACCGTGGGAGTCCATGAGAATTTGAGACTCTGAAATAATTCATAACTTTAAAATTCAAAAAAAAATCACATACCTTATCAGTGACCTGCGACATTTGCGCCACGTCTCCGGTGTCGCTGAATCTAAAAATTTAAGTTTATTTAAGAAAAAGAAAAAAATTCTCACTCTCCGATCTCGGTTCCAGCCGAGTTTCTGACAATGAGAGCGTGGTCGCGGTCAGAATTTGTGACTACGTCGTAGGAGATACTCTGCGGGCTGAACACACACTTTTACGAGTTTCACTCTAAGGAGTCGAGTTATCTCTCCATCTTTCTTCTGTAGAAAAAAAACAAATGCGATTTTTCAGAAAAGTCCAGGAGAACTATGGCTTCCATGGCAATTGAGACTATAAACTGAATATTTTGTGGGGCTGAAACCTTCCACTATGTTTGAAGAAACTCACTTAGGATCGGTGATTTGCTCCAAGATAGGCGAAGTCATGTCGTACAGACTGGACCGGTAAGCCTTAATTTTTCCAATTTCACTTTCTTGTGGATCCGATAAATGCAAATTGCCAATTGATATATTCTTTATTTACTTGCAATTTCTGTCCATTTATTATTATTTGTCTCTGTCCTACCGGTTTGCCAGTGCATCCATGGTATCCGGGAGAGTTGATAAAGCCCGACTGACCCATCTGATTCGTGTGACCTGCGCAAGTCACATTGTTACTCGCCGTGTCTCTCTCAATTCAGATCATGAACCGTGCCCATTTCCGTTCACACATTACTGACAATACAGAGAAAGGATTCATGCTGCATAGATTTATTTAAGTCACTTAGACTGGAGCTCAAGCAATTGAGAAAGTGTAATGAAAAATATATCATTTCTACACTCTTCTATCCCACACGTTCAAATTTCCCTCAAAATCGCGAATATAAAGATAAAATATATGATTTTACAATCTTTTTACAGTAATAAATAAAACATACTAATTCCGATGGTTGCCTTGATTTCACCCGCCGGGAAATGGAATTGCTGGACATCGTAGAGAAGGGAAACGATGGGCGCGTTGATTGTAAGTGAGAAACCGGGGAAAGGCTGAGCGCTGAAGTAATTTTCGTAGGTTCAAAAATCTAAATGAAATGTTATCTAAAGCAAGGATGAGTGAGTTTGGTATTCAGAAGTAGCCCGATGTGAGAAGCCCCTAAGCAAAATCCCCAGAAAACACTCACATCAGGTAGTACAGATTGGGGCAGGTTTCGGTCATGTATCCTAGCGCGTCGAAACCCGCCAGACGAGCGATCACTCCCATCGGCTGTAACGACACAAAAATATTTTAATTTCCTCCATTTTTAATAGTTTTCTATCTTCTCTTCGAACCCACTCCTAATTTCAATTGTTCAAAGCTACCTCTATTATAATAAATTGTAAAAAAAGGAATTATAGACTGACAGCGTAGCTGGCCTCTGTGATGGTGAATGGGCGGGCGCTGAGTACGGTAATCGACTGGACAGGCGCGGGCGCCCGATCCAGACCCTCCGCTTCGTATACCTGGGCACTGCCGTAGTATGCTGAACAAACAATTACAACGATAAGAAGACGTTGTCAATTTAATCATTTACGGCTGTTAGTAATCATTAGAGTCGAAAGATTGAAATTTACATAAATAATTTTTGGTCAAGCCAATTTCCAGTGGAAAATGGACTTGGATTTAAAAAAATCCAAGGGGAAATCATTTTGGAAAAAAAGAGATCTTTGTTCAAAAACTCACTAGCCGCCTGGTTCACGATGTAAATGACAAGCGGGCCAGCGGCATCGCCCGAATTTCCATTGACAATTGTGAGTATGGGAATATTCTGAAATACTATTTCTTTTAAGTTTGAATTTTTTAAAATGTCAAAATCAATTAAAAAATGAATCACACGAAAGTGCATCAGTTAGATATGTAAAACAAATCTTACGTTGATTTCCAGGAAAAGTTTCTGGTTGGTGCTCGCGTCACGTAGATCTGCCACTGCGGACAAACTGAATGTTGAATAAAGTCAAGTGAAATTTGGAAGTCCCCCTCCCCTTCCCCGTATCTTCACCTTATTTCTTGTCAAATTTCAAATCCTGTTGCACCTCGGACGTAGATAGAATATTCTTATTAGTCTCACGTTTTGAAGCCCTTGGCCGTCTGGATGAGAATGTTGTCCGTTAGTTTGCGAGATTCGGGTGTGATTGAGGCATAAATGCGGCACGTGTCGGCGCACAAACCGTCCACCGTCAACTGATAATCAAATACTAATAATATTGCAAATAAAAAAAAATGACATTTGAAATGAAGGCGAAATGGTGGTATACAACCAATGGACAATATCACAACTTTTAGTCTCCCTAGTTGTCCTGCTGTGGCTTACAGCCACATGTAATGGAACTTTTTTGCCTGCAGATTTCATACACTTACCGAACTCTGCCCTTTGAAGTCGAATTCGTCCAAAATAACGCTGTGAGTGAAGGTGACGCGAGCGGCTAAATGCAACTATAATTACACCAACAAAAAAAATCTGCCAGCATGCTCCAAATGGTCAGACACGTGGTGCATATTAGAACCTTCAAATGACCATCAGTTCTTAGTAAACAGTGGATGTAAACTCTAACTGAATTGTGCACAAACTGACCCGTCCACTGCATGCACAGGGCAAAGATAGCGATGGTTACTCTCATCCTTACGGGCGTTTAAAATCCTGATAAAATCCTGATGCAAAAGGGGCTTCTTATATAGAGCCGACGTCTGATCGCTCTCTGGTTGCTGGTAACATGTCTTATCGCGATAAGGCTATGGAGAGCAGAAAAGCACCACTCGGATTAGTCGCGTACAAATCGAAAGGCAATCGAAATCGAAGAGTGACTCACATAGCATATCATGGTGATATTTCCTGAGCACAGAGCTCAAGTAATTATATATGGTGCAGACTGGGTTTGAATTCAAGAGAAAAAGAGCGGTGAAGTAGTCTTGCCGAACCTTGGGAACATAGTTTTGCCGGGTATTATTTTCTTCGAAATTTGTTGGATCAGCGCTCAGCCTCGAATCTGAAGAATTTTTTTTGAAGGATAAAGTTCAGAAACACATGTTTCATCCGCCGATGGATCATATGATTTTTGTGCCCGTAGAGTCCAGACATATCGGGAAATCGCGGATTAGACTCCTCACAGGGAAATAAGTCTACGACTTCATAAGTCTAAGCTGGCCAGCGACGACTTCAAAGTCTAATAGAGGCAGGGGAGCGAGTCGAGTAGACTTTGAAAGTCGTCGCTGGCCAGCCCATAAGTCTAGAGTCTTAGACTTATTTCCCTCTGAGTCGATCGACGCCAGTTGGCGAGATTGTAGAATCGTCATACGCTCGATGGCCACATTTATCGGGTCTCTCGCCCGCACGTTGTGCACTTTGCGCGCGCACCTCATTACTTTCCTACTGTAGAATTTCCACGTCCCTCCCCTTTCACTCAAACAAAATGTCAAATTGACTAAAAAAATCAGAGTAACAACTAGGGTTGGCCTGGTGGGAGAGAAAATGAGAGTCTCGAAATTGATAATTCAATTATCTCTCATTTTCGAGAACAATGGGCAGATTTTCGAGATTCTGGTTTCTCGAAGTCTCGAAATTCAGACAATGGGCCGAATTTCGAGATTCTCGTTCCTCGAAACTGTCTTGAAATTCAGATTTTGGCGGTGGAACAATGGAACACAGGGGAGAAATGAACGGGAGAAAGAACAAACAATCAATTTCTCTTTTCTTCTCACTTATTTTCGAGAATCTCGAAATCAATTTTAATTAAAATTCTCAATCGAGATCATTTCACAATTTTCGAGAAATTTTGCGGTTATTTTTCTCACGAAGCCAACCCTAGTAACAACCAAGAAAAAATCCGTGATCCTACTCTTGATCATGTTAGACAGTTCGCGAAAATGAGAGATAATAGAGGTGTTGTATTTGGAGTGCAACATGCATAAAGTAAATACATACACATGAATCGGAATGAAGGGAGCCTTGGCTTGAATATCTTGAATGGTTGCAAAACGATCTCACGTGGGCCGAAGATAATAAGCGCAAAATGGGAATAGAAGTTCTATTTTATTTTTATTGGAAAATTTCTATAGAAATGATATCTCAATACTTTGTGGCATTTCAAATAAACAAACATTTGTTTAAAAAAACATACACATTTTGGGAATGCTCATTTTAGAAATAGTTTTCATCAATTTCTTGACGAAGTCAAAATGTCGAAAACAAATTTGACGCATTCTTTTTTCCAAAACATGTTGCTCAAGGATATGTACATAAATCATTTTTAGTAACTTTTCATCGCACTCTCAGTGTGTGCTTAACTTAAACTACGTTATAGTAGAATGCACACTACGTTTTCAAAACATGGTCTAGGGGGCGTTCGCTTTCCCGGCACTGATTTGCCCAGGGGAGTTCTGTTGTGGGGACACAGTTTGGTTTTCGCTTCGCTCCAACCCTCTTTATTTCGCACTCTGTATCATCCACAGACCGCTGCAGAGTGTGTGCGAAATGGAAAGTACGTGGTCTCTCACTTGGAACAAAGGACGTACAAGGAGTCCCAAGAACTCAATTTAAATGAACCAGATGTCGGATGTGCGTGCTTCCTCTTTCTTATAAGAACCTCAGCGATTCGCGGCTTCCGACAAATTTTCTGATAAATATACCTAGGGAACACCGGCTCCGCCCACTACGGGCGTCGTGTACTAGAGATTGGACGATCAGCGGCCCATTTAGGAGCTATTGAAAAGTTACACAACATGTGGTTTGCGCACCATGATCTGTCCACTCTAAATAGGTCAAAATCTGGCTAGAATGGGCAAGAGTAGGTGATTAGAGCATTTACAGAGAGAATTGCAGCGTGCGCATGGAATAATTTGCAAATATGGTCAATACAATCAAGTTATGATAAAAAAATAAAGAAACAATTAATTTCCTGAATTGTTATTTCACTTTGAAATTTTAATTCAATTTGCATCGAATAAACTAGTACGAGCGTGCAAATGCGCGAAACATGTGCTAGTTACACCCAAGACGGTATCGAAAAGATTGCCTCGGACCATTTTATTCAAATTTATGTTTCATTTTATCATTTGTTTTCGCATTAATTTTACTTTTAACATTTGGTTTTCGTCAATATGATGATCGCCATTCGTTTGCCCATTGTTTATATTGGTCGTGCTTTGATTTCATCACTATTTTCATCTGCATTTCAGCTCGACTCCAGAGATGGAATCGGAGAAAGAGATCTGACTGGACGTAGGGATTTCGAAATCGAGAACGAAGCAACGGGTGCACTCCCATCACAAGAGCATGTCTAGCAAAGATAGTGTAGAAAGCTAGCAGAATAGAGTTGAGTCGTTCAATCGATATCCTTGTCTACCGTATCAATTCGAGATAGATCACTGTCAATGTTGTCTAACAGTCATGAATTCATTTTTATCCTTCTCAAGTGACATGTTTCGCGTCCCCTGTTTTCCAATCACTTAATGTCCCTTTTCGAGTCTTCACGGACTACTTACCGTATCCCCTATATTCATATTTTCCCCGTTGTCTGTGAAAATAGGATCGCAATGACTGACATTCGTGTTCACATTCTCAGTATAGAATCATGTCACTTGTATTTCTTCCGCATTGATGTGTATCCTGTTTGTTTAGCAATGATAAACAGTCTGTTCTTCAATAAACAAGTGTTCTGTTTATGAAGGGCATAGTTCGCTTGGAATCAATCACTTTGAATCAATCACTTAAGACAGTGGGAATTCTAAACATACACCTAATGTCGAAAAAAGCGACTTCATTTGAAGGAAAAGTAAGAATATAGACGGACGAGAAGTACTAATCAGAGAGGAGGGAGAGGGGGGGGGGTAGACGAGGGAGAGGAGAGAGACTCCGCCCACTTTTTCTCTCGCTCGCTTGTGCACCCTCTCACACTGGGAGAGGCGCGCGCACGTTTTGAGCTCTAGCGCAGCTAGGAGAAAAGATATCGACAAACGGCAAAAAGGGCGATGTTATTGAGACCTCAGCGGATACTTTGAATGTATTTTCAACCACATAGTGAAATATCGGCTACCCACGTTGTGGTCCCTAAATATACCCACTGGCAAGATACAATGATCGTGGGTCGCAGCGTCTGCGGAGCTGTCGATTTATGTACCTTCTGGGCGTGAGAGCCGCATCTACCAATCAAATTATTGAACAGACGCCTGCTAAACAACAAAGCGCCTTCTGATGATATAAAAAGCTCGAAATTATCCGGATGCGAATGTTGGACGTTACAGACGTATAGATGCCCAGCATTTATAAATATCTATCTATCTATCTAGACAATTTCGCATGCGATAGAACAAAATCAATTTTCAAACACTTTATCGACCATTTCATAATACATTCAAGCAGTAGAGTTGTAGCGCACGAGGAAATACGTGTCGGCCGTGGGAGTCCATGAGAATTTGAGACTCTGAAATAATTATTCGGGTTGTCTAAACGGATTTCATACCGGTTTGCCGTTTTGATTTCCCCTCTCATTCTATGTTTAGCGCACTCACAACCACTGGACAGTTGCTTGGTTCCACCTCTCGTGCGAGATAATCATAAATAAAAAGGTGCGGAATCAAATAACTGACCGCTCAGAGGAGAGCGGGACGGGTGGAATGAGGATTACGGCGATCCGTATTCCGTTTAGGCAACCCTAATAATTATTATAATTTTAAAATTCAAAAAAAAATCACATACTTTATCAGTGACCTGCGACATTTGCGCCACGTCTCCGGTGTCGCTGAATCTAAACATTTAAGTTTATTTAAGAAAAGGAAAAAAATTCTCACTCTCCGATCTCGGTTCCAGCCGAGTTTCTGACAATGAGAGCGTGGTCGCGGTCAGAATTTGTGACTACGTCGTAGGAGATACTCTGCGGGCTGAACACACAAAACGAAATTCAACTTGGGTGAGAAGTTCATTTATCTCTCCATTTCACATTTTTTTGAAAATAACCAAATGAGGGTTTCGAGTAAATTCCGTATGTTGTTAAATGTCAATTGAGACGCTTACAAGATTACACTCACAAGTAAATGTCAAGAGAGTAGAGTCAATTTGAGACGATAATACGATAAGTATTTTGTTCGGTTGAAACCTTCCAGAACTGCTTCTAGTGGGTAAACAAATATTACCAATTGCTGATGAAACTCACTTGGGATCGGTGATCTCTTCAACAATTGGCGAGTTCATGTCGTACAGACTGGACCGGTAAGCCTTAATTTTCACTTTTTTCACTGTATTGTGGATCTATGCAAATTGACAATCAACATGCTCTTTATGTAATTGTAATAACTCTTAATTGATTATTTTTCTCTGTCCTACCGGTTTGCCTGTGCATCCATGATATCCGGGAGAGTTGATGAAGCCCGACTGACTTATCTGATTCGTGTTTCCTGCGCAAGTGGTATAGTCTTCCACGGTGTGGGTTTTCAATGCTTCTCTTAGCTTTGTCAATTAATGTTCACGAATTTAAATAATACTGAGTGAAACAGTGGATCCGAGTCAATAAAGGAAAAAAGTGTAAAAAGTGTGAGACACGGACTTTTGATTGTCTTTTTGTAGGAATTTGCCATTGAGAGTAAAACGCACTGATTCCGATGGTTGCTTTGATTTCTCCTGCCGGGAAATGGAACTGTTGGACGTCGTAGAGGAGAGAAACGATGGGACCATTGATAGTGAATGAGAAGCCGGGGAACGGATTAGCGCTGAGAGCAGATAGTTCTGTTTTCGAATGTAAATATATCCAAATGAATTATTATCATTAGTTAAGATAGTTGGGAATAGTGTCGAGAATACATGAGACATTCAGAGAAAAAAAATACTTCACGCAACGTAAGCGAGTATGCGAATAAATTACTTATAAAGTTCATAATTCCAATGTTCTCTATGCTAAAAAAAGTAAGTTATATATTTTCTTACTCTTATGCTTTTTCTCTGAGTGTAAACTGACATTAGGTAGTACAGATTGGGACAGGTGTCGGTCATGTATCCAAGCGCGTCAAAGCCAGCCAACCGAGCGATCACTCCCATCGGCTATAATAAAACATTTTCTTTTCTAAATTTCCTATTGTCTCTTGTGTCCGAGCCTGTCCCCAATTCTTGAACCTCTACAAACACAAATTATACAAAAATAGAGGCTCACATAGTAGGTGGCCTCGGTGAGGGTGAATGGACGGGCACTCATTACGGTAATCGACTGGACGGGGAGGGCTGCCCGATCCAGACCCTCCGCTTCGTACACTTCCGCGCTACCGTAGTATGCTGAAATCGATTAAACAGATGAAATTATAACAAACACTTCGATTCTTTAAGCAAAATAATCTTTAGATTGTCATTTGCTAAACTCACATAATACATTACGAAAATAATCACTAGGGCCAAGAGGCAAAAAGGAAAGTGAGCTAGTGGCTTTCATTTACAGATAAGTGGACAAGTTCACTTGGTGTCCTGATCTATGAGACTGTTTCTCAGAGGAAAAATACAAGCTCAAGTAAAAAGTAAAATGCAAGCTCAAATACTCACTCGCTGCTTTGTTCACAATGTAGAGCACAAGTGGTCCGGCATTGCCCGAATTGCCATTAGCAATGGTGAGAATGGGAGTTTTCTGCAAATTTTCTCCATGAGTTTCGAATTGTTTACACTAATTAACTGAAAAGCATAACTGGAAAGTGGTTACAAAAGGTATGCGAGAGAGAAAGATTACACTAATTTCCAGGAACAGTTTTATGTTGTTGCTGGGGTCACGCAGGTCGGCTACCGATGAGAGACTGAAAATAGAGTTATACTACTCACTAATATTCGAAACGCTCTATCTGTTTGTCTGTCTCTCTGCGAGTCTGGGAATCTGTCCTAATATAAGACCAGCTTGTCTCAGATTGGGAGGGAGGTGGAAAAAGTAAGACATTTTTCTGTGTGTGCGCCCGTCCGTACGCCACCACCGAACGGAACGGAACAACCGATCGGCTACCACGCCGTAGTAACCGTACTCAACCTAGACCAGACTGTGCCCTGCAACTGAAGTCTCACTGGACCAAGCTTTGAAAACATAGTGCGCTTAATCTCCAAAATCCAGCTATTTGCTAGCCGATATTAAAAGAAGAAGAAGAAATCACAATTGACTCAACGAAAAAAATGGAGTGTCTTTCTGATTCGGCTTTGATTTTTCAGTGCGACTTATAAGGATTCGGCTTGTGTAAAGGTGTCCCCATATCTAGTCTCCAAGTCCTGAGGGACCTTCGAGGGTGCACCACTATCAAGATCATCCCTAATTCTCGCACGTCTTGAAACCCTTGGCCGTTTGGATGAGGATGTTGTCCGCGAGTTTGCGAGAGTCGGGCGTGATCGAAGCATAGATGCGGCAAGTGTCTTTGCACAAGTTCTCCACCGTGATCTGATAATGTTCTTTGTGATAATGAATAAATGACTACATGAATATAATGTATCTAAAGTCTCCTTTGAGAGGCTGCCGTGAACTATATAAAAGGTAAAAGGTAAAGGTGCTAGGACATCCTGTGTAGTCCTGAATAGACTTTGAAAAGTAACGGTTCAACTAGTTGCATAATAGGGAAATCGACCGATTCCGTGAAAAAGACTGTGAGAAATGAAGAGTGTGCGAAGAAAAGCAACTAGTTGCATCGTTGCTTTTCAAAGTCTAGTCCTGAAATGATCAGCGGTCAGTTGCGAGGTGTTTTGTGCATGTAGATCGGGCACTCCTTTCTTGTTAGGGCAAAATGTGGTTACACCAAGATGGGAGCTATCACTCATCGATACTCGTAAGGTCACAAATCCAGGTGAATAGTTGCAATCTCATGTTCTGTTCTTCCAATTTGTTAAACGGTTTGACTAATAAAAGAGCGGAACGTGCTGGAACGAAAAACCACCATTCCTTTACGAGATATCGATCTGACCTCCACCCCCAAACGTTTTTTGCCACTTTTTGCTTCTTTTCGTCCGTTGAGTTCATACACTCACCGAACTCTGCCCTTTGAAGTCGAATTCGTCCAAAATAACGCTGTGGCTGAAGGTGACGCGAGCGGCTAAATATATTTCAAGTTTTCACCAGAAATCAATCATTTAGTGTTATTAATCTTGACTAGACCACTTTCTCTGAATGAAATAATCGCACGTTTTCGGGTTGGGGGCGAGAATATTTCATTCTGAGAGACAGTCTCAGTGACACTAACTGTAGGAATGCTCCAAAGTATCTGGAACAATAATTAGAACGATTAAAGGGTATTCAGATTAACCCATTTGAAAAAAAGGTAGGCTGGCAAAAAACTAACCCGTCCACTGGATGCAAAGAGCAAAGATAGCGATGGTTACAATCATCCTTACGAGGCGTGTAAAATCCTGATGCAAAGGGGGCTTCTTATATAAAGCCGGCGTCTGATCGTTCTTTGGCCGACGATAACGCGTCTTATAGCGATAATGCTACAGACAACATAAATACACAGATTAACCGCGTATAAACGCGAAATCGAAAGACTATAAAAATCGAACAAGGAGCCAAACATCACACCAGGGTGATTCTGCCAGAGTACTGAGTTCAAATTATATTTTTTCTTGTAACGGTGTCTGATTTCGAGAACAGCGGCGAAGTTGTACTGAACCTTGCAATCATTGTTCGGTGGACTATCATTTTTGGGAGATATAGAATCGGAAATAAGAATCGGAATAACGGAATGCAGGAATGATCTTTTTGAAGAGTTCAACAATACATTCTATTTTGTAGAAAGAATCAATGATTTCCATAGCCGTAGTAGACATTATTTTTCTCTGTGTCTCGTAACTTGCGTCTAGACATACGCGGACACAACCAGAGTAACAGCTAAAAAACTCTATCCCCTGCACTTTACGAAGTCAGAGTGTGCGTGAAAAAGAGAGAGCAGGAAGTCTGTCGATTCCGCCCACTATCTCCTTCCCTGCAACTGCAAAGTATTTTTTTTAGTGAACCGCGACCTTATTCACTCTTATCCACCCATTAAGAAATTCTTGCTAAGAATATCCACGCGCGCGGGCGGAATGAATTTGTTTTTTTTTTCATTGAAAACCTCTCAGATTTACACGCTCGATTAGTGCAAAAGGGCCTTGAGTTGTGTTTTTTTGCGCGCGCTCGGGAACTCTTCAAGAAAATGTTCATGGAATAACCCATTTCGCTACTGAATTTACACATTTTTTTGTTTCCTCGAATATGCACTATTTCAGACACGCCCAATAGTTTTTGCAGACTAGCGAATCGTATTCAAACTGTGTCCTAAATTCCAAAATATGTTAAAAATCGTCAAAAAGGCGAGCAGAATCGTGATCAAGATAAAGATTTGAATTCACGTTTGGGTTTTCGCTAATATCGCGGCTCAGCTAGACATTTGAAATTTGGAAAATATATTGTTTTTAATTATGACGATCTCTTTACATTTGTAATCAAAATATGGAAATCCTTTCCTCGAAGGGAATCGAGATATTAACGAAAAATAAAAATTGCGGTAATTTATTTTTTTTAATCTCACATCAGTCACTGTGTTGGCCTGAGATTTCTACAAACATGCAAGCCGAGATCTTTCATGCCTTTCTACGATTGTTAAGGTCACATATGCCTGAACATTTTCAAGCATTTTAATCTAAAAGATTAACATTTAAGCTAAGTCATTATTCAACTAATCAAACAAAAATTTTGAATCGCAATTTTTCGAAAATGGAACATTCACGGCGCATCGAGGTCACTTCCCTCCCCCCCTTCCGAAACGGTCGAAGATCATAAATTTTTTCATCCGTTTCAAGCAGAGATCACGATCTCACCGCGATCGGTTGCCCCATAGAAAAGGGTGGGGAAGAACTAAAATTGCATACAGCCTACAACACTGAAAAGAGTCTCCCGGCTAGTCTCCTTAGTGCGTCTTCTTAGTGTTTTGTCGCTCATTCGTCATTCATTCATTCATTCATTCATTCGCTCATTCATTCGCTCATTCATTCGTCGCTTTCATTCATTCATTCGTTCATTCATTCATTCATTCGTCGCTCATTCATTCGTCTGTTGAAATGAATCCTAAGCGAGTGAGTTTTCCGTCGTTTCCAAGCAATTTCAAGCGCACTTTTCCATAATGGCACCATAATAGGCGCATAATAGCTCATAGTCCACCGAATTTCGGCTAATTTAGAAGGAGAATAAGTATTTTCAGTAAATGCATTTCCTATTTATTTGTTCAAAAAGTAAAATTTATATTTTCAGTGCATGAAATGCCTGGTGCACGGGGACAACCTTTTCCATCCTTCAGTAAAGTGCCCGAAGATCGATTGCAAATGCCCAAAGGTGAGTGTTAGAATTTGAAATTCGGGTAAATAATTGGATTAGCTCTCTTCATTTCACACACTATCTAGGCCGATCGATAGTTGAGAGAGTGTGTGAAATGAAGAGAGCTAATCCAATTATTTTTTAAACTGATAATTACCTGTGATTGCAGTGCGACTTGCTGGACAGACGGCGAGCCGTCGTCCGCAAATTAGTGCGACTTGGAAGGCAGCAGAAAATCGATCTGGGAATTGTGGTGAGCGCATGTGATCAAAAACGATCACATAACCTTGAAATATTCATTTTTTTAAACATCTCTAATCCATGGAGAATTTTCCTGTCTCAAGCCTCAACTGGTACCGGAATATGGGTTTATCTGGAATTTTGCAAAGGATAAAACGCGTCATTTCAGGACACGAACGGCATCAACGTTCGGTACACGTGTGCGAGATGCCGCCATCATGGAGTGGTCGCAGTGAAAAAGGTTTGACAAACAAAATATAATCGTTAAAATCTTGTTCCCATTCTTCTCCCTAAAACTCATAAAATTAGTCAAGCCTACCACACCAGATTTCATTGACGATAATAAGGCGAACTTGAATTGCTATTCTACGGTGGTTTTTCACTGTAGATTCATGTCAAAAAAGAGTGCATAACCGGAGCATATAACGCATCCTCGCTATTTCTCCAGAGAGGAATTAGGAGCGCAGAGAGTGCGCTAAATTTCAACTCGCATTTCACCCTTGAAGGTTAGCGGTGAACACGGAAAAATTAGAAGTTAACTGAAGCATTGCAATCATTTCTTCAGTTCCACACCCCCTGCCCTTACTCCCTCTGCAAATGCAAGTCTTGCGATTTGAATGAAGAAAGACGCATTATCGACAACGAGCTCACAGCGGTTCTTCGCAACGAGAAAGTCACGAGTCAGTTTCTCTCTTTTTCAGTAAAAAAATCATCTTGTCTGACCCCAATTTCAGTTTACCGCTGCTATTTTTCGACTATCAAAAAGGCAATTATCGTAAAGGCAAAACTGAAATGTTAGACATGAAAACGATTGTATCTCTAATACGTTTTCATGAGATATTTAGGGCAATTGTGTACATGATGTTTTGTTTAAGATTTTGCACATCTCGGCAATGAGGATGCCGAGATGTGCAAAATCTACAGCGTGGATGACTATCGTGACCAGCGCGGAGAAAGAGGAGTCCGGAGAAGTAATGCCATCTGAGCTGAAAGTATGCTTTAATGCTTTTAAAAAACTCCCCCCTCCCTTAGGGCGCTATGGCATCTCACAGTCGTACAGAAAAATCATAGATTATGCTGAAATGGGAATTTCGCATGGACCTCGGTTTCGGGTTGAATGCGCGAAACGTGTGACTTTCACCTGATTATCAATTGCGGATTGGCAGATCATCCTGGACCTGATCACTCTTCTCACCCTGGACGCCGATGCCTTCAACCCCGAGGCCGTTGATTATGAGGCAATATCGAATCTCTTTTCACAACCAACGATCAAAGTGCCCGCGGAATGGGTGCCGCACATGGACGAGATCTCCGAACTGGTGTTCGAGTCGCTCAAGAGGCTCCCGCGATACAAAGATGTTGACTTTGGCGCTAATAAGCTCATCTAAAATGTGTTTCGTTAATAATTATACTGTCCCTGCAGATGAAATTCCTGAATAAATGCATTGGAATAACTGTCTTGATTGTGTTGTCACGGAAGCAGGACAGAAAATGAATTATTGTGCTAAAGTTATTTGAAGTTTTGAATGAATTTTCGTTTGAGTGATCAATTGTTTATTCAAAGAACGACGATATAAATTAAGACACGATTTTAAATTCAGGTAACGTTTTTTCTCAAAGAATTCCGGAAAGAAAAAAAAGAAGAAAACCAAAAAAACTTATTCAGATGGAAGCTGTCGATGTTGAAAAGAAGTTCTATTATTCAAAAATATCGTTTTCAATCCTAACAACTCAGCTCGCCAAATAGCTAAGACTACATCGAAACAGCGTATATACGAGGCACAATCTGCGCACTCTAGCACACTTCTCCCCTCCGCACTCTCATCGATTGACTATACTTCTTTTCCATTCGCTTTTTTCCTCTTTTTTTCGCGGTTCGTTGATCTTTCGATTCCATCGCAGTTACTGGGTCAACACGTAGACTCAACTGAGCCTACTGCCCTTTTTCTATGGAAAATTGCTCCGTTTAAGTATGATTTTCACCGCTGTACGAATGGCACCGCGCGCCACCAGAGTGTACATCAATGCGCCAAAGGCGCCAGCAGTTCAAGGCCCCTTCAGGTATCGGGAATTTATTCAAACCCAATTTCAACGTGCTTATGTGGTCAGTGACGTTTAGTGTTCGAGATCGCGACTAAACTGCTTTGCAAAAGATCCCCAACCAAGTGATCATTTGGTCAGCGCTCACAGAGCAATCACTGTGGGTACATCGATACATTGATAGAGGGAACGAGAGAAGAGTGTTGTGCCGATAAGGCTGATAAGGGAGGGGAGAAGTGATAGGACCGTTTGAGTAAGCTGATATCAAAAGAGCAAAGATTGATTATTGATAATCAGTACTAATTACAGTCACGCGGTTCGTGTGGGCGATACGGTCTACCTGTCGGGACAGCTCGGCTATATTCCGGAAACGAATGAAATGATCGAAGTGGGTTATTGTTTCTCCCCGGTCTTTACCTTTTTATGGTGGTATCCAGATTGCAATCAACGAATCAAATTTTCAATAAGGTGGTGCAGATAAGCAAACGGCGGAGTACGGTAGGAATCGATTATCGATTGACGGAATATCTAATTCAGGGAGGCATCGAGGAGCAGACGCACCAGACGCTCAGGAACCTCGGTGAGGTGCTCAAAGCGGCCGGCGTTGGATATGGTGACGGTATGGAATAATGGATTATTCGCTAATTACATACTGTTATTGTTGAGTTAATTAATTAATCCGCACAGTTGTGCGGACTACGGTACTGCTGGCGTCGATGGACGATTTGCCTCGTGTGAACGTCGTATATAAGCAGTACTTTAAGGACAATTACCCGACCAGAACCGCCTTCCAGGTATACGGTAGCAAACTATAAACGTTTGATCACGGTAGAAGATCTGCAATGACACCTAGAAGCACAACTATGTGCAATGATATGCTCAATCAATACTGATACCGTACCCTTGAGGTTGCGGGACTCTACAAGAAGGGGCTCATTGAAATCGACGCCATTGCGATCGAAAGCAAAGAAGGTTGAAGATCAACGAGAAATCGCTCAACGTCAATCCTAAAATTGGCTCTATTTGCCCACGCAATATTTATTATGATCTGTTGCGTCTTCATTGTTATTGCACATGACCACGATATGTCACTGCGGAGAAAGAACACAATTGTTTTCGGGTGTTTGCTCTTCTGGTATTCGGCATCCCTTCGCATAGGAGAGGGGAGCGATATCGAGGGTGCTCCCTTCCCCCGATGATGAGTCCGAAGCACAGCATTGAGTTCGCACCATGTCATGAATGTCTTTCGTTATCTTACTTTCTCGTTTCGCACACATCTCGATAATTCCTCTCTTCTCCAAGTTGATCTCGCCGTTACTCTTGTGGATGCTGTACGATGGCTTCAGAAGGCCAATGTTGTCTAGTAGATCCATGATTCTGCACAGCTACACATCATTCGAAACAGAGTCGGCGAGAACGAGTTAGAGAAAGAGAGAGATGATGAGAGAGCGCGCCAAATGAGAGGGTCAGACAACGAGAGACGTTCTTGGCATGGTGCCAACTTGATGCTGTGATCTAGTGTTACCAACGAAGCACAGTTGAAGTGAGTGTCGCTGTTTGAACTACCCTATCACGCTGGTGATGATCGATTTTTTTTGAGAAAAAATGTTCCCCTAGTGTGATGGGTACACGTTGAGCCTGAGTGAAGTTATGTTAAGTTGCGGTACTATCGGTTACCGGAATAAAAACGGCGTTTCCGGAATGTCTGTATTGACACCTCCCCTGTATAAAGCATCCGTGCTAATTTACTCGAGGCGTTACAAATATATTTGTTCGACAAAAATTTTCTCTAAGCGTGCTAGGCATGAATAATATCTGTCCATGCCAATCCTGGCACGAAAAGCAAGCTTTATCATTAAACCGTCAAATTTATCGCGAATAAAGTGAACACGTGGGTCACAAACGTGTAGAAAAGAGCACAACTCGCACGGCCTCTCTCACTTGCACACGCTCTCTCGTCTGTCCGCGCCGACTCGAGCACATGTTTGTACGGGTATAATAGGGAGAAAGGAACTCCTCCCTCAATCTCGATCAAAACAATGTTTTTTTCTCTTTCGAGCACGGCCTCGTTGGCTTGTTTTTTAGACAGCGTTTGCGGTGGGTCAAAAGTATTGGCTTGATTTTCTCTGAAACAAGAACTTTTATTGCCGTCTGACTTCGAGATTCGCATTGTTGCTCATGTTTTCTTAGTAGGTTTCGTATCTCTTCCTAGCACGTGTTCTCGTCAATACTTCAATCGTCACAGTTATTTTTCTTGTATGCGATACTCTGACGGAATAAATAATGAATGAATGAATGAATGAATGAGTACTGACCATCCTAAGATGCTTTGATAGTTACTACTAAAGTTCGATTTTAGCATTGTCATGATCGTCATTATCCTTCCCCTTCTCCTGCTTCTTGCCGTGTACATCTACAAGTACTATGAAAACGTGAGGAGATATCCCAAGGGGCCGATGCCGTATCCACTCATTGGTAACCTCGGACAGGTTCGTCATTCTAGAATTCACAGTTCCATGGGCCCACATAGTAGGGTCTGCATTTTGAATCTTAGTGCGAATCTTGAATCATTGCTCAAAAAGTCGAGCGGTCGAAGATTCAAAATGAATCCTCACTTTTCAACAAAGATTCATTTGAATCTTGGTCGATTTCTATTGAATTTCGAATCTACGACGGTTTTTTCCACATTGTGTTACTACCATCTATATGGCCAGTCCAATAATCGGATCTCATGCTACTTCCGGTGGACACCAGCTAAAGAATATTCCGAAAGTACACGCATTTAAATTTTCTATTTTCATGTTGAGTTTCACTCCACTCTTTTAAGAGTTTTGTTGTTTAAAATTCACTTTTCTCTTAAAAATGAGCTCGACCGGTCAACGAAGATTCAAAATGCAAACCCTACCACATAGGTCGTATTCCTTGCTCGGACCCTTAAAATATCCATTGAGCAATTCGCAGTGGATCACTTGCTTTCGTTCGCACTAAGCATAGGCACTTATGACAGGTATCACCAGAGATTGCATGAGGCCGGGAACAACTTTCAAAAACATATTTTAGATTTCGATGAAACTATTATGTGGAAGTACATTGGAGATGAGAATTCCATAAATCCGGGTCTCAGGTCACAGAACCGGCTTTTAGGTATTTTCCGGCTCTAAAATCGGAATTGACGTAACTCTCTTTAAAATGTACATAGAAAGTCGTTCTGTAGCTCAAAATTACCAGAAAAATATTCTCTACAAATTTTCTGTTGGGCATATTCATCTATCTTATACTGCTGAAAAGTTCTGATTGAAAAACTGAAAACAATCAAGTAAAAAAATTAATATTATTTTTAGATTCGAAATGCCACAAAATTGTGAAGTGGAATGTAAAAGTGCGATTCAATATTAATAATATAAAAATATAAAAATGACCAAAAAGTGGGGTACTCGGACCTGAAAAATCGCTTTGAATCTCAGAAAACAGTATTTTTTCAAACCAAAATGTATCGCTTGGTGCTAATATCATCGGAAATATAATTAATATGACATATTCGTTTGTTTAGACAATAAATCTTTGTAGTCTGAAGAGTTTTATCAAGATATTTCGATATCTACGAAAAATTCACAAAAAAATTTTTTTTTTTGTAGATATTGGAACATGTTAATTGTGATCTTCTGACTATACCTCTTTATTATTTAAACAAATTCAATGATTGTTTGTCTAAGTTTGACGTCATTGGCGTCACGCGGTACATTTTGGTTTGAAAATTAATGTTTTCTGACATTGAAAGCGATTTATCGACGCCAAACTCATCCAAATGGCCATTGAATATGTTTAAACAATAAAGAGGAAAACAATAAACATGTAATAAGCAATGAACACGAGTCAGAAGAGTACAACTAACATAATCCAATATCTACACAAAAAAAACCAAAAAAAAAAAAATTTTTTTAAATTTTTTCGTAGATATCGAAATATTTGATAAAACTCTTCAGGTTACACAGATTTATTGTCTAAACAAACGAATATGTCAAATTAATTATATTTCCGTTGATATTAGCATCAAGCGATACATTTTGGTTTGAAAAAATACTGTTTTCTGAGATTCAAAGCGATTTTTCAGGTCCGAGTACCCCACTTTTGGTCATTTTTATATTTTTATATTATTAATATTGAATCGCACTTTTACATTCCACTTCACAATTTTGTGGCATTTCGAATCTAAAAAAAATATTAATTTTTTAATTGATTTTTTTCAGTTTTTCAATCAGAACTTTTCAACAGTATAAGATAGATGAATATCCCAAACAGAAAATTTGTAGAGAATATTTTTCTGGTAATTTTGGGCTACAGAACGACTTTCTATGTACATTTTAAAGAGAGTTACATCAATTCCGGTTTTAGAGCCGGAAATACCTAAAAGCCGGTTCTGTGACCTGAGACCCGGATTTATGGAATTCTCATCTCCAATGTACTTCCACATAATAGTTTCATCGAAATCTAAAATATGTTTTTGAAAGTTGTTCCCTAATGGGTATGTTTTCATGCAATCTCTCGTGATACCTGTCTTATCATTAATTTCATTATCGATTTTTATTGATTTCCTAACGTTGTTCTCTCCAGTTCGATGCCCATCGACTCCACATCTACTTCGAGGAGTGTCAATCCAAGTACGGCGACGTCTTCACCGTCTGGACTCCGTGTCCGATGGTCGTCCTTATGAGCTATTCTACCATCAAGGAGGCACTAGTTACAAAGGGTTAGCTCATCCCAATTCCATTGAAACGTTCCATTTCGGATTTCGATCGCTCTTCGAGGAATAGTTCAGTGAGAGAAACAAGACCCCAGTATGCATGTGTGAAACCTGAACACACGGTGTGACCGACTGACCCCTGACCTGTACACGAATACAACTAGAGAGAACCGCAGTAAACCGCTTGTTTTCGCCTCGTGTGTTGTCGACCATAGAACTGAGAAGGAAATGCGAGCGAAGATAAGAAAGGATGCAGTGACAGTTCTTTCGATATTATAATTATTCCGAATTATTTTAAATGAGGTTTGCAAAGCATGAAAAGCTTTTGTTGAATGGGAACTTCAGAAGTTGAAAAAATGTTTTCCGATTTCACAGAGTACGAAAATACCGATAAAAAGTCGCTCAAACACATACTTTTCCTCTTCCAGGAGACGACTTAGTGGGTCGGATGGGTCGATATCCGGACGACCTGTTCATGACCACGGAGAATGGCGGAGTCATTTTCAGCCAGGGCGACAATTGGAGGTATCATAAATGTACACATTAGTCCGATATAACAAAACGTTCCGCTAATAACACACAGTACAAAGGCGAGAGAGTGTGTGAAAAAGGGAGAGACGCCGAGGTATAGAAAGAGAGTACACACATCAGTAGTCTATTTAGCGAGCTATTTCATTAAAACACATTAGATTTTGGAATTCGGTTAAACTCCGCTCAGTTTATACGCGCGTGCTGCATGAAATGAAGAGTTTTTACCCAATACATTTTTCTGAGTTTCAAAAATCAAAACCATTGAATGAAAGAGTGGTCTAAAGGATTCAGAAGAAACAAACTCTTGTAATTTGATTTAATTGTAGAGAGCAGAGACGGACCGCCATTCAAATTATGAGAGACTTCGGCATGGGCAAGAATGTGATGGAGGCACAGGTGCGAATAATAAAAAAAAATATAAGAATATTTTATTCTGTTCACAAAAAGACACCCAGGCTGGTGAACATCGTTTGTATGTTATGTGTAACATGCATGCATACGACAACGGACCAAATTTGACATACGAACGACATTCAGAATGCATTCTAGTCGTAATGATATTCAATTTAAAATGCAAACACAAAGATATCAAAAAAATATTTTTCGCTTTGATGATCGGTCTCCTGTCAGTGTATGAGTTGAAAATTTTGGGTTTAAAAGATACAAAGAAGAACGAATTATATCATCTGTGATTCCATACATTTGAAGATGAGCTGAAACATACCAGGTGAAAGCGTCGATGCACGAGTGCATGAAACATCTCGACAGCATCAAGGACAAGAGCAGAGTCGACTTCAGATGGCCTCTGCAGGTTAGTTTTCTCTCTGTCAAGATTCGAAGTTTATTATCATCTTCTTATGGAAAATGAGACAAACAATGTTGTAATTCCACCTGCTATTGAGCGAATCTTGCTCCACATTCCTAAAGACTATTATTTCAGAACGTCTGTCTGTCTGTCTGTCTGTGTGTCCGGCGGTCACGTTTTTCGCATTTTCATTATATTTCGCTTCAAAATCGCGCTATCCTCCCAGATCCTTTTGCATATGATAACCGACCAGAATACCTTTCAAATTTTACAAAATTTAATTAACGAAATCCATAGCCAAGTGGGTTACGAGCCAAACTTTGAATCCGAGACCCCCAGGTTCGACCCCCGCCGCGGGCAAACCTTTTGCCGCATTTTTCGAAAGTGCCAGAAACCGTTCTAACACGTTTTTGAGTACCGTGTTTTCACCTGTTTTGCCGAGTTTTAACTTGAAAAATCGAAATTTTCGAACTTTCTCCAAACGCACCGATGAGTGTCGGGGATCACAGGAAATGTATTCTGCTATGTTAGAAACGTGTTTGACACGTTCTAACGTGAAAAATCGAAAATTTCGAAAAGTTCCAAAATGATTCAAAGAGCGTAGGGGATCACAGGAAAAGTGTTTTGCGATGTCAGAAACGTGTCTGAACGTGTTCTAACACGTTCTAACGTGAAAAATCGAAAATTTCGAAAAGTTCAAAAATGATTCAGAGAGCGTAGGGGATCACAGGAAAAGTGTTTTGCGATGTCAGAAACGTGTCTGAACGTGTTCTAACACGTTCTAACGTGAAAAATTGAAAATTTCAAAAAGTTCCAAAATGATTCAGAGAGCGTAGGGGATCACAGGAAAAGTGTTTTGCGATGTCAGAAACGTGTCTGAACGTGTTCTAACACGTTCTAACGTGAAAAATCGAAAATTTCAAAAAGTTCCAAAATGATTCAGAGAGCGTAGGGGATCATAGAAAACGTTTCCGAAATTGCTCTAAAAGTTCTGAACGCACTGTATCCTGCGTTTCCGTTGTGAAAGGCTCGTGAGGCTGAGAGCGATCGAAAAAAGTTGCCACGGAGCCACGAAGTGGCGTAGTGGCAACTTTTTTCGATCGCTCTCAGCCTCACGAGCCTTTTGCAACGGAATAAGCCAGTACTCTTTGTAGCGATTAACACTCCCCAACAAGTCGAGCTTCAATGTCACCTGGGGCCGGCTATCGAGCTCCCGCTGGACCGAACTTGGAGCCGGCTATCGAGCTTCCCCTGGACCGAACTTGGAGCCTGCTAAAAACCCCTGGACCGAACTTGGAGCCTGCTACCGAGCTTCCCCTGGACCGAACCTTCGGCCGGCTGCAAAGCTCCCCTTGGACCGA
Source organism: Pristionchus fissidentatus (assembly GCA_036245785.1). Classification (NCBI taxonomy): domain Eukaryota; kingdom Metazoa; phylum Nematoda; class Chromadorea; order Rhabditida; family Neodiplogasteridae; genus Pristionchus; species Pristionchus fissidentatus. The sequence continues at coordinate 31,837,502 of BTSY01000003.1, read as the reverse complement.
TCTTGGAGCCGGCTACCGAGCTCCCCCTGGACCGAATTTGGAGCCGGCTACAGAGCTCCCCCCTGGACCGAGCCTGGAGTCGGCTGCAAAGCTCCCCCTGGACCGAACTGTGCCCTGCAACTGAACGCCCCCCTGAATCATACTTTGAAAACGTAGTGCGCACCTACCATAACGTAGTTTAACCTCAACACACCCTGCTAGTTTTTTTTTGTTTTCCAGATTTGTTAGTTGCCTAGTGATGATGCAACCTGCAGATTCTCGTAGCGAACGTCATCAACGAGGTGATGTACGGCTTCCACTACACGTACGACGATTGCAAGCGGCTGATGACCCTCTCAGATGGACTGGCGAATATGGCGAGTTACCACAAAAAGAGATATATTGTCAAAAGAGTATGAACAGGCACCTTTTCTGTGCGTCCACGAAATGATCAAAAGTGCAATTCTTCGACGCTGATTGTGTTATACTTTTTTATCGCAGGAATACTGGAGACGTTTTAGCAGCCTTTGCTAATTACACAATTTCCTCAAAACAACATAAAATTGCAGATGGAGACGATGCGCAAGAACATCATGGTGTTCGTTGTAATGCAATTCCCATCGCTGGCCGAATTCCCGTGGATTGGGTGGAACGGAAAGGGACAGTACAAAGTGGCAGTGAACAAGGTTCTTTTTCTAATTATTGTTTTTCGTTGAAAAAGTTTGGTAGCGACTGTTCTTTTCTGAAATGGTGCTTACAAAGAAAATACTCTGGGAGTTTGAAAACCTGCCAAAGCAAGAGTTTTGAATTCTAATTTTCGAGACTATTTGTTTCTTTGTGAGTAGGTGCATTTAGGGGAAGAGTAAGCAGAGCATGAACAGCTAGAATAATGGGTAGCGCCTGGCCAATTGAGCGACATTTCGCGTGCTTTATAAATCAATATCTTAGGAGCGAAACACTCATGCCGTCTGAAACTAAATACCAATTGTAGTACCGACGCCCCTGGCGCCTATTTTTTCTCTCGTTCTCTCCTCTTTATCAGCCGTATTACTGATCTCTCGCTGCGAGGGTCGTAATACGAAAACAGAACCTGCGTTCGTCCACTCATCGTGAGGCGGTTGGGTGTCTACGAACCCAAAGGACCGAAACATCCAACCGCGCCACTTTAGGAAGTTATCTATTAGCTATCGTCCCCTTTTTTGTGCAGCTCATTCATTTCGTAAATACCGAATCCGATAAATAACTTAATTCCTACTGTCCATTTTCTTCAGATGCACGATCACATTCGTGAGGACGTCGCGCGCTGTGAGAAAACATTCGACGACCACAGCGAACCCGACTGTTTCGTGCACGCGTACATGCAGAGAATGAAGAAGAACAACACCTATCTCAAGTAAGGAACTTCCTAAACATTTGGTTGCTCTTAGCTGCCACGGAGAATGCGTTACATTGTTTAAGTTTACTTTTCACCAAACAGAAATGATCAAATGGCGAATGATTCTATTGTATATAAGAAATATATTGCCTACTATCTAGTTAATATATGTATCGATCTTTGGTTTCACTATTTCATCCCATCAAGTTTACATCTCCTAACGAAAAAAGGACCGTAGAGGGTGCCTAACCATCAACAATTAGAGTAGGCACTCCTTATTTCTTTCAATCTACCGGAAATCGAATCATTCCTCCTCTTTGGGCAACTAATCGCATCATCGACCCCATTTTAGTGTGTGTTTTGGACAAAACAAAGATATTGGGATTTCTGCGTGCATAATATTATGCATATGACGAATGTGTCAACAATCCTGTACATGATTGTATTTATTACCTAGTGTTGTGTATTCCGTCTGTGTGTGTCGGTGCGAGTAGTCGTGGCAGGGGATTGGATAACTAATAGCGTTTATCCATGAGGGAGAGAAGAGGGGAGAGGGACGGGTAGACTCTGGGACGAACTCTCTAACAACTGAATGGCTCACGTAGGGGAGGGAGAGCCATTAACATACACATGGTAATTGATAGTAGACAGACAAGGGGGCGAGTGGCACGTCGCATAGATTATGATAATTGAATAGAGCGAGTCTGACTACTGTAGTGCATAGATAATCGATAACTGATTATATTACAGGATGCTAGTTGGATTACGGTAACTAGCTTATTACTATACTATACAACACCTCCCCTTCAAGATTGGCGCTGCCGATCTTAAGTAACAAGGATGGGGGTAAGAGGTGAGGTGACGTAGCACATTGGGACGGGATTATTGCTTCGTCTCCTTGTACGTCTTCTTCGATGGATCGATGACGAGGCGTGTCGGCGGGCGGCGCTCTCGTTGAAGTCTCGGCACGATCGGTGTCGGCGTCTTCACAGGGCTCGGATCACGGGATGGCGTGGCAGATGCAGGCGTTGACGTGGCAGTTGAGTAGTCCGACGCTGCAGTCTCATCCTCGAGCGCTTGCTCGGTATTCGCACCGAATTCACTCGTAGAATTCTCTCCGCGATCTCTCAGATCCATCTGCATCGCTTCTTGATTGGTCTCAACCAACTCGAAGGAATCAAGCAGCACATCGAGGGGCAACTGAGAGTCTCTATTCTGCTCATTCAGAATCACTCCTCCCTCTCTCTTGCGAAGCTGATTCGCATGTGCTCTCTGTTTCCACATACTGTTCTCGATCTCGATCTCGAACATGACCTTTCCCTTCTTTCCAGTCACCACAGCAGGCAACCATTGGAAACGATTGGGTCCATCTTGCGAACGGTAGTAGACGCAGTCTCCGACAGAGTACCATCTGTCCTTGGCACCATGACGCTTGTCAAACTGGTCCTTCATTCCCTGGTCTACCTGATCCAATCTCATGGTAGGTCTCATCAGATCAACTCTTGATCTGTTGGATCCACTGGCAGTAACTTTGGGGAACTCTTTCATCGCCCATACCATGTTGATCAGAGGCGTGGTGACCTCTTTGCTTGACTGGACTGGCTCGAATCTTGATCAGATTGAGCAGCTTGATGAAATTCTTGCCAAGAAGGTCGATGTTCTTGCGAGTGACGTACATGTCACCAGTCGCCTTGACACCACCGTACTCTAGTCTGGCCTTGAACTTGCCCATCAGCTCCAGTTTCTTTCCATTAGCGCACGTGGCAGTGCAATCGGCCTTCGAGCATGCGGGCTCGCCGATTCGTCTCCACGTCTTCTCTGAGACAATCGTCATGTCTGCGCCTGTATCGATCTTGATCGAAGACTCGATACCATTGATCTTCACTCGGATGCGGTAGTCCGACGTGGAGATCGTGGAAACACGCACAGTGTCGGCACGCATGGACGAATTGCACACCTTGGCAATGTGTCCCTTCTTGCCACACTTGTTGCAGCTAGCGTCCTTGAATGGGCACTCAGCTCTCATGTGTTTCGTGTTTCCGCAACCATAGCACTGTCTGCTCTGGCTCGATCCCTTCCTGGGATGGTCTGTTCTCTTCTTGAACTTGCTCTCCATCGATCTGTGATCGTTCACATAGTTCACCACTCGACTCGCCTCCGTCACGGACCTGGAGTCCTTCTTGAGCTGGTGAACGTCATTGAACACCGAGAGCAAATCATCGAGCTTGCAGTCTTTGCCCTTCTGCTTGGCAGTCTGCATCATCTTCAGATGCACATCAGCGTATCTGGACAGATCCAGCGAATGCAGGAAGGTCAGTACCTTCCACTCATCAATCGACGCTGCTCCCACTTGAGCATTCTCCACGGTCTGATTGACCCGTGCTGCGAGAACTCTGACGTCATCGATGTTCTCCTGGCTCATTTTCAGATCGAACATCGTCCGTCTTCGATCGAAGAGCGACGTGTTGTCACCGAACAGCGTCGTCATTCTCTCGACGACCTGTTTGAGCTTCAGGTCCATCCACTTCGAGGGCGCAATGGCCTCAGTGAAATCGCTCTACCGATACAGACACGTGTCTGATCAGCATTCGGATCTTTTTGACTTCGTCCCAGTCCTTGAGATCCACCTCGAAGATGTCTTCGTGTCTCGACCACCATCTCTCGAATGTACTGCCTTCCTCTGGACAGTACACGAATTCGAGGATTCTCGACTCGATCGCACAGATCGACGTCATTGACCACTCGTGGGATGACTCAGAACCGACCTGGTACTGCTTCTTGATCACGTTTGCAAGCAATTGTTGCGTCTGTGCATTGCTCTGTGCCAACATTGTGTTGCTCTGCGCCAACGTGGCCAGCAGCCTTTTCATATCAAGAAGTTCCTCATTCTCCTCCATTTCCACCATTTTCGTGTTGATTCGAACCAATCAACAACGAAAAATCGGGCAGAGCCTTCGGCGGACCGTAGGTAAAATCTCTCACAGGTAGTGCACACAATGAGTACCTGGCGCGCACTGATAGCACGACTTCCACTGCGCGCACTTATAGCACGAGTTCACTGCGCACACAATGAGTACGACTTCCTAACTCCTCCGCGAAGGAAGTTAGGCACACAAGGAAAACACGGAAAATGAAAGAAAATAACGGAAGGCAAACTCACGTTAAGTCCAACCTTGATCCTGAACGCCAATATGTTGTGTATTCCGTCTGTGTGTGTCGGTGCGAGTAGTCGTGGCAGGGGATTGGATAACTAATAGCGTTTATCCATGAGGGAGAGAAGAGGGGAGAGGGACGGGTAGACTCTGGGACGAACTCTCTAACAACTGAATGGCTCACGTAGGGGAGAGAGAGCCATTAACATACACATGGTAATTGATAGTAGACAGACAAGGGGGCGAGTGGCACGTCGCATAGATTATGATAATTGAATAGAGCGAGTCTGACTACTGTAGTGCATAGATAATCGATAACTGATTATATTACAGGATGCTAGTTGGATTACGGTAACTAGCTTATTACTATACTATACAACACCTAGCAAGAAAAAGGAGACTCAAATAAGAAGTGTAATAAGCTTTCAAATTAATAGATTGTTTATTAGTGTAATTGCAGTGAGAAGCAGATGGTGAACGTGTGTAGTGACTTCTTCCTGGCCGGAATGGAGACCACTTCGACCACTCTCAGATGGGCGATGCTTCTCATGGCGAAGAACCTGCACGTCCAGGTTCGTTTAGGTTTCATCTTTCCCATATATTGGTGAGTGACAGGAATATGCGATTCCAGTAACTTTCCGGAATGAACAAACATATAAACAATAAACGAAAATTTGAAATTTAACAAATTTTTAAATTGTTTTTTTTGTTAAATTTAAACAACTTAACAAAAAAATTACCAACTGAAATTCGGAGGGACGTGGTCGCTGTGTGATAAATTCGCTGATGCTCATATAAAATACGAACAGATAAGACTGCAAAATGCAGTAGCCGCAGTTTGATTATTATGTCCGGACGTAGTTAGACACCATGCGATTCTGAAGGTTAGGGTATTACTAGAGTTTGAAATTCGGGTAAATTAGTGTATTAGCTCTCATCATTTCGCGCATTCTCTCACCAATCGACCGGCGTAGAGAGTGTGTGCAATGAAGAGTGCTAATCTAATTATTTACCCGAATTTCAAACTCTAGGTATTACCATGAGCGGTCGGTAATTGCCTCTTGCAGGACAAGATCCGTGCCGAGATCCACTCCGTATTGGGGAAAACAGGCGAGGTTGCGATGAGCGACCGCCCGCGACTGCCCTACACTGCAGCTGCAGTGACTGAACTACAAAGGGTAGCCAACATCCTGCCGATGAATGTAATCCATCGCACCGTCAACGACACCAAGGTACTACGGTAGTCGCACATTTTCCATCAGGAAATGATTTATTTATCAGTATTCAGATACGGTATACAATCGATAACTGATGTTTTGTCAGGTTGACGGTCACTCCATTCCTAATGACACACTCGTCATGGCGCAGATTCATAATGTGATGAAGCGGGGAGAGATATTCGAGGACGCTGATCAATTCAAGCCCGAACGGTTCTTGATGGAGGATGGAAAGACGCCTAATAAGGTAAATTCGTCTGAAAACTACCTTCCATCGATTTTTTCGACAAATATTTTATAGCAAACACGAACAGCAAGTGTTTTCTGTGAAATATTCGTAGCAAAAATAGCAGAAATGTAATGTGATATCATGGAGTATCGTTCAGTCATTTCAACGCACATACAATAATGTACGACAAAATGAATTACTCATTCCGACGCCTTCAGGAAACACTCGAGCACGTGATTCCCTTCTCTATGGGCAAACGGATGTGCGCGGGAGAGGGACTAGCGAGGATGGAACTATTCCTCGGACTAGCCATGATCCTCCAGAAGTATCGAATTCTTCCTCCCAAAGAAGGCGCTCTCGACCTGAGTCCCATCGAGGGTACCATCTTTCTCCCTAAGACGAACCTGCTTCAGATGATTCCGGTGTAGACGACACCTGTACCGTATATTGATGAATGTTGTACAGATGGATGAATAAAGTATATTCTTTATGTATAATCTGTCAAAACTTCACCAAAAACTTTGCCAAGTTTTCACTGACATCGTTCAAAACTTCACCAAGTTTTCACTGACATCGTTTAAAACTTTTTGTTTCTGTTGTTTATACTCGTTTAGTATTAATATTTTTGGCAATTTCTAATGCAATTACTATTGATTAACTGGCAGGATCATTCCATTTCATCCATTCCTTCACTTCCAAGCACAAAATCAAAGTCTCTACAAAGAAAACAATTCATTTCATAGGAAGCGTTATAATGCAGTGTTCATTCATTCATTCATTCATTATTTATTCCGTCAGAGTATCGCATACAAGAAAAATAACTGTGAATGGGGGTAGGGACCACCGAACCGCAAATTCCAAAATCAGAGCCGACGAAAAGTACGAAAACACAGAAACGACTATCTGCACAGAAAAAGCTGCTTTTGCTATTAAATTGGGTTTCTCGGGGGTGCCGCTCTCAATTCTATTGCTCATTATGAAGTTTAGATGTCAGACCGATAACAGAAAGAAAATAAGAAAAATCTGTATGAGCAAATGTGTTTTAATTCTGGTGCGAACTTCAGTGATTTTAAATAATATTTAATAACTACTGTTTCAAGGGGTGCCGCTCTGAGATTTTTTAACTGCTGAATTCTATGAAATCGAGTGCAGCGTTGAGAGAAGAATAGGGAAAATCGGTATGAGCAAACATAATTTATATTGGCTTCAAATTTGACGGGTTTAATACTGTAGCCGTTGATTACGAACCAGTTATATTTTACATAACATATTAAAAATTAACTTTTTGTGCTTAATGGCTCCATTCTATCAGTTAGATGTTGAGAGTAACTGTAAATATCAAATTATGTCGATGTATGAGTACAAAAACACCAAAAACGAACGACTCTGACCCAACAAACAGACATCGCCCCACCGAACTCATGGCGCAACCTTGCGGCACGATTTCGTTGGGGCGATTACACCGCGAAGGGCGGGGCTTAGGAACTTGTCTAATACTAGTTGAACAGGAAATATTTGATAAATCTGAAAACGCTATCATGATTCTGCATCCATCATTGTGTTATATAAGAAAATGGGATTCACAAGACGATAAGAGTATTGCGGATGTAGTTGAACGATTAAAAGGAGCGAAAAAACTAAACAAATCATGCAAAATTGCAAAAATTAGGAAAAAATGCGAAATTCGAATAAAACGTTCCGATGATTCAGACATTTACACATGGCTGATTTTTAAACTCTACTTTCAACCCAATTTGTTACGTTGATTTAGAATTTGCTAGAATTTCTATATGAAAACAAGAATGCGACAGACCATCAGCACCCATCAATGCCAAAATTGGAATTTTGGCGTTCACTTCATTGCGCCTCGAATTCCCCCCTAAAAAAGGCTCACATACATGCATACTTTTCCCTCTCTCGATTTGCGTGCTATTTCTCTTTCTCTAACCAAACTTGTCCAAGTTCCGTTTAGAACTTCGCCAAGTTTTCTCGCACATTTCTGATTAAAATTTGATTAGAGTGACGAAAATAGCATGCTAAATTGAGAGAATTAGAGAAAAATATTGAGCGATGTTTTGAGCGATGTTTTTTGCCAGGTTTTTCTCGCACATTTCTGACAGATTATACAGCCCCCAGTGCTCAGAAGAAACCAAATGCGAATTCAATTGAGAATACGATTGGTATGAATGGATTGACATCGTCGACAAATTGACCCGTGATTAAGAAAGTCAGAAAAAAAAGAAAGAACGTTTTGAAACAATTGGGGTGTGAATTACTTCTTTATCATAATGTTCTGTGACTCATGAACTTACATTGAAAAAAATCATCGAATCAATCCGCTAACTCATACTCCCATTTTCTTTCCGATTCATATTTTAAGAATTTCGGAACTGAAAAGTTGTCGTTCCAAAATTTATGATCTTTTGGTCCGTCTGAACTATCAAGTTCTCCCTTTTCCTGAAAATATTGAACTAGGGCACTCAATAAATACTCCTCTCCAAACATTCTATTCAGTGAACATCGAATTTCGGAAGGGTCACGATTTGTAAACTCATTAAACACAGGAAACACTTCAAGCCTGAATATGATCATGCCCGACAAGATCTGCCGAATGTTAAGCGATTTTCCGTAGTACGAAATGGAAGGACCACATAACAGAGGGGCGTGGCGATCTTGAGAGTTATAGTAGTTTTGGACGATAATTTTCTCGCTTTCTGTCATATTCTCCTTAGCGATACGAGCCTCCACCGGTTCACTCGTGTAAAGTTTGTAGACGAGGAGGAAAAAACGAATTGCGTCATCCTTAGTGAATGTCTCGGTAGGTTTGGCGAAAATTGAGAAGATCTCCGGTCGAGTAGTATTCCTCTCTTCTTTTAGAAAAGAGTTCGGAGTGGACATTTTCGACGAAGAAGGCCCTGTAAAGATGTAAAACTTTGCTTTTCCAGGTCTCATTATTTGAGAAACAACCGAGGATCATAACATCATTTTACGTAATCAGATGACATTGGACATATTTAGTAGGAACTATATTATCTAGGACTTTTTTATCTTGGAGGTAATAGTTTATCGGAAAAGATCAAACGCGAATAATGTAAAACAATGCCGAATAAAAGGGACGCATTCAAACGGTTAGATCGAGCACGTAAGAACCCTTTTGAAAACATTCGTTATGGACGTTCTATATTTTGTCCATACCTTGATTATGTGGAGCTGTTTTCCATCCAAGTTGTTTTCCCACGTTGTAATCACGTGTTTCACAGTTGGACGAGTAGAAAAGAACTCAATTACTCTTACTTTCCACTGTAATGTTGTGTGTGCCAACTGGTGTTGTGAGGGGCCATTTTATTGTCGCCATGTGCAATTGGAATGTTCTCTACGCACATCATTCCACAAGCCAAACTTACAGAAAGGGTTTTGGAGTGAGAGAGCGTGTTGAGCGGGGTTCTCTCACTTTTGCACGCTCTCTCGCCCTGATCGGTTTTCGAATCATGTGTACTTCCTGAGAATGCAGAGTTTTTACCATGCAACTGGCACGACAATTTGTTTATCACATTGGAGAAATATATAGCAATAAATTAATCGGTCAGTGTATATTCAGGATGTTCAAAGAAATTTTCGAGCTGACAAGAATCGATCGGGTCTATAAAAGGATAGCACCAAAATGTTTGACCATTTGCGCCTTCCTCTCTAGCTAGCTCGCCCCTCTCCTGACGCTTGTGAATACGTGCACAAAGCCTCATTTCGGTACAGAGCCTTTTTGATAGCAAATGTGCCTTTTTGATAGCAAATTTCTCCCTCATATACTTCAACGATAAAATCAGTAAACAACGGAAATATCTCTAGTCTATAGTAGGCAAGTCCCAAAAGTATCTCACAACATTGGTCATGAGATGCGAAAAAAATGAGCAATTCGTAGTGATATTCAAACGGGTCAACATAATCTGATCCAAACTGTCGCTTAGCAATCGCCAGTTCGTTTTCAGTCAAATTCTCGCGTGTTATGCGTGATTCCTCAGGTTGTTTCGTGTAGAGATCGAAGATGAGAAGAGCGAATCGAGTTGAGTCACTCACGGTAACATCGAGGAACGGCATGTCGATAATGGAGAAATCTCACGTCGAGGAGTTTCATTGTAGATCTGGAAGCAATCGATATGCAGGGCCGGCACTTTTTTAGGGGAACAGTGAAAAGAGGGGAAAATGTGAAAAATATTGAAGCGATTCATATACACATGTTTTTCAGTTTCCTATAAAGCCCAAAGAGAAAATGAACTGACCACCTCGCTATCCTCATCTTCCGTTTTGCGTCGTTTTGATAATTTTCATTCCGCCATTGATGTTTTTTTTTCAAGAGAACAAATGCTGGAATTGTTTGACTCAATGTTTGAATCAACTAGTTAGAATGCTGAATCATAGCCATACGAGTACATGAAAGGTTGGATCAGATTTTATCGGATCGGACGCGTTTCGGGCACTAGGCCCATCATCAGTGGGCCCATCATCAATGTTTGAAAGGAAGCGCGATACATAATTTGGAGTACAAGATTCGTATTATAATCACCCAGGAAGTTGCTAATTATAAAAGATTTTGGATTGGAGGAACAGAAAGGATAAATATGTGGAATTGCATAATTTTTTTATTTAGGGGAAGGGCAACACGACATAGAGTTAGACGAGAAAGATACACATAACGCCGAATATGGACGCTTTACAGTATATTCTTGGCGTAGTTTTGAATATTAAAAAGTGTTCCATTCAAAAGTTGCTTTTCCTTGTTACATCACTCAGTACACCGGCGAGTAACTTGGCATGCGGTTGTGCGCGGGCGGACAATGTGAGAATGGAATGTTCTTTGTGCACAGCTATCGTAAATTAACTTACTTCACGAATACCTAGTTATATCTATTCCATCGGTCCACTGTGGGTTAAGTGTCAGAAATGTGTAAGCCATGACTGTTTGTAAAATCTTTGAAATTGCACGTAATTGAATTAACTGATAAGACTGATTTATTTATCACAATCTCCACGTAAGAAACAATATCTTAATCTCTCAGTGCATATTCACAACAATCAATTAATATTTTGTGATAGTTCGGGACTTCCTCTCTTGCTAGTTCGCCCCTGTTCTGTCGCTTGTCAATCTGCGCACTCAGCATATACTCGACACAGAGCTTTGCTGAGAGTATTACATGTGTTCCCCCCTCGTATTTGTCAATAATAAAATCGGTAAACAACGGAAATATCTCTATTCTATAGAAGGCAAGTCCGGACAGTATGTCGCGGCATTGCTTATTTTCAGCGAAATTATAAATCATCTCATTGTAATAATCTAGCGGGTCAACATAATTATATATATTAAACTGCCTTTTCACGGTCGCTATTTCATTAGCTGTCAGGTTTTCGCGAGTTATGCGTGCTTCTTCTGGTTGTTTCGTGTAGAGATCGAAGACAAGAAGAGCGAATCGAGCCGAGACGTTTACGGTAACGTCGGAAGATGACATCACAAGGATGGAGAAGATCTCGCGACGTGTTTCATTGTGGATCTGAAAGCAATCAATGTACTTGACCGACTAGGGGAGCTGTGAAAAGAAATTGAGAGAGAGTGTCACGGTTGTAAAGTAACCCGACGGGAAATTGACAACTGTATGTAGGGTAATCTTTTAAAATCAACTTCGCCATTTCCCATTAAGCTCGACAAGAAAACAAACGGACCAATTCCCAATTCAGATGTTCCGTTTTTCGCCGTTTCGATAATGTTCCTTCCGCCATGGATGATTCTTCGAAGAAAAACAAAACTGCTGAAATATGGAGGTATATTTATCACAATGTTTGAGGTAAGCGGGATGCCAGTAAAATCGTTAGATTCTGAGCAGTGAAAATAGAACATTTCAATATCACGTGGTGCGCCCGCGCTCTTACGCCACGTTACTTAGCGTTGTATTGAGTACTGTAACAAAAAGAGGCAACTCTGGAATGGAGGACTCTGGAATGGCTTGAATATACAAAAGAACGCCAATGAGATACTGTAAAGCGTCCATATTCACAAAGACGCTTTTGTGCTACCAATATTCAGCATAACAAATGGGTGATATGTGCATATCTATACCATGTCAGTCTCTTATAATGTGTGCCCAGCAGCTCATTATCGGCGCCGTGTAGGATGAGAACATACCAGAGGAAAACTTTTTTTTTAAATTGCTTCTTCATTTGCTTTTTGTCAAACAAAAACGTATTTTAAGATGGCGATTTTTTTCAAAACAAAGAAATGGTTCTCATCTGACCTAATGCCCTATTACCGATCTCTCAATCATGTAGTCGTGAAACGTTCTCGAACCGATCATACCCACAAAACGGACGCAAGTGAACTTTTTCGGCGAAAGTCGCCGCTTTTCGGCGCTTTTTTTGCGACAGGCTGGCAAATCGTTGTTTGTCAACGAAATCGTTCAATTTTTGCAACACATATATTTCATCGAAATTCACAGCAAGCACAAACACCAGGTTCAACAACATAAGTATCAATAGAAATGCGCATTTTCTGCTCATACCATCCGGTTTAGCAGAAGAACAAAAGTATTGATCCTTCAGGAAACCCTCGAGCACGTGATTCCCTTCTCGATGAGTAAACGAATGTGCGCGGGAGAGGGACTAGCGAGGATGGAACTCTTCCTCGGACTAGCCATGATCCTCCAGAAGTATCGAATTTTGCCCCCAAAAGAAGGAGCGCTGGATCTGAGTCCCATCGAGGGTACCATTTTTCTGCCTAAGACTAACCTACTACAGATGGTTCCGGTTTAGAAACGACGCATGTACCGTTTATTCATGAATGTTGTACAGATGGATAAATAAAGTATACTCTTTATTGAGAAAAAGAATTCGGAAAGAACCGAACGCAAATAAAATTGTAGTCCAATTGACATGGTATTGAACGTTAGAAAAAAAAGTTTGGAAATAATCACGACAATTGGGATGTGATGTGAGTTAACTGTTTATCACATAAAACGGGTCAAACTAATTTGGCTTAAGGGTAGAGCCAGTTTGCTCGAACTGATTATCCGAACTTCGATTTTTGCAGCTGTTTTAAGCATTTCTTCGAAACGCAACAAACCCAACATTTCATGCAATATTTTAACTCTCTTTTTCGGAATTCTCATATAATGAGAATAAGCAGCAAATTTCGACACAAAAACACTGTTTATTTAATTTGTTTTAGTTTCGTTTCATGTATTTCATACAAACAATATTTAAATTAATATGTTTTTATCACAAGAATACATTAACGGTCTTCAATTGATCTTCGTTTCCGCTGTGTTTATTCTTCGCTTTTTTCACTGTCCTTCAATTTGCTCCAGCCAGTGTCTTTTTTCTGTAATTATTTGCGTTAACACCACAGCTGGTTTCTATTACGCCTTTTGGCAGTCAGAAATAGCGTAATGGAGATCATTTTCCACTCTCTAGAGGGGTTGGATCGGTCAGCATTACGCCTTTTGGCAGTCAGAAATAGCGTAATGGAGATCATTTTCCACTCTCTAGAGGGGTTGGATCGGTCAGCATTACGCCTTTTGGCAGTCAGAAATAGCGTAATGGAGATCATTTTCCACTCTCGAGAGGGGTTGGATCGGTCAGCATTACGTCTTTTGGTAGTCAGAAATAGCGTAATACCCTCAAAACGGAAGAAAATGCACCGTGTCCGGGATTTTTCGGGATTTTCCGGGAAACTCCGGAAAGTCTGGCAAATCGTTGTTTCTCAACGAAATCGTCCAAACTTTCCGGAGTTTTCCCGGAAAATCCCGGAAAATCCTGGACACGGTGCATTTTCTTCCGTTTTGAGGGTAGTTTATAAAGTGATTTCACAACGAAATGAAACGATACAATGGTTTTGAGAAATATAACAGTAGGCTCACCTGCACCGGAATTAAATGACGTCATTCGTGAGAATTTGATTAGTATGCCATAGAGTTGTTATAACTGACTGAAATGGGTTTGTAATACTTTGTAACTTTGTATCATTATGGCATAGGTATCATATCAAATAGACTTGACCTCGCTTTTGTGATTGGCAGATGAAATATCAATGACGAGAGCAGTAAAATGGAAGATGAACCGCGCGGCATTAATTGAGATTAGCAAAATGAGTGAAATGAAATGAGAGACAATAACACTTTCTCTCACTCTTTCAATCCATCGTCTATCGTACGTACTGAAAATATCGGAACGTTTACCGGGACGTGATCAAAATGTTCAATTTTTGTAACTTTGCGAAGAAAATTATTTGCGACTCGTGAGTAGGTTCATATTTTTTGTCCACCTCGATTTACCGGAAACTACCCGGACATGCCCGGTGAAATGTCTAAAACAAAGGAGAAAATTAGATGCGATAACCGACCAAGTTAGCGAATTGTCATCATTACCGTATACAGCCGGGAAATGCCAGTAATTGCCGGTTCTGTCCCTTATTTGCAATCGAATTTGTCGCTTTCTGTGACACATTTCACCGGGCATCACCGGGTAGATTCCGGCAAATCGATGCGGATTAATCGAATTAGCATAAACACAAGTCATGATAATGCGTACTCACAAAGATGCAAATTCTGAACATTTTGATCACATTGCGGTAAACGTTCCGATATTTTCAGTACGTACGATATGCACGCGGTCGTCGGTGAATACCCAGCCATTTTCTGCTCTCGTCATTGATGTTTCATCTCCCAATCACAGAAGCGAGGTCAGGTCTAATTGATACGATACCAATGTCATAACAATACAACCCATTTCAGTCAGTTATAACAACTCTATGGCATAATATTCAAATTCTCACGAATGACGTCATTTACTTCCTGTGCATGTGAGCCTACTGTTCTGTTTCTCAAAAACATTATATCGTTTGATTTCGTTGTGAAATCACTTTATAAACTATTACGCTATTTCTGACTGCCAAAAGGCGTAATGCTGACCGATCCAACCCCTCTCGAGAGTGGAAAATGATCTCCATTACGCTATTTCTGACTGCCAAAAGGCGTAATGCTGACCGATCCAACCCCTCTAGAGAGTGAAAAATGATCTCCATTACGCTATTTCTGACTGCCAAAAGGCGTAATGCTGACCGATCCAACCCCTCTCGAGAGTGGAAAATGATCTCCATTACGCTATTTCTGACTGCCAAAAGGCGTAATAGAAACCAGCTGTGGTGTTAACACAAATAATTACAGAAAAAAAGACACCTGCTGGAGCAAATTGAAGGACAGTGAAAAAAGCGAAGAATAAACACAGCGGAAACGAAGATCAATTGAAAACCGTAAATGTATTCTTGTGATAAAACATATCTATTATTATACTGGTTAAATTATCTCTGAATCACTTAAAAGAATCTGCATTGAACTGCAAGGAATAGAAAATAAAATGAAAATAGAAACTGCGAGAAATAGAAAATACAAGACAAAAAAAATCGAAAATATGGGAAATTTTCAATATTCGACTTTCATGCTGAAACGTGCATTTCTATTACGCTAAATTTGTCTTTATTAACGTTTGAGCTAATTCGCAGGAATTCCTATTTTAGCCCTCATTTAGGAGTGAGTTTGGCCAAACTGGCTCTACCCATAAGCCAAATTAGTTTGACCCGTTTTACATGATCTACCAAAAAATATTTACATATAAAAAGTCATTGAGAAACCAATTAATCCGCTAACTCATACTCCCATTTTCTTTCCGATTCATATTCTAAGAATTTCGGAACTGAAAAGTTGTCGTTCCAAAATTTATGATCCTTTGGTCCACTTGAACTATCAATTTCTCCCTTTTCCAGAAAATATTGAACTAGGGCGCTCAATAAATATTCCTCGCCAAACATTCTATTCAGAGAACAGCGAATTTCGGAAGGGTCACGATTTATAAACTTAATAAACGACGGAAATATTTCCAGTCTGAATATGATCATGCCCGACAAGATTTGCCGAATGTTAAGCGATTTTCCGTAGTACGAAATAGACGGGCCACATAACAAAGGGGCGTGGCGATCTTGAGAATTGTAGTAGTTTCGGATGATTATTTTCTCGCTTTCTGTCATATTCTCCTTAGATACACGAGCCTCAACCGGTTCATCCGTGTAAAGTTTGTAGACGAGGAGGAAAAAACGAATTGCGTCATCCTTAGTGAATGTCTCGGTAGGTTTGGCGAAAATTGAGAAGAGCTCCGTTCGGGTAGTATTCCTCTCTTCTTTTAGAAAAGAGTTCGGAGTGGACATTTTCGCCCTGTAAAGATGCATTGTTACTTCTTCTCTAAAGACAATAGATCTTTTAGCTTAGTTTATTTGGCAAATTAAGAGAACGATAGCATAAATCTACGTTACGAGGTGATATTCAAGGTTATGTTTTGTAGGAAATGAAATGACTAAAAACCGCACCCTTGTCGGTATGGGATCCCTATCGGAGAAGATGAAACGCGAACAATATTGGCTGAAAAAGTGGATGGAACGAAAATGATAAGATAAAATAATTCCGATCAAACACAACGTATTCAAACTGTTAGATCACGAATAGAAGAAAAATTTTTAAACCTACTGTGGATAGTCTACACATAGTATTTCCATTGTTTGATTAACTGCGGCTGTTCGCCATCCAAGTTGTTTTCCCACGTTGTAATCACGTGTTCCTCAGTTCGACGAGTTAAAAAGAACGCAATTGCTCTTAATTTCCATCGTAATGTTGAGCGTGTCAATTGGTGTTGTGGATGGGTAATTTTATTGGCGCCATGTGAAATTGAAATCTTTTCTACTCCCTGGTAATGCATATTCATGAGTTTGCAACTGGAATGAGTCATTTATTTATCAAGTCAGACAAATACAAAACAATAACTTAATCGGTCAGTGTATATTCAGGATGATCAAAGAAATTTTCGAGCTGACAAGAATCGATCGGGTCTATAAAAGGATAGCACCAAAATATTTGACTAATCGCGCCTTCCTCTCCGGCTATTTCGCCCCTGCTCTGCCGCTGATGAATACTAAAAGCCAGTTTGTACTCGAAACAGAGCTTTGCTGATAGTGTATTGCAAGTTTCTCCCGCATATTTGTCAATGATAAACTCGGTTAACATCGGAAACATCTCTAGTCTATAGAGCGCAAGCCCCGAAAGTATCCCGCGACATTCATCATCCTTTGCGAGACTATCAAGCAAGCTATAGGCATACTCAAGCGGGTCAATGTAATAATCTAATTCAAACTGTCTTTTCACAATTTCCAACTAATTTTTTGTCATATTTTCGCGTGTTATGCGTGCTTCTTCGGGTTTGTCTCTGTTGACCAGAGATCATCTCTTATTCATCGCTTCTGCTTATCTATCTTGATCGGTTATTTCTCCCTCTGTCCTCTCTTCTCTCTCATTTCACCCCCACAATTCGCTAGTATATAAGCCCCGCTATTCTATGATAAAGTATCTTCCACTGAATCATCGAATTGCACACAAGTGGTGCATCGTCCATCCCCTCCGGCGCTTCCGCTAGCGCTGGAGGGTCGACCCGAGTCATCATCTGTACCTAGTCTTCTTCGTAGTCTTCTCTGCCTGGAATCGCCTACCGTCTCCCCAAACCACGCCGATCGTCTACGGAGTCGCCAACTGCCGTTGATCCCTCCCCTGTGCACCGTCGATCACTCGGATCACAGACGGGAAGTCACTCGAGGGATCCATCGAGGAGCACGTGCAACGGAGACTCTTCGCCCCGTGGAAGGACTACATCTGACGGATGCTATTCTGAAAGAAGGATGAGAGGAAGACGGCCAATCGGGAGGACGAAGGACAGTCGCCATCGAAGAGGTCGAGGACGTCGTCGAGCCAGCAACGAAGAGGAATCCGTCCGTGCCACGTCGTGCAAGACTCATAAGCGTTGAGCAGTGCCATGCCTTGGCCTCTCGAATAGTCGACTAGTCAAGATCACGATTTTATTGTAAAGTATTTCGCCCGCTCGTTCTTTTTCGCCCCTTTGAGTGTCTCTGTTGACCAGAGATCATCTCTTATTCATCGCTTCTGCTTATCTATCTTGATCGGTTATTTCTCCCTCTGTCCTCTCTTCTCTCTCATTTCACCCCCACAATTCGCTAGTATATAAGCCCCGCTATTCTATGATAAAGTATCTTCCACTGAATCATCGAATTGCACACAGGGTTGTTTTGTGTAGAGATCGAAGACGAGAAGAGCGAATCGAGCTGAGACATCGTGGGTAACATCTGATGCTTTAATGGCGAGAATCGAGAAGATTTCACGTCGCGTTTCATTGCGAATCTGATTTCAAAACACATTTCGACGGCATTTTGCTTGAGGCTCATTATATCTCCCTTATGATCGATAACGCATATCAGTGCGTTCGCGTAAGGAGCGCAGAAATATCCAAAAGTCCGTACAGCAAAAAGTGACTACTTCATTATTTCACATATTCTGATAGCCCTTGGTATGCTCTATCGATTTACGGTCCATTAATGATCTGATGGCCCTAATTTGCATAATTACATGAGATCAAAGTTTGACTAAATTCATAGTTTTCGAACTCTAGCTCGTCAGGGAGAAGTGCTACAAGTTTGGCTGTAACAGCAATATTGTCCGCTTTGACGAGCTCTATCGGACTGTGTAATTTGTTTATTCAAATTTTCATTTTTGAAAAACTCGAAAAATTTTAAAGACGAATATCTCGAAAACGAATCCGAAAAGCATTCCAATTTGTTGATATGTTGTAGCGCTTTTCAAGATCTACAGGACAGACGCGATCAAATACCGGAGGGTAAGTACTCAAATCATGGGAAATCTGAAGGGTCCTAATCGAGAGAATCCCCTCATTTCACACTCATTCCACCCATTCAACGCGGCCCGCGCGGTCTAATATGAGAAATATACGTGACTTCCTGCCGATTCTTTTTCCATTCCTCTCAATTCAATCAATTTAAACCGCGCGGGTCCCGTCGAATGAGTGGAATGAGAGTGAGTGGTTTCTCTCGAGTAGGACCCCTTAGTTTTTCCATGATTTGAGTACTTACCCTCCCTCGAGACAGTATTTGATCGCGTATATCCTGTAGATCTTGAAAAGGGCTACAACATATCAAAAAATTGGAATGCTTTTCGGCTTCGTTTTCGAGATATTCGACTTTACAATTTTTCGAGTTTAAAAAAAATGAAAATTTGAATAAACAAATTACACAGTCCGATAGAGCTCGTCAAAGCGGATAATATTGCTGTTACAGCCAAACGTGTAGCACTTCTCCCTGACGAGCTAGAGTTAGAAAACTATGAATTTAGTCAAACTTTGACCTTATGTAATTATGCAAATTAGGGCCATCAGATCATGAATGAACCGTAAATCGATAGAGCATACCAAGGGCTATCAGAATATGTGAAATAATCAAGTAGTAACTTTTCACTGTACGGAGGTATCGAATTCTTTAGGCGAACACACTGATATACACATTCAACATTGTTCGACGGGTGCTGGTCCAGCACTGCGGAGTTTTTTTTTTGAATCCGACGATACTATGATTTTTTACTAGACTTTCGAGGAAGAAAACGCGGTAAAACGAACTGACCACATCGTTGCTGAGCCGCTCCAGCATTCGCTGCTCTGACATTCGAGACCCCGCAATCATTGATTATTAAAATAAAAGCTGAAATTCGAGAATTATTTATCCACAACAATGATAGGAGCGAAATGGTGTCGAGCGCAGTAATTTTTTTCACTGTAATTATACATTCCTAGACCTGGCAACTGCGGGTTGAAATTGATGCACAGATAAAGAACTTTGGGAAATAAGGAGCTTCCCAAATGCTAGTCCACTTCGTAAAAAAGGATAATTTTTTTTAAATAATGATGAAAGGGATGCAGAACAGAACTCGGAAATTGGGTACATTATAGACTCAGAACCAATTAGGTTCGGAGAGATTGGAAATACGAGTGCATGGAGGCAGGGGAAAAGAACAAAATGAGACTACTAGTGCAGTGCTCAACACTATTCTGCAATCGCTGATAGTGCTCAACACTATTCTGCAATCGCTGATTCTCATGAAAACGCATAACAGACTCGGATAATATAGACGCGTTACAGTATTTTCATAGCGTCGCGTATAACATTTCAGCCCCTTCCATTCAAGAGTTTACTATCTTTGTAATACACAGTGCGCGACCACGTCAATTGGTGATGTAAATAAGTCATTTTATTTTGACCAAGTGATATTGGAATGTTCTGGTAATTGATTTGCAAAGGCTTGAACAAGCATCTGGTACGACTGTTTTACTTATTGCATTGTAGACATATGAAACAGTAATCTAATCGGTCAGTGCATATTCAGGATAATTATAAAGTATTTCGTAATAGCGCGCGCATTTCTTTCTTAGTAGACGGTCCCTTTTGTTCTCGCTCTGGTAAATGTCTACGCTCAACATAAATTCGACACAGAGCCTTCCTGATAGTGATTGGCGAATTTGTCCTTCATATGTGACAGTGATAAAATCGGTAAACAATGGGAATATCTCTATTCTATAGAAGGCAAGTCCAATAAGTATCTCGTGACGTTGATTATCCTCCGCGAAATAAACAACCAAATCGTTGTTAGGGTCAAGTGGGTCAGTATAATCAGCTAATTTAAACTGCCTTTTCACGGTCGCTATTTCATTAGCTGTCATGTTTTCGCGGGTTATACGTGCTTCTTCTGGTTGTTTCGTGTAGAGATCGGAGATGAGAAGAACGAATCGAGTTGAGACGTCTATGTTAACGTCGGAAGATGGCATCGCAAGGATGGAGAAGATCTCGCGACGGGTTTCATTTGGGATCTGAAAGCAATACGCTGGTATACATACATGCTAATCATAAACTTAGGAATGCAAATGGACAGCGGAAAAGGTGCAAAGACAATAATGAGCCTATATTGAATACGCGATGGAATGATAATGATATTAGGGATGCACAATTATTACTCGTTACACAGCATCCTATGTACATGCATGCATACATACATACATATTTATTCAATATTCAAGGTAATGTCCTGTTGAATGATGCATTATCTCAATGCGTGGGGGTCTGTTCTGCACGTATTTGCCCAGTTCACTCCAAGTACTCCAACTATCCCATCACGCCATATCATGTTAGGTCTTCCAATTGGACGGGTGGGTTCTTTTTCGAGGCGTCCACTCTATTATTCTCTTTGCTCATAAACCAATTGCCGCAAAAAATACCAATTCCAGATATCCGAGTAACTACAATGAAAAGAAAATGGAATTGGGCTGAACGCCTTGCTACACTTAACGACGACAGATGGGCATCCTATGTGAGAGCGATAATAATAACGATGATGGGACGCTGAGAGTTAGAGAAAGAAGCTGCCACGGGTTCTGCCCTACACTGAACTTGACAAATTGAAAAGTTGGGAGAACCCCATTTAGGAACAACCTGAATTCGGATGATCTACTGAAGAAAGCGAAAAATAGCGAAATGTGATCGGAGTTGAAATGGACATACAACAATCAAATTAAATATCGAGTGTAGAAAAGAAGGGGATAATGTGTAAAGTGTTGCACTTGAATAAGCGATGGAATGGCTCAGTTATTTGTGATTCCTATTTGGTAATGATTTTGCGGCAGCTAGAATTAGAATCGATAATAAGGCTGCTTGGACGCAGAGAGTCATTGAAAATTTGCATGATCTATGAAGAAAGAGACTTCAGAGACATAGAACCGCCAGCACTGGTAGTTTTGTTGAAGATCGCAGAACAGATTCGGAGAGTATGGACGCTTTACAGTATCTCCATTGCGTCGTATGTGGCATTTGAGCAACTTCCATTCATGAACTCTCTTTGTAAGACAATGTTGAAAGACAGTAGAATGTCCGCGACCAATTTGGTGGTAATTTTATTTTGGCCATGTGGAATTTTCTGGTAATTCAAATGCAAAGTCTTGAACAAGCGACTGGTACGACTGCTTTATGTATTACATTTTAGACATACAAAACAATAACTTAATCGGTCAGTTTATATTCATTGGCTAGTTTACCGCTATACTGGCACATGCGAATCTTTAGACTCAGTAGATTTTCGAAACTGAGCCATGCTGATAGTGCAAGACGAGTTAATCCTTCGGATTCGACAGGAATAAAAACGGTAAACAGCGGAAATATCTCTAATCTATAGAAGGTCACTCCCATAAGCATCTCGCGACATTGATCATTCTTTGCAAAATTATTAAGCATTTTCTTCTTAAAGTGAAGCGGGCCGAGATAATCATTTTTTCAAACTGCCTTTTCACAATCTCCAGTTCGTTTTCTGATAAATTTTCGAGTGTTATGCGTGCTTCTTCGGGTTGTTTCGTGTAGAGGTCGAAGATGAGGAGAGCGAATCGAGCTGAGACTTGCACAGTAACCTCGTCATCTGGCATCGCGAAGATGGAGAAGATCTCGTGTCGTGTTTCATTGTGGATCTGGAACATCAAATTATTTATCTGGTTTGGCAATGAAAAGCGGGGCTTTGAGAGAATGAATTGAAAACAGCTTGAATGTGAGAGTCGTTATGTATCATTATGCCAACCGACCACTAGTCCAGCTACCATATGCCAAGGCACGAGCATTTGGTGGCTGGACTAGTGGTCGGTTTGCCGGTCTAGTAGCCAATTTGGTTGGACTAGAAGCTAATGGTGGTCGGACTAGTAGACTTTGATAGTCGAATGAGTGGCATGTTTCCGCCGACTAGATGAAAATCGAGTGTACGATACTAGTCCGACAACGGGCTATTCAAGAGTTATCGCCGCCTTATCAAGAGTAAGCGTCTCTAATCATATTTGCCGTTTGCATCAATCATCAAGAGAAAATGAACTGACCAAATCGACGTTCCTTTGTTCCGTCTTTCTTCGTTTTGATACTGGCCCTTTCGCCATTCTTTAATGTGGTGTTAGTTTTCGGAAAAAGGAAACGGAAAAGGCTAAGATTTGAATTCCCGCAATTTCTTATCTCAGCTCTCCGTGGAGAAATCGACTCAAAAATTCGAATATAACATTTTCGACCCTTTTACACCTATAAACAAAGTTTTGAGTCGATTGCTCTACGGAGAACTGAGATAAGAAATTGCGGGAATTCAAATCTTGGCCTTTTTCCATTTCCTTTTTTCCGAAAACTAACACCACATTAAACAACTGCTGAAATATCGAAATTATTTATCTCAATAAATGGATGATGCGAGTATTTTTCGCTTAATCATTGACATGATCACAACCTAAATCTTTTCTGACTGACTGGGCTGTGAAATGAACTGCTTAGACATTAGAGAGGAAACCATAGCTCGACACATTTAAAGGTTAGGAGAATAACATGCTGAACTAGGTTTATCTACAGACGAAATCGAAAAATAGCCAAAGAGGATATGAGTTCAAATGGGCATTAGGGTTGCTCGTTCGGTATTGATAGTATGGCTCTCTATCTTATCACTCATCCGTATATCGGTCTCTAGCGGGGTCAACTCTCTCTCTCACTCTCCTGAGTAAGGAAAGCATCAGGGTTGGGGTTACGGCTTTTTCCCGTACTAAGGCGATATTTCCAATGCAGTTGAAGATTGTAAGATTTTTTTTTATTTTAGAGAGAAAGGAGGAGAGAAAGCCACAGATAAGAAAGGGATCACAGTGACAGAGCGTGGGAGATCAAGAGAGCGCAGAGAGATTGGAGAGTGAGAAATCGGGGAGTCTTCCCAAGCCGGATTCGGGTTAAATGCCGTGCTACGGCGTGCTATCTCTCCCCTATGACCTCCCTCCTCTTACTAAGAGTAGAGAGAGTGAAAGAGCGCTTTGAGGGGGCAAAATACCGATATCAGTACGGTAAGGACAAACCTAATGGACATACGACTGTCCAATTAAATACCGATTGCATAAAGGAGGGGTGAAGTGCAAGGCACAAAATTTGAATACTCAATGGAATAATTCAGTTATTTGCAATGCAGATTTGACACTTCTTCACTTTACCGGACCAAGCAACCCATCTGTGTGGTAAATTTTATGTGAACGCTAGATTCACACTGTGAAATGATGAATGAGTTTTCCACCCCGAGTTGCGTGGTCCGGTAAAGTGAAGAAGTGTGGCAGATTTGGAATTGGTTTCGCGGCTGCTTCATTGAGAGATCGGCAATAGAGCAACAAGTTGGATATGAACCGCCGGATGAGAACCAATTTGTTACGTTGAAAAACTTGTTTCTGTTTAAATATCTTTTGAACATTGGTTCTCATCCAGTAGGTTGATTCGCATTCTACCCAGTGTCGATATTGGGCTGCTTGGGCGCAGATAATTAGATGAAAAGAGACGACAAAAGGTATACACACATCACCGAACCGCACTCTTATTACTCATGCTCAATGTTGGGAGCACAGAAAAGGCTGGAGCATATGGACGCATTACAGTATTTCGTGGCTTTCTTTTGATCATTCAAGAATCTTCCATTCAAGAGTCGGCTTTCTTTGTAATACAATATTGAATGATTAGCGGAAGCTCGCGACAACATCATTCGATGTTGGGATGTTATTTGTCCACTGGCATTGAGAATGTCTTTAAAAGTGCACGCAACTGATACGAACTTATTGGCTTATTTTTTTATCACAATGTAGATATATTAAACAATTACTTAATCGCTCAGTGCATATTCAGGAAGGTTACAGTTGAGTATTCTATAAGCAGGCTGCGGCGGTGCCACAAAATTGTCATTCCAAAATGTATGACCTTTCGGGCCATCTGAACTGGCTAGTTGTCCGTTTCTATAGAGCTGTTGAACAACAAAGCTTATTTAAGATTCGAAAGATAGCCTGGTAGAGAGTGTTTCGCGAATTTCTTGCTGGTCATTGACAATTACGACATCGAAAAACAGCGGGAGCACTTCGAGCCTATAAAAGATGAGTCCGGAAAGTAACTCACGACATTGAAAAGACTTTGAAAAATCACTATACAAAAAGTTGTAAGGGTCCAAAGGGTCATAATCGGGCAGTGCAAACTGTCTTTTCACAATCGCCAACTCATTTTCTGTCAAATTTTCTCGTTTTATACGGGATTCTTCGGGTTGTTTTGTGTAGAGATGAAAGATGAGAAGAGCGAATTGAGTTAAGACTTGCACAGTAATCTTGTCATATGGCATATCGAGAATGGAGAAGATTTCGCAACGGATTTCATTGTGCATCTGTAACACCGAGTTGTTTCTATGGAGCCGTTAAAATCGATGTTTTGAGAAAATTAACTTTGAAATCGCGAATGTGAGTCGTAACAGAATATGCAAGTGTGTGATGACTATGACCTCCTTATCAAGAATATGCATTGCTTGCCAATTTTGCCATTTCCCATTATACCAAACGAGAAAATTGAACTGACCATTTCGCTATTCTCATGTTCCGTTTTTAGTCGTTTCGCTAATGTTCCTTCCGCCATGGATGATTTTTACGGAGGAAAAATGCTGGAATATCGATGAATATTTATCTCATTTTTTTCTTCGTCCGAATTAGTATAATCACTCAGGAAGTTGCTAATTATATTAAGAGATTATCCTAATGCAATAAGAATGTTCAAGAGTTTTGGGTTGGAGGAATAGAAAGGATAAATATATTAATTGATAGTTATTAGGTCGGCAGCACGGTTGCATAGGCGCTGAGATTAGTAATGAAATAGAGATTGGTAGGGGTATTATAACGCCGTATATGGACGCTTTACAATATCTCCTGGGTATATTTTTGAATATTCAAGAGTGTTCAAGAGTTGCCTCTCTTTGTTACAGTACTCAGTACACCGGCGAGTGACTTGGCATGCGATTGTGTTGTTTTTGTTGTTGTTTGTTGTCTTTTAGAAACACACGCAACTCGTTCGACTGTTATCTTTATCACATTGAAACAATAACTTAATCAGTTAGTGCATACTCACGATTATAATAGCATATTCCGAGATAACGATTCTCGATCGGATCTAGGAAAGGATAACTCCAAATTGTTTGACCATTTGCGCCTTCCTCTCTGGCTAATTCGCCTATGTACTGGCGCTGGTGAATAAGTACGCTTAGCATATACTCGGCGCAGAGCCTTGCAGAGAGTGACTCTCGAGTTTCTCCTTGGTATGACTCAATAATAAAATCGGTAAACAACGGAAATATGTCCAATCTATAGAAGGCAAGTCCGGACAGTATGCCGTGGCATTGCTTATCCTTTGCGAAATGATCAAGCAATGGGCAATGATCTGGAAAGTATAGCGGGTCAATATAAAAATCTTCTTCAAATTGTCTCTTCACGATCACAATTTCATTTTCCGTTAAATTCTCGCGAGTTATGCGTACTTCTTCAGGTTGATTCGTGTAGAGATCAAAGATCAACAGGGCGAATCGAATTTGGACGGGCTCAGTAACCTCGTCATATGGCATCGCGAAGATGGAGAATATCTCGCGTCGGGTTTTGGATCTGCAATCAAAAAGTTTTATGGCTACTCGAACCTTTTTAGAGAAGGCCTCATACAGTCCTTGCTGTTTCCCCAGTGAAAACTTTCCGGCCCGGTCGGGCCCGGACGGGCCCAAGTGGATGCAGGAAATTTGTAGCTCGAGTCGAGAGAAATTCCAGACAAACTCTGTGCAGTGAACGAGCTCAAGTCATTGGTCATCGAATGTTATAGATTGAAAATTAAATTATTTGATTTATTACGTTTAATTTCGTTGAAAGAAATGATTGCAAGGAATGGACTTTCGATGGAGGTTTACGCAAAATATTACAGTATCTCTTGGACTGTTGCATTAACCACGAACTGATTTTTCATGGAACGAAATTTTTTAATGAGTTAAAATAACTAAAAAATAGTGATTTAAATTTCTGTTGACACTTACCGATGACGAATGACCTGAATTCTTTGACTGCACAGTGTTTGTCTCGAATTTATCTCTATTCGCGCCACAAATTGCGTGGATCCACTTGGGCCCGTCCGGGCCCGGCCGGGCCGGAAAGTTTTCATTGAGGAAACAACCAGAACTGTAAGAGGGATCATTACGGTGCAGTTGAGATTCAATTGCGAAAAGCTTATGGACTCTTTTCTGATGAAACCAAACGAGAAAACAATCTTACCACGTCCTCATTTTGATTTTGCGTCTTTCTTCTTTTCGATGTTATTCCTTCCGCCATTGCTTGTTTAATTGCTGAAATATCGAGATTTTTTTATATCCAACAATACGTGCGAAATAGTAAGTGCACCAACATTTACAACAACTGAGCGCAAATTCGCTAGAAGAACGATTCGCCAAGGGTTCGTTTCTCAGAGAACTGTTCTATAAGGCTGTTGCATAAGTCTTTGCCGATTTTGACAACTACGAATTTATGAACGAGTTTGGATACGCGTATTCTTTTCAATTATTTCTACTATGTTTATATACAGTAAGTATTCCTCTTTTCATCGCCCACTAATTGTGGCTAACTGTTCGTATTGGCGAAAGAAGGTTACCATCAAAGTTCACAGGTTCGGGTTCAGGACAACATTTGTTTTGCATTGGTTTTCCATGGCGGAAAGAGGTAGGATCAGAAAAAAGTGGTTTTCGTGAAGGGTGGTTTATCAATCAATCAATCATTTATCATGCCAAAAGTCGTTGATTGAAAATATATATAATATGTGAGCAAGGGTAAGTGAACACGATAGGTACGATGTCACAACAGGGTGACAAAGTGAGAAAAAAAACCTAAATTCTTAAATTAAGCTATCTTAATAATACGGATAGTAATCAATAGGAATATGAACACGGCATCTCATCATAAATAAGTCTCGATTCTGTGAGATAACTATGTTGTGGGGGGTACTATTCCAAGTTTTTACAATACGATTTGGAAGGAAAAGGTGAAAAAAGAAGAGGAGGAACGGTGCTTACGCAATTGAAACATATTGTTACGTCTTGCACGGGGAGGAGCTATACAGAGAAACGAGGGCAGTCCAATGTCTACATCATTATGTACAACTTTATATATGAAAGCAAGGTCAATCAAATTTCGACGATATTCTAGAGGCTCTAAACTGAGTAGTTGTAACCTATCGGGATACAATCGGTACTCGATACCACATTTATAAAGCACTCGCTCAGAATAATTACGGAGAACTTTTTCGATTTCGAAGCACGTTTTTCTATCATGGGGTGACCATAGTTCGGAACAGGATTCGAGCACTGGACGGACGTAAGCTGCGAAAAGTCGAGCGTAGAGAAGGGGGTTTTTGGTGAGAAAGGTGCGGAGTATGTATGAACAGCGAGCACGTGCTTTAGATATCTTTATACTGAATGCAGGAATAGTAGTGGGATCTAGCTACTTCATAGGGACAGTTAGATACGATGGCTCGAAAACGTAAGTTCACATCTCACAATTCAAGAAATATTTTTGGTGCTGCGGAGTAGTATATTTGAATTGCTCTCCCTTTCTGTACTGGGTTGGAGTGTCACCTACCATGGTTGCAACGACATTACACACATTGGGCCTTTTCTGTTCATTGCCGATCTGGATCAGTCATCATTGGACACTCGAAATTCGAGATCGAAAATGATACATCAGGACTTGTCACGGATTTTTGGCGTTGCATTTCAATACGAAATTAGTGTCATTTTGTAGAGGATGTCCAGTAGCATAAATTATCAGTCGGGTATTACTTGATTTATCATAAGCTCGATTGGCCAGATCATCAATGAAGATGCCTAATGCTGCTTCGTCAACGAAAATTTGTGCAATTTTAAATTTTAAATTTTCTCATTTTGAAATACGATGAGAAGGTGGTAACTCGAAAACACTTTCGTGGTAGGAAGATGAAGTGCCAATGAGATAAATGCGCATTACTAGATCCCAGCAACATAACTGTAGAAAAAATCATTTGAGATCATTCAAGCCTGATTCTTTTCTCGATGTTCTAATTTGAAGAACTGTAACTCCGAAACTAAGAATCTTATCACTCTGTTCTCAAAAGAGGGTGATAGTGCACTTCATATAGTGCCACACGTTTTTTGTAGAGGTCCCAAAGTAATGTTCTAGATGACACCAGTGGTCAAAGAACTTTGTGTCTTGTTTTTGTTCAATCTGATAAAATGTATTTTTTGATTTTTCTGTGACGTCAAGGCAGAGCCAAGTGAAACAAATATTGGATTTTGTAATTCAACAGTCCTACTACCATCTGCTATGGGCGCAATGCGTAGTTATTTGAAGGAGGCAAAATCGGGAATGTTCAAACTTCACTTCCAAAATCGGCACTTATGCAATAGCCTTATACAACCTCCTTATTCCACCTCTCTTGTATCTATCGATACATCGGAGAAAAGTTCTCCAACAATATTTGCTGTCTGTGAACAATTGGAAAGGTTGCATAAATTAAAGAATAGACGAATTATTAGGAAAGTGAGCAATGCTAGATAAAAAAAAGTCGGAATGCAACTTGGCAGAGATGAATTTCCAACTAAATATATATTGGAGAAAGGAAAATTCGTAAAGAAATAAAAATAGAAATATAGATATTGAATACGCTATGGAATGGCAATGTTATAAGTAAAGCAGATTTCTTACACGTTACACGACATCTTTTGTGAGAGACCAATAATAAAAGAACGCGGATGGGACGCCGAGAGTTTGAGAAAGAGAGACTGCCACAGGTTATACCCTAATCTGGCATCCATAATGCCAGTTATTTCTAAGATTGGGAGTACAGAAAATAAATATATAACGTAGAATACGGACGCTATACAGTATATTTTGGCGTTGTGTGAAATGTTTGATCTTCTTTCGTCGCGCTGATATATAGCCGAGAGAGGGAAGAAATGCAAGAGACTATTAACTGCACGGGCGTGGTGCGGGCACGCACGATCCATTCAAACCAGCGACCCTTACAATCCGTCAGAAGTTCGCGAACTTTTCACGCATCTTTTCTTGCTCATTTTAGGCTATTTTCTTTATAATTTGCGTTAGGTCATTAGAGACGCATAAGAAACTACTAATGCCGAAGAATTTAACTTAAAATATAAACTAGGGAATTAGCCGCACCTCTTAGAAGGTCGCGGAATTCTGCGAGCTGTTTTCACGCAGCTAGACAGTGACGAGAGAGCACGCGGAACGAGGAGAGGGAAAAGTAAGCAATGTTGTTGTTGTATTTCTGCGCTCTCTCTGTTTACGTGCTCTCTCGTCACTGTCTAGCTGCGTGAAAACAGCTCGCAGAATTCCGCAACCTTCTAAGAGGTGCGGCTAATTCCCTAGTTTATATTTTTGGTTAATTTCTTCGGCATTAGTAGTTTCTTATGCGTCCCTAATGACTTAACATAAATTATAAGGCAAATAGCCCAAAACGAGCAAGAAAAGATGCGTGAAAAGTTCGCGAACTTCTGACGGATTGTAAGGGTCGCAGAAGTTTGATTATTCTCCCGCCTAAGTAAAGACAGAAAAAAACTCAATGAATACATAACAAAATCAATTAGCGTCTGGGAAAAAGAAAAAAGAAAAACAAAGTTGAATTGGGATTATAATTTTCGGGTTATCATAGAGATGAAAGTCTTGTTATATGCAATTTCGTGCTAAATAATTTGATAATTCGAGCGCATAAGCAAAGAATCATGTAAGTTGGGTTTTCGTATTACTGCTTTATGAATGAGAGGTCGGTGTTACGGCGTATATGGCGAAGAGAGTCAGAGAAATGAGATTGACAGACGGAATATCCAATTCCGAACGGGTATTCCTACGAACAACTAAGACATACACGCTGTGGAGTAACTCTGAAATGTCAAGAATGGGAGGCTGTGAAACGCTATTTTGAATCCAAGAAGCGTAATAATGAATGAAAATTATCTGTTTGAAATCATTGAACTGGAACATTTGATACATTTCTTTTATCGCAACAAACAGAACATGGCAATGTAGTAAATCAATGGAGAAAAAGTAATCTTTAAATCAGTCGACCAGTAAATATTCTGAACCTTGCTGATGCTCACAAACAAGATGAGTCGGCACAACAAAATCAGCGTGCCAAAAGGAGTGACCGAACGGACCTCTCGAACTGATTAGATCTCCATTTGAATAAAGAGATTTTACAGTGGAAAGCAGCGTGAGCTCCTGACAGCGAAAATACACATTCGCCCAACGAACTTCGTGATAGTATCCACGAACAACCTCCACGAACACAGGTAACACTTCCAACCGGTAAAAGATCATTCCCGACAGAATCTCTCGACATGTGAGAGGTGAGATACCGTAAATAGCAACACATCGTTGATAGGCGAGGTAATTGGCTGCACGGAAGGATCGGCGAACGCATTCGAGCTCCCTCTCAGTCATATTGTAGAGGGTGATTCTAGCAAATTCCGGTTCGGTTGTGTACAATTTGTATAAGCTGAGGAACAGTCGCTCCAAATCGTCGAGAGTTATGAAGCCGGCACTGCGTGAAATGATGGTGAAGAGCTCGTCTCGAGTGGCATTTGGAAGTGAAGGATGAGGAGAAGACGGGGACGAAATCATCGTTGAATGAGAACACTCTTAAAGAGGATTGTTGAGGTTGCTTTCTCAGCAAGGATGACAACCAACAATGTCAATGAAAAAGAGAAATGAGCCAGGTCACTATTGAATTTTTGAGTAATTACTACGTTTATGGTATTTAACAAGTGGATAAATAAATAAGTAGAAAAATGCATACCGACTTCAAGGTTGCTTCTTGGCCAACGCTGCTTCACCTACAATGGGATAAATTGTAGAGTTCGAGGTTCGCACAGATAATGCTCCGTTTTTTATCTTCAAACATTTTTTTTGTCGAATTCTCATCACCAATTGATCATACAGGAAGCGAAATAAGCTCACTTCTGATTGATTTTAGACGTGACTGATTTATGATTGATATAAAGTGATTGTGCTGAAAGACGGAGTAATGGACGTGAGAGGACTATATTAAAACTGAACTACTGATCCAGAGACGAAAGAGTGGGGACGCTACCCCGGTATAGGGTGCTGTATTCAAACTCTCTCGTCGATAGGTCGTGAGAGAGAAAAGAAGAGACGCTTACTTTTCCGTCGCACTTTCTCCGTTACTCCGTGGAGAGAGTTACTAATCAATAATATGCGTTGTTTTGCTCAATCATCGATATAACATGGCAGTTTTGAAATTATATTTATAGAAACTGCGAAAAAACAAGCACCCACCGAGTGCACACGATTCAACTCCATGTTTTCAGATTCCCAATTAGAATGAATTTATCGTAATTCGTACCCACCTCATTCATTGTTGTTGTCGATGTTGAAATGATTCTTTTATCACGAAACATACATGCATTACACGACAATTAACCACATTTTAATCAGTCAACGAATATTCCGATGGTTCTGTGTGCTCGCAAACAATGTCCCTCGGCGCAATGAAATTTGATTGCCAAAAGGAATGGTCTCTCGGACCACTAGTACTCTTTAATTGCTCCTTCGCATAGAATTCCTCGATAGCAAAGAAAAGAGCAAGTTCACTGCAACGTCTGTCCAATAGTGCGAAGCGAATATCTTCAGCACTCCTACCGATAATCTCAGCAAATACCGGGAACACATCAAGCCGGAAAAATAACATCCCGGATAAAATTTCTCTACATTGAGTGGACTCGCTAAAGGGCGAAATACCATTATAGCAGTCGCGAAAAGCGGCGAAATTACACTGCTCGTAGCGCTGTTTCACAATGGTTCGTTCATCGGTAGTCAGGTTCTCCAGTGTGATACGTCCCTCCTCATCGTTGTAGAGTTTGAAGAAAAGAACGAAGAAGCTGGCAATGTTTTCCGTAGAATGTATATCGGCTAAAGTGGCGAAGAGCTCGGATCGTATGGCTGACGCAGTTGATACAGTTGGGGGAGAGGAGTCTGCAAGCTTCATGTTGAAATATTGAAAAACACCGGAGAGTGCGTGAAATGTAAAGACTATGTATTGTAGAACCAAACACTAAGTATGCAAACGCGTAAATGGCCTCTTCATTCCACACAGATTCTCAAAGCTTTTTCACCGAACGTTTGAGAGAATGTGCGTTTGCTATTGCACACTCCGGTGAGACAAGACACACTGAATCTTCCAGCAAACTAACCATTCTGTTTAGATTTATGTCGTTTAGATTGTCTTCCTTCGGCCATTGTGGAATGAAGATAATGGGCTTACGATGGAGGGAATCCAGGACTAAACAATGGGAGACGCTACCCGTTTGAAGGTGGTGTATTCAAGTAATGGTTTCTTCAAATTAGTCGATGCTGAGAACGTGAGAGAAAAGAACAGACGCTTGTCCTTCTGCCTCATTCTATCCGCTACCCCGTGGTGAGAAGTTATTGATCAATAATTTGCGTTGTTTCGCTGAATTATCGTAATGAAAGTATAAATGATATTTTTAGAAGCTCCAAAAAACACCCTTTCATATAGTTGGCTTACATGGGAAAATTTATCCCACGAGAGTGCTCGCACTTCAACTCCTCCAGCCTCCCATTTACAAGGAATTTGTTGTAACTCATGCCCATCTCAATTCTTTGTTGATGCCGAAACAATGTTGAAGATACTGAACTATGCCCGCTACACCGTAGCGAGGAGTTTTTAATATCCAAAAAAATGTTCACGGTTCAATTCCTTCATCTTATTCCCATTTGCAATGATTTTGTCGATGCCTGTATGTTAAAATGAAACTTTTGTCACACAATTAACAGCTACACAACAAATAATCACATTTTAATCAGTCAACAAATATTCCGACGGTTCTTTGTGCTCGCAAACCGTGTCTCTGGGAGCAGTAAAATCCGATTTCCAAAAGTAATGGTCTTTCGGACCTCCTTCACTCTCAAATTGCCCCTTCGCATAGAACTCCTCAATAACAAAATAAAGTGCGAGTTCGCAACATCGTCTTGCAACAGTGCCAAGCGAACATCTTCAGCATCCGCACCAATAATCTCAGCAAAAACAGGGAACACTTCAAGCCGGAAAAATATCATTCCGGACAGAATTTCTCTACATTTAATGGATTCGCGAAAAAGCGAAACGCCGTTGCAGCAGTAAACACAAACACGGAAATGACAGAACAGATAGCGCTTTTCCACAATAGCTCTCTCATTTTCAGTCAGGTTTTCCGGTGTGATTCGAGCCTCTTCATCCTCATCGTTGTAGAGTTTGAAGATGAGAATGAAGATATGGACAACGTTTTCCCAAGTACTTGCTTCGGATAAGGCGGAGAAAAGCTCTGCGCGGGTAGCGTGAGCATCTCGTGCAATTGGGAGTGATGAGGGAGAGGACTCTGCAAACGTCATGCTGGATTTATCACTGAAAAGCCGAGGGTTTCACTTTAAACACTCTCATGCAAATCACAGGAAAATTTGTGGAATTGTGAAAGTTTTAATCAAAAAATAGGTAAATTTCATTTTTTCCACACACACTCTCATTGCTTTTCCACGAAACTTTGCAGAGAATGTGCGACATGAACTCACACTAACTCCATGACATGACTCACACTCCAGTGAGACAATAAACTTTGAATCTTCCAGCAAACTAACCATTTTCTTGTTCCAATTTACGTCGTTTAGATTGTGTTCCTTCGGCCATAGCGGAATGAAGAAAACTGAAGTATAAAGAATGGGAAGAATGAATGGGGGCTTTTAAACGATAAACTTCTGAAAAGGGGGCTGGTATACAGTCGAGTTGACATGGAAAAATGCATGCAAAAAGTATCAGACGAACCAAAGAAAATGTCTAGCGATTAGAATACAGAAAATAGTGCTCGTAATATAGCAATAAAAGATAATAGGTAGTGCAGCGCTGAAGCGCACCTCGGAAAGTTAAAATGAAACGCACTACGCAAATTTACATGAAAAGGTCTAATGAAAAGGCGTGAGCGGCAAATAATCAATGAGAAGGGGGTGGAGAATGATAAGGGACGCTACCCCGCGGCGAGAATCGTCAAGATTCAAATGCGCGTCCCATTGCCCGCCGATATGAGTTTGAAAAATGATGTGACATGAACAAGTATGACATAAACGTGAGTTCACACGATTCAACTCCTTCAGCTTCCCATTGACAATGAATTTATCGTAATTCGTACCCAACTCAATTCATTGTTAATGCGGTATAATTGTGTAATGAACTCCTTTATCACACAATCAACATACAAATCACATCTATTAACTAGAGTGGCGAAATATAGTTATTTGGAGTTACTTTTACCGTCCTTACGCGGGTCGAGAGTGATTCGCGCGGGTACCCGCACCCCGTGGCGGTGTTTTACGATTAGGCGCGGATGAGTCATTTTGCGGGTCAAAAGCGGGTCAAGACGATTATCTCGGCTCACAGTGGACCAAATTGAAAAGTAAAAGCAGATTTAGAATCAGCATCATCAGATCTACTAGATCCTCTTCCCTGCATGAATTGGGACTGAGAACGAGCCTGAGAGATGTCACACAATATTCCCCAAGTTCTCATGTCCTAGTCTGACTTCAGTGATTTAAACCCACCGCTTCCCCCATGTTGAGAAAACTAACGGATATATGTAAGACGATAGTGATTTCTTGGAGAAGCTCTCTGATTCTGAGGAAGAATGGCTTTAACCATTGAGCAGTATTATAATTTTTGCATTGTTATAATACAACATAAAATTCACTATTTTCTGTAAATTAGCATTGTATTCGATAGTACTCGCTGAGCTGATTCCAAAGATATGCAGATATCAACAATTGGAACAATAAGAGCCGGGAAAATCCTCTCGATCCGCTTTTGACCCGCAAATGAATGACTCCTCCATGACTACTTGCGTCTATCGCGGGTACCCGCGTAGAGAGACCCCTCATTTACAACCATGCGCGGGTACCGGCAAATTGGCCATAAAAGCGCGGATGAGTCAGACTAATTCTCGCCACCCTACTATTAACGACTTTTCAATCAGTCAACGAATATTCCGATGGTTCTTTGTGCTCGCAAATAGTGTCTCTGGGAGCGACAAAGTCGGAATTCCAGAAGGAGTGTCCTCTCGGACCTCTGGAATTCTCAAATTGTCCCTTCTCATAAAATTCCTCAGTGGCAAAACACGACGCAAGTTCACTGCAACGTCTGTGTAATAGCGCCCAGCCAATTTCTTTACCACTCCTACCAATAACCTCAGCAAAAACGGGAAACACTTCAAGCCGGAAAAATATCATCCCGGACAGAATTTCTCTGCATTGAGTGGGATCGCGAAAGATCGAAATCCCGTTGCAGCATCCGAGAAAACATAGAAAATTATAAGACTTGTAGCACTCTTCCACAATGGCTCGTTCATTGTCAGTAATGTTCTCCAGGGTTATTCGAGCCTCCTCCGCTTATTCGATGTAGAGTTATAATAAAAAGAACGAAGAAGCGGGCAACGCGTTCCCGAGTACATGTATCGGATAGGGCGGAGAAGAGCTTGATTCGGGTAGCTTGAGCAGCTGATGCAGTTGGGAGTGATGGGGGAGTCGACTCTGCAAGCATTTATTTATTGCCGAAAAGCGGAGGGACACGTGATATCTTTCAAGAGGGTAGACTTTTATCCCATCGGATATGAATGTAACAAACTAGCGATAAATAGGCAAACGGATATCTTCATTCCACACGCTCTCTTTACTTTTCCTTGAAACGTTGCAGAGAATGTACTACATGAAGATACTACTACGCACTCCAGTGAGACAATAAACTTCGACTCTTCCAGTAAACTAACCTTTCTGTTGTTCCAATTTACATCTTTTAGATTGCATTACTTCGACCATTGTAGAGTGAAAAAAAACTGATGAATAAAGATAAGGAGATGCGGCATGGAAATTTTTAAGAATAGTTTAATCGACTGGATCGGAAACAGAATCGGAGTCTTGAGAGAATATAGAGAAGAACATCAACTTAGTTTCAGAGTACATAACTAAAAATACTTCTGGTGAATGCAGTACATTGGATCTTGCTCAGCGAGCGGTTAATGATAACTAAATAAAATAGGTAGGAGATACTAGCTCACCTTGGAATTTTGAATGGAAGATTTCTATACGTAAATTGTTGTATAGTAGTTGAAAGGTCTAAAGAAGGACGCGTGTATGGCGAACAATCAATGAAAAGAAGAGCGAAAGAAGGAAGGACGCTACTCCGTGGCGATACTTGTATAAGGGTGTCCCAAAAGTTTTGCGACTTTTTTCAATAAAAACTTTTATCATCACATCTTCAACAGTTGACAAAGGTGATCAATCAATGTAGGCTCCCTTCTTAGTCACAACCTTCTGCCATCGATCGGGCAGTCTCATGATTCCATTTCTCCAGAATGACTTGGTCTTCGAATCGATCCAAGCCTGGAAGGCCGAGTCGAGATCGGTCCGATTAGCGAACTTCTTTCCGCGACAGAAGTTAGCAAGAGATTGGAAACAGTGATAGTCACAGGGGCTGATATCGGGTGAATACGGTGGATGAGGCAGCCATTCCATATTCAGTTCGTCCAACTTTTTCTGGGTGAATTTCTCACGATGGGGTCTCGCGTTATCCATAAGGATCAGGATTTTTCTATCGCTTAGAAGACCAGAAAGGACCCTGATGGTGACCTCTTCCAGTTGAGTAGTGAAGACGTCAGCGTTGATGGTGGTTCCATTGGGGAGGATCTCCCAGTAGACGGGTCCCAACACGGAGAAGAAGAAACTCAGTAGTTCCTTCTTTTCGTGCAATTCCTTCTTCGGGACTGGCTGGGGATTCTCTCCGATGCCCAACCATTCCAATTTCCGCTCAGGGTTATCGTATGTGATCCACTTCTCGTCCATAGCGATGATCTTGCTGACCCATCGAAAGTTGGGTCTACGGTGGAGCAATTCTCGGCACACATCGACACGCTTTTTGATCTGAGCAGGGATGAGGGAGTGGGGAATGACATGGGGGAGCTTCGGCTTCCTCTCATCCCGGTGGAGGATTCGTTGTACCGTGGATTTGGGAGTATGAGTCTCTATCTCCAACTCACGCACGCTCACTTTGGGTTTGGCCGCCACTGCACTGAGTACCAGGGGTTGATTCTTGCTGTGAGGGCGTCCAGAACGGGGTTCGTCTTCGATACTATGGTCGCCAGAATTGAAACGCTGGTACTATCTATAGCAGGTCGATAGAGTCGGGGCAGAATCTTCTTTCGAAAGCACCAGTTCTTGATGGGCTGCCTTCGCCGTCTTTCCCGCAAGAAAATTGTGAAGCAAAACTGTGCGATGATCGAAAGAAGTGTCCATCGGGAGAAACGTTGTAGAAACAAGGACACTACAGCACTCGACTTGTGCTAAGGCTTGAATGATTACGAAATGGATTGTTTACCAAATGTATTTCGCAATCATCGATATCGATCGATTGCGCAATCGTCGCAAACTAAAATAGGCCCGAGTCGCAAAACTTTTGGGACACCCTTATAAATCAATAATGCGTTTCTCAACGGCCATAATCAGTTGTGCAAATACTGGCCAAAATAGTGACGTCGATACTTCTGTGACACTTCCTGAGATACTCGATTCCATAAATTCTGTTCTTTTGTTTTTCCATTATCTTTTCGAAACACGCTGCTTTGTCACGCTCCTGAGAGAACGACTATTGTTAGCCTCAAACTCAGTTAATTTACGTTACTTCTATTTTTACTCACTCACTCATTAAGATCCAATCATATTCTACAAAAGGCGACATGTCACACGACTACCCGACCCGAATAACACACTACTCGGCTCTACTCTACTGTACACTCCGGCGTTGGGAGTCAATAACGCCTTGAAATTTGTAAATGCCTTTAGAAATACCATTTCAGCGCAATACATTTATTTATTACATAAACGAATGAACTCAGAATGTGTTTGGTAGAGATTACATAACTAATCGAAGATGTCAGCAACAATTCAATCCGATAAATCATACTCACGACGCAGTGGCATACAACGATATGGTACCTTTGGGACGGCAAAGTCTGAATTCCAAAATGCATGACCTATAGGTCCTATAATGCTGGCTAGCTCTCCCCTCGCATAGCACGCCTCCACGACAGAACCAAGCATGTGCTCAGGACGATTTCGAAAATCAATAAACCGACTAATCTTCGTACTGTCGAGCTCTGAATATTCTATTAGCAGAGGAAGCACTTCAACTCTGTAGTATACCATTCCGGACAGAATTTCACGGCAACATTCGGGCTTTTCGTACTGCGCATTACGAGAGACGAGTGGATCAACCATCTGAGTGGATCAACTTATTTGTTCAGATGCTTGGCACAGTACGAAAAGTGAGAGATTGAGTGAAACATGGCATTATGCAGAGTAGCCCAGGAGGAGTTGCCCAGTGATGTAAAAAGTTGCGAAATCGCTTCTATGCCTCAGGGCATTTACGTCATAGGTATTTCCGGTTTTTGAAAAACTTCGTCAAATGACCTAATGAGTGGTACCAATCGATTCCTCATAAAATTCTAAGACTTTTTCGACTCTGGACATTTTTCGATATTTATCGATCTAACGCCAGAAAACTCGGAAATGTGAATATAATTTTCAATTTTAATTTATTCTACCTATTTCCCACCGCCAACTACAAAATTTTATTTTCGTAAAACATTTCAATAACAATGACTTGCATTTCGTATAAATATGGTACATTTTAATTTCGGCGGAAAATGTAAACTTTGCGAAACACGGAGTGCCAAACCATTTATGGTGCGCCTACAGTATGCCGGCCGAGATTTGTATTTCTGTTAAACGGCGTCAGGGCAGAATTTACCGTGAGTAACATGACTCGCCTGTTGTAATAAGACTCGGTCGTATGAGGTAATTTGATTACCGTAACCGTTAAGTGACAAGGCGAACCTCGCCCGGCATACTGTAGGCACACCATAAATGGTATGGCACTCCTTTTTTTTCGCAAAGTTTACATTTTCCGCCGAAATTAAAATGTACCATATTTATACGGAATGCAAGTCATTGTTATTGAAATGTTTTACGAAAATAAAATTTTGTAGTTGGCGGTGGGAAATAGGTAGAATAAATTAAAATTGAAAATGATATTCACATTTCCGAGTTTTCTGGCGTTAGATCGATAAATATCGAAAAATGTCCAGAGTCGAAAAAGTCTTAGAATTTTATGAGGAATCGATTGGTACCACTCATTAGGTCATCTGACGAAGTTTTTCAAAAACCGGAAATACCTATGACGTAAATGCCCTGAGGCATAGAAGCGATTTCGCAACTTTTTACATCACTGGGCAACTCCTCCTGGGCTACTCTGCATAATGCCATGTTTCACTCAATCTCTCACTTTTCGTACTGTGCCAAGAGTAATTCGATTGAGTCCGATAGTCTCTCTTACGGCATTGGAGGAAACGGAGTTGCCCATCAAAAACGAGAGAATCGTAATATCGTTTCATGATCGCTCGTTCGTTATCCGACAAATTCTCCTGCATAATTCGTGCTTCCTTTGGCTCGTATGTGTACAGTTTGAAGGCAAGGAGAAAGAAGCGTGCTGCATCTTCCGAAGTGATATTCGTTTGTCCTTGGAAAATTGAAAACAGCTCTTTTCTAGTGGGATTCTCCACAATTTCATCAAGAGAGCTAGAAGTCGGCATTGTGATTAATCGTTTCTGTAAACGAAAACGAAACGTTGTCATTGCTCGTATTAACAAGGTTCGAGACCATATTGGTTACTATTCCTACATTACGGGCAACTACATTTTTAATGCAAAAAACTCACAGTTTACAGAAGCTTTCGCAAAAACGTTGTCGAAATGTGGGGTTACTCAAGTCGGGAAAATATTGGAAAGTGAAGATGTAATGTGCGCTATGTAAATAGACGCCGTACTGTATCCATTAATTGTCGCGTCTCTGCTGGCTCCGCATGATTTCTCGACACCATCCCCCTCACAGAGACGCTTTCTTTAAAGAAGGCGTAACACGAATGATTGAAGCCTTTTATTTTCCCCGATGTTCGAGGTTTCATTTCTGCTATTAGTGGTTGCTGAAACACAAATGCAGCGCCCTCGCGCAACCTCCTCGTTTCGCCTTATCTCTCTGCCTTTCTCTGACTTCTTCACCACAAAATGCAAACTCCCACCGCGAAAGATTGCTGTACTGTACTACATTTATCAAATGATACGATCATACGAAAATGCCGAATAACGAACTTCCGTTGTTTACCATAGCGACCCTCTCGCTTTTGCGTGCTCTCTCGTCTCGGTAAACACAGGAAGTCCCCAGTTCGACATTTTGTTTGATCGTATCATTTTATAAATGTAATAGGAATACTTGTTGTTTTGGAAGGTTTATTAAAGGTGGTGTCCCACGAACGTTTGGTCAATTGAGTTCTCACTGTGGAGTTATCACGCTCAGTTCCCCGGTAAAAGCCCCGCAAACCGCACGTTCAACCGATAAGTTTGAACAGAGTTGTTCGAGCTTGACTATGTGCCAAACTGACCCTGACGCGCAGGGATTCAAAAATGAGAGGGAGGAATAATGGGAAACGAGGAGAGAGCGACCGAGCCATTGGCCCATACATAGGAGATGAGGAATGAGGGAGCGCGAGATCGTAATACTCGCATGAGCCAGATATTTTTGTGGTTTCTTTCCCTTTAACTTTGCACGTAATGTAATGTATGGTGGTTGATATTAAAGGAATATATTAAAACTAGCCAGGCATCTGATATCTTTACCATAATAATTACACGAACATGACTATGTAATATATCGACAACAATTTAATCGGCTAGAGCATGCTCTGATTCATTGTCATGTTTACAAACAAGATCTTTCGGAATAACGAAATCGGAATTCCAAAAGCAATGATCTTTGGGGCCTACCGACGTCTCAAGTTTTCCACTCTCGTAGAGCTCTTTGATAAAGTAGGTCAGTTTTATTTCACAACATCGTCTACAGTCGAGTGACCAACGAATTTTGTTGTAGAATAAGTCTGCGATTTCGGCAAAGACAGGGAGCACTTCAATTCTGTAGAATATCATACCCGACAGAATTTCGCGACATGGAATTGCTTCCATTCCGTAGTTTGGACGTGGTACATCCGGGAAACAACTTGGGTAAATAGTAAAATCAGCTTGTGCGTAATATCGTTTTACAGAGTTTCGCTCCTTTTCGGTCATGTTCTCGTAAGTTATTCGAGCATCTTCGGGTTCTTCCGTGTAAAGTTTGTAGAAAAGGAAGAAGAGACGAGCTCCGCCCTCTGGTGTCATCATTCCAGCGTGGCGAGAGTACAGGGAGAAAATTTCTTTTCGAGTGGCATTGTCGTCCGGAGGCGAGGCGGCAGGAGATGTCATTCAGTAAGAGTCTGCAAGCAAGCAGATAATAAAAACAAAACCTCATACCAAAAACAGTAAGATGTTTTAAACAGTATTGTCATAAGAGTCATAGAGTCACAGATTATGAGAGACTGTCTGACTCAGTCGAATTATTCTTGGCACAGTACGAAAAGTGAGAAATTGAGTGAAACGTGGCATGATGCTCAGTGGCCCAGGAGGAGTTGCCACGTGATGTGAAAAGTTGCGAAATCGCTTCTACGCCTCAGGGCATTACGTCACCGAAACTTCCGGTTTTCAAAAACTTCATCATTCGGCTTCATTAGTGGTACCAATCGACTCCTCATAAAATTCTAAGACTTTTTCGACTCTAGAAATGTTTTGATATTTATCGAGCCAAGGCCAGAAAAAGCGGAAATGTGAATATCATTTTCAATTTTGATTTATTCTATCTATTTCCCACCGCCAACTACAAAATTTTATTTTCGTAAAACATTTCAATAACAACGAGTGACATATCGTATTAATATTGACAATTTTAATTACGACGAAAAATGTAAACTTTACGATTACATAGTGCCAAACCATTTATGGTGCGCCTACAGTATGCCGGCCGAGATTTGTATTTCTGTTAAACGGCGTCAGGGCAGATATTTTCGTGAGCATTATTGACTTGCCTGATGTAATAAGACTCGGTCATATGTAGTAATTGGATTACCGTAATCGTAAAGTGAAAATGTGAATCTCGGCAGGCATACTGTAGGCATACCATAAATGGTTCGGCACTATGTTATGGTAAAGTTTACATTTTTCGTCGCAATTGAAATTTTCAATATTAATACGACATGGCACTCATTGTTATTGAAATGTTTTACGAAAATAAAATTTTGTAGTTGGCGGTGGGAAATAGGTAGAATAAATTAAAATTGAAAATGATATTCACATTTCCGAGTTTTCTGGCGTTAGATCGATAAATATCGAAAAATGTCCAGAGTCGAAAAAGTCTTAGAATGTTATGAGGAATCGATTGGTACCACTAATGAAGCCGAATGATGAAGTTTTTGAAAACCGGAAGTTTCGGTGACGTAATGCCCTGAGGCGTAGAAGCAATTTCGCAACTTTTCACATGGGCCACTGAGTATCATGCCATGTTTCACTCAATTTCTCACTTTTTGCACTGTGTCAAGCATCTGAACAAATATGTTGATCCACTCAGATAGTCTCTCTTATGATATACATACATTACATATCTTATAATATTTACAAAAAAGACCTTACCTCAGAGAAAGAGCGATGGATGAATTTGAAGAGATGAAACAATTCGGAGCAGGGGGTAGAAAGGAGG
Source organism: Pristionchus fissidentatus (assembly GCA_036245785.1). NCBI lineage: Eukaryota > Metazoa > Nematoda > Chromadorea > Rhabditida > Neodiplogasteridae > Pristionchus > Pristionchus fissidentatus. The sequence continues at coordinate 31,793,984 of BTSY01000003.1, read as the reverse complement.
AGAATTTGGATGCGGCGCCTTAGCAACACTCTCAATTACATTGAAAACGCTACTAGGATAATAGACTCGTCATATTACTAACGGACACATCTGTTGTACACATTCTTAGTAGAGCAAAGCTTCAATTATCCTGGCGTCACATCTATCGCAAAAAATTATGACGGTTGATATGACAACCAGCAATCATTAAAATCTCGCCCCGCTCTATCAGACATTTAAAGTCCTAGCAAATTTATCCAGACATCAAGGCCGATCGGCCAGCTCGAAGGCAGATTCGGATGGGACACGATTAACATGGTTGAACTCAATGCGACATGGGGAAAAAGGGTCAATATCAATACCCGTCGTCAACATTTGCATATATTTGATTGTGAATACAGGTATTTGAATTGTAGATGGTGCAGGTCATACCAATCGTTAGAACTTTTTAAGGATACATATCAAGAACAATATGTTTTTTTATCACAAAATACATATTTAAGAGACGTGATCGGTAAAACTCGACCACCCCCCGGACGTGGCCCCCCAAATTGAGGCCTGGGGGCCCATACTCGAGTGGTATGAGGGACCTGTGCCCGCATTACACAAAACACCACTTATTTCTATTTGCCGGCTCTGGTCTAGGAGAAAGGTGGTTCGGAGTCGAAAAATGTCGAAAAATCATAATTTCTTAACTTGATGAAATGGACTCTAATATTTATTTGTGTTATGTTTGCGGTGCCCAGATGTTACTAAAATACAACACAATAGTAATCCATATGGACTATAGCCAGGTTGTTCCTGGAATGAAGTTTTTCAAAAAAAATTACCAAACTTTGGAACTCGTGTAATAAGGAACGAAGTTTTTCAACATTTTCATCTCAAATTGCCTGTTTTTCACACAGACGGCGTAAAATACGCCTAATAAAATGTTTTGGCACTACATGCATGGCTAACATACTGTAAACATCAAAATTATTGAAATTCCAAAATCACGTTTTTTTTACTCTCGACCATAATTTGGCAAGTCAAATTGTCGCTTTTTGGAGTTTCTCGCAAACGAGTCCATGTGCATAATTTACCTCAACACAAATGCAACCCATATTGACTATAGCCAGGTTGTTCCTGAAATGAAGTTTTTCAAAAAAAATTCCCAACTTTGGAATTCGTATAGTCCGGAAAAAAAGTTTTTCAATATTTTTAGCTCAAATTGCCTGTTTTTCTCACAGTCGACGTAAAAAATGTTCCATAAGCTGTTTTACAGGAATATCCCTTGCGAAAATACTATAAACATCAAAATTGATGAAATTCCAGAAACTCTTTTTTTCACTCTCGTCAATAATTCTGCAAGTCAAATTGTCGCTTTTTGGAGTTTCTCGCAAACGGGTCCATTTGCACAATATGAGGCCGGTTGCCTAAGAGTCGAACAATCGTGTACAGGGGTCCGGACATCGATTTTCCAGAAAAAATGGAGCTAAGGTAATCGAATGTGCTGATCATGATGGTATACTTCATTTTGCATGAAATAATACGGTAGCCGCAGGCTACAAATTTGCATTTTATCGATTTTTCCGATTTTCTCAGGAACCGATGTTTCGATTCCCTTCAAACTTGGGCAGGCACTAAGTATATCAGCTCTCGACATGATCGCACAAAAATTACATGAATATGCAAATGTGTTCAAGTTTGAAGGGAATCGAAACATCGGTTCCTGAGAAAATCGGAAAAGTCGATAAAATGCAAATTTGTAGCCTGGAGCTACCGTATCATTTCATGCAAAATGAAGTATACCATCATGATCAGCACATTCGATAACCTCTTTCCCATTAAAATGAGTAGGGGTTTCAATTTCACTGTTCAAGTGATTGTTCGACTCTTAGGCAACCGGCCTCATATACCTCAACACAAATTTAATCCATATGGACTATAGCCAGGTTGTTCCTAAAATGGAGTTTTTCAAAAAAAAATTCCCAACTTTGAAATTCGTGCTGTAGTCAACGATTTTTTTTCAAATAAAAAACCAAAAAAAAACGCTCAATTTGAATAGTTTTCTCACAGCTGACGTAAAATATTTTAAATAAACTGTTTTGCAAGCAAAACAATGAGAGAAATAGGCAATTTATGCATTTTTTTTGAAAAACTTCGATCGCGACTGCACGAATTTCAAAGTTGGGAATTGCTTTTTGAAAAACTTCATTCCAGGAACAACCTGGCTATAGTCAATATGGGTTGCATTTGTGTTGAGGTAAATTATGCACATGGACTCGTTTGCGAGAAACTCCAAAAAGCGACAATTTGACTTGCCAAATTATGGTCGAGAGTGAAAAAAATGTGATTTTGGAATTTCAATAATTTTGACGTTTACAGTACGATAGCCATGCAAGTAGTGCCAAAACATTTTATTAGGCGTATTTTACGCCGTCTGTGAGAAAAACAGGCAATTTGAGATAAAAATGTTGAAAAACTTCGTTCCTTATTCCACGAGTTCCAAAGTTGGGAATTTTTTTTTGAAAAACTTCATTCCAGGAACAACCTGGCTATAGTCCATATGGATTACTATTGTGTTGTATTTTAGTAACATCTGGGCACCGCAAAAATAACACAAATAAATATTAGAGTCCATTTCATCAAGTTAAGAAATTATGATTTTTCGACATTTTTCTACTCCGAACCACCTTTCTCCTAGACCAGAGCCGGCAAATAGAAATAAGTGGTGTTTTGTGTAATGCGGGCACAGGTCCCTCATACCACTCGAGTATGGGCCCCCAGGCCTCAATTTGGGGGGCCACGTCCGGGGGGTGGTCGAGTTTTACCGATCACGTCTCTTAAACCCGCACAAAATATAATAGGTTTGTGTTTTGTTACTAATACATAGTTTTATGACTGCTCTTTCAAATTATTTTAAAAATCGATTTACCGATATCTACCTGGACATCCTTTTCGCGAATTGTTTAGTTTTTCACATATCATGTCCGGGTAGAACTCGATAACTCAAGCCGATACAACACATATCATGTCCGGGTAGAACTCGATAAATCAAGCCGATACACATGGTAGAGTTTTTTTGCCACTCAAATCTGGAAAACAAGAAAACAAGGACAATATGAATGCAGGAATAGAAGCCTCGGAAGAAGTGAAAACATGAGGAATATAGAGTGGACTACCCTAATGACATTTTCCAGGTGCAGATTGGAGAGAGGAGGAAATATGAATGGACTAGGCCCCCCCTACCCCCACTCCCCCTTGGGAGTTGGTCTGTTGTCATGACAAAATTGGGGTGGTTGGTCTGTAATTATCAGGGGCCTTTCACTAATTAGTTAATTACACATGCAGACGCAATGCACTTGGATAAATTAGTATCGAAGAATTGTAAATTCGATAGAGACGTGTCGATTGAGTACGATTGAAAATACTTGAAAAAATTCCCTATTAATGATATTTCGTAAAAAAACAAAAAAAATTCTTTCGTAACCTTCTTTATTACAATCAATAATTATAAACGGAGTGTAAATCAATCAAATACAGCGTACTATAGCCATCATTATATGTTTTATCAATACACAAGCACGATAAATCAATCTGACAATGCATATTCCGACTGTTGCAGATGTTCACAACTTATGTTTTCCTGAACAACAAAATCGGCGTTCCAAAAGAGATGATCTTTTGGGCCAATCGCACTGCCAAATTGTCCTTTTTCATACAGCGCTTGGATTGCGGAACTGAATTTAATCTCGCAACACCGTCTATAGTTGAGGAACCACCTTATTTGGCGGTTATTCCTTTCTAGAATATCAACAAAAAGAGGAAACACTTCAAGTCTGTAGAATATCATACCGGATAAAATTTCACGACATTGAATGGATTCACTAAAATATTTCCCACCGGAGTAACAACGCAAATAACAACGAAAATTAATAGGAGCGAACCACTGTTTCACCGATTCTCTCTCATTTTCGGACAAATTATCATGAGTGATTCGGGCCTCTTCAGGTTCGATAGTGTACAGTTTGTAGATAAGAATGTAAAAGCGTATTTCGCTAGCCTTTGGCATGTATCCACTGTTTTTAGCCAATATTGAGAAGATCTCTTCTCGGGTAGCATGTATATCTGGAGAAATTGAGTTCTGACTGGGAATGGTGAAATAGGAGGACTCTGAATAGTAAAATAATGCGGAAAAAATATTTTATAATGCTCACCTCTCATTTCTAGCATGAATTGGAAGTGAAAGATGGATTTGTAGTTCGTGGCAGATAAATAAGCGTGGCAGATAAATATTTCTAATGGAAGACTGGTCGGCTAAAGTTGGAATTGAGAAAAAAGGGGAAAGAGAAGAATGTGGATGGCCCCATGGTTACGCATCAACGAGAAAGGATTTGCCTTATGTCAAAGCCTTAGCCCAGAATACGTAACATTGTCCAGAAAACGTAAGAGAGTTTCCTTTGGCATCACTTGTTTTTGATATAGATCCGTCCATAAGTGCATAATACAAATATATTTTTTCGATAAGTTTTCTTTATCTCAAATTAAAAACAGTAAAATCAATCAGTCAATGCATATTCCAATGGGTTCTGATGTTCACATATGAAATATTCCGGTGTCTTAAAATCTGAATTCCAGAAGAAATGATCTTTCGGACCGGCCGCGTCGACCAGTTTTCCCTCAGCATACAATTTTTCGATTTTGAAACAAAGTGCTATTTCAACGCACTTTCCTTCCATTAACCCCGAACGAAGTTTGCTCAAGTCTATTTCAAAAGCATCAGCAAAAAGCGGGAGTATTTCTAGCCGGTAGAATATAAATCCCGATAGAACCTCTCGGATTCCTTGAAAGTCTACTACACGTTGCCCAAACAGGCATGAATCGTCGTGCTGAAGCCCAATGTCGTTAATTTGCTTGAATATCTCAATTTCCTTGGACGATAAATTTTCGAGAGTAATGCGTGCCTCCTCGGGTTCTTCCGTGTAAAGTTTGTAGATGAGAACGAAAAGATCCTTTGGATCTTTCGCTGTTGTTGGGACTTTTAGAATGGAGAAAATCTCGTCTCGGGTGACATTAGATGAACCTGCAAGAGAAAACCATTAAAATTAAAGGTAAAACATACAATGATAGAATGAATAAATATTAGAGTTCTAAAAATGGCATATTTTATAACTTGAGCAACAACCTTTCTCGTGATGAACTTTTAGTCGCATCGCATTTTCCGCCATTGTTGAAAAGAAGCAACTGAATTACCATATTATATAGGGATTGGAAAAAATAGAAAGAAATTATATTACTAATGTGCTGGGAAAATATACTGTTAATGTATTACAATGCCATAGTAATAATGACGCCTTTAAAATAGTACGGTATACCAGTCGCGTCTTATTTTGATTACGCGTTATCGGTAGATTTTTTACTAGAGATATTGGTTATATGTTAGTGTTATGTAGCTGTCTACCCCAACTCTGAGAGCATAGAGGAGTAAGAGTTTATCTACAAGCAACCAGTTGACACCACTGCACGGATCGAGAGTGGAGAGGGGCGAAGGGATAGTCACGTATCTAATTATGCTAAGATGGACTCATAGACAAAAGGGGCGAGTCACGTGATAGGATTATGATAATTGACTAAGGGGAGTGGAGGGAAACTACACATTACAACAGTTAGAATAAGTAGAAGATGAGAATTATATTTCGAATTACTTTATCAGAAATCATATCATTAATCAAATATTTTTAAAATATTTTATCGACGCCCGACGGTGCAACGGAATGTGAGAACACGTACGATGTACAGTAAATTAAGACTCTTTATGGGAAGTATTGTTTGGGGAGGGAGGGAGGCTGCAATAGGGGTAAATCGGTGTGTAGAGCAACCCACAATGTTCTGGTGCCTCAAGGAATGTAAGGCAAACGAGCAACGAGTGTCTTTCCCTAATTGGGAAAAGGCGCCAAAGAGCCGCTGTTCAGCGCCTTTTCCCAATTAGGGAAACACACTACGTGGACGCTTCCCTGACAATCCGAACATTGTGAACCGTCGTGGTCCCATTTGTCATCATCGTTGTTCTCTGTGTGGACAAAGAGATGAGGGATCCGAGGAAGGGAAATCGGGCGACCAGGTGGACTCAACTCCGGGAGCAGAATCAGTGATCTTTAATAGGAGGAGGACGAGGTAGGGGGGAAGTAATGCAATGCAAACTAACGAAAATTATATTTGACTAACAAAAGGTATATTTGAAATTGCCAAAATCAAACAGTCAATGAACATTCCGATGGTTTCCTATGGTCACAAATAAAATATTCTGGGGTCTTAAAATCTAAATTCCAGAAGAAATGATCCTTTGGATCGGCCGCCTTTACCAGTTTTCCATTTTCATACATTTCTTCGATTTTGTAGCAAAGTGTGATTTCGATACATTGTCCTTGTATTAACTCCAGACGAAACTCACTAATGTCTTTCTCTATAAAATCGGCGAATATCGGGAGTATTTCAAGTCGATAGAAGATAAATCCGGAAAGAATCTCTCGCATGTGTATACAATTCCCATAGACTGGAATTTCATAATGGCATACATAAGGGCGCAAATCCATAGCGTGAGCTTCCTTTATGATATCTCCTTTTGTGTCAAATTTTCCCGAGTAATTCGCGCCTCCTCGGGTTCCTCCGTGTAGAGTTTGCAGATGAGTTTGAAGAAGTGCCGCCGTATTTTAGTGTTCTTCGGTCCGTTTAAAAGGACGAAGAATTCATCTCTTGTTGCATTCGAAATCGATGGAAGGGAGGCATCTACAAGAAGAATGTTTTACCTCTATTCCATGAATTTCGAAGAGTATTTATGAACTAAGAGAAATGGAATACAAGAAAAGAAATTATTTTTTAGCGAATGGGAAATGGATGACAGAAATGCGGCGACGATAGGCCTCTATTCGAAATCATAAAATGCCCGAACCTTTCTCTTGCTCCAGATTACAACGTCTCGGTTTTCCTCCATCGTTGAATAAAAATAACTGAAATATTTTTAAAGTATGATAGTTTAACCTGGGGCGGAGAGAAATTAATTCCCTTCCATTAGAAAAGAAAGCCAGAGCAATAAGGGTGCAATTAATCTACATTATACTCGTAGCGTCTTTACTATGACCGCGCAGTTCAGAAGGGGGGAAAGTGATGAACGTGCAGAAAGGCTCACTTGGGGAAAATATGCTAAGAACATAAAAGAATTACACGATTACTTGTTCTCAATAAAATTCGCAAACATTTCATCGACAAACCAGATTTTACAGATAACCTACCCTTGTAAATGTGAGCTGTTAAATGGGAACAAAATAAATCGTTTTTCGTTCCTTTGTGCATAAAGGGTAAACATCCTAGGTCTTCTACACACAAGGCGGTCTCGACCATCTCTATGCCTGATTAGCAATGGGAACTTGTCCTGAGATGATCAACGGCCTGTTGCGAGGCTATTCTCGTGTTTTATACAAGTGCAACGGGGACCTCTTTCGAGGCATGTTTGAATCGCGATTTACCAATCACTGCCAAAATTTTTTTACCCCCTTGGTTGGGTGGATCTGTATACACGGTGATCTCGCCCGGTACCACTTGGCCACCCGGTCTACATATAATATACTATTGTTATCATACTCTGGCAAAAAGAAGAAAATTAAAAGTACACATGGGCATTTGGCAAATGACACCATCTTAAATATTTAGAAATATTTCTTTATTATATATTCAGAAAAACAAATTAGTATTCATAGAGAGAAAAAATTAGTACTCATAGAGCCATAGATATGATCAAATAATTTCAGTCAATCAGTTAATGCATACTCCGATGGTTTCTGGTGCTCACAAACGCAATATTCGGGTGTGTTAAAACTCGAATTCCAGAAGAAATGATCCTTCGGGCCGACCGCCTTCACCAATTTTCCCTTTGCGTACATTTCTTCGATTCTGAAACATACTGCGATTTCGACACATCGCGCTTGTATAAGTGCCCATCGAAATTCTCTCGAGTCTTTCTCGACGAACTGGGCGAAAATCGGGAGCATTTCAAGTCTGTAGAAAATACTGCCCGATAAAATCTCTCGATTGGAAATCCTGTCCACAAAGCCCATCATGGTAGCTCTGCACAACGTAAATTGGCTATAATCAAATGAACGATAAATCTACTTTACGATAGTCTTCTCATTTTGTGTCATATTATCAATTGTGATGCGGGCCTCCTCGGGTTCCACCGTATAGAGTTAGCAGATGAGCAAGAAAAAACCGCAACCCTAATTTCATGAATGAGTCCGTTTGCATAAGAGTCGGACAATATCCATCAAGAGACGGAGTCAACATTTGATTATATGTACGTTAAATGAAACGGCTTTATCACAATATCTTCTAAGATTAAATGCTAACTATGTTTTACGATTATCATGATATTATCAGTCCGCCAGTGCATATTCCGATGGTTTCTGATGGTCACAAACGTAGAGCGTAGAGCTTATCAAATAATTTCATAAGTACAGTCAATCAGTTAATGCATACTCCGATGGTTTCTGGTGTTCACAAACGCAATATTCGGGAGTCTTAAAATCTGAATTCTAGAAGAAATGATCTTTTGGGCCGGACGCTTTTAAAGTATTCCTTTTGCATAAAGTTCCTCGATTTTTAAGCCAATTGCGATTTCGACACATCGCCCTTGTATGAGTATCCATCGAAACTCACTCAAGTCTTTTTTTGGCGACCTCAGCGAAAATCGGGAGCATTTCAAGTCTGTAGAAAATTTGCCCCGATAAAATCTCTCGATTGGAAATGCTGTCCTCAATGTTCCTCATGGTAACTCTGAGCATACATTGACGAAGATTAAACGATCGATAACTATGTTTTACGATTTTCTTCTCATTTTGAGTCATACTATCGATAGTGATTCTGGCCTCCTCGGGTTCCTCCGTATAGAGTTTGAAGATGAGCAAGGAAAAAAAAATAATTTCACGTTTTATATAAAATAATGGGGTCGAAACAAGAGACAAACTATCGTACACTCGATTTTCACTCGACCAAGAAGCACTTGAGTCACTTGAGTGGCTCAATCGCTTCAAATCGATTTGCGCCCTGAAGGAGGCATTTTTGCAATATATTTTTCTTTTCATTATTTATTATTCGTGATGGGCTACACATTGAAAAAAAAATTAAACAAAATGATGCATTTTGAATAAATATGGCCCTTTCCTGGAGTGTCGCCCCTCTGCCCCCTCTTACTACGATATATGGCATGGGTTATCGCAAACTGAGGTCGAGGTGGTATACGGTATCCGAGGCAGATCGACGCCAGGATCATACGTGGGTTCCCGGCGTCATTCCTGCTTGCAGTTTATATATTTCCTTTATATTTTGTTGTTGTAAACGTGCTCCATACCTCGCTCTACACGCTCAGCTTGGAGTGAGCACGAACAGACCGCGTTTTTCATCTTTTTTGCTTAAAACCATCTTTAAGTGTAAACTTCTTATCGTTGCACACTAGTTTTTTGAGATGTACACTTGATAATTCCACTTTTTAATGTGATAGCATGTACTGATAACTGGTTTATTGATCCCTATAAAAATGGCCGCGGATAACTAGCTTAATATCGCTGTTTTCTCGACTTGTATTGGCTGTGTGTGCTTCTTTCACTTGCATAACTACAGGAGGCTAACAACAACTTCGCCTCAACAATTATCAACCGCAATGACATCGACAACGGATCGATGATGACGCTGAAGCCACTCGAAGAGTCGCGAAGCGAGGACGGACACCCGGAACACCGTTAGTGTTGGCGGGAAAAGGGAGTTTTCTACTGTTTCTTCAAATCAAAGGTTGGTTCTCTTTATTTATGTTGTCAGCGGTCTACAAACCTCAAGTCGAGTGGCCGAAACCGCTGGCGCAGCTAAGTGAGCGGCCAAAACATCGTTTTGTTTGATGTTTTGGTCGGCCAACCCCGAAAACAACGGGTATTTGTACTGAAGAGCTCGCGCTGCCCCTCGCCCCCTCTTCCTTCCTATACACTGAGCGCAAGTTTGCCAGATAGTTGGAGAACGGTTCTCTGACATATGAAACCCTGGAGAAAGTTCTCCAGCTAGTTGGAAAAGAGGTTCTCCAGAATTCTAGCAAACGATTTGCCAGCTACGGAGAGGGGTCGCGCTCGGGTTGCTCGCTGGCCCCGCCCCTTCCCACTTCTCCTCCCTTCGGCTACCGTAATCTAATTCAAATATTGATCTGTTGTGAGGCTGTCGCAACAAAATACATGTAATAAGGAAAATATGTTTATCCGCACAAATCGTACAATGAACGACGGCACAAGTGAAAAAAGGGGGTCGACAGATTGGACATCCTTCCTTCATAATAGGCGCGTCGCCTTTCGCTCCAATCGCACGCTGGTCCTCGTAACGAATCGACGACGGACAGGGCACCTTAAATTATGAATATTTGTTTCTTCATCTCTATTATAGGAAAAGACACATCCCCCTCTCCCTCATCTCTCTAATTGTCATACTGCATCTTTTCACAGCGGGGTTTACTTGTTCTCATAATCAAGAATTTGAATGAGTGATTAGAGAGGGAGTCGCATCTAAATATCGATCGCGAGATACCGTAATATTCATACGTTTACACTACGTTTTCACTCGTCGCGCGCGGCAAAATAACGGTGAAAATATCGCGCACGTTGTGCTTTGAAAACCAGACGAATTATTGATCACATTATTGATCTGTTTATGCATGAGCTTTTGTCCTCAGCCTCCAACTTCTATGTATAAATAAATATAGGAAACATCCAATCACCTAACCTGGAAGAGGTTCTTGGGTCCAGAGATGCCAGTGAAGTCGTAGGGGAGCATGATCTTGGCCGTGATACCAAGAATTCCTGTTAAATAAATAAAATGGCGTTATACACAAATACTAAGTCAACAATGTTGATCGTCAATGTTGACTCAACATTATGCGAATAGGCATTAAAATACCAGTTATGCAAGCAATTATGTGTGCAATTATATGAATGATCACCTCGCAACCCTGGGCGTTCGACTCCATGATGAAACGGAGAACTCCGTAACATGCACGGCGAACGGCAAGTCCTCCGACCAGCTTGTAGCTGAGAGACTTGCACTGGGCAAGGCGCAGAGACCGCGGTTGGAGACCTTATCGGCGTAAAGCTGACAAAATATGAAATGAACAACAAGGATGAAGGAAAAATAACCTCAACTGTTCCCTCTTCGAATCCGAATCTCTTCTGGACGACGGAGGTGAGGTCCTTGAATCTGCGTCCCCCCGAGCACAGACTGGGTGCGGGTGGCCATGATGATGACCTCGGCGCGAGCAGGGGTACGATGGATCTGAAATAATTAGGTAAAAGTCAGAAAAAAAATCACAGACGAGAAAACATGTTTTACGAGAAAAAATTACGAATGACACGAACCTTGACACCGGAGTAGCCGTCCTCGGCGAGCTCCATCATGAGGAAGTTGTTAAGCTCAGCCTTGAAGACTCCGTTCTGGACGGCATATTTCTTCTTGGCATATCGAGTGCGGGGTGGGCGCGCGCCTTATGCAATCGCTCGCCTCCGGGCAGCTCGATCACCTAAACATGGGGAAAACTGACTAAACGCGTAGTAGAACCTATTATCAAGGACAATTATTTCTATAACCGAAGGAAAAACTGTTCAAATCGGGATAAAACTAGGGAAGAAATAAATGAAAGTACCTCGGACGGACT